>LR991096.1:17487257-18119507 GCA_905163515.2 Lymantria monacha
TATTCCCCACCCATCGCCATTGGGACGGCCACTGGTACTGCTGCCTTGCCATCCGTGGCCAGCGCGGCGGGTTACCTTTTCGAGTACCGTCCCCGTCGACACCCCAGCTAACTGCCGGGGCGTCGCTATCACGCGGTCAGACTCTCTGCGGGTGACGGACTATGCCCCGGTCCAGTCATCTGCGGCCTCGGCTAGAGCGGCATCAGGCGCAGATACCCGCGCCTACGCCACCCTAGGCAGGTCTGACTCCTAATAGATAAATATGGCTAAATGTATTTGATGTATTACATCATACCCATCTTATCCATATGATAGTGGAATAAAAATATTTAATAATCTCGTCCTCTCCTATGGGTATTGAAAAAGATGACGTAAAAGAATACCAAGCAACCAACATCACTGCCACAGAAAGAAAAATTAAAACAAAATCCTATGCCAGATTGGGATGTAAGTGAGCTGTAAAGGACAGTAATTTTCGCTGTGCAAGGTGACGGTTGGCAGGTTTAGGAGATTAATCTGATACCTTGAGAGAGGCCTCATAAGACGAGGTATGTACTCGAAAGGGTAGCTCGTCAACTAGATTACCGAAACTTCGATGGATCGCTTAAAAGGCGAAGAGGAGAAATACGTCATTGTATGTGGCCTTACGTAGCTCCGCACCGAACGGTTTGGGATGGGTGCGGCCGACACATGACATGCCAAAACACATGAACGACAATAAAAATATAAAAAATAAAATCGCACAATAAACAAAACTGATATGTTGAATAATTTTTGTATCACATAAAATAGACTAAAAACTATACCGATTTATTAAAAAAAACATACATACATACATATCATCACGCCATATCCCTTACAGGTTAGGCAGAGAGAATAGAGTGCCAGAGAACTCTATCCTTGCATACTTCACTCGCTTCCTCAACATTCATAATTCTCTTCATACACACTCGCCGGTTTCGGAGACTCTTGACTCCACTTTCTAAAAAAAACATAATATCTATTTTGAAATTAAGCTAATTACAAACATTTAAATTTAAATAATGAACAGAGGAGCACTATACAAAAAATAATATTATGCTTGGCAATATCAATATTAATCTTCGCTTGCCTTTAAACAAACATCGATTCGCGTGAAAGGGAAGTATTGCCTCTATATAGGCACTTTTTACCTCTAATAATTTCAATGGCTTGTAAATTACTTTATTTTATTATTAGGATATTAGTACCGTTTATGCAAGGAAAAGTACTGTTTTGGGAGTATAAAAAAATTATTAAAAAAAAAATTCATTAAAGATTGAACTATTTTTATCAAATCAAATCATTTTATTTGCAATATAGGTAAGTACAAAGTTTTGTTACAGAATGAGGTTAGCAGGTATTTCTATATTTTGCCACAATAAGGCGTGCAAATATTTTATAATCATCATCATTCTCCTACTCTTATCCCAATTACTTGGAGTCGATACAATACGTACTCTTATTTCATAGTACATACTGTAAAAGTTATTGGCAATAGTTTTATGACCGGCCGCCTACCAGGCGTCAACCCTCCTTGGGAATGTAATTGTTGACCAAACGGCATCAGATGCGGTTGACCCAGGTCGTGCAAATATTTTATAATATGTTATAAAATATAATAACTATAATTTAGTGGAAATGTCAGCAAAGTTATTTATGTCAATATTATCGATTAGAAATCATTAATTGTATTATAACATTTGTCTACCAAAAACTTATTCATACATTTTTTAAATTGTGTTGTATTTAATTTTTGAATATCATCTGGTAATTTATTGAAAATTTTTTGTGGCATGCAAAAAAACTCTTACTTAGCAGTGCTGTGCCAGCACCATACGCAATCTCAAGCTCCATCTCATTCTTATCACGTAATTTTCCATAATAGCCTTTATATGCAATGTTATATAGATACATAGGTGTTTGTCCTAACAAAGACACTCACTTTATAAATAAACAAGGAAAGCAATTTTAATAATTTTAAATGTTTAAAAAATGGCTGGCAGCTTGTTGTTGCGTCCAGGCCGAATATGGCTCTGATGCATCTTTTCTGGGCTTTAAAGATAGTTTCTTTCATGACTGAATTTCTCCAGATAATTCCCCAGATGATATTATTAAATGCATTCATGTTTGGTAGTCTATTAAGTATAGCGTTCTTTTAGTCTTCGTCGTATTCTAGTTAGCATTTTAATCTTTTAAGAATAAAATGTATCACCACACCTTATTGTCTCAGTATCAATCATCAGGAGAATGATTAGTAGCATACTCCTCGGAACCTTATATCACAAATTCCAATTGTCAATCCGCCTGCCAGGCATGTGATGGCATTATCCTTCCTTATGTTATGCTGGCGGGAATGTTTCGCTCCACGAGTTGGCCACCTGGCAGGACGACGTTCGCCGAGACATCATTGCTCAATGGGCAGTCTGGTTGGAGAGACGTTGGTTTAGTGTTTGAACCGTGGAAGACGGCCGGTGTTGATGTAACGGTTCGATCGCGGGCACGGTGTCCTCTTTTTCCAACTGGTGCAGGTCTTGATAGGGCATACCTGTTTAGGCAAGAACCTGTACATGGTCGCGAAGAAGGAGAGGATACCGTTGTGCCACCACTGCGATTGCGACAAGGACACGGCACACCAGATGACAGATGTCTGAATGGTCTGGGCAGAGTAGGGCCGTGAATTCGAAGTAGTCATCGGTGCCGATCGGGGTGGTTTAGGTAGGAAGTGCTCCATTAGGATATGGTGCGCCGCCCGGCGCGTCGGCCGGCGGAAGCGCGAGTATCAGTACCATAATACCAGAGCACTATTACTCTTTAACCGATTTTTACGACTCCCACAGATAAGTAAAAGATGGCGATATTTGTATTTTTATTCGTCACCACATAGCGAAATTACGGTAATGAGATATTCAGCAATTATTTTTGTTTGACTAGTTCTAAATCACAATATCAACAGCTTACATTTATGTTTATTATCTAATCATGTTTCCGATTTTAATGTCTTAATAATAGTGCGTCATTTAACTATCATATTTTTATGATTTCTACAAACACATTACAGCGGTTATGGTTATAATGTCAGGAAGGAAATGGCCCACTAAATAAGACTTTTGCATAACCAAGCAAATGGTACTCTTCAATTGTCTATCGTTAGTACATCTGTGTCAGAAATGGCGTCGTAACTTAATAAAAAGAAACAACCCATTCATTTGCTAGTTATTTTATATGTAATTTTTAAAGAATGACTGCATATGTCATTGTGTTTTTAAATAGCCACATCTTATGCCAAGTGCAGCGGGTTCGAGTCCCATTTAAGAATGATACAAAGGTTTATTCTTTATACTTACTGCTCTGTAATTTTAACATAGTAAGCAAGTATATAAAACACAAAGCATTTAGCGCAGTAGATTCAAATTGCATTGCAATTCAATGCAAATCCGCTACGAGATCATTGGTTTATTTCTTTATAAAAGGCACAACTCTCCACTTAGGAATAAATGTTGCACCTTAGAGAAATTAACAATACATATAATCATAATTTCAACACATAAAATTCATATTTAGTGGTAGGACCATGCTGTTGACAGTTCTCTGTCTACATCCGCGGGTCGGTCCTGCCGGGGTAGTACCACATTCTCGCAGAAGATTGACGCCTGAGTAATGGCAATGTGCTATTGCGCTTCGTTCGGTGAGTGAGAGAGCCGGCAGCCCAAGTGGGTGGGTTTGGGGATTGTAATGGTAGGCAGCGGCCTTGATATAGCAAAGGTCCATGGGCAGCAGTGACACTTACCATCAGTTGTACTGCTTGCTCATTTGCCACCATAAGCAATAAAAAAAAAATATAAGTCCCATTGGTTGGCTCGACACTCCCTTTACGATAGAAAGGAAATTGACATACTATACTACGCTGTGGTGAATGGACAAGAATACAAATGTCGTCATCCATTATTAAACATTAGGAGTCGTTAAAATCAGCGGAGGCTCTCACCAGAAGAGTAGGCAGAAGCTATCTTCTGAGAAACTTATAAGACTTGCTGTGATCGCCAATTTACTGGCCAAGCATGGTGATTTGGCATTATTGCCTTCAAAATAATTACGTTCTGTATTGCATTCTCGTGTCTAACAGTGAACGTCTATGGGCTGATGCATAGATGGATATCTCGATGGTCTGCGCAATAAACTATCTGGAGGAGTATTATCGGAATAGTGACAGAATTAATATAATAGTGGTAGGGCCACACTCTCGCAGAAAATCGACGTCTGAGCCGTGGCAATATACTGTTGCACTTCATTTAGTGAGCAAGAGAGCTAGAAGCTCCACTTTCTAGGTGGGTTTGGGGTTTTCTTTGGTAAGCAGCTGTTTAGCTGTACCCCTGGTATTGCAAAGGTTAATGGACGGCAGTAACACTTACCATCAGGTGTGCTGCTCGCTTACCATCATAAGCAATAAAGAAAAACATTGAGAATGTGATTATACTCTCAGGTAGATTTTTCTGTTTTTGTTTATCGTATATTTTTTATAGGGGTAATCCCACCACCTATTACCACTATAGTAACTCCCTTATGACAAGATCCATATATTCATAGATGATAAAACAGATTTAATTCTCATAAGAATCGATAAAATGTTTTAATAGAAATTCCTCCTATTTCCTAATTGTATTAACTTTGTCATATCTAGTGAGATGTATGTTCATACTATTTCAGTCTTTTTTTTAATATGTGTATGATTTATTTTATCACGCGTCATCACATATTTTCTTCTTAAGCCGATATATGTTCCACTATTGGGCTAGATCTTCCACAATCATCATCATCATCACAACCCATAAAAGTCCCACTGTTGAGCTCGGGCCTCCTCCGTAATGGAAGGGAAATTAACCTACTAAACCGCGCTGGTAGGTTAGTATAGGGTTTTGTTTCGAGGTTTCCTTCTCTCGCATAGATGTTAGATGCGTTTTATATCCCTTAGTCGTCTCGTACGATCACCCACGGGTAAGATATGGGGTGGTGAATAGTATTCTTACTCCGTCACCACACGGATAACTTCCACAATAATAGAGAAAATAGCATACTATCTCATATTGACCAGATGGTTTCGAATTGGATTTTCTTTCGAGTTTATCTTCTCTTGCTATGTTGTCTGCTTGCAGCCCATCTCTTGCATGTAAGGGTTACGATACGCGATAGAAAAGGAGGTTTGAACTGTAGTGCGTTAAATTATCGAGAATAGTATGTTTTTAAAGAAATTATTTTGCTTAAGCAGCTGCAGTAGTAGGTAATATCTTTAATTTATTTTATCTCTCTACTTTTATAGAAGTGACAGTCTCATATTATTTATTGGAGTTTACTCCTTAAGAATCGATTTTCATATAAGGCGCCCAGTATGAGAAAAATTTGAGGAGTAAAATCTAGTGATCGAATGACCTCGTTACGTTTTTGGTGCGCAACCTATTCTGGGCACCTTTCACTTTCTGACGTGAGATAATACTTCACTGAACAGTTTTAATAAATGTAAATAAAAATATATATTATTTTTAGTCAAATGAGCTTTTTTTGCGCTTGTTTTGATAATCGTACTTAAGGAGTAAACTCCAGTCGTGCGTCGGAGCTGACACACACACTTTTTTTATCTATATTTTTTGATGACCTCACTTACCATAAAAGTCATAGAGCAGATATTTTGTGAAAGGCGTGGTTGACATTCTAAGTGTCTTCCCGAATCCGTAATTAATTTTATTTTACTACTTAATATATAAATGTACATTAAATACGTTACGTTCTGATATTTCAACATACATACATACATACATATCATCACGCCATATCCCTTGCAGGGTAGGCAGAGAGAACAGAGTGCCAGAGAACTCTATCTCTGCATACTTCACTCGCTTCCTCAACATTCATAATTCTCTTCATACACGCTCGCCGGTTTCGGAGACTCTTGACTCCACCTTCCTTCAGTACCTGATCGATCTGGTCTAGGTAGGTTAGTCTCGGTCTCCCTCGGTACCTACATCCTTCCACTTTCGCATTGTATATCTTCTTAACCAGACGTTCGTTCGGCATTCTTTCCACATGTCCGAACCATCGGAGCATTCCCTTTCGCATCTTTACACCAATACTCTCTTTCATACCTACTCGCTCTCTTACGTCGTCGTTACGAATGCGGTCGGTCAGCCTAACTCCACAGATTTTCCGAAGAGATCGCATTTCGACCGCATTAATTTTACTTTCATACTCTTTTCTGCATACCCAACTCTCGCTTCCATACAGTAATGTTGGGACAAGCACTGTGTTAAGTATTGCTACACGTGCCTTCTGGCTGAGGTGGTGGCTGCCGAGAAGTTGCCCCAACGCTACGATATTTCAACAAGTTGAGAAATTTGCAAGCAATCTTTTAAATAAAGTCTATCTTAAAATTAATAATGTTGAAAGATAATGAAATGTTTGAGTGGATTGCCGATAAATTGTTTTTATTTCTTGTTGTTGTTATAACAACGTTATTGACAGTTGACTTAGTACTGTTACTTTTCCACTTAATTGTTTGTAAGTAGATCGGTCGCTTTAACGGCAAATTGGGTATTCAAATGATTGACAGTGTAAAAAAAACATGTATTTAATGCAACAAGTAGGTATTACTATAATGGTAGGGAAGTACTGCATATTTAAATTACTTTAAATATAATTTAACGGTCGCGATTTAGCATGAAGCAGAATAGACAATGGTTGCAAAATCAGTATGTTTTAAGAAATGAAGAACTGTCCTTGCTCTCTCTTTATTTTGGAGTATCTTTATGTGGCACGCTATTATTCTTAAAAGGTGATTATTATTTAGTATATGTCATATTTATTATCTTCAGTTTTGAATATATTGCGTATTTTCTCATCTGAGTAAAGTTACGTATTTTGTTATGGAATTATCGTTACACTACACTGTCCTGATACCATGGAGTGTGGAAATTTTTTTCCCATCCGAATCGATTTTTAACTGACTTCAAAAAAGGAGGAGGTTCCCAATTCGTCTGTATTTTTTTTTATGTTTGTTACCTCATAACTTTCGACTAGGCGAAGCGATTTTAATGATTCTTTTAATATTTGAAAGCTGATGCTTCCCGTGTAGTCCCATTTCAATTTGGTTCAGTTCTGACAATGGCACCCATGAGAAAACTATGTAAGTCTAAAATTAACATTAAGTATGTGTGCGACAAATGTACGAGTAACTCAAGCGCCACTACCAATATAACAACCTATGTATGTCTGTAACACTAAAAAGTAAAAAATAAAAAAAATTAAGTTTTAAAAAAACCGACTTCATAACTGAAAAGTACAAAATAACTTAAAAAAAAAATTACATATCAATAACATTCATTGCTCTGTAACTTAAACACTGTGTAAAGCTTAGCATCTTACTAAAATATTGTGTAAAGCTTAGTGCTATGAAGCCGATGCAGTTGCAGAACGGTGTGAGGCAGGTAGATATCGTCTTTCCGAAACTATTCATAGCTGCGCTAGAAGATGTCTTCAAGCTCTTATACTGGACTAGACTCGGCTTCAACACCAATGGCTAATACATCACTCACCTTCGATTTCCAAACGATATCGTAGTCTTGGCAGAATCCCTGGAGGACCTTGGCAATATGCTCAACGACCACAACCATTCAACCCGACATGTAAGGCGATGGTTTGTAAAGATATTTGGATGGTTTGTGAATTAATTAATTTTTCCGTGTGGTGACGGAGTAAGAATACTATTCACCACCCCATATCTTACGCGTGGGTCGTGGTCGTGATCGTACGAGACGACTAAGGGATATAAAACGCATATAACATCTATGCGAGAGAAGGAAAACTCGAAACAAAACCCAAAACCCTATACCAACTCGTCTGACCAGCGCGGTATAGTAGGTAAATTGCCCTCCTATTATGGAGGAGGCCCGAGCTCAACAGTGGGAGATTTATGGGCTGTGATAATGATGATGATTGTGAATTAATTTTGGTGGGACTTAAAGGACGAGTGAACCTGAGTGAGAAATATCATAAATCACATTATAATTATTTTACTGCATCATTTATCATGAGTTTTAGGATGGCCGAGATAATAAGCACAATAAATATTACTGCAAGATGCAAATTAATAAGTTTATTACATATAATTGTAAATGGCACATCTCAACTATAAGCGACGTATATCCGAGAAAGTCTGGATAACTTTGAGCATCAGAACATAGTGGTGTCCTTGTATTGTGTAAAGTTGTGGGTATCAGTGAAATGAGTAAGCAGCCCAACTGGCATATCAGTTTGCGCTATTATTGAAAATGCTAAGAGCCAGATACATTTTTTGTTTAGATCTGGACACACTTTACCCGTTCCATCCGAGGCGACATGGTGGTGCGAAAGGGTGGTGCGCCACCTCATAACTCACTGTATTTTCTCTCCATCGCCTTTGGACTGGTCAGTAGTATCGATTTCTTGACCTCGATGACTGGCCCGGCAAGTGTCAGATAAATAAGGAGACTCTTTACTAATCTGATAAATCACAATACACAAAATTAACAGGCACAATATTTGTCTATCTATTCATGTGGTAACGGACTAATAATGCAATGTGAATATCACTAACTTGTCCATTCCAATATTTCCAATAGGCACCCTAAAATTCGAATAAGAGATGTAAGCAGATGATGTCATTGTAAGACAAAGAAAATTTGATAAAGACGCCTAATCCTATTCCAACCCGTCTAAACAGCGTAGTAAATCAGAATAATTCCCTTTAACTAGAGAAAACTCAATCGGCGATGAACATGCTTAGGTTAAAAAAAAGTTCTTGAATATTTGCATGACTAAGTGCAAAGAGAAATTATTATACATCTGTAATGCTAAAATACAATAAAATGATTTACCGTTACAGCACATTTTGTTTCAATCATCAAACGGGGCATATTTCACAGTATGATATGTAAAGAATAATAACTATTGTCAAACTTAGAATAGATAATTAACATAGAAACGAAATTGGAAAACATTGAAAGGCTTTTTAGCAAACAAGTGGTGCTTTTATTATTAGTGCAAATGCATAGATTGTTTTAGTAAAACTTTAAATATAAAATGTCATGCTACAATACTGAACATTTTAATAAAAATAGTTTTAGTCTGCTATGAATACCAATATAAAATAATTTTTATTTAAAATAAATATAATTTTCCATGTGGTGACGCAGTAAGAATACTATTCACCACCCCATATCTTACCCGTGGTACGAGACGACTAAGGGATATAAAACGCATATAACATCTATGCGAGAGAAGGAAAACTTGAAACAAAACCCTATACCAACACGTCTGACCAGCGCGGTATAGTAGTTTAATTTCCCTCCCAATACGGAGGAGGCCCGAGCCCAAGAGTGGGACATTTATGGGCTGTGATGATGATGATGATGATTTAAAATAAATGCCACTTTTTTTTTCAAAAAGTCTTTTGTTTATTGATGAGCTTTACTTTTTCGTCGGGAAATCTTATTTGTCATCACGCATACGTTAATAACTTGAATAATTGTAAAATATAAGTACTGGCGAGGTAGAATAGTGGCACAACAACGTTTACCAAGCGTACACTACATATAAACACACAACCTATTATTGGTTTGCCCACTTTCATTTTGGAAATTTCGACTTCCACTAAAATTCCGATCTATTATACGAATTCCATGGTTGTTTAAACTTTGGTCAATTATGACTACTTATAAGCGATTTTGAAACTTGGTGACACTCCATCAACGTG
Organism: Lymantria monacha; assembly: GCA_905163515.2. Taxonomy (NCBI): domain Eukaryota; kingdom Metazoa; phylum Arthropoda; class Insecta; order Lepidoptera; family Erebidae; genus Lymantria; species Lymantria monacha. Next base: position 17,497,057 of record LR991096.1, read on the forward strand.
TGAATTAGAAGTAGCTTTGGAGGTGGCATCAAAGCAATGTTGGTTCATTTGTGTCAAATTGATAAGGTAACAAGTTTGACAAATACTCACGAACCTACGCTGGTATAGTGTGTAGTGTACCCCATGAACTTAATGCAAGCGATCAACAAGTTCTTTAGTTCCTAGTTTACCACATTTTTTTGGCGGCGGGCTAAGGTGCGGTCACCAATCCGTCGGGGGTGACGGAAGAAGCGGTGCGCGAGCCAGTAGACCAGCCCAACAACGTACCTCTCGACGCCGTGCGAGTGGGTCACTGGAAGTCGGTCTTTATCGACGGTAACCCACCCAGCGGTCTACCCTCGCGGGTATCCTCTCGAGTTGCCTTGTCATCTCGACCAATAAGTTTTGATGTTAGGGCGTCGTCCTCACGTGGTGGTCTCGCTCCAGGGTGACCAGACTAATTCCCAGTCCAGTCACCAGCTGCCTCGACTGGGAATAGTTAGTCTTAGTTTACCACCTGGCCAATGCTCTAAACGAAAAATTGCTCCTAGATAAGACCTCGTCACTATTTAGGGGCTTAGTGCCAATGTGATTCATGAATATTTATTTACGAATAAGAATCACTTATTTATAACTTTTTAAAGTACGATATACCAGCTTAGTACAGTAACTTCAAAAATTTATGTTTATTTTGCGCTACCAACTGAAAATGAGTGACTGTTTTCTTGTCTAACTTATGCTGAGCTGGCTAATAAACCGGCTCCAAAGAAAAAGAAAATGGCTGGAAAAAGAGCACCGATGGAGATCACCGATATACACAAAATATCTACTTTATACGACATGCGCAAAGTACTACTAGTGACTAGCGAAGACTGGTCTTATCACCTTGCCAGCACTTTCCGTGATATTACCTGTGAGTACATTGCAGTAGGTACATTTCAGTGACGCTGATGGCGGTTTGTCAGAGGAGGCCAAGCACGCCAGCACGCGATCATCGAAGGTTGCTGCGAAAAAGGCGACAGTTACGCGGCCAATGGTGTACACCTTTAACCGCTATGCTGCCAGGCTGCATACGTCAAATCGCTCTAGGAGCTCTCATTGTTTAAAGATAAGGGTAGGGAAATATATCACGTTGAGGGTGTATAATGATTTAAGGTGTTTTCTTTTTACCCAGCTTTAATAGTGATAGAACCACACTGTTGATAGTTTTCAGTCCACAGCCACGGGCTGGTCCATCAAGGGTAGTACCATGCTCGCAGAAAATTGACGCCTAAGCAGTGGCAGTATGCTACTGTGTTTCATCTGGTGAGCGAGAGAGCTGGAACTCCAACTTTCTGGGTAGTTTTAGGATTTTTATGGGTAGACAGCGATCTAGCTGTACCCCTGCTATTGCAAAGGTCCATGGGCGGCAGTAATCCTTACCTTCAGGTGTTCTGCTTGCTCGTTTACCACCAAGAGCAAAAAAAAAACTGGCAATTTGCCGCTTGTGGACCTCGATATAGTGATTGTTACCCCGGTACCATGTTCTTATGTAAAGGGGCTTTAGCATTGAGCTAAATGCGTAGGGTCTTTTAGGACAAACGCTCATGGGCATTCAGTTAAGTAGTGGTTAAAATCACTGGGCCTCTGTTTACTGAGTAGAGCATTAGTAACAACGTGTTTATTCAGTTAATACCCGCGTCAAACGGGTTAGCACAGGATTATATTTTAAGGTGGACATGTGGAAAGAATGCCGAACGAACGTCTGGTTAAGAAGATATACAATGCGAAAGTGGAAGGATGTAGGTACTGAGGGAGACCGAGACTAACCTACCTAGACCAGATCGGTCATGTACTAAAGGAAGGTGGAGTCAAGAGTCTCCGAAACCGGCGAGCGTGTATGAAGAGAATTATGAATGTTGAGGAAGCGAGTGAAGTATGCAGAGATAGAGTTCTCTGGCACTCTGTTCTCTCTGCCTATCCTGCAAGGGATATGGCGTGATGATATGTATGTATGTATGTATGTTTTAAGGTGTTTCTCTCTTGCAATGCAGAACCTGATCAGCATGGCAAGGCAGCACCTGAAGGCAGGCCTGACTTATTTACCTACAATTTTTGTCGTTATTACTATACTCATGCGACACAATACGCAGCGGGAGGAGTTAATTAATTGTATTATTAATAAGTCCCCATACATATAACGTAAATTATGAAAGCCAGAAATTATGTGCATATCTCTATATAGTGATTGATTAATCATCGTGCTTTGATTGATTAATATATAAATACACTCACGTACAGTTTGTTAACGCAACAAAAGACATCAACGCCTATCGGTGTAACTTGGCGATCGATATAAAACTTCGATACATCATATTGTAACAGTGAAACGCGTTTGTCGGAATACAATCGATTTCATCAGCATTTCACCATATTGATATGTGTTATTGCATCGAATTGTGACAATATTCCATTTCTTATTGATAGAAAGTTCACGTTCAATGCATTGGTCACGTTCGGTTCAATTTGTTTATAACATTTTTTTTTATCAATCAACATTCACCTACGGTTTGCATTTAGTCGGAGAATTTATTTATATTTTAAAACTCTTTTAGAAGAAAGAATAAATTATATTATTAGTTAATCATTTGGCATAAGTATGAGTCTAATACTTATGCCAAATGATTAACTCATCATACTTCAGGATGATCCTATATGGTAACGGCTATGAATACTACCAACCCTTACTTTGCTCGTGGATGTCGTAAGAGACGACTAAGAGCCTTATATCGACCTGGGCCAACACTACCTAATGCCATTCGGTCAGGAATTGCATTCCCAAGGAGGGTTGATGTCAGGCAGGTGGCCGGTCATAAAACTACTGCCAATATCCTTTGCAATATGTAGGAAGAGGGGTACATATTGCGTCGACCCCAAGTAATTAGGACAAGAGCAGGAGAATGATGATGACCTCAGGATGATCCCGTACAAATCTATGTTATTGAAATAAAACTACTTTACGGATTCTATCGCGTTACTTCTTGATTTTTAATTGCCCGACATTAAAAATCAAATACAAATGCGATAGAATCCGTAAAAGTAGTTTTATTTCAAATATGTAATACTCGCGTAAACATTAGAAACCACTAAATCTACGTTTGGTAAAATGTTTTATTAAATTTTCTAGCAAATAATTAATACTAGCAAGTATAACACGTGAAGAGGATTGTCTTGTTCATAATAACAGGCTTGCACATGTAAAAACATGTATTTAAGTTACATTCATCCATTCATCAGCCCACCAACGTCTATTGCCTAATAAAAGCATCACCACCAACGGGAAAATAATGCCATAATCGCCATATCCGACAGTGGGTTGGCGTAATTGGTATTATAAGCCTCCTAGGAGACTGCTGTTCCTTATTTTCTCGGTTACGTTTCAAGGAATTTTTAGCAGTTATCAGAAAGTGAGGGGTGACACATTGTATTCTTAACCCATCGCCACAGGCGGAGTTAGTTACTTGGCAATTATGTAGCATAATATAATAGTCATAAATGTAGTAAATTTACAATTATCCTTTTTTGTAGATTTAATTATACTTTAGCAGGCTGTCCGGGGTAGCAGTAGGGTGGCATGGTGCCTCATATTCACCATGCCAGCACCATCCTACCATGCCATCAGTATACTGGTCGATTTACTTTAGTAGCTTTTAACTACAGGGTATTCTACCTTTTTAGAAATAAAGGCGTGAGACTATAATATGTATTATTATTAGCTGATCGAATGGGCACTAGTTTCAAAAGGCCACTCTTTGTTAAGATCGAGAGCAATACAACCAGTTTTCTTGGTTTGTGACCTGCTATGCATCTGTTTGCAGTTCCGGGTCCGACTCCCTATTTGATTAATAAATATTCGAACAGCTGTTATAAATTTCAAAATAAGAGACGTTTTTTTATAAAATTATACATTAGAGTGTATAAATAGCCAATACAAATATTTGCATAATTGTTCTTGGTTTATATTAGATTCAAGCCCGGTTTGATATGCGTGCAGAACTTTATAAAACTTCGCAATAGCTCGTAAACAATGATCGCAACAAAAATCGGCATTGTAAATGGGTTTGTTATTGCGGCGACATATCGTTTTCAATAGTTGCCATGCAACAAGATATCTGCAAGAAAACCGCTGAGGTTGCGAAACGGGCGGGTTGCGGCGCGAAGGTGAAGGAAGGAACCGGCGCCAGTCACTATCGCGAGTGAGTGGCGAGTGCACGACGTTCGCTTGCGTATGCGCGACTCGCGTCAACGGCCGCCGAGCGAGACACTGCTCGCCGCGCGCGCATACTTAGACCCCTTTACTCTACAGTACCCTGCATCTACAATAATATTACCTACATTACAGTGCTATTGTGAATTAAACTTTTGTGATTGTGTTTGTGTTCGACTGTTCAATACGGATTTCCAGTGAGTGCCGGCGGAGATTGTGAGAATTTTTCTCGTTATTTGACATACATATGACGTGAATAACGGTGCGGAGATCCGACGCTCGATCGACTCGCTAAAATCGAATAAGTGTTAGTGTATCTTAAAAGCAGTGTGCCAGAATTTTAACGGACTGTCTAAGTAAAGGTAAGAAAGAATATTTACAGTTACGCCCATTGTGTAACTTTAACGGTGACGGGGAAAGCTTAATTTTAATAATCATATTAAAATGAAAAGTCATCATCTGTAAATCTTTTGAATAGTTAATGGTTAAAAATATACATAAATATCTTATTATTGATCGCCTGGTAGATGGGTTAACATTTTATTTATTTGAACGTGGGTATATAATAAATTTAAATTAGAAATGAACAGGCGAAATATTAAAGACACACAAAAAACAAGTTCTATATGACGAAACGCGTAAAAGTATAAGATTATAAATTCTAAAACGCTTACAACACATAATTGAATATTATTCATGAATATTCAAACAAACATTTAGACGTATTCTATCTATTCTAAGTCGAAAAGCTGAGGGAAAACTTAGGAGCGTGTCTGTGTCCAGAATAAACAATAGATCGCCAGGTGAAAAGGTCTCTGACTCATCTTACGTGCGGCAAGGTGTCCGAGCCTTCTGTTTGGAATAAATTTAACTTTAAAATTGACTTTGTATTGCTTCATAATAAACAATCGAAAAAAAAGTGTTTTGAGTCTTGTTCAATTATTCTAATTACATTATGCATTTTGACTGATGTATAAGGATGCATATATATATGAAGAATCCTCAAGGCAATGACGGCTTAAAACTACAGTGCGCCATCACTTACTTTCCAATGGAAGTTTTAAAGGGATCAAAAAGTGAAATTGACATTCACCTGGTGATCTTATAACACTCTCAGTGACTGCCAACCTACCAGCTAGGCGTAGCGTTCATGGCATTATCTTTCTTCAGCAGACTTAAATCCAACAAGAGACATGGATAGGCTGATGGATATTAGAGAGCTGATGAATGACTTCAACCTCCATTAAGTGAAAATGCGTACTGAAAATCCAGATCCATTATGATATTAACAGTAGTGTTTCGCTTTGATTGGATATTGTTAACAATTACCATCAAGAAGAGCACTGGTATTAAAACTAGTATTGAGTTGTTTTCAGACACTTTAGCTAATAAAACTAGTGGAAACATCATCATAATTAAGCTATGTATAAATTATAAATTGTGGTTAAACAAGATCTCAAATGGCATTGATAGTTAATAATATTTCCATTTTTATTAGTCTATGAGCAAAATTTTCATAGACTGCGCAATATTGTGGTGTTATGTGACGACATCTGAACCACGAAACAAGTTGCAGAACAACAGCAATAGAACGTATAGCCGAGACTATTTGCTAGAAGTTTTTTTTTAAATATTGCTTTACTAAAAGCATTTGTAGTTACAAAGTACGGTAGCCGTTTTACAAATAGTTAGGAAAATTTTACGTTTTAATTAAGGTAAGATTTGTCCTGGACCTTGGTCTCAATTTTCATGACCAAATACAACAATCAGTGTAGGAAATCTGATCTGTTTCTTAACTGACTGATTAAAAAAATGTGCATTAAAATTTCACCCGAAAGAATTTTGTCTTAATCACCTGCCGGTCAAGCGGTGAATGATCTCTTCACAGCTTGCTAAAAATGTGAAGAATTATATAATAAACTTTCCATAAAAAGCCATGTATTTATTATATATTAAATCTATTTCATAAATTATCCCCGGGATGACACGCTGCCACTTGTATCCTAAATTATCCTGACCACTTATATATTCTTATTGATCCTTCAAATATATGCGTTTAACTTGCTAGCGCAAGATGAGGTTGACAGTAATCTTAAGCGATGAGTATTAATGAAAACTGATAGACTCGATTTGATGATAATTGGAAATTCTTAATCTTTGTCCCACACAAACAATCACGAATCTACGTATCTAATCCTCAAAATTCCAGTTAACTTCTGATAAAAGGGGTCTTGTCTTATCGCTCTTGTTGTCATGTAATAAAAGGTTATAAACTTTTGTAATTTCAAGAGATTCTTTAGGTCACACTATCTAAAACTTATAAAAAAATATTTGGTTTACCCTCTTCTTACTGACACGTGCTATCTGAATAAAAAAGTATAGAATAACATTGAAAGTTTCTTATCTTTTGTGTCTATACACAGGCGACACTATCATAACGAATGTCGCATGTTTATGATAGTGCAAACATAGGTTAGTTGTAAAAGCTTCCAACTACTGATAACTCTTCGCGTTTCCAACATATTCTTGACTTTTTAAGTCAAAAATATGACCTTGTACTTAAAAATAAATCCTTACGTTGCGGGGAACTTTATGAACATACGATCAAATCACTCAAAAATTCAAGTATTAATCTTTTTGCCATCGGACAAAGATTAGTCTTTTATTGGCAGGCTGCATAGCCTGCCAATAAAATTAAAAAATTTTTAGATAGCTTCTTCCGTCAGAGACGACGACAGAGCGGCGTACTGTTTATGATTCACCGTATTTTTCCCCCGTCACCATTGGGGCCGAACATTGGTACTGATTTTTTGATATCCGTGGTTGGCCCAGACAAAGATTGGTCCTATGTGAGATTAGGATTCACGTAGTACAGCTGCTGTTAAGATCACCATGCATTATTAAGTTTATTTTCAACTTAGTTAAAATTTGTTTCAAGTGTATTTTCAATCTCCATCTTTGTGTGGCGTTTTCAATATGATTAAAATATTACTAGTGCCATAATTTTTTATGACCTGAAACTAGTTAAAGAACACTTGGAACAAGTTTTTATTTCTTTGTTAGGATCGTTCAACCGTAGAAGTCCTTTCCAAGAATCTATTGAAAACATTTCCTACCAAGATTTATGATAATAAACTGGTAGGTACTTAATTTATAGTTAATATAGGTTATGATTCTACATACATACATACATATCATCACGCCATATCCCTTGCAGGGTAGGCAGAGAGAACAGAGTGCCAGAGAACTCTATCCTTGCATACTCGCTTCCTCAACATTCGTAATTCTCTTCATACACTCTCGCCCGTTTCGGAGACTCTTGACTCCACCTTCCTTCAGTACGTGACCAAACTGGTCTAGGTAGGTGAGTCTCGGTCTGCCCCGGTACCTACATCCTTCCACTTTCGCATTGTATATCTTCTTAACCAGACGTTCGTTCGGCATTCTTTCCACATGTCCGAACCATCGGAGCATTCCCTTTCGCATCTTTACACCAATACTCTCTTTCATACCTACTCGTTATGATTCTAAGTACCTACTGGAAATTGGATTATGAAGCAGATTAACATTATTACTCACAGTTCCTACTGTTTAAATATTGAAATTAAAAATCTCTTGATTATATAATTGATAAAGTTCTTTTCGAGGAATATTAGTTAGTTAGTTTTACTTATATTCAAGACAACAATATAAATTACAAATGGTTTTTATGCTATTATTCTATTAAAGAGAAACGACTTACGATAATCTCCATCTGATGCAGTTTGGTCAACAATTACATTCCCAAGGAGGGTTGACGTCTGGCAGGCGGCCGGTATAAAACGATTGCCAATATCTTTTACAATATATGCTATGAAAGAAGAGTACATACTGTATCGACCCCAAGCAATTGGGATAAGAGTAGGAGAATGATGATTCTATTAAAGGGAAACAAATAATAAGTCTCCGTTTTTATAACTAGTATAATATACAAAGGCAGGATTGATTCCTAAACTCACAATAAACGCCACACTTGCGCAAGTGAAGCCACTTCGTGCTTGTAGTGTATTAGGTATAAATATACAACAAAGTATCAAATTGACGTTGTATGCATATCATAAAAGCAATTTAATATCTTCTATACAAGTTTTCCAATCATAAACTTTACATTATTTAATTATATCCTTTTATACTTATAGCCTCGTTGTTTATTTCAACGAAATGAATTTAACCTTTTAACTTATGTTGCAAAAAAGGTCAAGAACGGCCGTTTTAGCATTTTAATAAAACTACTTTGAAATGTCAAATAGGTATATCGTTTAATAAGCTGTTCGTATCAAATTGCATTTATGTTGCTAATCAAATGAAATAAATTATAATATGTATATGAATTGAATATTAATATATAAATACTTGATGAATTATAATATTATCATTCTCCTACTCTTATTCAAATTACTTGGGAATCGATACAATATGTACTCTTCTTTCATAGTACATATTGTAAAAGTTATTAGCAATAGTTTTATGACCGGCCTCTTGCCAGACGTCAACTCTCCTTGGGAATGTAATTGTTGACCAAATGGCATCAGATGGAGTTGGCTCAGGTCGTTATAAGGCTCTTAGTCGTCTTTTACGACATCCACGAGCAAAGTAAGCGTTGGTAGTATTCTTAGCCGCTAATATGTAATGATGACTTGATATTAAACAGATATTATATATTAGGAGTAAATATAGTGTGTGTAAAGTTTTACAAGGAGTTTTAGGACTGGTATGAACTTTCCTTGATATATTGTTCACCATACTGTACAAAGTAGGATGTCAAAAAATTTTAGAATTCTTATTTGTGAACTACTAAAGTCACTATGATATGGCAACTAAAAGAAAAGGGGGCAGTGATTACAATTAGGATCTAGTGCATATAAGTTTGGTATTAGAATAATTTTCATGATTGTGATAAAATCTTAGGTTAAGCCATTAAGTTCCTTCATGGTGTGAACTTGAACGTTTAAGCAATATTAGGTTAAGGATAAATTTATTTTCGTTAAACTCTAATTTACTTCGCAGTTCATGGCCCTTTGTCTAGATAAGTATATGTCAGATTAATAAGTAGCGTTAACTTGGACTGGGATCATTATAAATTGTAACGGTTTTCGCTCAGCGAGCCGTCGACATGAACCGGTCTTTACCAGATTTGGTTTCATTTTGAAATCATTGCTAAAATAGCATTTAAAAGGTTATTTAAAAACAATTTGGTTGAAATCTAAAGTATACATTGGAAATAATAGTTAGATATTAACAATATAAATTTGAAAGAAATGGTAATCTCTTATTAACGACATAATTTTATTATTTTACCATCATCATCACATCCCATAAATGTCCCACTATTGGGCTCGGGCCTCCTACGTGATGGGAGGGCAATTAACCTACTATACCACGCTGGTCAAACATGTTGGTAGGTATAGGGTTTTGTTTCGAGTTTTCCTTCTCTCGCATAGATGTTATATGCGTTTTATATCCCTTAGTCGTCTCGTACCATCACTCACGGGTAAGATATGGGTTGGTGAATAGTATTCTTACTTAATTTACCATATAAGGCAAATTTATTATGTAGGAATTAATGAAACTTTAGATATTAAAATTGTTAAAACTTATTTTTGACGCCTTTAATGTCCAAACTGTCCGAAAAGTTTTATGGTCAGAAGTAAAATACTACTTATAAATTCAGCTAAACAAGAGATTGATGGTACTTTTTTAAATAAAGCGCAGAGAATATCCTATCGTTTAGATAACATGAAAAAAACAACTTTTACAAGGTGTCAAAACTAGGAATGTCATGTAGCAAGTAACTGAAACTATAGTGTATGTGAAATATAATTCTATCCGAAACAGTAACTGAAGTATATCGGTTTTCTGAAATGAAAATCTGTCCTAAACTATAACCAAATCTAAAATAAAAGTATCAAAGCATTTCAGATAGTATATATGTATATATGAGACATGTTACGACCAGTTCTTTCGATCGGCCAACCGACAATCTAAACCTCTGTCTAAGGAGGAATAATATGATAATCACTAGTATTAGCATTTCTTTTTGCGATTCTCTAAACTTCGGATAACCGTAACTGAAATTCAATAATCCGAAATAATTTTGTATTCGTAAGTGTAAAATGTGAGGCTTTTACATTGCACTTTAAACTATGATAGATAGATGAACATTCTCTTTAGAAAATATTTTTTTTAATTCATTAAAATTTAACCAGCGGCCAAAAATGTCTACCGTCTTTCTTTCACCGTATCTATTCATTTAATGGAACTTATCAATATTGCCCTCTTTAAATGGGCAGTCGTTTTTCCCCTCTCTCGTTTAGAAGACTGACAAGTGCAAGTCAGCATAAGCAAAAGTAACGTTTGAATAAGACCAAATGAAATAACTTCTGTAAAGTTGTTTACTTCTTGGTACAATACATACGATCAGTTGAATGCTGAACAGTTAATATAAATATTTATATTAGTGATAGCAAAGGGCTGTGATTAAATAGAGATAAACCAAACTAATTTAGATGCGTAATTGAGAAGCTTCGTGATTGTAACCGAAATTAATTGGTTAACCAAAATAAAAAAAAAATACATAATCATATCTATATCTCAGATATATATATATATATATATATATATATATATATATATATATATATATATATATATATATATATATATATATATTATATATATATATATATATATATATATATATATATATATATATATACAGGGTGTCCCAAAATTCAACGATAAGCTGGCACCAGCAGGTGGACCTACATATGACTACTCGAGAACAGAAAAGAAAAAAATTCTACCTTGATTATTTTTTTCATTACGACAAAAAAACCAAAATCTTTAAAAATGGACATCCTTTATTATATTATTAAGTGCTATTGCTACAGTTTTACAAGTAATTCTGTGATTTTTTTTGTATTGGCAAGGTAAGTAGCACTACTATCGATCACAACCATTAAAAATTCCAGAATATCTATAGTTTTTACACAAAAATCAATCAAAACTATGTTTTTTTCATAAATTATGTAAGATTTTGACTTTCAGCTCACTTTCACTCATCATAGTGAAAAAAAAAAGTATGGACGCTACTGTGGCAAATAGTATTAAAAATTGGCGCATCTAACTACAATTCTAAAATGGTATAACATTCTAGACAAACTAGCCACAAAAATATACTTAGGTGTACTATTTCAAAATAACAACCATATTTCGAAAATTGTTAGTGCTGATAGTAATCACTTTTACTATGTAGCCAAAATGTTTTTGTAGCAAGTTCTCAGAATTTTAATGAGACATGTGCGTAGTCCATAAGTCCATAAAATAAGTTAGACAGAGATAGAGAGATTATACGTTAGAGGGAGATAGATAGATGCTAATTGTTTAGTAACATTAATGCAGGTGGAGAAGTAATTAATGTCCTCAGCAGCACAGCAAGTCAGTATGCTCTACTTCTTTGTTTACTGCACACCGTTCTGTTTTAATTAAAGTGGCTCTGGTACTGACGACTTTTGGATTGAATTAAGTGACCTGGAAATTGACCTGACTTGGCATTATTTTAGACTGTGATTTTGTGTTTTTTTTAAAGAAGTTTCGCCTTATTTTCAAGTGTTTAGCATTCATCATGCCGCTACCATACACAGCGTTAGAATACGCTAATATGCACCTAATTTATGGAGAATGCCGATGCAATGCCAACGCTGCTAGCAGATTGTATCGAGCAAGGTACCCTAATCTTCAAAGGTATCCGGATTATCGCGTATTTATTAACGTGTATCAAGCTTTTTCGGAGGGTCGTATACCATCTGACAGGCGAAACGCTGGAAAACCTAGATCGGAACACGATGAAGAAGTTCTCAATGAAATAGAAAACGATTCAACTACCTCTGTACGTGCTGTACAAGCAGCAACGGGAATCCCAAAAAGTACTGCACATAGAATTTTAAAACGTCACGTCGTCGTGATGAAACAACCTGCAAGAAAGATGGATATTTAAATCTTCACAATCTTCATAGCTGGAACAATGAAAATCTGCTCCTGGTGAGAGAAGACAATCCCAATACCAATTTAAGGTTAACCTATGGACTGGCATAATAAATGGCAAAGTGATAGGGCCCTTTGAGTTACAAGGAAACATAGATGGCAATAGTTATTTAAACTTCTTACAAAATGAGTTGCCAGGATTATTAGAAGATGTGCCCTTAAGTGATTTGCAAACCATGTGGTTTCTAAACGATGGTTGCCCAGCTCACTATGCCCGTCCTGTGCGAGAGTACTTAGACCAAGAGTACCCAGGGCGTTGGATCGGGCGACTTGGTCCTATCTTGTGGCCACCCCGTTCACCCGATCTAAATCCCCTGGACTTTTTCTATTGGGGTTGTCTAAAGGACAGAGTCTGCACAAAACCGATTGCAACCTTGGACGAGCTTCGCCATAAAATAATTCAGACTGTGGATCTACGGACTACGCACATGTCTCATTCAAATTCTGGGAACTTGCTACAAAAACATTTTGGCTACTTAGTAAAAGTGATTACTATCAACACTAACAATTTTCGAAATATGGTTGTTATTTTGAAATAGTACACCTAAGTATATTTTTGTGGCTAGTTTGCCTTGAATGTTATACCATTTTAGAATTGTAGTTAGTTGCGCCAATTTTTAATACTATTTGCCACAGTAGTGTCCATACTTTTTTTTTTCACTATGATGAGTGAAAGTGAGCTGAAAGTCAAAATCTTACATAATTTATGAAAAAAACATAGTTTTGATTGATTTTTGTGTAAAAACTATAGATATTCTGGAATTTTTAATGGTTGTGATCGATAGTAGTGCTACTTACCTTGCCAATACAAAAAAAAATCACAGAATTACTTGTAAAACTGTAGCAATAGCACTTAATAATATAATAAAGGATGTCCATTTTTAAAGATTTTGGTTTTTTTGTCGTAATGAAAAAAAAAATCAAGGTAGAATTTTTTTCTTTTCTGTTCTCGAGTAGTCATATGTAGGTCCACCTGCTGGTGCCAGCTTATCGTTGAATTTTGGGACACCCTATATATATATATATATATATATATATATATATATATATATTATATATATATATATATATATATATATATATATATATATTTCGTGTGGTGTGGGAGTAAGAATAAAATTCACCACCATATAGGGATATAAAATGCTTATAACATGCAAGAGAAGGAAAACTCGAAACAAAACCCTATACCAACACGTCTTTCCAGCGCGGTATAGTAGGTTAATTTCCCTCCCATTACGGAGGAGGCCCGAGCCCAACAATGGGACATATATGGGCTGTGATGATGATGATGATGATCTATAGATCTTCCCTTAACATAGATGGTAGGGAATGAAGGGTTTTGTGTCTTCGTGCGATGGTGGTATAAGAATACAATTCCACACCTTCATTTTTTGCTAGCGTCATCAAATATGTAAGCAGATAGAGTCACTGTGAGAGTATAAGCAATTGTAGGCCATTTGGCTAGCCTGAAATTAACAGAGATCAGTGCAAAACTAAAACTTTTAGTCGGTTTTTATGATTTTAATATGTATAGTTATGATTGATATTATATATATACCGGGGGAGACTGAGACTAACTTACCTAGACCAGATTGGTCACGTACTGAAGGAAGGTGGTCTCTCTGCCCACCCTGCAAGGTATATGGCGTGATGATATGTATGTATGATATTATTTCTGGCTATTACGTATACTGATACATTTTTATCTTTAGATATTGTATTAAGTTCAGTGGCATGTTTATCGGTGCGTACGTCCGTGTGTCAGCGTTCTTATAATAGTTTCCGTTTCCGTTCTGCTAAACTATAGTTTAGATGCTATTTATTTTGTTAAGAAGTTAAATTATAGGTTTTCGTTTTACTAAGTGATTTATAACACAGGTAATGAGCATGATAGTTTTATTTTTATTTCATGTTGAACTGATTTATTTGCATGTCTGGTAAACGTTACGTGCTATATAAATAAAGTGATAATGTGTCACAGTCGCAATTGGTTTATTTTTGTAAGTATTATGTGACTTTTGCATGAGATACAAAAAATATTTATTGTCGGCAATAGTCCATATGTTTGTAACTTCTAAACATATTGATTATTGCTGACAATTAATCACTTGTTAATTGAAATGTTCGTTAAATATCATTAAATAGCATTTGGTCTTATAAATTTCCCATAGAAAGGCTAGTGTTAATTTGCCTGGTGATTTCTGTTTCGGTTTTTACGTCTCCAAAGGAAAAGTAAGGGATAGTGACAATAATAGAGTCAGTATAAAATTCACCACCCTTTCCTTTATCGCTACTGTTGTAAACAAACGATTAAAGGTTAAATTTAAATAATCACTACAACGTGAATTCAAAAAAAGGAAACTCAGACAATCAGTATGGCATATTAGATCAATTTTCTTTCCCTGGTGGCGAGGCTCGTACCCTATAGTAGGACATTTATGAGCTGAGAAAAATATCAGTGATTAAAAGGATTTACTTCTTCCATTATAAATATATTGAATATATATTCCCCTAAGATAATGTATCTTTTATATATAATCCTTTATCCTATAGAGGATAGTGATGTATTTGTAATTTCTAATAAGTTATTTATATATAAACATTGTTAATGAGTACCATGTCATTAATAAATACATAAATAGTAACCGGTTTGGCTTTCACATTTATGATATGTGCAGAATCGCGTCACTGCATACTTCATATACTAACTAGCTGTACCTACGCTTCATATGCTTGTTCATTGACTATTGGTCATTTCCAATCTGTCACTATTTCATAGTTTTAATATACAGAAGGTTTTCGATATCGATACGGATAAGCATTTTTGTAAACAGGTAATAATTTTAAAGTCTATAAAGTTTGAATTTTATTTAACTATGTACCATATATTACCAACATTCGAATCAGAAAAATAACTTGGTTCAATTAAAAAGTCTTTTAATGATTAAAGAGTTTGCAAAGAAAGGGAATTGTTCTTTCTATAGTCTTATGCCTTTGTAACCGAAAGGTAAGTAAAAGTATACCACGAATACATTTCTCTATAGACCTCTTTTCGTTGCTATATTTAGGACTTGAACTAGAAATTGGCAGTTTTATTATATTTCTTGGAATTTTGAAGGTTTTCTCAAGATATTCTCAAGACTAAAAGCTCGATGTTTGTAAATTGTGCCTGAATTATGATAATAGGCTCCCACCAAAATTATGTGAATATAAAAAGTTAAGGTCCTTTTATCTATAAATAACTTTGCTAACTTGACATTTGCTGTGCAGATGATTCCTTCTATATTTAACGCAAATAAAAGATAAATTCATTACATTTTTTTATGTGATATAGTTAAATATTGACATAATCTTCTGAAATCTCGATGATTAAATAAAAAATACCTTAGCTAAGTTTTAAAGCCAACGAAAAGTAATTGTAGCAGTGGCCAATCAAGTTGAAAGACTCGGGGAAAGTGGTCTTGGCTTTTTCGATATAACTTACATAACTTTCAATGATGTTTTCTTCCCAAATCATCTTATGTCATATCTTTTTATACATTCTTAATAAAAATTCTTCGTTGAGATTAAATTAACAAGTTGTATTTTTTAATCTTTGTATTTTTGAATAATAAACTATTCCAAACTACACATTTATACTAGAGAAAGGAATGTCTTACTCGCATAGTAGCTAAATTGCACAATAATAATTCACTAAACTAATCTTTTTATGGAAATTAATTTTATATATGTAATAATAACACATTAACACTTATCATTCTCCTATTCTCATTCCAATTACTTGGGGTCGATACAATATGTACTCTTCTTTCATAGTACATATTGTAAAAGTTATTGGCAATAGTTTTATCACCGGTCGCCTGCTTGACGTCAACCCTCCTTGGGAATAATAACACATTAACATTATCAATAATATACTTATAATATACTACACGTCTCTTTATTGAGTATAAGTTGGCCCTAGGATCTCACCGAATTTAACTCAGACTTACATTATGAGTGGTGCAAACAGACTGCTATAGTTTTCAAGCTTACCATTTCTTGTATGTAGCGATTTTATTTGATTGGCATCCTTTAGTCATCGTGTAGGATACCCGCAGAAAAGGCATGGGCGGATAAATTGTAGGCTTCAGTCACTATATGGATAATTTTGTGATAATGGAATGTACAGTAACTTCTGAGTATAATTAAAAACAATGAGCTTTCTACGGATTTACTATAAAAACCAAGGTGAAACCAAGGTAAAGGTGTTTTTTAATTTTTATTTTGCGTTGATGAATACTTCAAATTGACATATGTTTATGATAAAATAGATTTCATTTATAGCATGTTTTATATAAAGGTGAGTGTTATATCCGTATCTGGATGATGGAGTAAGAATACAAATCACCACCCCCTGTCTTAACCGTGGGTGATCGTAAGAGACGACTAAGGGATACAAAACGCATTTAATATCTATGCAAGAGAAGGAAAACTTGAAACCTTATACCAACACGTCTGACCAGCGTGGTATAGTAGGTCAATTTCCCTCCCATTACGGAGGAGGCTCGAGCCCAACAGTGGGGCATATTATGAGCTGAGATGATGATGATAATGAATGCTAAAGCCTCGCAGCATATCATTTAATAATAATCGTTCCTAAATGGTTTCTAACATTATTATCTCTTTTTCCGCCTAGTTAATAGATTTCGGTATAATTTTTAAATAAAACAAAATTTTCGTATTAAAATATCTATTTTATTGTGAAATATTTTCTTTATTTTGAAGGTCTTGGATAGTTGGTAGTTTGCATTTTTCTTTGCGTTTAAGTCTTTGTTTACTTAAAAAAAAAAATACATCCGCTTTATGATTGAGTAGTTGAAAAATTTTACTTATATTATTATAGCTTAGTGTATAACTAATTATCATAAATGAAAAAAAATTAAGTATTTATTTTATTAATTACCTAAATTATTCGTTGATTGTTGTTGTTTTTTAATATATAAATTATATACGTATTAAAACGATATTTTAATTAATAAATTTAAACAAATATAACTCGACACGTGTAACTCGTTTGTTTGATGATTTCATAACTTCGTAATTGCAATTATCATTCTATTGCTAAAAACGATGACTTCATCATTAAATAAACATTTCTATCATACAATGACATCGATATATTTAAAATATGCTAAAACTCATATCTATCAAATTGTATCTACTTATTCAGTCTTTTGTTGTTAAAGTATAAAGAATCGAAGCAAGGGAGAGGCTGAGGCATGGATTGTAAAGATGGCTACAATATTATTACACTAGTTTAATAAAACTGTTCAATAAATATTAGTAGTTGCGCTATAGTGTGACGTAATCATACATTTATCATCTCGGATTCATAACTTTCATAAAGAAATATTTCTTAAGTAACAAGGTTCGATCATATTTTCTTTTTAAAGAAAAACAGTAGGTTCTAAAGAAATAATCCTTGTATTGCGGGGAACTTACATATAATTAACGCAGACAAACTACACCCAGAATCAGAATAACAGTTTGTGGATCGCACAAAGTATTGTTCTGCGTAGGAATCGAATCTACGGCGATGGCACAGTAGGTCGGTAACCACTACGTCATCTGTACAATCTATATATTATACATTAGATTAAACATTGTAAAACCAAATGTTAACGTGTTAAGATTTTTTCATTTGGTTTTTAGTTATCTTTGTTTATTTACATAAAGGTAAGAAATACGTAAGCAACAATATTAAAATGTCTTTATTGTATTAAAAAATCTTTATACTTATTAGTGATAAAATTATACTGATGAGATGATGATGGCGGCAAACCAGCAAGCATCACTGATGGTAAGTGTTACTGCCGCCCATGGCCCACCTTTGCAATACCAAAAGTATAGCTAGGCTGCTGCCTACCAATACAAACCCCAAACCCTCCCAGTTGGGCTTCCGGATCTCTTGCTCATCGAACGAAGTGCAATAGCTTATTCATCTCAGCTCATATATGTCCCATTGTTAGGCTCGAGCCTCCTATATAACGGGAGGGAAATTGACCTACTATACCACGCTGGTCAGACGTCCTTCACTTGCATAGATAAATGAATGCGTTTCATATCTCTTAGTCGTCTCTTACGATCACCCACTGGTAAGATAGAAGGTGGTGAATTGTATTCTTACTCCGTCACCACACAGACAGCACATTGCTTTTACTTAGACGTTGATCTTCTCCGAGAGTATGGTACTACCCGGACGCTGCCCGCAGCTTTAGACAGAAAACTGTCAAGAGTGTGGTTACGACCACACTGGTATATGGTAGGACCATTAAAACTTTTGCATTAGAGCAAATAATATTAAGAAGAGACCAGTACGCGCAAGCAAATTTTAGAGCAACGACTAGGAAAATATATAAATTACTAGCTCCTGCCCGCGGCTTCGCCCGTGAAAAAGGTTACTTTCCTAAAATTTTTCATCCCCTATTTTTATTTTACCCCTTAAGGGTAATTTTTTTTACAAACTTTATTGTCATATTTATTTATATCTAATCAATAGCATAAAAATAAGTTTCAAGATTCTGGCTTTAAAAATTACAACTTTTCATCCCCATTTACAACCCTGTTTTGCATTAAACAGTAGCCTATGTCCTTTATCTAGCTCTAGACTATCTGTGTACCAAATTTCATTTAGATCGGTTCAGTAGTATTGCCGTGAAAACGAGACAGACAGACAGAGTTACTTTCGCATTTATAATATTAGTAAGAATTAAGCAATGTTAGTTACTTGAAGTTCTCATTGAATATATTAATAAAAGCAAAGTGGTTGTTTTGATGTTCGCATTTAGAGCAGGTATACAAGGCGGTCCAGTCAACCGCCCACTGCTTACGGCCGCCCGGTATAAATTGGCACAAGGCGACTTTTCATTACTTTGCATTTTCTTGTCACGATGTGTCTGGATCTTGGACGAATTGTAACTTATATCGAAGTCATTGTTCTATATGGCAATTTTTTTTCTATTATTAAATTATGGTGAATAATTTATCTGGCCATGAGGTGAGCGGTTAAGGATACAATGTGTCATTACCCTTCATTTGTCCAAGGTTTTCGTGAAAAACCGATTAAAAGTGAATTAGATGAATGTTGCTGTCCAGAGAATGCCGCTGATTAGCAGCACTCTCGATAGCTACCCTGCTCGCCACACGTGACGTTTGTGCTATTATTTCCCTTTGTAGGGAATCTTATGTCCAGCAGTAGACGTCTGATAGGCTGATGATGATGATTAATTTGTCGTAAAATTCAAATTAAATTCACATTTAAATTAATCTTTATTGTACAGAAAACTAATTGGGGCAATTATAATTTCCACATTTGGATTCGATGTGTAGAAAAAGAAATGTATCATAAACTATATTTTTAATTTTATTTTAATATACTTATATAGGAAATATTTGTCAACACTGCGATAGATAAGAGATATATTTGGGTAAATTAATAACTAAAAGCTATAGCTAATATATTTCTAGATAATCGCTGTTGTCTCAACAACTGTTATAATAACAAATTTGCATTAATTTATTATTGCAACCAATTAATTTACGCTATCGAGATGGACACATTCCTAATTACCCATTTTTTTATTTGATCCGGTTTATTTAGCCGTTCTAAATAAATAAGATAGGCTATTACGTTTATAGATAATCGCCATACATTCGAATGCGAAACAATCGAAAATAGTATGAACTGGTAATATTTAAATTAATAGTAGTTTTAATATATATCATCTATCTAAACAGTTTATATTACTAGAACTAGTTTAACTACTTAAAAATGCTTAAAAAACAAGACTGCGAAATTAAATGTAATTTTAATATTGTTTCTATTTTTTAATGGTCGTATTAAAAAAGAAGAATAACTATTAGTTTCTTCTTAAAATATTTCATCATCATCGTCAGTATCCTCACAGCCCATATATGTCCCACTTTTAGGCTCGGGCCTCCTCCTTAATGAGAGGAAAATAAATCTACTATACCTCGCTGGTCAAACGTGTTGGTATAGGGTTTTGTTTCGAGCTTGCCTTCTCTTGCATAGATGTTATATGCGTTTTTATATCCCTTAGTCGTCTCTTACGATCACCCACGAGTAAGATAGGGGATGGTCAATTGTATTCTTACTCCATCACCACACAGATAATATATTATGTAAAATATTTAATATTCATGTTTCATGACATAGGGATATTTAAATCTGTGTAAATTTTGTAAAGACTGACGTGACCGTGAACACGATTCGCTTGAAAAAATACTGTCTTTCCTTATCAAGTGATCTCTAGCCCTATCTTATATCAATCAAGACCTACTTTTCAATCCTAATAGGCGAACAGAGTGTCACGGCAAACAGTGTGAGTAATATCAACAACCACTTAGTGCAATCAAGGTGCCGAGACAACAGGATCTGAGAACTCGTGAGCTCTATAAAACTTTAAAATCGGTTCAGCATAGTGACCGTCGAGTCGACCTCGTCACAACCTCGCCGACATTCACCGCTTCCATTGGCGCGAATGCCGCAATCGCCTCCAAATACAGTTTTTTTTTATATGCCGTGTCACGACAGTATCGGTAACTTTTTAAATATCGTATAAAATGAAACGAGTCTTAAACAGTGCAGTGCGAATCATAAATTGCTTTCCTATGGAACAAAAGATTCGATTACTGTAGTTGAAATAAAACATTTAAATTATCAAATTTAGTTTTTTAAATTAAGAATAACTGTTAAAATAAGTTACTTTTAATTTAAATTTTCGTTAATTTAATTGTCGCTTTTTGAAAGTTTTAATAGATTTTTATTTCAGAATTATTAATTAATTTCATTCTATCAATAAATAATTAAAAGAAAGATAGAATTAAAATAGAATTTTATAAGTTTTTTTTGGACTAGAATAGAATATTACGAGATCTATCAATATATTATGTTTTTTTTTAGTTTAGGATTTATAAAGACACCACCCTGCACTAAGGAAATAATCCTTGTATTGCGGGGGACTTTACAAACATGCAATTAACGCAGACAAATTACACTCAGACTCAGAACAACATTTTGTTGATCGCACAAAGTATTACCCTGCGTGGGAATCGAACTCACGGCATTGGCACTGAAGGTCAATATCTTCACCACTACACCATCTGTGCAATCAAATACACACACACACACACACATATATACACTACCGTCCAAAAGTTTGGAAGCACACCTGTTTTCAAACAAAACAAATAAATGCCGCCTAATAGCGGTAAAAATTAGCAATAATCTTAAGTTTTACAACCTTTTACGACTGTCTACACAAACACAAAAGGATTATTATCCTACATTCATCAAGTTTTATGGAATTCCTTAATATTGACGAAACACGTGTTTTATGACTTAATCCGTCGGCTACTTTATCCTATGCAATGGTGTAGTTTTATTGATAATGTTTGCTGGTTTTAACTTTTTTAGACCTTATTCAGTCGCACTTGAGCATTGGCACGTGAAAGTTGTGATATTAACATTGTCTGTATTCGAAAGATATCGGCTACTACTTTGACCGTATTTTTTCTTCTGAAAATGGCAAAACGCAAGCAAATCACGCTTGAACAGCGAAGCGCTATTTGCACTCTACGCGAGGAAGGATACAGTGAACGTCAAATCGCAGAAAGGCTCGGAATTTCTTGTAAAGGTGTCCACTATACCCTTGCTAGAAAACAAGAAACGGGGAAAAATGAAGATAGAAAGAGATCTGGTAGGCCCAAATCCACAACAAATCAAGAGGACAACTTCATTAGAGTTCTTTCTAAACGGAATCGACGCTTAACTGCACCACAGATCACTGCAGCTCTGAATGATACGCGAGAAACACCCATTTCAACAACTACTGTTAAAAGACGCTTACTGTCTGCGGGATTAAGAGGATGTGTTGCTGCTAAAAAACCCAAACTAACAAATCGACATAAGAAAAATAGACTAGAATGGGCAAAAGCGCATAAAAACTGGACTATAGAACAATGGGAAAATGTCCTTTGGAGTGACGAATCAAAATTTCAGATTTTCGGATCCAATAGACGTGTCTTTGTACGCCGGTCAAAAGAAGAGAGGGCTTCAGAGGCATGTACAGTGCCTACCATCAAACATGGTGGTGGTAATGTCATGGTTTGGGGGTGTTTTGGCAACAGTAAACCCGGCAATCTTGTGAGGATAACCGGAAAATTAAACAAGGAAGGCTATTTAAAAATTCTCCAAGATTCTGCCATACCCAGTGGACTAAGTCTCATTGGTTCTGGATTCATTTTTCAACAGGATAATGATCCTAAGCATTCGTCTAAATTGTGCCAGAACTTTTTAAACAAGAAAAAAGCTGAAAACATTTTAAACATCATGCAATGGCCATCTCAATCCCCTGATCTTTCTCCCATTGAACTTGTTTGGGATGAACTTGACAGGAGGGTGAAAAGTCGTTGTCCTACGAGCTCAGAACATTTGTGGCAGCTATTAGAGAACGAATGGAACAAATTAGATAAAGATTATTTTAAAAAATTGATTAATAGAATGCCCAGAATATGTGAGAAGATTATAAAGGAGAAAGGTGGACACTTTGATGAAGCTAAAATTTAATCTAATTTACCATTGTATATTATTTTTTTATTTTGTTTAAGTTAGTTTCTGTTTGTTCTTTATTTTTTTATCAATACATTTAAATTTAAATGACTTAGTTTGGTTTTATTCGATTTTACCTTGCTGCTTCCAAACTTTTGGACGGTAGTGTATATATATATATATATATATATATATATATATATATATATATTATTAAGTAGTCGTATGCCTCATTATTTAAATTTCTGAATAAGTTCTTTACTTATTTTGAGGCGACAAAACTCATAATAATTTTGTTATTAATTACATAATTTCAAATTCAAGTCCGTAGATAATAGTAGAGTTATTTATGAAGGAGCTGTAAAATTGTCATTGTCGTTACAATCATTTAAAATATAACCTCTATTGTTTCATTTGACAAAGGCTGTATAAACATGTGAATTGCCTTGAGCTTAAGAGTTATCAACACAAGTACATCAAATTGTTATAATAAATGAATAATTTTAATGTGAAATTATTAAATGGTAGTAAATACCGCTTTTGATTGTGTAGCCTAAATGTTTGTAGTAGCTTGAGAACTTAAAAGTAACTTAATTGATACAATTTTTGTTAAGTTATCACTTAATATATTTTTACCATGCCTTCTGTTATGTCGATTTTTTTCTTTCGTATGACATAGTTGTTAGCCTCAGATGGCAATGACTATTTTACCCGGACTGTTGGTGAGCGCTGAGGGCTCTCAACCCGATAAAGTTAAGCGACTGATCCCGAGGGCACCCCCTGTGGGGTATTTGAACGTTACTGTTTTTATGAGGTAACGATTGGTTCAGAGGGTTATTATTATTATACGCTCCCTCGTTAAGGCGTATTAGACTGTGCGGTGTCAACGCTTGCTACTTTACACTCTCTTTATATCACTTTTTTGCCTTTCTGGATTATTTAAACCAAAGTAATTAATGATATTAATTTCTGATTAAAATTGATTCCATAGAGGAGTACTTACGTTGAAGCTAATTTTATATTTTAAATTTAGAAGTGTTTTCCTTATAGACTTTTGCGAAATGAAGTACATTCAAGTAACACTTCATGTAAAAACCTCATTTTTAAATTCGTTAATTTTTAATACTTTTAATATATGTTTACTTAATATTCATACATAAAAAGGTTCTAATGAATGCAGAAAAACAAGATACTACAGATATCAAAATTGTGATATAAAAGAAACAGCAGATATAATTATTTCAGACATTAGAGCTTTTTCCCCCCCCCGCAATATGGACCATGGATGTGATCGCGCCCAGACAAAACGTCCGGGGCGACAGAAGAGGCGGCACGCAACCCCATGGTCCCACCCTCCAAACACCTCTCTGCGCCGTGCAAGTGGGCCACCGGTACCCCATCTTTGACTTCGGTGGCCTCAGACATTAGAGCTAGATTTTTTATATCATAATCAAATGTTGATGAGGACATTCTTAATATTTTGTTATTATCATCGTTAAGAAGCATAATCATCAATTTATAAGTCTAAGAATGCTGTATGTGTGTGTGTGTGTGCTTGATGATAATTAGACTGAAGATATCGTGATAGTCACAAGGAAGCATTGGATACTGGTAGCATAGGACCATTCTGAGTAGCATTCTCCCGTAAAAGTCTATGTCCAGCAAAGAACGTAAGCTCATGTATAATATATTTCAAAAAATCATTTTTAACAGCTTTGTTTTACAACGGTGCGACAGTAAGTAGACGAAAATTCATCACACCATCTGGTGATGCTATCTTATTTTCTTGTCTCAATTACTGGGCATTATTTTAGTTACTGGGTGGTCGACGCAATATGTACTCTTCGTATATCGTTCATACAAAGTTCAACCCTCATGGGGAATGTAATTGTTTATCAGACTACATCATGATGATGTTAGCCTTCGTGGATGTAAAGCTCATAGTCGTCTTTTACGACACCCATGAGCAATGTAAGGGTTGTATTCTTAGCGATCAGCAAACAGCATGTAGATGGTAATTTAATAAAATTCTTAAAATCTAAATAAATAAATAATATTTGGATGCTTACATTACATAAGAAAAGGAGTCTACGCGTGAATGTGAGCAAAACCAAAATAATGGTCTTTGAAAGAGATGAAACCAGAACAGATGTAAGAGTAACAATAGGTAATGATGTACTAGAGCAAGTGGATGAATTTGTATATCTTGGATGTGGATTTAGCCGAGATGGAAGGTACACCACTGATATAGAGCGAAGAGTGAATGCGGGAAATAGAGTGAGCGGAGAGTTGGGGCAACTTCTCGGCAGCCACCACCTTAGCCAGAAGGCACATGTAGCAATACATAACACAGTGCTTGTCCCAACATTACTGTATGGAAGCGAGAGTTGGGTATGCAGAAAAGAGTATGAAAATAAAATTAATGCGGTCGAAATGCGATCTCTGCGGAAAATCTGTGGAGTTAGGCTGACCGACCGCATTCGTAACGACGACGTAAGAGAGCGAGTAGGTATGAAAGAGAGTATTGGTGTAAAGATGCGAAAGGGAATGCTCCGATGGTTCGGACATGTGGAAAGAATGCCGAACGAACGCCTGGTTAAGAAGATATACAATGCGAAAGTGGAAGGATGTAGGTACCGAGGGAGACCGAGACTAACCTACCTAGACCAGATCGGTCATGTACTGAAGGAAGGTGGAGTCAAGAGTCTCCGAAACCGGCGAGCGTGTATGAAGAGAATTATGAATGTTGAGGAAGCGAGTGAAGTATGCAGAGATAGAGTTCTCTGGCACTCTGTTCTCTCTGCCTACCCTGCAAGGGATATGGCGTGATGATATGTATGTATGTACATTACATACTTTGAGCACTTATTGTATAGATTTGACCCACAATAATAGCTAAATATAAGCTCAATTTTAGTAATATAAAGTAAGCCGCCTCTAAAAATTAATAATAAAATTAGTGTTATGCCTTCTGTGTTTTCTTGCCGGATCTTTCTGAGAGTGGCCGCGTTCCAATCCGGTGGTAGTTTAATAGATTTTTATTAGATTTTTAAACTAGTAAATTGCCACAATATAATAATTATCATAAATTAAATGTTTGATAAACAATATGATTTTTTTTTTCATATAGAATCATTTTCTTTTGGTACTGGCAATAAATTTGTATTAAAATGTGGATCAAACTTTTAATAACTGATAATGTAGCGGGTAGGTAGATATAAATTTCTGTAATAACGATGACTTTAGGATGTAAGACACTTTAGTCCTCCCGTGACCATGATCACTGTAAAGTGTTCGAAACGTCGGGAAATTAAAAATCAGATACAAACGCGATACAATCCGTAAAAGTAGTTTTATTTCAAATGTGTAATACTCGCGTAAACATTCCCGGCTGGAGAGGCCTCGGTTCGGTGTGCGGACCGTGGAGGCCTTCCGGCCGGTGCTGATGCAGTGGCTAAAACGGCGGCACGGGGTGCTCTCCTTCCGACTGGTGCAGGTTTTGACGGGGCATGGGTGTTTCGCCAAATACCTGCACACGGTCGTCAGGAGAGTACACCGTCCTGCCACCACTGCGATTGCGACGAGGACACGGCGCAGCATACGCTCGAGGTTTGTGCCGCTTGGGCAGAGCAGCGTCGTGAACTCGTCGCAATCATCGGTGCTGACCTGCTCGACAGCGTCAGGAACTGGGACGCGGTTGCATCCTTCTGCGTGGCAGTAGTCTCGCGGAAGGAGGCGGCGGAGCGCGTGCGCGAGGAGCGTCTCCTCAACGACGCGAGCCGCCGCTGGCGACTGGAGCGGCGCAGGCGCGATTATCTGCGCCTAATGCCGCCCTAGCCGAGGCCGTGGGTGACTGGATTGGAGAATTAGCCCGTCACCCGCCGAGAGGCCGACCGCGTGAGGAAAGACCGACATCCTACCCGAGTGGGGGACGTCGGTCGAGGAGAGGGTACTCCTCAGGGGTATTCCGTCGGGCCGACCACTGACGTCAAGTCACTCTGCTCCGGTGGTCGGCCCAACGACGAAGGCGACGTCACGGGTGGGTTACGAGTGTGTGTGCTTACGCCCCTCTGTCGCCCCGGACGGAGTGGTGTGAGGAGTGCGCCGACCGATACCCACCCTAAAAAAAAAAAATACTCGCGTAAACATTAGCAATCATTATGCTTACATTATTTGAACAATAAAATTAACTTTCATTAACGTATATTTCTTAAATGTTTTCAGTACAATATTTATTATTGTACATGAATACATGAAAAGGCTCTTTACATTAAAATCGGCGTTGATGTTAAGGAAAATTGAATATCGTCCTATTTACTTTACTGTATTAGCTCATCAAAGAAAGTTCGTCGACCTTAATATTTTTTATTTTATTTTATATTACTTACAAAAACCTTCAGTTATAATTATCAAGTAAAACTAACTCATTATATTTTATGAGATGTAAATGACGACGTAATTATGATCATAGTGTAAGTTCTTAATTAATAGCATCTGAATGCACACTTAGGGGCCATTCATAAATTACGTAAGGGATTTTGAAGAATGATTTGTCCACCTCCCCGCCTACCGTAAGATATCGTAAGATTGCAACTACTCCCCCCTGCGCCCTTAATAAGAATTTTTATAAGAAAAGGCCCTATTGATCAAATATAACTCCGTGTATTCTGAAAATATCTTATATTATTTATTATTACAATCTTCTTACTACAAGTAGGTATTATTGACTCACTGCAATAACATTAATCTTATTAATAATCTATCACAGTTTTGACCAAAATTAGAATTCAATTTGATATCTAACGTAATGTCAGGCTCACTACCCCCTTCCTGTCTATAGTACAGTAGCCGGAAAACATTTTGAACACAAATCAAAGTGGTGGAAAGTATCGCACATGTGCAGATATTGTATTCATAAAGTGAGGCAGAGGTCGACTGATCAACCAATAACGCAATCGATACGACCACTATACCCGTCGCGCGTCCCACTCCCCGCTTAGAGGATCTGAAAATCGATCACTGCGCAGGTTTTGACATTTGTCAAGTTGTTTGCCGGTATTTATAACAAGTTATAATATTCAGTCAACAATAAACGCCTTACATAATTTATGAATGTGCCCTTAGTTATTTATATTTTGTGATTTTAATGTAAAGTGAAGTCATTTATTACGTCTGTACGTTTATTTTGTTATCTTTAAATTAGACAATGAATGTCAATAAGATTTTCACGACGAGTAATTTCTTCCGTCAGGCTTTAATGAATAACAGGAGTACATTAATATATAATATAAGAAACAGCAAACATGACGTCTCTTTGTTTTACATAAAATTTCTAAAATATGCCTATGTAAGTATGCTTATATTAATTACTTTGATTATATGAATACACATAATTAATGTATATAAAAAAAGGTTTAGAGAAAAGTTCCAGACGTTCATAACCTAGCTGAGGCCACGGGTGAATGGACGGGGGAATATTCCGTCACCCGCAGAGAGGCTGACCATCACGCGTTGGCGTCGACGGGGGATGTTACTCGAAATAGTAAACCGCCGGGCTGGTCACCGATGGCAAGGAAGCAGTACTAGTGGCCGGCCCAATGGCGATAGGGAGGGCGATACGGTGGGTTATGGCTTCACGCACTGCCATCCGTCGCCTCGGACGGAACGGGCGGCGTGCGTCCGGACCAAAGCCTACCCAAAAAAAAAGTTAAAATATTTAACACTTCTATTAATAAATATAACCGTGGGGATAAATATAACTGTGTGGATAATTAAGTTAACCATGTGGTGACGCCTTAGTAGCTAAAGCATTACAATAAGTCGTCACCCCTTACTTGTAAGTAGGAATCATAAAAATCGACTAAAAGAGCACCGGAGTATTGGGTGATAGCATACTTCATGGGTTGATTTCCTGGAGAATTCATAACATTTTTTTATGTTTTTAAAAAAGACCCTCCCCGGCCATACGGAAATAATCCTTGTATTACGGGGGATTTTACAAACATACAGTTAAAACAGACAGAATACATCTAGATTCAGAACAAAAGTTTGTAAGTAGCACAAATTATTGTCCTACGAATCGAATCTTGACACGTTAAGTCGGTATCTTAACCACTATGCCATCTGTGCAGTCAATTAACATTAGATGCTTATTTCGTTTTGGGAAGGCATGTCTAACAATAGGCATCGATAACTTGATACAACCATAGTTACATTATATCTTACCCTCAATCCTCATACAATTTTCTGTTATACTGTCTTATTATTCACTGCATGCCTTTCATCTCAGCCACCGAAGACAAAGATCAGGTACCGGTGGTCCGCTCGCATGGCGAAAAGAGGTGGGTCTATGAGGTTGCGCGCCGCCTCTTCCGTCGCCCCGGACGGTTTTGGCGGGGCGCGAGCACATCCATAGTCCACCGCAAGAACAAAAATGCCTTTCATCTCACTGTATACATATATATAAACGTTGCATACAACGTCCATTACAAATTAAACTAAGTGAAAACGTAGGCGACTCTTAATATAATTAATATTCAATTTAACGTTAAGCTGTTAACAGATTAGAACTTGAATTTTAACTATTGGAACGGTCTATAGGTGAATAATTTATTGCAAAATAATATCCAAGACTTAGTCAGCCGGTCATAATTAAACCTTTTCTACTTTAGATAGATACTTGGTTATCTAATTTCTATTCTATTAGATATTTTGGTTTTCCGTGTGATGATGGAGCAAGAATACAATTCACCACCCCCTATTTTACCCGTTAGTGATCGTAAGAGACGACTAAGGGATATAAAACGCATATAACATCAAAATCCTATACAAACAGGTCAGACCAGCGTAGTATAGAAGGAACAATGTTCCTCTCATTATGGAGGAGGCTCGAGCCCAAAAGTGGGATATATATGAGCTGAAATCTCTTCAAACTCATAGACTAGATCGGACTCGGCATTATTATCAACGGCGAATAATCGAAAGACCGCACTTTGTGGCGAAGTATGAGCACGGCTTACGTCCAACCGTGGACAGAGATTGAATGATGAATAAGAGATAAGTATTTTATAATTTACTGACCACGGTAAGTTACACAGATTTCTTATCAAAGGCAGTCAAGTTTAAAAATATGCGTAATCACAACCGATTCCATATTCGAGGCTCAATAGAGAACAAAAATGGAAATTGTTTATTTTTATTTTCAAAATCAGCGTATTCCAGCAAACGAAACTTTCTATAAAAAAAGCTAATATACATATACAACCCACTTAATTAAAAATTTAAGTGTATTCTTGAATGATGAATGGTTTGTGGAAAGCTTATTTAAATTATAAATTATCTAATGCTTTTTTTGTCATCGGCAACATACATTCCGTCAATAATAATTCACGTAAAATGTTTTAACTCATTCAAATGGGATGTTTCCAATGTAAGCATATAAGTTCACTATTAGCTGTTCTTCGATGATGGAAGGCGTTGCACGAACTCTTGTACTCTTGTAATTCCCGTGCTACAATAAGGAAATGTATACAATAATACATAATATTAGATTATTATTATAGGTATAATTACAGAACTCATACTTCTGTAATAATAATAATAATAAGATGGAAAACATAATTTGAACACAAAACAAGAACTTCGATCATGTAACTGTCTTGTAGAAACCGGAATCTGTTTGACGGGACATTTCCCGTGTGTAAAAAAAAGCATTTAACTCAGAATAGGCCCGAAATTGCTTCGATGTTTTTCGTAATTGACTTGCAAATTGGTGCGGATAGCCTGATAGACATTTAAGGTACAGTAAAGTTTTGTAACGTGAAATTTCTCAATAAGGTAAAGAAGAATGTATTGTAAGTAACTTTACAAAGAAGCACTGTTGAAGAACATAAGTTACCCTCAAACTCAGAGTAATTATTCTAATATCAATGCCTATGTCAAAGTTAATTTAGGTATTTTAATGTATTGTTATTGATTGACTACATTGATGACGGAATATTTAGATACTGATCTACCATGCCAAGTGTCATAAGTTTGATTTCTGTGCAGGACAATAAAAGTATTGTCCTGTGTGATCAATGAATTGTTGTTCTGAGTCTGGGTGTAATTTGTGTTCGTTTAATCTTTCTAAAGTTCCTCGCAATACATGGCTTATCTCCTTAGTTGAGGGTGTTATCTTTAAACAATATTTTCCTAATTTTAGCTTAAAAATTTAATTTAAAATATGTGTTAATTAATTCTCTCGCATATATTAACCTTTAGAAACGAATGTATATTTTATAAAGTGTATAAACATACCAAAACTAAATGACAGCTTTATACATAATAAAGTCCTCTGCTAAAGGTGCGAGATATTAATATGGTCTTCAAGTCCATATACTATTCAGTATATGAAACAAGAATATAATGTCTTCCTTTTCCACTAGAGGCCTATGAACTATAAAGCGACTGAAAAAAAGAAGACAATGTCATTGCAAGTCAATTCACATTCACATTCAAAGTAAATTCTTATACCAATTAGCTGTCTAGTCGGTACTCTCTATTCTAAATTCGCTTACAAAGAGGGCTTGTAACCAACAACAGGAATTAAATGGATGGGAAAGATAAAAGAAATATTAATATGATAACGCTTAGCAATATATAATCTTAACACAAATTGAGAAGGAAGTTTCGACAAATGTGGTTAATTATAGATACGTTTTTATTAACCTTGTGGTACTTCCTAGGTGAGGTTATGTAGTTTTATATTAATTAAAATTGTTTACCGTTCGTTAATTACAATGAAGATTATTTTATGTTTTTTTTTGATAGGCAAATAAATTTTTAAAGATTTTGTTTTCTGCAGTATGCCGTAATAAATTCACCAGGACAAATTGTTTTCTGTAGATTTAAATAATTATACGGCATTAGCTGTAATGACGTAATAAATAATAAAAAAAAACCTACAGCATATAACATGCATCCTGCAACGTGTTAAGTAGTGCACTTTTGAATAATAATCCCATCCCATCAAAAAATGTATGCGAAAATGGGAGTCAAGTTAAATAAATATTATAAAAATTATTGTGTTGTTGTTTGCTTCATCGACAAAAGAGTTGAGATCTAAATGGGTGCCAGGTTTTATTTGTATTTTTTTTTAATAAATTTATATACGATCTTATGTTTTGATTTATACATTGCAAACATTCGTATCACTTAAAGAATCAATGCTTGACAATAATTCATCTATCCATCCATATATCAGCCTATTCAGGTTAACCGTTGAACAAATTTGGATGAAAATTAGAACATAAATATAACACTACCTGAACACATAAGATAATTTTTATTTCAGTAATGTGTTTCCTTGGGATAATAGTTCATCTTTAGAAAAAAATACTACTACTTTTTACGCGAAGTAGGCCCTAGGCAGAAGCTAGTTGAGTAGAAGATATTGGACGAAAAGATCTTCTTAAGTATCCAGAGCAATAAAACTCTAATAATTATGTAAATAATTAAAACGTTTCTACATACATAAATAAACTTTTATATTAGTCTTAACGTGTTTATATAAGTATGCATATGATATTATTATAGAAACAGAAAATTATTTATCCAATAAAACTACTATTTATAGAAAAGATGATCTGTGAATATTTATTATAGTTAATATATGTTTGAGGAATATAAAGGATATTATAATAATGTTAGTTTGCTTATTCTTAACAGTAAGTTAGTCTTCAAAATCGTATTATTTAGAATTCATCATCATTTCAGCTCATATACGTCCCACTGTTGGGCTCGAGCCTCTCCCATAATGGTAGGGCAATTGACCTACTATACCACGCTGGTCAGACGTGTTAGTATAGGGTTTTGTTTCGAGTTTTCCTTCTCTTGCATCGATGTTATATGCGTTTAATATCCCTTAGTCGTCTCTTACGATCACCCACGGGTAAGATAGGGGGTGGGAATTGTATTTTTACTCCGTCACCATACAGAGTGTTATTTATTTATTTAGAATTGAATAACTTTAAATAAATAAATAAAGTGTTTATGTTGGTATATAGAAATATCGGTAGGTCAGTTGTCACTAGGTGGTAGTGATTGCGCATACTAGGTATATCTAGATAGATTTTAATAATAAAATAAAAAGCAATAACAATATATCAAAGAGAAATAATCATAATATACATGATATCGCTGTTAATAGTATTCAAATACTTATCTAATATTAATAATAATATTATATTTTACTATTGTAAAATAGAAGAGTTGTTTCTTTGTTTAAACATGCAAAATTCAGGAAGTCACAAGCAAGCCTTTATTATTTTGCTTAAATACAATAATTTTGGATTTTTTTAACAACTTTTTACTTTTACATTCAGTAGAATCCTTGACATTTGCTCAGTCATTTTAGCCTTGTGTTATTTAGTGTTCATTTGTATTCAGACTGCGTCTTACTTGACACAATATATTACAAGAAATATCTTTTTCAAGATAAATATATTGTGATATGACGTCATTTCGCTCTAGTTTGACCTCATATGAAATACAAAGCTTTATATTATCGTCGTTAAAACTAATGGAAGGAGGCTCAATATGTATACTTATTCATTACATTGTTTGACATTGCTTCATAATGCACATACATATAGATACAATGAGTATTTTCATTATCATCATCATCCTCACAGTCCATAAATGTCCCACTGTTGGGCTCGGGCCTGCTCCGTAATGGGAGTGAAATTAACCTACTATACCGCGCTGGTCAGACGTGTTGGTATAGGGTTTTGTTCCGAGTTTTCTTTCTCTTGCATAGATGTTATATGCGTTATATATCCCTTAGTCGTCTCGTACGATCACCCACGGGTAAGATATGGGGTGGTGAATAGTATTCTTACTCCGTCACCACACGGATAATGAGTATTTTACTAAAATTTTATGTAAATATATTAAGAAAATGGTAAAAGTGTTATGTGCTAGATGCCTCTAGTTTCTAACTGGTTATTTCCACAGATGGGTTAAGTAAAGATCTCACATGCTGGGGTTTAATCCCCGTATGACAGTTCTTTGTGCGATTTAGAAGTATTATTCTGAGCCTTAATGTTCTTTGTGTTTGTTAATGTTCTTTTCATAAGTCTCCCGCCACACAGTAATTTTGTTTTCTATTGTGGAGTATTTTCAGAAAGGTTACTTGAAAATTGTTTTTATCATTAAATTAGATTTTGATTAATTTTATTCTTAGATTAATTTTAATAATCACTTCCAAACACAACGTTTATTCAAATTTAGATATTAATATTTGAGAAATTAACATTGTTTCTATGCACATTTGGTCTCACAAAAATCCAAATTTTATTATTTCTGAATGCATCACTTCAAAACCGGCTTGCGGTTTCTTCGCCGTCATAATTCCATATTGATGCAACTAAATGGCAACCCAGATACGATCGTGACTAAATGAAGGTGATGCAATGACACTGCTTTTTTATTTTTTTCTTATTATTTCATGTCTTGTAATGGAACTAAGAATACGGTGACAAGTGAAGCAAGTCGCTAGTAGGTGAATAAAAGAAGAATCTCGATGAACGGTCACGATTAGACTATGTATGCTAACACTAAATATAAACATTTAATTTATTCTTAGAATTCAACCCTTAGAAGAGTTTTTTTTTTAAATTTTGATTTACTTTTGACTTTACATCATGTATAGGTAATATAAAGTTAAGTTACGTAATATTGCATATTTTATTAGCGGGCGAGTCTATTATTTGCTTACTAGTATAGTTCTAAAGACTGTAATGTATCAGAAATATTCTAATAGAGAAGCTTAATAATACCTAAACTAAGAATTAATGACAGCTTTAAACAGTAAGAGTAGGCTTGCATTGTCAAATATTTATTTCTTTGAATTTTTGCGGCATTTTCAAAATGCCGCAAAAATTCAAAGAAATAAATATTTGTAATAATATAATAATTTAGATTTATATATAAAAAATTGTGTGCGTACAAAGTACACATAGGTACTTTGTATGTATATACATATACTCATAATTTTTTTATAAATATTTTTTTATTAACATGTGTATCAGAAGTGAAACTTGGGTAAAATAACTCTCTCTCTCTCTCGCTCTTGCTCTCTCTCCTCTCTCTCTCTCTCTCTCTCTTTCTCTCTCTCGCGTTTCATCTGTAAAAATTTTACGCTCATTCGCGGAAAGAAGTTTCATTTCAAAATAAATATGGCGCGTAACGGGAAAATGTGACTTACAAATAAAGATGGCGCGTAACAGAAAAACAATACAATTTTTTTCTCCCATACGACGATAAAGAAGTATCACTTCAAAGAGAAATATGATTGATTTTTCACTAAAATTAAGCTTGTTTTCTGCAATGTATTAAAACAAAATTGTACAATCTAAATAAGTTAAAACGTCAAATTATTAACTAGATGTCATAGCATCGCATGTTATTTTCACATCCCACTAATACTCCTATGAGAATATCAATAACACATTCAAAGAACTCGGACATACAAACACAATGGCTTTTTAAAATTGTAGTCGCCGAATTTCAATGCACAATTTCGAAAGTGACCGTAATTTGTATGGAAATTGTCCAAACGGCTTACGTGATGTCCCAAAGACCTTGTTACAACTATTAACATTTCCTTTTTAAAGGTTTTGCCAATGTATGAATTTTGGCAGAATATTTTAAGAAAATTTGATAGAAGGTTAAACAAAATGATTTTTGCAAATATTTTTGACCGGTAAATATTTTTTTTTATCTGTTTATTACCTTACTATCTTTTTTTAATATTACTACGGATATTGTTGCATTTAACATTCAATAATTGTTCCATTTTTATAACAAATCTGTCGTATTTATTACGTAGAAGTGCTCACCCGCGTAAAACGTAACTTTCCCTAAGTTGGACTATTATCCTAAGTCAACATTAATAGTGGCAGGACCACACTGTTGACAGTCTTCTGTCTACAGATATAGGTGTCGAAATAAATCCTAAAGTATGTACCTACTAAAATCTTTTTATAATTATTATACTATAATTTGAAATATTATTATTTTGGTGCATTAAAATAAAATTATAATAAGGAAATTTACTAATAGGTATTATATAGAACAATCTAGAAACTTTATTTAACAGAAATATACTTAGTTATATTGATTCGTTGTCCATAGAATTTAATGACAATGGAATCGACCGCACTATTCAGTTTTTACCTTAAACTATATATTTGCCTTCATTAGCATGAAAATTATATGAGTGAAGGGAACGTAAGAAACAATGAGAGGATTAGTAGCAGGTGTTTTTTTAATTTAACGGTCAAGAAACCACACATGTGCTTTAACAAAATTAATATTGAGGGTCATAGCCAGTTGCGAACTTATACGTTAGCTGTATTACCTAATATTAATTAATATTTATGCACTCATTGTATCAGAACGGTGGAAGTTTAGTGTCTTTTAACTAAGTATCCACGTGCTTCGAAGGCCATGCAAAAAATCGACGTCACATGGCTATTGTTTCAGAGCTGTTAACTTATTAAGTGAAAGGTGTGTGGTTTACAATATTGATACAATTTTTTCATATCCTTTGTCTTTGTAGTATTTGTCATCATATGACGAAGTAGCGAACAGTACAACTGATGGTAAGTTTTACTGCCGTTCATGGATCTTTGCAATACCAGGGGCACAGCTAGGCCGCTACCTACTAACCATAAACCACCAAGTAATTTGGGTTTACGGTTTTTCACTCACCGAACCAAGCGTAACAGCATGGAACTTTTTTTTTGGGTGGGCTACGGACGGCTCACTTCTCGCACCACTCCGTCCGGGGCGACAGAGGGGCATAAGCACGCACACCCGTAACCCACCCGTGATACCTCGCCTTCGTCGTTGGACCGACCACCGGAGCAGCGTGAACTTGACGTCAGTAGCCGGCCCGACGGAATACCCCCTGAGGGGTACCCTCACCTAGACCGACGTCCTCCCCGAGGAGGGGGACGTCGGTCTTTCCTTACGCAGTTAGCCTCTCGGCGGGTGACGGACTAATTCCCCGGTCTAGCGCACGCGCTCCGCCGCCTCCTTCCGCGAGACTACACACACACTACACTATTGTGACCGCGTACCAGTTCCTGACGCTGTCGAGCATCGCTCTGGCGATGGTCGGCAGCGTCAGGTCAGCACCGATGACTGCGACGAGTTCACGGCGCTGCACTGCCCAAGCGGCACAAACCTCGAGCGTATCAATAACGTGGTCCTACCACTACTAAATACTAATTTGACTATTATCCTCATAGTTATAAGAATTTTCCGTATCGTGACTGTATAAGTATACATCACCAACTCTTCATTTCTCGCAGGTGATCGTAAACGATGATTAAAAGACGCAAGCGGATAAGGACAATTCTATACCAAACCGTCTGACCAGCTTAGTTTTAGGTCAATCTTGAAGAAGATTCGAAGCCAGCAGTGAAATGTCTAGACGGATACGAGCTGAGATGATGATAAAAAAGAGTTATATCAGTATATGGTGTTACATAATTATTCAATTAGCAACTTAAGTGGTACGAAATTTAATGATTGATTATGACTCATATTTTAAAATAAAAAACCTAATTTGCTTGCAGTAAATTAAAAAGAACTTTCGCGTAATGACATCAATTTTAGTTTTATTCAAATTTGACCCATTAATGTCTATCATTAAATAATAACAGAGATTACAAATGCGAGTCAAGGTAATGAGCACGAATACGTACTTAATGTATTCAGTTGTTAGTCTAAGTGGTACATATATGTTGTCACCAACTGCAACGGTTTTAAGTGTTACTTCGAAAGTAAAAGTAACAGTTCGCTAAATGTTTTCATTTCATTAGAATTAATAAAAAAATACATTGGACGTATATCATTCAAATTTTCAAATCATAGTTGTTATATTAATTTGTGTGGTGACGTAATATATTTCTATTCCTTATTTTTCTGTGAGGGTCATATTTATGACCCTCACAGAAAGCCGGTCTTTACCGGCTGAGAAATCATTAGAAGAATTAACAGCAGTTTCTAATTTTTAGCAGCTCCTGGGAATATTCTAAAATTAACTACTCGTTCCCAAATGTGCCGATTATAGTAATACTTCCCCCCTTGGGGAGGCTTTTGTCAAACAGTGAGTGTCGATAGGTTGATGGATGGATAGAATATTGAATTAAATCAATTTTATAATATTGACTGCGTGGATTTTGGAAAAGAACTAAATAAAAAACTTTTCGTATATTGTTCATAAAAACCTTTGTGCATGCCATTTTAATAGACAATAGAACATAGACAGACAATAGAACATAGGTTAGGAAATATTTCAGTATTTTATTCAATAATAATTTTATACAGACTTATTTCCTTACAACAGAGTGAAAGGATTGAAAATATTTATTGATTGATTTGTATTGTTGAAAATTGCATAAAAGAATAAGCCCGGATATATCGTTTGACAGAGTATTGAAGAGAAATACGTAGGTATACCGTCTACAATTGATTAGGATACAGGCAGGAGAAGGAATGCCACCGAAGACAAAGATCGGATACCAGTGGCCCGCTCGCACGGTGAAGAAGTGAAGAGGCACTTTACAGGGTGGGTCTATGCGGTTACACGCCGCCTCTTCCGTCGCCCCGGACCGATTTGGCGGGGCGTATCTACTCCATAGCCCACCGAAAAAAAATAGGCAGGAGAAGGAATAATTTTATTTACTTTTTGTAATATTTTGGCAATTATCTACATTTGTAGTTAAGGACTAGCTGATTTGTTAAATCATTATGAGTATTTGTGAATGTGTTTAGCACAATTTTTTTCCGCGTGATGACGGAGTAAGAATACTATTCACCACCCCATATCTTACCCGTAGGTGATCGTACGAGACGACTAAGGTATATAAAACGCATATAAAATCTATGTGAGAGAAAGAAAACTCGAAACAAGACCCTATGCCAACACGTCTGACCAGCGCGGTATAGTAGGTGAATTTCCCTCTCATTACGGAAGAAGCCCGAGCCCAACAGTGGGACATTTATGAGCTGTGATGATGATGATGACGACTATTTTTTAAATAAATAAGCTGATGATGATTTGACGCATATTGACGATAATACGCACCTACATTCAGCATTTAATATATATATTATATAGAACAAATTAATTAAGAAGAGATTTATCAGTAGGTAAACCTTATCTCAATTAATATTAGAAACCCAAATATAAGTTTGTTTGATTAGACATATTAATTATTCAATAGACCATCTCCAAATTTCGCATAGACGTTGTTAAGCATTCATTCATAGAAACGTGTGGTTGCCGGGGGATATAAAATAATATTAAATTCTATATTGATGTGAGCTGAGCCACCCGCATGACTGGTAAACTAAAAAAAAAATGACCTTTGAATTAAATTATAAACAGTATCGCAAATTATTGCTTTAGAAATTACTACCAAGTTTAGCTCGATGACTGGTATAAAAGTGTAAAACTATGTTACAGAACCTCCTACACATGAAATACTTTATATAGTTATTCAATATAAAGAATTACATTTTTGGACTTGGTCTGCGATGGCATTATAGCAATAAGAACGACCGGTTTTATAAAATATATCCTGATATTTATATCTTCGCTTGCTTTATTTAACTTTCATTTTATATTATTACCTTGGGAACTGTTCTGTATGTAGGTTATTGGGTTATATACATAATAAAAATGGGTTTATTTAATAAAGTATAGTTACTTTTAAATGCTGTGTGGTAGCGGCGACGAATACTACCAACCCTTACTATGCACGTGGATGTCGTAAAAGACGACTAATAACCTTGTAACGACCTGGGCCAACTCCATCTGATGCCGTTTGGTCAACAATTACATTCCCAAGAAGGGTTGACGTCTGACAGGCGGCCGGTCATAAAACTATTGCCAATAACTTTTACAATATGTACTATGAAAGAAGAATACATATTGTATCGACCCAAAGTGATTGGAATAAGAGTAGGAGAATGATGAATTACTTTTAAAGTTTATTCATATATTCATCAGCTTAGTGACGTAGGATAATGGTATAATCACTACACTTTCCATGTAGGTTGGCGGTCGCAATTATGCAGAAGAATTTGATATTTTTTGAAACACCAGCCTGCATTAAGGAAATAATCTTTGTATTGCGGGGGACTTTACAAACATATAATTACTCTAGACAAATTACACGGACTTCGGATCGCAGAAAGCGATGTCCTGCGTAGGAATCGAACCCACGGAAGGTTGGTATCTTAACCACTACGCCATCTGTGTAGTCAATGCTGCGGCTTACTGTATTGGTGCACCTTTAGAAGGTTTTTGTCACTGCAACAGGAAAGTTGTCGTCATAATGTATTTTAAATTACTCATGCTAACCATGTAGGTACTTATGAATATAAATAACGTACTTATGTACGTACGAACGTAATTTCCAATATATGTAGTGTTTATATCTTAATCTATAGGTATAGATAAAATTGACTTGTCTGTTTGTAATTCCAAATTAACAATTTTTAATTAAATGCATATGAAGTTGTATACAGTACCTACTAACATAAAAAAACAACTTTTTTCAAAATTTTCTCTGTCTATCTGTTTCTTTCGGTTAATCTTCGAAACGGCTGGACCGATTTTAATGGGACTTTCACCGTCAGATGGCTGATGATA
Source organism: Lymantria monacha (assembly GCA_905163515.2). Classification (NCBI taxonomy): domain Eukaryota; kingdom Metazoa; phylum Arthropoda; class Insecta; order Lepidoptera; family Erebidae; genus Lymantria; species Lymantria monacha. The sequence continues at coordinate 17,537,692 of LR991096.1, forward strand.
TAAGATAATGTAATGAGTAACTCGGACTATTTTTATTTTAGAAAAAAATAGAATTCCGCGAAAACAAATGTGAAACCAATGAAATGCTGACCAATATCCGAAACAATATTGTATTCTACTAATATTGTAAATGCGAAAGTTTATATGCATGTTTGTTACTTTTTCATGCAAAAACTACGGAATAGATTTAATTTTTTTTTTTCTCATGGCTATATTTTTAATCCGTCACGACACGAACAATCTGCTAGAGATCAATGGACTTAAGTCATCGTAGCTACGCTAACTGTACAGTTGCGTGATCACTTAATTGTATTCAAAGCGACTATATGGTTCGGAGAGCATGTAAAATTCGGTACCAGCAGGCCTTATCTAGCAATAATATAAGTAACTAGCTGTTGTTAATAACTTGTTTCACGTGGTAATCGCTTCATCAACGTTCAATGTCATTTTTCGAAATTATCGCCCAAGATTCATGAATTTATTCCCTTTTTTTTTTTTGGGACTAATCCCACCACACATTCCCACCACTGTAACTCCTGTAAGCCAGGATCCACAATGGTCTCCATAAAAGACACTGAGGTTTGACCCTCAGGAAGTCCCGGGAAACACTTTTAATTGTCTTGGGACCCGCAACAAATTTAATTAGAAAAGAAAAACAGGAGGAGTTGAAGAATTTCCACTTCCCTCCTATGCAAAGCGGGCGACATGAAGCAAAATTGGCTAATAGGCCAATAAATAGGAGGATGTACTGACGCGTGAAGCGTAGCAGTACAGCACCACGGATATGACAGAGTTTAAGGGGCCTATATGTGAGCCTTAAGTTTGATTACAATAGTAGGTATGGCAGAAGCGCCTGAACGCACGGAAATTTTCTCGAGTTGCTACAAGGTCCGTATAATATATAACCCCCGACACGACTTGCAGACTGTCTAACATAAGATCGCGTTCGTTTTGCCAGAGACTGCACTCCCAGAGGATGATGGGCTGTTTGTTCAAAAGTGCAATTTGGTGTGGAACATCGACAAAATGGTGAATCTACTAGGTTAAAAAAGAATAATTTACTTCTAAAATTACCATGGCCTGAATTTATTCCCTTATGAAATAAAACTATTTTTAATCCCCGACGTTAAAAGAGGGGTGTATTACAGATTATATCGCATTAGTATTGAATTTCTAGTTTCCCGATGCCGACGTACCGAACATATCATCGTTCATGGTCACAGGAGGACAGTCTGCGTGTTAAGTCCTCCCGCGTCTATGAACGCCAAAAAAAAGTTTTATTTCGAATATGTAATACTCGCGCTAATATCATTCATTCGCAACAGTGAATTAAAACATAAAGAAGTCGGTTAAATAGATAGGGTATTCGTTACGATGATGAAATATAATGAAAAATATTATTTTATCACTTTTAGGCTGTCCATCATCATCATCATCTCATCTCAGCTCATATATGTCCCACTGTTAGGCTCGAGCCTCCTCCATAATGGGAGGGAGTTTGACTTACTATACCACGCTGGTCAGATGTATTAGTATAGGGTTTTGTTTGAATTTGCCTTTTCTTGTATATATATTATATGCATTTAATATCCCTTAGTCGTCTCTTGCGATCACCCATGAGTAAGATGGTGGTGAATTGTATTCTTACTCCATCACCACACGGCTGTGCACCTATAGGTCAGTAAACACATATATAGGTATATTGATACACGTTAAAGTTATTGATTGCCTATGGTGTGATTTTGTAAGTTCAACCTCAAATGTTAGAAATATTTATGTTATTTATAGATATTTTGTAGCAAATAATTGTGATATTTTGTCTTTTATTCAATAAAATCTTATTTCGTAACAGTATTTTTGAAAAGTTTTTATTATTAAGTATATTTATTATAAACATCTTATTACATTGTATTTTGTATATGATTTATTATAATTTTGAAAACGATTTTTCTAATTTAGACTTGATACGTAACGATTTATATACATAGTCTCGTGATGAATATTTGGCGAACTTAGGAGGAAATATTAATTATGTAGACATATTCCAGTTTTTGAAAATAAAAGCCTAAATGTTACTAGCATTAACTTACGGCGCATAAATGTGACCTTTGAATATCGGGAGACTGACTATGGTCAGTCTCTTAACGTGTTATGGAGAGAGCTCAGGATTTCTCTACATGACAATCATGTGATTGATTTAATGATTGTCATGTAGAGAAATCCTGAGCCTGAATCCAAAATACAATTCATAGAAGAACGAGATGATTAGAACTAAATAATAAATAAACACACATTCTGGCATAAAATCAACGTCTGAGCAGCAGCCATATGCTGTTGCGCTTTGTTCAGTAAGTGAGAGAGCCAGAAGCCCAACTTTCTGGGTGAGCTTGGGGTTTACATTGATAGGTAACGGCCAAAAAAAAAGGCAGCGGCCTAGCTCTACGGAGGATTCTCTTCATGCGGACTCGATTCGCAGGCGCGAATATCTGCGCCTGATGCCGCCCTAACCGAGGCTTCGGGTGATCGGACCGGGGAATTGTCCGGTCACCCGACGTGAGGCCACCGCGTGAGGACGACGCCTCGACGGCGAAAGCTGTCGGGGCGTTGACAGGAGAGGAGCCCGACAGGGCATACCGCCGAGCGGGCCACTGAAGACAAAGATCGGGTACCAGTGGCCCGCTCGCACGGCGAAGAAGAGGTGCTTGCTGGGTGGGTTGATGGGGTTGCGCGCCGCCTCTTCCGTCACCCCGGACCGATTTGGCGGGGGGCGACGTTCATAGCCCACCGCAAAAAAAAAAAGCTCTACGGTTGGTATTGCAGGGGTCCATGGGCGATAGTAACACTTATCGCGTTGATTGCTCGTCTGCCACCATCAGCAATTAAAAAAATGCGATTAAATGGTAACTAATTTCTATAGATAAAACTGAAAACGATCTATATGAAAGCTGTTTTTTTTTAGAGAATTATTTAAATTTTTTAAATAATTTCAATTAATAGATTCCATTAAAATTTATGGCCCTTAATAAATTTTTATCTCATACATCACATATAAAGCATATATTTTGATTTCTATTTACGCGTTTAGTTCGAATTTCGAGATAATAATTTCTGTCACGTTGTAAAGTAGTATGTAAATCAGTCAAAGGAAAGCTGCGTTAGCAATATTAGCATAAGAACCACACCCATTCTTTTCACTTCGTAACAACGGCTGTGATGTATGTTTAACTTTAAAATTACATAAACAAATTTTACCAAAATACAATTTACCTAATAGACAGTGAAATTACATAGCATGGTTGGTGTGTAATTGGGACCAATCGCCAAAAAATTGTGTGTGATAGAAAGCCGTATTCAATTATTATTTACACATCGCCTTTCCACTTTTACTATGTTGTAACTGTCGCGTAGATTTAACGATAAAAGTTTTATATCGACACAAGTATGTACGTGATTATGAATAAATTGTAATGAATTATTAGCTAATGTATACGTTACTTAGTGATAAGACTACGGTGTTGACAGTTCTCTGTCTACAGCCGCGGATCGGTACGTCCGAGGTAGTACCACACTCTCGCAGAAGATCGACGTCTGAGTAATGGCAATGTTCTATTGCACTTCGTTCGGTGAGTGAGAGAGCTGGCAGCCCAATTGAGGTGGGTTTGGGGTTTGTATTGGTAGGCAGCGGCCTAGCTATACGCTTGGTATTGCAAAGGTCCATGGGCGGCAGAGACACTTACCATCAGGTGCGCTGTCTGCTCGTTTGCCACTATAAGCTATAAAAAATGTATATACCTCTGAAGAGATCTACGTCCAAGAGAGACGTAGTTAGACTAGTGTAAGGATTGATGAACGGATATTATTAAGGATTACCAATAGTAGCATGTTCGACCAACAACCTTAGTGTAAAGGTCAAGTTCGCAGCCATGCAGCGCTTCTGAAGATGTGTGACTGAACTCTTCTTGAACGGAACATTCGGCTGGTGAATTAGATAACATTAAGTATTTGTGTGTTCTATGATTTTTTTTTTTAGATTTAACATTACAACGGCCTTTTAAATTTATCAAGTCGGTGTAGATGTGCCAGCGCAGGTTTCAGTCTCTTCCACATAGATAGTAAAATATAATTATAATTATTGTTTACTCTCATATTTATTGTTTTTTGATGGCAAACGAGCAAACAGCACACCTATTGGTAACTGTCACTGCCGCCCATGGACTTTTGCAATACCAAGCATATACAGGGTGTCCCAAAATTCAACGATAAGCCGGCACCAGCAGGTGGACCTACATATGACTACTCGAGAACAAAAAAGAAAAAAATTCTACCTTGATTTTTTTTTTCATTACGACAAAAAAACCGATTTCTTTAAAAATCGACATCTTTTATTATATTATTAAGTGCCATTGCTACAATTTTACAAGTAATTCTGTGTTTTTTTTTGTATTGGTAAGGTAAGTAGCACTACTATCGATCACAACCATTAAAAATTCCAGAATATCTATAGTTTTTACACAAAAATCAACCAAAACTATGTTTTTTTCATAAATTATGTAAGATTTTGACTTTCAGCTCACTTTCACTCATCACAGTGAAAAAAAAAAGTATGGACACTACTGTGGCAAATAGTATTAAAAATTGGCGCAACTAACTACAATTCTAAAATGGTATAACATTCTAGGCAAACTAGCCACAAAAATATACTTAGGTGTACTATTTCAAAATAACAACCATACTTCGAAAATTGTTAGTGTTGATAGTAATCACTTTTACTATGTAGCCCAAATGTTTTTGTTGCAAGTTCTCAGAATTTGAATGAGACATGTGCGTAGTCCATAAGATAACATAAGTTAGACAGAGATAGAGAGATTATACGTTAGAGGGAGATAGATAGATGCTAATTGTTTAGTAACATTAATGCAGGTAGAGAAGTAATTAATGTCCTCAGCAGCACAGCAAGTCAGTACGCTCTACTTCTTTGTTTACTGCACACCGTTCTGTTTTAATTAAAGTGGCTCTGATACTAACGACTTTGGATTGAATTAAGTGACCTGGAAATTGACCTGACTTGGCATTATTTTAGACTGTGATTTTGTGTTTTTTTAAAGAAGTTTTGCCTTATTTTCAAGTGTTTAGCATTCATTATGCCGCTACCATATACAGCGTTAGAATACGCTAATATGCACCTAATTTATGGAGAATGCCGATGCAATGCCAACGCTGCTAGCAGATTATATCGAGCAAGGTACCCTACTCTTCAAAGGTATCCGGATTATCGCGTATTTATTAACGTGCATCAAGCATTTTCGGAGGGTCGTATACCATCTGACAGGAGAAACGCTGGAAGACCTAGATCGGAACACGATGAAGAAGTTCTCAAAGAAATAGAAAGCGATACAACTACCTCTGTACGTGGCATACAAGTAGCAACGGGAATTCCAAAAAGTACTGCACATAGAATTTTAAAACGTCACCAGTTTCATCCATATCATTACAGGCGCGTGCAGGCGTTATTACCGCGGGACTATCCACTGCGGGTCGCATTTTGCCGTGTAATGCTGCAAAAACACAGGGAAGATCCCCAATTCTTAGACAAAGTTTTATGGTCGGATGAAACAACCTGCAAGAAAGATGGCTATTTAAATCTTCACAATCTTCATAGCTGGAACAATGAAAATCCGCACCTGGTGAGAGAAGACAAATCCCAATATCAATTTAAGGTTAACCTATGGACGGGCATAATAAATGGAAAAGTGATAGGGCCCTTTGAGTTACAAGGAAACATAGATGGCAATAGCTATTTGAACTTCTTACAAAATGAGTTACCAGGATTATTAGAAGACGTGCCCTTAAGTGATTTGCAAAACATGTGGTTTCAAAACGATGGTTGCCCAGCTCACTATGCCCGCCCTGTGCGAGAGTACTTAGACCAAGAGTACCCAGGGCGTTGGATCGGGCGACTTGGTCCTATCTTATGGCCACCCCGTTCACCCGATCTAAATCCCCTGGATTTTTTCTATTGGGGTTGTCTAAAGGACAGAGTCTACTCAAAACCCATTGCAACCTTGGACGAGCTTCGCCAAAAAATAATTCAGGCTGTGGATCACATGAACAGAATCAGATATGCAAGAAAAATAAAACGTTCATTTTCAAGGCGATGTCGTGCCTGCATTACTGCCAATGGCAAACAATTCGAACATTTATTGTAATTTTAATAATATAGTAAATTCTAATCTCTCTATATCTATCTCTTTCTAACTTATGTTATCTTATGGACTACGCACATGTCTCATTCAAATTCTGAGAACTTGCAACAAAAACATTTTGGCTACATAGTAGAAGTGATTACTATCAACACTAACAATTTTCGAAGTATGGTTGTTATTTTGAAATAGTACACCTAAGTATATTTTTGTGGCTAGTTTGCCTAGAATGTTATACCATTTTAGAATTGTAGTTAGTTGCGCCAATTTTTAATACTATTTGCCACAGTAGTGTCCATACTTTTTTTTTTCACTGTGATGAGTGAAAGTGAGCTGAAAGTCAAAATCTTACATAATTTATGAAAAAAACATAGTTTTGGTTGATTTTTGTGTAAAAACTATAGATATTCTGGAATTTTTAATGGTTGTGATCGATAGTAGTACTACTTACCTTGCCAATACAAAAAAAATCACAGAATTACTTGTAAAATTGTAGCAATGGCACTTAATAATATAATAAAAGATGACGATTTTTAAAGAAATCGGTTTTTTTGTCGTAATGAAAAAAAAAATCAAGGTAGAATTTTTTTCTTTTTTGTTCTCGAGTAGTCATATGTAGGTCCATCTGCTGGTGCCGGCTTATCGTTGAATTTTGGGACACCCTGTATATAGCTAAGTCGCTGCCTACCAATATAAACCACAAACCCACCCAGTTGAGCTTCCGGCTCTCTCGCTCACTGAACGAAGCACAACAACACATTGCCATTGTTCAAACGTCGATCTTCTGCAAGAGTGTGGTACTACTCTGCGGCTGTAGACAGAAAATTGTCAAGAGCGTGGTCCTAATTATCTATAATACGTAATAATATAAAAAAAAAAAATAGGTATAGTAAGTCCAAATGTTTTTATACAAATTACTCACCTGCATACTAATAGTATCTAAATAATAGTCTTCCTCATTTTGTTTGATTGTATACTAAAATTCCATGTTATGTTCAAATACAATGTTTGATTGTATACGGTTACTGCCGGTTTTACACGCGTGTAAAAACAGGTATCTGGCACACTAACAAGTGTATTGTCCCAGCAAAACACTTGTGTAACTGTTTGATTCATAAATATGAACGAGAAACATGAAAATCGATTCTCTAACTCTGAGCTTAGAGTTCTAAATAGCTTTGGATAAGGTTTTGTGTTTTAAAATGTTAGGTGTGACGATCAGATTTTTTATTGCTCTTGATGGCAAACAAGCAAGCAGTACACCTGATGGTAAGTGTTACTGCCGCCTATGGATCTTTACAAAACCAGAGGTATAGTTAGGCCGCTGCCTACCAATAATCCCAAACTCACCCAGAAAGTTTGGCTTCCGGCTCTCTCGCTCACCGAACGAAGCGCAATAGCATATTGCCATTACTCAGACGTCGATCTTCTGTGAGAGTGTGGTACTACCCTGGACGGATCTGCTCGTGGCTGTAGAAAAAGAACTGTGAACAATGTGGTCCTTCCACTATTAAAGATTGTAATAAAAGATTTTTGGTTAAATAATTACCTAATTATTCTACAGTTTGATTGCTTTTCCTATCAATACGTATATAGAGGAATTGATCACGTAAACGGAGATCTTTATGATGTAAGTAGCTATTATAGTATTATAAATAGGTGATAATAAAACGTGACTCGTAAACAGAGATTTTCATGAATTATTTGTAAGTAATAAGCTAATTTATAATTAGGTGTTACGTGGTAATTCATAACGTTTATTAAGATTTGTCTTAATTGTGAAGTTAATCTTTTTGCAATATTATTTGTAACTTAATATTACCAACAATAATTAAAGTAAACAAATTACAACCAAATGTCATGTTTTAAAATAATTTTTGAACTGTATTTCTAATGAAAACATTCATTTTGATATATTTATGTCTTTCGTCATTAGACGGCAAGATAAGATTCCGAATAGCCTATCAACGTTAATTAATTGATAGGCAGTTTGGCAGATTAATAAGAGAAATTTCATAAATATAGAAAAACAAAGGTACTGAAGGAAGGTGGAGTCAAGAGTCTCCGAAACCGGCGAGCGTGTATGAAGAGAATTATGAATGTTGAGGAAGCGAGTGAAGTATGCAGAGATAGAGTTCTTTGGCACTCTGTTCTCTCTGCCTACCCTGCAAGGGATATGGCGTGACGATATGTATGTATGTATGTGTGTGTATGTATGTAGAAAAACAACTCTCAGAAATATTGATAAAATTATAACAGAATAAACTGAGATTTTTGCCGGAAATCATCATACTGCTTAGGTATTTGGAACTTGTTAACTATAACACAAATTAGCATCATAAACAGAAAGAGAAATTTGTTCTCGATACACAGGAAAAACTAATTACACTCATTTATCTATTCGTAAGTACGCATGTACATGAAGCAGTACTTACTCACCTACATACGACGTATAAGAAAACGTTGCGTGCGCACTGCAGATTTCTTTATACATTCAAGGAGAGATACTACCACCCAAGTTGACGTAGAAAAACTCATAACCCTCGATAGAGCTCATATATATCATTTATTACAAATTAGTATATATATATTTAAATGTTACTATATAAAAAGTTACTATATATACAACATGATGATTTACAATATTTACCAGAGTACTACTGATACATCATCATGATCATCCTGCACTTATCTCAATTAATTGGGATCGACGCAATATGTACTCCTATTCTAGACTCTACTGCTTTACTACTCGTAGAGCAGTAGTTTCATGACCAGCCGCCTGTCTAAAGTCAGCCTACCTTGGGAATGTAATTATTGACCAGGTGGCATTAGGTGGACTTGGCCCAGGTCGATATAAATCTCTTGGTGTTTATTTATGACATTCACAAGCAAAGTAAGGCTTGGTAATATTCGTAGCTACTACCACACAGTAACCGGAGTATAACAAATATAAAATATATATCTATCCATTGTTTTATTGCACTTGTTTTTGTTTTAACTTGACCGATATTTCGAATATTTTTCAGCATTCATAATCACTAAGGTATGAAAATGTTCTATATAGTAAAATCGTCACAGATTCAAATGTCTCTAATGTTTTTTTAGTATTGATAACACACAGATAAAATAGATTTTTTGAATAAAATAATTCCATTATTTTATTTTAACAATTTGATTACAATTTATTTAATTGATAATTTATCCATTGGATGGAATCACTAAAACAAGAAACACAATCGAAGTGAAGTATTCGTTTCATTGTATTGCTATTATTTTAACATACAATAGATCTTCACAAATTTGCGAACAGGAAGTGTTAAGGCGAAACAGAAACTATGAATAAAATATTTGTTAAATCAAAATTATAAAATGCTAAACTAGTCTATTAGGCAATTAAGTTATAATAGTCATAACATCCATTTCGAACAACAAACAACAGAAACAACAGTCGTTCTTTGAATTACGCAAGTGATAATCGCCATGACACAATTCCAGATCGTTATCACCATTGCACCACTATATACTGAACTTTGCAAATTATAGTTTTGTAAACATGTTTTCGGAGTTACAATGTATCTAGTTACACTGGAAAAGTCATTTCGAATTAGATTTTGCATTTACCATTAAATTCATGGTGGTATTTCGTACTACATTTTATAATTAAGTTGTTGGTAAATTGATGTAATAATGTCTTGAGTTGTTGCTATAAACCTTTAGAATCTAATTGGATAGTTTTTTATGTAACCTTTTTTCCACTTAGTGAATGTATTACTTAGCCTTTATTCTCCTCGTCTTTACTATCGTCTTTGAATCGACTTTCTAATCTTATTTATTTTCTTACTTAGTCTAGTATAAGCTTTTATTGACCAACCGCTATCATATTATACGTACATATATAATACGTCAGAATATACAAAAAAATAATCGTTAAGAAAATTTTCGTTAAATTGTTATACTTTCAGTTTTCCTTAAGATATTTTTCATCAACTTTAAACAGATGGTAGATAAAAAATTGTCATTGTATGGCTATGGGTTACATACATATACATATCATCACGCCATATCCGTTGCAGATTAGGCAGAGAGAACAGAGTGCTAGAGAACTCTATCCTTGCATACTTCACTCGCTTCCTCAACATTCATAGATGTGATATGAATACAAAATGTCACTATGAGTGACGGCTTAGGGATTATAATCTATTATCACCCTTTACTATGCCTGAAAAAAAAAACGGCAGAGGGCAAAACCTGGTCAATTAATTATATTTATTTCAGATCGTAGGATGAAATAATAATATACGATTAAATATATATGTATTTAATTTTAGAAATTCGTTACACGTTGGCTTCGAATTGGGTTAGACAAGAAAAAGCTTTGATGGGTTTTTCCGTAGAGGCCTATTTACGGGTAATTTACATCAACAACCTCGAAATTTAACAGCAATAGGTATATTGGCTCCTGCTAAAAAAATATGTTGGCTCACTATTACGCAAGACTAAAGAAAGTGTAACCAAATGTGGGTGTGTCTACATTTCTATTAGATTTTTATTTACACAACAAGAGCGCAGGCAGGGCACTACACATTAGTGCAGGGCGTCATCATCATCATCATTTCAGCTCATATATGTCCCACTACTGGGCTCGAGCCTCTTCCATAATGGGAGGGAAAAATATCCTACTATACCGCGCTGGTCAGACGTGTTGGTACAGGGTTTTGTTTCGAGTTTTTCTTCTCTCGCATAAATGTTATACGTTTATTTTATATGCGTTTTATATCCCTTATTCGTCTCGTACGATCACCCACGGGTAAGATATGGAGTGGTGAATAGTATTCTTACTCCGTAACCCCACGAAATGAATCTTCTTATTACGTGGGGATATTACAAAAATGTAAATAACGAACAAATAACACATAGACTCTGTGTAATTATACATGGATAGCACAAATAATTGTTTTAGCTGAGGTTTAAGCACTCGATAGTCAACATGTCAGACTGAAACACTATGCTATTTTAGACCGCATCGCCATTCGTGTAATCAAGGTGCGCGCTGTATATTTTATTAATGCAAGATCTCTGCGCGTTAGTCTGTCTATCACCTCATTATCTTTCACTCAATCACTTTTATTAATAAATTAAATGATATAAGTAGTTATAATATAAAACGTAACAAGCTTCATTAAATAATGCAGGTTAATAGCTACAGTAAAAAATGGCGGATGTAAAAATTACTCAAACATTTTGTCACGACATTATAAACAGAAAATTGATTGTACCTACCTACCGACCCACAAATGCGATAAGTGTTCTCATAAAAAAAGTATGCCAGTTGGTATAACAACAATAATTGAAATAAACTTTTGCGAAATTTATCGCGTTTGTATTTGATTTTTAATTACTTGGCGTTCAGAACACTTTGCAGACTTCATGAACACGGGTGAACTATTGTGACAAGAACGAGGAATACAAATGCGTATCAAATCCATAGAAATTTGTAATACTCGCGTAAACATAAGAAGGTATTTTTTTTTTAAAGTTTCCACCCCGTGGGTACTAAGGAAATAATCCTTGCATTTCGAGGGACTTTACATACATACAATTAACGCAGACAAATTACACCCAGACTCAGAACAAGAATTTGTAAATCGCACATAGTATTATCCTGCGTGGTAATCGAACCCTCGCCACTAGCACGGAAGGTCGCTATCTTAAGCACTATGTCATCTATGTATAATTGGTAAAGTTTGTATTCCACGCCCAAAGATTTGGAAGGAAATTTCATATAAGTACTTTTTATCTAGAATGGTAGTTATATACCTACCGTTCTGAAGTATATGCTCCAGATTCCTATTTGTCTTTTCCAACTGAGCTGTTTCAGGTCGTTTAAAGAAGGCTACACATATCATGACGGTATGCTGTGCCATGTTTTTGTTACAATAGTAGCAGTATGAAGTCACTTGCCAGAGTGGAAACTAACGCCAAAATGGAGGGCTTCCACAGTTCAGACACCGAACTGAAGCCATCCACTCATCAGCCCGTAGACGTCCACTGTTGGACATAGGCCTCCCCACGAGAATGCCACTCACTCAGAATAATCCTGTCCCACCTGTATCCAACGGTTTCCCGCGACCTTCATCAAGTTGTCAGCCCACCTACTGGTAGTCATTCTACGCTGCGTCATCTAAACCTAACCGATGTCCTTATAGCTTTACTGCACAACGGCCGATATTCTGAATGGCCTGTCAAATGGCCAACTCTTTCACAATTCTTTTTAACTCTACAGGTACTATTTACTACACTTTTCCTTAATTTATCATTTAAAATATTCATAACATATAATATTTGCTCAATTGATTGTGAAGAAGTATTGTTGAAATTCCCGAAATCAAACACGTTTACTTAAAAAATGCCTGTAGATAATGATAACGTGTTTGAATATCTGATAATAAATCTATTGTTGAATTAATTATCTTGTTCTTCTTGTCAGACTAATTATACTGCCCACTTTCGGGCACGAGCTTTCTTCACAATGTGAAGGATATTCACCCAGAATACTAAGCTAGTCGCATGATTCTATTTCAGTGACATAATTTGTACAAATATCCTAGTCATGCAGAAAGGAAGAGACGGTGGATTATATTCAAATCTATTACACCACAGATAGCACTAATTATATTTCAATAACATTATAAATGGAAATTTAATATTGTTTTATTGCAAATTATTGTGCAAAATATACCTAACGACTTATGAACTTTCGAAACAAATCTTGATATAGCAACATACAACAGTATTGCTGCAAAATGTTGATGGAGTTTGTTAGATAATTTCCATACGATTAAATACAAGTTTTGTATATGGCATCATATAAGGAAATATAGAAAACAAAGATAAACATTATTATTGAGATGATACATACATACGATGTAAACATTTATATAAATAAAGTCACGATTGTGTCTGATGATATCATATGAATTAGCTTGCCAAGCACTATTTTATATATTATCAGTTCGGTCGAAAATATTGCTGCTCAGTACCTACAGTTTTTATTTAACTTTTTTTTTTGTTTTTACCGTCGAGGTTATACCGTTTTCCCATTCCAATCTAATATCTCAATATTTTTATGTAATGATAAAACGAATTGGACAATCGATCAACTTTAGTTTAACACTTTCGTTGTTGAAAAAAGAAGAGCATAAATAATATTTTTTTCTGTCTCTAATCATCATTATTCATATTTTTTCTGCTTTTATCCTAATTATTTAGGTTTGACGCAATATGTAAGTAGTCCTTTGCCATCGTACATATTGCAAAAGTTATTGGCAATAGAAGGTTTTTATAACCGATCACCTGCCTGACGTCTACCCTCATTGGGAATGTAAATGTTAACCAACTATAGTCTGTCTAATCTAAGAAGTGCACTTTGACAGCTGTCTGAGTAAGTTGTCTAGGTATGTGAACCAAATAATCGCTATCGAAAATATCCGATTTTACTGAGAAATCGATATTGATTCTTTATAATTAATAATCGGTTTATTTTTTATTTTCAAAAAGGTGATGAATAAATTAAGTGCTAAATTAGTACTAAACAAATTTAATTATTTCAGCATAGAATCTATTTATCATATTTAGTAGGATTAGGTTAATTAAAAACAAAAAACTGGATTTGAAAATGGCTATTTATTAAGAATTACTACTATTACTTGAATTATCAGCGTCGCGAACAAATAATTATTTCCTCATCAATCAAAGTGTCGAAATGTACATCTCTGTCAAAATCTTTATTCGATTAATTGTATTATTCTAATATTTTTACCGATTATTTGGATATTCGTGAATTGGAAGTTGTCAAGCACTACTGTATAGAACGTGATGACGTGACATTGTTAGGTCGTCAATGACAATTACTATTTACCCTGTTATTTTTATTTTAAATGATTTTTACGAGTTTCAACATTAGATTATTGTACAAGAAAGTCACCCGCAATGTTAATTATGTAAATAACTTAATAGTTGTTTAAAATTTCAGATTTAGTGTTTACAATCATGTGTATACGTTTGACCGAGGTTATTGTGTATTAAAAAATGCAAAACGTCAAAATGCACTTCTTAGATTAGATGAACTATAGTATCAGGTGGAGATGGCGCAGGTCGATTAAAAGCTCCCAGTCATATTTTATAACATCTACGAGTAGTGCTACCTCACTGCAAGTGATACCGTGTCTAATGAGAAAAGAATATTATGTATCACCCTTTGCTAGTTTGCGTTGTAAAAACGAGCTAAAGGAGCAAAGAGAGCAACGAGTATAGTTGGTCTGAGAAACTGACGACACCAGCTGATCTTGTTAAATCGCCTGTCAAACGATTATGATATTATTCCCTATTATTGAGGAGGTTACGATAGCCAACGTTGATGGGCTTGATGACTAATCGGAAGGATATAGATTAATATATTGCTATTATCTCATAATTCATTTATTAAAAATGTATAAAAATATATGTCAAAAGTTTTTGACAAAATATAAAAGTTATAGACAACATATGAATAAAGAAAAGAGAACTCGGTGAAAATACTCATCAAATGGTGCAAATCCGACTGATATAATGGAATACTTAATTAACAAACACATAAAGATCATCAATAATGCAGCTAAAAGAGAAACTTTAGTAAAAAATTATCGAGGTCCGACCGTGATGGAATCTAGACCTGTTGCTCGCTCGTTCAGATGTAACTGATTATACTGTTAGTTCTTCATCTATCAGTTTGTATATTTATGGATGAACAATATGTCATGGTAACGAGCATAATTATACAATTATGTGTATGAAAATTACTGTTAAAATTTTCACGTGTGAAAGTTTATAAGTAAAATATACTAGGAGAATTTGTCATTACTGTGACTCTCTAAGACCGATGAAGTTAAATATATAGCGAGTCAGTGATTGACTCAAAAGGCGAAGAGAAGACTCATTAGTGTTTGTGTCTTACCAGATTTGCCTAATATCATCTTGTAGAAACAGATATGTTGTAATCAGACAATGACCAGTTCACTAAAAATCGTTATTAGATAAAATCAAATAAAATTAAACACGAGAAGAAACACTGTTTTATAATTTGATAATGAATGTTGTATATAGTAATATTTTGTAGTAACTTCTAAACTCATTAGCGTAATATAATTCATAACGTTAAATGAAACAATTTCTAGTCTGAAAAACAAGTAGCAAAAGATGGATGAAGTTGTTATAATTAAATAGATAAGAATTTGGGTAGTGGATATGTAATTTGTATTTAATTTAACGATAAAAAAGAATCTCAAATCGAATAATAAGCAACAGAAAGTCCACTGACAATATTAAACAATTTCGTTATACAAACGTTTTAACGAATCAGCGAACCAGAGCTAGATTTTACAAAACTTATATACAATTTAAAAACATAGAAAATAAACCTTGTTGCTGTCATCATAAAGATTGTGTGGACTGCAAAGGTAAAAGTTTTCTCGGGCTACACGCCAGATGTTTTCGAAATGCCTCTCGAAGTGGAAAATTGTTAGATTTCGTGTTAGGTCGTTGCCCGTTCGGTGTGACCGATCAGTGATTACCTTGATATCCAAGTGCAGTCTTAAACTGAAACCGTGAAAACCGTTAGCTTACGTTATACCAAATACATTTATGAATACAATATCGTGTTTATGTTTTATTGAAAAAAATGCTAACAATGTCTTTGCATTTCGATATTTTTAAATAGGTTTTTTTTTATTCAAATTTTATTCAAATAATTTGTTGTAATAGTGGACTAGAATCCCTTTTTTTTTTTTTTTTTTTTTTTTTTTGCTATGGACGTCGCACCCCGCCAAATCGGTCCGGGGTGACGGAAGAGGCGGCGCGCAACCCCATTGACCCACCCTGCAAGCACCTCTTCTTCGCCGTACGAGCGGGCCACCGGTACCCGATCTTTGTCTTCGGTGGCCCGCTCGGCTGTATGCCCTCTTGGGCTCCTCTCCTGTCGACGCCCCGACAGCTTTCGCCGTCGAGGCGTCGTCCTCACGCGGTGGCCTCACGTCGGGTAACCGGACAATTCCCCGGTCCGATCACCCGAAGCCTCGGTTAGGGCGGCATCAGGCGCAGGTACTCGCGCCTGCGCCGCCCCGGCCGCGGGCGGCGGCCCGGGTCACGGGAATCCTCCCGGGCCCGTTCCGCCGCCTCCTTCTGCGAGATGACAGCCTCGCAGAAGGCGGCGACCGCGTCCCAATTCCTGACGCTGTCGACCATCGCTCGCACAACAGCCGGCAGCGTCAGGTCGGCACCGATGACAGCGACGAGGTCACGGCGCTGCCCGTCCCAGCCCGAACATACCTCGAGCGTATGTTGCGCCGTGTCCTCGTCGCTACTGCAATGGTGGCAGGACGGAGTCCACTCCCTCCGCACGACCGTGTGCAGGTACTTGCCGAAGCAACCATGCCCCGACAAGACCTGCACCAACCGGAAAGAGAGGACTCCGTGCTGCCGCTCCATCCACTTCATCAGTACGGGCCGGAGGGCCTCAGCGGTAATAACACCGTATCTAGGCCTCTCCAGCCGCGTAGCCCAACGGGCGATGACTTCTCGGCGGGCGTCCTCGCGCCAGGTGGCTATCTCGTTGAACGATGGGGAGCCACCCTCTTCGCGCATTGAGGTAACCCGCCGGTAGAGGTCGGAGAGCATCTCCGCCTCTAGGTCCCACAGGGCTTCGGCAAGTACCTGCACACGGTCGTGCGGAGGGAGTGGACTCCGTCCTGCCACCATTGCAGTAGCGACGAGGACACGGCGCAACATACGCTCGAGGTATGTTCGGGCTGGGACGGGCAACGCCGTGACCTCGTCGCTGTCATCGGTGCCGACCTGACGCTGCCGGCTGTTGCGCGAGCGATGGTCGACAGCGTCAGGAATTGGGACGCGGTCGCCGCCTTCTGCGAGGCTGTCATCTCGCAGAAGGAGGCGGCGGAACGGGCCCGGGAGGATTCCCGTGACCCGGACCGCCGCCCGCGGCCGGGACGGCGCAGGCGCGAGTACCTGCGCCTGATGCCGCCCTAACCGAGGCTTCGGGTGATCGGACCGGGGAATTGTCCGGTTACCCGACATGAGGCCACCGCGTGAGGACGACGCCTCGACGGCGAAAGCTGTCGGGGCGTCGACAGGAGAGGAGCCCAAGAGGGCATACCGCCGAGCGGGCCACCGAAGACAAAGATCGGGTACCGGTGGCCCGCTCGTACGGCGAAGAAGAGGTGCTTGCAGGGTGGGTCAATGGGGTTGCGCGCCGCCTCTTCCGTCACCCCGGACCGATTTGGCGGGGTGCGACGTCCATAGCCCACCGCAAAAAAAAAAAAAAAAAAAAAAAGGTCCCACAGGGGTGTCCCGGCCAATAGGCACGCCGCCTCTGTCGACACCGTGCGGTACCCGCGAATGGCTCTGACCGCCATTACTCTCTGTGGCCTCCACAGAACCGCCCTGAGTTGGGCGTTCAGAGCCCTCGCCCACACGGGTGCGCCGTACATGGCCATTGAGCGGATCACCCCCGCATACAGCCGTCGGCCCTGAAAACTGGGTCCACCCACGTTCGGCATGAGCCGAGAAAGGGCGGACGCCGCGCCGACCAGCCGGGGAGCAATTTGACGAAAATGCTCCCGGAACCACCATCGCCCGTCGAGCACCAGACCCAAGTAACTCATATGGGCCTGGATACTGATGTGGATGGAGTTGACGACTAACGAGGCGCCGATGGGCAGCCTCACACGGGGCCCATGGAATAAAAGGGCCTCCGTCTTGTTTAGGGCCACCCTGAGCCCCAGCGCCTCGATTCGCCTGACCATCTCCTCGGTGCCGAGAGTGGCCAGGCTCGCCGCCTCTTCGAATGTCCTGCCCCGGGCTGTGACGAGCGTGTCGTCAGCATAGCAAATAACGCTCAGCCCGGGGGGGAGACTCCCTCTCAACGCCCAGTCGTAACCGATGTCCCACAGAGTCGGCCCCAGAACCGACCCCTGCGGAACACCGCACGACATGGGCGTCCGCACAATGTCCCCTGCGGGGCTCGCGTAGAGAACACTGCGCCCCTCCAAATAGTCTGCCACCAGCCGCCTGAGGTACAGGGGCACTCCGTGGAACCGGAGCGCCTCCCTGATGCAGCTGAATGGCAGACTATTGAAGGCGTTGGCGATGTCCAACGACACCGCCAACAGCACTCCTTTGCCGGCGACAGCCTCCGCGGCCGTCTGCCTCAGGCGTAGCAGGGCCCCGATGGTCGAACGCCCCCTTCGAAACCCAAATTGAGCGTCCGACAGATCGGGCCCCACCTCTTCCAGGTGTTGGACGATGCGGGCAGCGAGGACACGCTCTAGCAACTTACCCACATCGTCCAGAAGCACAATAGGCCTGTAGGCCGACGGCGAATCCGGGGGCCGTCCCGGCTTTGGCAGGAGAATCAACCTCCCTGGACTAGAATCCCTGCTGGTGGGAAAAGCAATATAAATTTGTATGGTAAGCTTCATTAGCTCTCTGTGTAAGTTTATTTACACTTGCAGTTTTCAAGTAAATAGTTCAGACAATTGAAGTATCTGAAACACAAGAATAAAAGCTCGCTGTTAGGTGTTCCGGTCATTCATGATTTTCGCTACATAACGCTATAGACACTTTTCATTTCGAATATTGCTTCTCTTATAAGAATTATCTATTCTTGTTTCATTTTTAATATTATGATTTATTATTTTCCCCAAGAAAATATATCCCAATGAAATCTAAAAATTAGATTTTTAGATATATCACGTTAATATCACATTTTAATAATTTGAGATTTCGATCCACAATATTTGGAATACGCAAGGCAATCTTTATTAAATTTTATTATTACTATAGAAAATAAAACTGTTAATAAATGTAGTAATTTCATAGATTTTCTTTTCTATGAAATTTCATTAAGTTTTACAAAGTATTATTAAGTAAGATTTATTTTACCAAAGAAATGAAGCTATTTTCAAGTATCTAATAGTTACACAATTATAATTGCAATAATTGCGACTAAGTTTTCAAATGCATTATGCATAGGTGTTTCTATGTTTAGACAATATAGAAAATATAGAAAGCTGTTTGATTGATATCTCGCATTAAAAACTCCGCTTTCTAAGCTTAGCTGTATAGCAAGGTCTACTGGTCTCGCCTAGATAGGGTACAATACGATCAAGATAATCGAACACTTTAAATCCGGGTCTCAAGTGTCAATGTCACCTATTGTTAATCTACAAATAATTTATTTAATATAATAAAATTTAGTATAAGCGATACTCAAAGCATATTATAGTGCATATATTTATAGCATTTAATAGTGGTAGGACCACGCTGTTGACAGTTTTCTGTCTACAGCCGCGGGTCGGTCCGTCCGGGGTAGTACCACACTCTCGCAGAAGATCGACGTCTGAGTAATGGCAATGTGCTATTGTGCTTCGTTCGGTGAGCGAGAGAGCCGGAAGCCCAACTGGTTGGGTTTGGGGATTTTATTGGTAAGCAGCGGCCTAGCTATACCCTTGGTATTGCAAACGTCCATGGGCGGCAGTGATACTTACCATCAGGTGCGCTGCTTGCTCGTTTGCCACCATAAGCAATAAAAAAAAGTACAATATTTGAATACTTTAATTATTAGTTGACGTGATGGTCCAACTTTTAGATTACAACTACCAATTATTCAGCATTAAATTTGAATAGTGAAACTTTAAGTCTAGTCTCTTAGTGTTGTAGTTCTAGTTACCACTAAGTAATTCTCAATAGCGCGAAGTTGGTAATGGTCCAGTACATATTATATAATAAGCTGCAGGATCGATAGATGGAGTTGGGGAACAGGCTTGCCTTCTGTGATGAGGTAGTGAAAAATACATATCGCGTTTGTATTTGATTTTTAAATTATTGACGTTTCGAACACTTTATACACGTTCATGGTCACGGGAGGAGCAAATACAAACGCGATAGAATCCATAAAATAGTTTTATTTCAAAGCAGTTGGTTTTGTCGTGGTTTGGTTATGGTATTAGCTAGGGCGGCTTATTCCGTTTAACAAAGACGTTCTGTCATTCTAAATATCATATCCTATCAAAAAAAATCACCATACTTAATTACATAGTTATCCAATTAGATTAACAGTATATGCTGAAGTCAGTGATGATGACAAGATATGGAATCGTATAATATTGACAAAATATAATGAAATATCATCATAATCATCTCAGCCCACATGTGTCCCACTGTTGTGCTCGGGTCTCCTCCACAATGGGAGGGAAATTGACCTACTATACCACGCTGTTCAAACGTGTTGGTATAGGGTTTTATTTTGAGTTTTCCTTCTCTTGCACAGATGCCATATGCATATTATATCCCTTAATCGTCTTTTATGATACCCTCGGGCAAGAGAGAGGTTGGTGATTATTTTTACTCTATGACCACACGGAAAATAAACTTTAAATTTTCAAATAAATATTAGGTCATCTAAATTGTATCATTTCTTGCCTTCCACTTAAACCCAAATTTGCTGCACGAACTAGTAAATAACAATCTGATATTATATTCTTGCAACATTGGTATTAAGATATCGTCAACACGTAACTTTGGATCGAGATCAAGTCGTTTACTGTAATTTTGTCGCAACTTTTGGCTTGGCCTGCCATTTTGCGAAGGCTGTTCTAGATACCTTATTTAATATTGCCTTTATTAATACGTACAATATCTACATTACTATAATGCAGCTGAAAAGTTTATTTCTTGGAATGCGCTAATTTTAATAGTGGTAGGACCACGCTGTTGACAGTTCTCTGTTTGCAGCCGCGGCCCGGTTAGTCCAGGATAGTACCACACTCTCGCAGAAGATCGACGTATGAGTAATAGCAATGTGCTATTGCGCTTCGTTCGGTGAGCGAGAGAGCTGGTAGTCTAATTGGGTGGGTTTGGGGTTTATATTGGTAGGCAGCGGCCTAGTTATACCCTTGGTATAACAAAGGTCCATGGGCGGCAGTGACACTTACCATCAGGTGTGCTGCTTGCTCGTTTGCCACCATTAGCAATAAAAAAAAATGCTACCACTTGAATTCCGAAAAATCCTATTATTGAACTTAGCTTGTTCATCGAGATAAGGAGAATACACAAAGCTGTGATAAATAGAAGTATTGCAGTGTATATAAACGGCAAATCGAGCAAATTATTGTAATATTGCGTATCAAGGATTCTTCCTCATCACTGTTGTTATAGTATATCGTTTACTTACTGCTGTCATAACAAAAATAGTACATATCATCACGCCATATACCTTGCAGGGTAGGCAGAGAGGACAGAGTGCCAGAGAACTCTATCCTTGCATACTTCACTCGTTTCTTCAACATTCATAATTCTCTTCATACACGCTCGCCGGTTTCGGAGACTCTTGACTCCACTTTCCTTCACTACGTGACCAATCTGGTCTAGGTAGGTTAGTCTCAGTCTACCCCAGTACTTACATCCTTCCACTTTCGCATTGTATATCTTCTTAACCAGACGTACGTTCGGCATTCTTTCCACATGTCCGAACCATCGGAGCATTCCCTTTCGCATCTTTACATCAATACTCTCTTTCATACCTACTCGCTCTCTAACGTCGTCGTTGCGAATGCGATCGGTCAGCCTAACCCCACAGATTTTCCGTAGAGATCGCATTTCGACCGCATTAATTTTATTTTCATGCTCTTTTCTGCATACCCAACTCTCGCTTCCTTATAGTTGGGTTGTCCCAACATTACGATTAGCGAGAGTGCTTGTGCACGGCGTTATAAAAATGGTGCTTGATGTATTAAAGATGTTACTAATACCATAGAACGCATTGAAACAAATTAATAAAATAAATTTTCAAGGTACTTAATCTACATAAGTGTAGCTACCAGCACAGCTAGCTACTATATATTATAAACAGTACTTTACTTATAAATTTAATTAAATTACGAATTTTTGACAATCAATATTGACAGTTATTATACTTAAATGTCAACCTCAACATCGAGTCTAATGCTATCCTTTTGGATTGTGTGCGGCAGCGAATGCACGGCTACGGTAGCGGCTTCGAATACTATAACCCTTGCTTTGCTCGTGGATGTCGTAAAAGACAACTAAGAGCCTTATAACTACCTGAACCAACTCCATCTGATGCCATTTGGTCAATAATTACATTCCCAAGGAAGGTTGACGTCTGGCAGGCGGCCGGTCATAAAACTATTGCCAAAAACTTTTACAATATGTATTATGAAAGAAGAGTACATATTGTATCGACCCCAAGTAATTGTGATAAGAGTAGGAGAATGATGATGATGCTATCCTTTTTGGTTGTGAAAGTTAGATAGATGACAGACGATTTGTCGATATTCTGTGAAATGATAGATATAAAAACTGCTCTTAACATAAATAAGAATGCTATATGAGTGTTAGAATAAATAATGCTGAAAAACAAAACTATGAAAGCGCAGATTTATTACTTGATTCATTAATATGGACTATTTATATACTCGTATTATGATCATCTATTATTTATATAGGATTTAAGGACGCTTATCTATTATTAAACGTGAGAATATAACCGCAATACATCGTTTATCAACATCTAAATATGTGGTTCCTCCAATCAAATATTGTGAGAATCGGAAGACACCACTTTCACCGCCATTTGTGTTGTGTTTGTTAAACGTTTTCTTATTAGTATATGGTCTTTGTTTCAATATGTTCTATGTTAGAGAAATTTTGTATTAGTTTATAATCTTTATGAAATGTGTTTAGTTTCTTATTTACGTGGACACTAAGTTACTCCTTATATGACTTTATATTTAAGTCAAAGAGTATGTAACACTACGTATTAAGAGTCCGAACTCCATACATCGCTTTCAGCTACACGCGGCAGCAAAGTATTACCAACCATACAAATCACTTTTTTTGTTATATGTTGGCTAGTCTGTAAATTGTCTGTTGCCTAGCAACGTCATACTAACGTCATTATATACTTTAGTGCTGCGCACATATCGGCAAACATTCACGATATAGTAGTGTTGGGATTCCAATTTATTATCGATACTTTTTCCCAGGGTCCATTCATTATGGTCGTTCATAATATTTAAGACCTCGGATTGGAATACACACAAGGGAATTTCGAATCAATAAATAAAACCATTTCATCATTGCTTAATTTTATTAATTTGTCATGTAATATTGTTACTATTTATTTTTCTGACAGAGAAATTTTTACATATTATAGGATTATATATCATTTTCACATTCGAAATTAAATTCTACTAGACATCAAATTAAAATCTGCATCAATAATTTTATGCACTATATAAAACAAAAATGTAAATCTAACATAATAGATTTAATTCTATCAGATCACAATTCACAATTAATAGAAAGCCCTGTAACTAAACAAAACTATTCGAACTGGCGATACTGGCGCGTAAACCATCATGATTTTAATAAAGCAAACATGTCAAACTTTTAATACTCCCTTAATAACTTGTCATTTACAAAAAATATTTTACTGAGGACCCAAACCGTGCATATATTTTTTGATAATTTTAAGCTATTTTACGACTTCTTTCCATTCAAGATGACAGTTTATAAAATACAAAGAGGTCTAAATGGGTTTCTACAGGTATAAAAATATACACTTAAAAGACTGAACCCTTTTAACTGAACAAATTTGACTGCACAGATAGCGTAGTGGTTAAGATACCGACCTTCCGTACTAGTGTCGTGAGTTTGATTCCCATGCAGGACAATATTTTGTGCGATCCACAAAGTACTGTTCTGAGTCTGGGTGTAATAGGTCTTTTTTTTTTTTTTTTTTTTTGCGGTGGGTTATGGACGTCGCACCCCGCCAAATCGGTCCGGGGTGACGGAAGAGGCGGCGCACAACCCCATTGACCCACCCTGCAAGCACCTCTTCTTCGTGCGAGCGGGCCACCGGTACCCGATCTTTGTCTTCGGTGGCCCGCTCGGCGGTATGCCCTCTCGGGCTCCTCTCTTGTCGACGCCCAGACAGCTTTCGCCATCGAGGCGTCGTCCTCACGCGGTGGCCTCACGTCGGGTGATCGGACAATTCCCCGGTCCGATCACCCGAAGCCTCGGTTAGGGCGGCATCAGGCGCAGGTACTCGCGCCTGCGCCGCCCCGGCCGCGGGCGGCGGCCCGGGTCACGGGAATCCTCCCGGGCCCGTTCCGCCGCCTCATTCTGCGAGATGACAGCCTCGCAGAAGGCGGGTGTAATAGGTCTGCGTTAATTGCACGTTTGTTAAGTCCCTCACAATACAAGGATTATTTCCTTAGTGCAGAGTATTCAGGGTAGTATAATAACAAATAGTATAAAAAAAAAAGAAAGAAATTTAAAAAAAATATAAAAATATAATAATGACAGTAGATATATCAATAAAGCAATAATTATAATAATTAGCAATCCAGTCCAAATGTTTTCAATAATTATTTTGTTGACAAAGTCATACCAGTGTCAACTAGTAGCAAAATAATGACTATCATTTTCACAGTCAGAGAACCAATGTTTATGAGACCTGACCTGAGTACATCATTCAATATTAAAATAATTACAATTCAATTAGCAAATAGTAAGTGTAGGTTATGACGGCATAACAACAAAAATAATTAAACTCAAATAAAACATTCAAACCACTAGTCATATTATTAATCCAAGCCATGCTGTCTTGTGAGTACATTGCCCATGTAGGATAATTCTTTGTATAATCCATAAATGATTGTTGTGAATCTGGGTATCCTTTGTGTCTGTTAATGGTATGTTTGTGAAGTCTAGAACTCCCCCGCAATACAAAGACATATTTTAACTCTTTTTTTCAAAATAGCTTTACAAATATACCATTAAGCAAAGTTTAAGTAGAATTTTTTTTTATTGCTTATGTGTGACAAACAACCAAGCAGCACATCTGATGGTAAGTGTCACTGCCGCCCATGGACCTTTGCAATATCAAGGGTATAGCTAGGCCGCTGCCAACCGAAGTAAACCCCAAATCCACCCAGTTGGACTTCCGGCTCTGTCGCTCACGGAACGAAGCGCAATAGCACATTGCCATTACTCAGATGTCGATCTTCTGCGAGAGTGTAGTACTACCCCGAATGGGCCGTCCCTGCCTGTAGACAGAGAACTATCAACAGCATGGTTCTACCTTTCTAGAAAGAATTTGAAGAAAATAAAGAATTTGAAACAGAAATGATAAATGCAAGTTATCCTTAAAAGAAAATTTAAGCCTAAAAAAGAGTTGTTCTTAAATTTTGTGGTACCATAATCATTGAAGCGAAGCATGCCAAAGAAGTTCTCAAGATTTTCTCTTTTAGTAATATTTTACAGTCAATTCATGAGAAAGTTGAGGACACCATTGTGTTCTTACTTCATCACCCTATGAGTAAATTATGCAATTTCTAATAAACCACCTAAATTATTCATCATCATCATCACAGCCCATAAATGTCCCACTGTTGGGCTCGGGCCTTCTCCGTAATGGGAGGGAAATTAACCTACTATACCGCGCTGGTCAGACGTGTCGGTATAGTTTTGTTTCGAGTTTTCCTTCTCTCGCATAGATGTTATATGCGTTTTATATCCCTTAGTCGTCTTGTACGATCACCCACGGGTAAGATATGGGGTGGGGAATATTATATTCTTACTCCGTCACCACACGGCAAATTATTACTATTATAAAACATGTGAAATGATGAAATATCTAAACTACACATCATCATCATCATCACAGCCCATAAATGTCCCACTGTTGGGCTCGGGCCTCCTCCGTAATGGGAGGGAAAAAAACCTACTATACCGCGCTGGTCAGACATGTTGATATAGGGTTTTGTTTCGAGTTTTCCTTCTCTCTATCTAAGCTACACAAAGCCTGTTAATAGGATATTTACACCACATGACTCATTAGATAACGGCCATAAAAGTGTAGTAACTATTTTCTTTTTCATGCACTATGTTATTGCGACACTGTTGAGTATGAACTCACAACTCATGCTCTATTTCTATTATGTGAATATTATGTACAGAACGGTGGGAGTATACATCTTTACTTAATCCTTTGGAATAATAAAGTGTAATAAATATAGTTATATACTAGCAATCTACCAATTCTCATTTTATAACAATGCTCATCTTCTTATTGAACTTTTATTAATACTATAATGGCGGCAATTAATCATACTTACTATGTCTTAGATATTAGCCAATATGTAGTGGCAAATCCACAAGAGTCTTCTAATGGCTTTAATGGTAAATTTAAAGCTTGGTTTATGTACTTGTTTAGTAAACTGTTATAATCTTCTTTAAAATATAAATTACAAACATACTTAATTTCATTTAGTTTTTCTATGATTAAATACATATGACCTTTCTGGCTTATCGCTTTTACAAACCACGATATCTAAAACAAAACGTGCCATTAGAATTATTTATATCTTTTCAAAATATAAAAGCTACTCACATATATGAAGATAAGTAAGACATACATATCTGATCCAGTGGTGTTCTTGTTAAATATACATTTGATGCCGGTACCGGTATATATCTTTTTTCAGTTTGTAATTCCTCCCAAATAGCAGGTTTATCCATTTTAACGAGATCACTTATTATAACTTTCAAAAACAACAATTTCATCCAATACCAATGTTTTATGTAAGAAAATAGGCGTTAAAAAGTTTCATGCCCTTTATCACAGGAAGGTAATAACTGCACATCCACTTAGAATGTTTCACATAAATCTAAACGCTAT
This sequence comes from Lymantria monacha, assembly GCA_905163515.2. NCBI lineage: Eukaryota > Metazoa > Arthropoda > Insecta > Lepidoptera > Erebidae > Lymantria > Lymantria monacha. Next base: position 17,564,713 of record LR991096.1, read on the forward strand.
ATTATTAAAACTATTCAAAATCAAATACTATTAAATGTAATATTACTCTTATTGTTATTATAAAAACTTGGAAATAAATTCTCAATACCCTGTGGCGCCAAATATGCAGAAAAGAATCTGCAGCCAACACACAAATGTAAAAAAAACTGTTGTCATGTTGGCTGCACACGCTGTGCTAACATTTTTTTTTTTGCAATGAAACCTACTGCATCGGAATAAGGTTTAAAATTGCCTGAATTTCTGTCATAAAAATAATATGTTCTAGAGTGACGACGCACTGATTTAAGTTACTTTCAGTACGTTCGCCAAATGTGGAATCCGGTTTTTTTTTTATTATATATAGATACAGGTTTTTAATTATCATTTTAATAAGGTTATAATAAATATTCAAGTTTATTATATGTTTTTTCTATGATAAACAGTAAAATTTAAACTATAATGGCGAGAATTTAAACAAAGTAAGTTTAAAATTAATTTCACGAATTTGTCCCACATTAAAACATCTTATGTAAATATATTTAACTAATATGACCCCTATTACTGACATTTCAGACACTCAATGTCACTCACTTTCAAATTATTTTTTATATTACGTTTAGTTTTAATATATTAACTAGCCATGTACTCTTGACATTTTCGAATTGACTCCATTAGCTTATTTGAGTTTTTTTTTATCCAATAAAACCTAATGCATCAAAATATTCAACATGCAACGATGAAAGTTGATTGAGCAAAGTCATTTCATCAATGAAATTTATATAAGAGTAGAATAATTTTGCATTACATCACGTTTTTATCACGTGCTCCCGCTTGTATGATGACGAAGAATAATACAGTGAGACAAATCACTCTTTTCTATGGACGTAAAAGAACTAAGGGATATAAGCAGAGAAAATCAATACCAGCATACACTCAATAACCCAAACTCCCATCTAACTGATGCGATGTAGTATGTCAATGGGTTGTAAAGAAAGAAGAATGTAATGAAGGGTTAAGAATATAATATATCACCACCTTTTACTTTCTCATAGTAATTATAATAAAAAAATGATTATAAAAATCAAAATACCCGACTGGTGTCTGGGACTTTGGGTTTTGTATTAGTAGGCAGCGGCCTAGCTTTATCCTTGGTATTGCAAAAGTCTAAGAGCGGCAGTAACACTTACCATAAGGTGTGCTGCTTGCTCGTTTGCAACCATAAGCAATAAAAAAAAACATATGCTCACTTAACGTTAAGTGCATGATGTAATAATAATTTAAATTGAACTTTATGTGGCTGCATTTTACACGCGGTGTATTAATATACAGTCAAAATGTAGTGTATATATGTATATTACTTATATACATATAATACTAGTTTTAAATATATTATTGGATGTAGATAATAAAAATTAAATAATAGTTCTATTTTTTTTTTGATTCTGTTCGTTCGTTCGGACAGGCAAGGGGATCACAGTCCATACAGCCAAGTGGTATTTAATTTTTTTCTCATGTTATTTATCACTACATCATATTGTGTGGTCTTAATAGTCATTTTCCGTCAGTATATCAAGTCGTTACCATTAATTGGGTGCTGACAACCAAATCAATGATGTTTTTGGGCATTTTGGCAAAATATGAAAATATACGTAAACCACTATTTGTAGGTCTAAATTAATTTCGATCGATGATTCGATCAATGATTGTCAATCATCATGACGTTGAAATTCAACCAAAGATTTATGTAATTCATTTATTATATTATTTATGGATAGAGTAAATGGAAAATTTTATAATATTGAACGCTTTTCTCCGTATTGACGTAACAACAATTTAAATCGTTATCGCTTCTTTTTATGTGGGTAAAACACGACTAAAGAATGTATACCATACAGATAAGATCATCATTGTAGATAAAAGTCTTATGCTAATTCCACTGGTCAGCGCAGGATAGTGATTCAGCATACAGTGGCTCCAGTTTGCTTCATCACATCATAAAATATTCATTATTCTTTTATATTAGAAAATAGTAATTTACTTATAAAGTTTTTCTTACATTATATATTTTATTAAGATGTATAAATTTACAGATATTTATAAACATTCGTATCTTGGTTACAGGTAGTCTTTCTTTTGCATATCTTGTTAAATTAGAGATATCATTGCTTACACCGAACACTTATTGATTGTAAAATCGACCTTCATAGTATCCTATGTGTATGCGTACATTGACGTTAAACAGCGCTACTAGAATAGAAAGCACGTGAAAACGACAACGCGGATTAAATTTGCTTAAATAGCCAATGAAAGTTGTTTCCCATTAGTATTTTGTTTAGAAACTTGTGTTATATCGGTACACGGCATTGGAAATGGATGCATCCAAATGATAAAATGATTTACACTATTAATGATTATAATGTCAGAATATAAATGTGCCAAAGAAATTTATAAAATTCTAACATAATGGGCACTTTCTTTTATGCGATTGGATCTAGATTTACATATTTATTATATTTAATTAGGTGTAGATAACCCTGTATGGTGACAGGTTAAAACCACTATATCTCACCCTGTTTTTTTGGCTGGTTATGGTCTGGACACACAGCGTCAATTTCTTCCGGGGCGACGGAAAGGGCGGCGTGTAACCACGTAATCTACCGTATCCTCTTCCCACCACTATTGGACCGGTTACAGGTAGCGCTTCCTTGACATCCGTGGCCAGCCCGGACTATATCTGACCCTATATTTGCAATATAATAATATTTTTTCAGACTAGGTATGTAGATCGTACTATTGGTCGCTAGACCTTCTTGACAACATACGGGAAACTGAGCTACAATTATAAAACTATGTTGATCAGATGAGTTGCTATACGGTTTTATTTAGAGTTTTTCTTCTCATGCAATGATGTTTTCTGCTTCAATAGAATGCTAGTAAACCAAAAAGCTAAATAAATAAGTAATTAAATAATGCATTACCTATGCTGTTTTTATACTTGCCAGATAATGACATTCCCCGTGTGGTGACGGGTCAAGAATACAATTGTCGCCACCTTTCGATTACCCGTGGGCATTGTAAATATCGACTGTAGGTCTCAGCTATCTCCTGGGAAACTTTATAACACTTACCGCGATCGCCTATCCGTCCGCCAAGAGTGACCATTATGACGTTATTTCCTCCATAACTTTAAACGCAATTAAATGTCACGACTCTCAGTCACGGCAGTTCATCTCGAAAGTCCCAGGAACCGTTGGATATAAGGGGAAAAGGACCGTCTTGAGTGGCATTCCCGTGGGGCGGCCAACAGCGGCCGTGTGCAACAGTGGACGTCTACGGGCTGATGGATGATGATAGCATGCTGAAATATTTCAGATGGCAAATTTATTTTCAACATCAGTATTCATCATTAATAAAAAAAAAACACCATTTGTGTAGTAATAATTTATTTATGTCATAGAAATAAAATCAGAAGCGTCGGTTGTTAATTTATTTAACATTTTTATAATATTATTATTTCTATTTTATATGTACTGATCTTTATCAATTTAAGATTTAAGAACTTGTTACTACTTGCAGTGGCTAGCTGTTTCTTTTAACACTATACTAAGAATATATATTAAGATATATTATTGATTACTAATACTGTACTACTCCCCGTGTGGTGACGAAGTAAGAATACAATTCACTATCCCCTGTCTTACCCGTGGGTGATCGTAAGAGACGACTAAGGGATATAAAACGCATATAACATCTAAGCAAGAGAAGGAAAACGCGAAACAAAACCCTATACCAACACGTCTGACCAGCGTGGTATAGTAGGTCAATTTCCCTCCTATTATGGAGGAGGTTCGAGCCCTACAATGGGACGTATATGAGCTGAGATGATGAGATGATGACTGTACTAGTTAGATATGCGAGTTTACAGAGTTTAACTACGGTTATTCAAGGCAATTTTTTTAAGTTAATAATATTAATTGACTGCTACTTAAAAGTAGCTAAATCTGTTCTTGGTAGCAATAATTTTAGCGATTGTTAGGTAGGATTAAAATTTATATTGTGAAATATGAGTCTACCTCTCTCTACCTTAGGTTACCTCTCATAACAATACTCTTACAATTAATGTTTCAATACATAATATCAAGAAGAACAAGCAGTAACGCTTACTCTCAAAATATTAATTAAAATTTTCAATAAAAACAATTTTTTTTTTTAAGTTATGCTTCTTTTGGCGCGTTAGGGTAAAATGATGAGAGTACATTTTTACGATGCGTGCGCACACTGTCACGAAAAACTGACACCCTGAAGTTAGCTATAGTGAACATTTTAGTTTTTTTGTGATATTTAAATAAACTTTATTTAAATAGATAATGCGTTATAATAAAATTTTCAATGTATTAAATACCTTTTTTTCTATTGTTAGTTTTTTCTACAAACGTAGAATAAGGCTATGGATTAAATTTTTGAAAAGATTTTTATCTTTTTACGTTTTTTTTTTTTTTTTTTTATTGCTTATGGCTGCAAACGAGCAGACAGCACACCTGATGGTAAGTGTCACTGCCGCCCATGGACCTTTGCCAATGTTATAGCTAGGCCGCTGCCTACCAATACAACCCTGAACCCACCCCAGTTAGGCTTCCGGCTCTCTCGCTCATCGAACGAAGCGCAATAGCACATTGCTATTACTCAGACGTCGATCTTCTGCGAGAGTGTGGTACTACCCCGGACGGACCGGCCCGCGGCTGTAGACAGAGAACTGTCCACAGCGTGGTCCTACCACAATAAGAACGTCAAAGAAGTATAACTTTTAACACACACTTTTTTAAATAATAAATTCAGACCTCCCACATTATTTATATTATTATCCTCTTATTAAATTAGTTATTTTTAAATTAAATAATCCTAAACAATCTTAAAATAAAGTGAAATTAAAATACATCTAGACATCTTGCATCTAAGTAATTATATACTCACTTTAAATCGCGAGTCGGTGACTACGCGTGTTATAACAATGGTCAATTATACATGCGATTGTTTTTTTTGCTTTACTATTAACATGATCATCGCGTCTCACACAGATTCACGGAGATATCATTGGTTTCCTTCAAGTATGCACGCTATTCTTATTTTTCATAAAAGTATAAACTACCACGAATATGTTCTGAACATTGCTATATTAAATAACCTATTGAGATCGCGAAATATAGTTATAAATTGGAAGAGTGTCTTATTTAATTCAGGCCAATTTGCTATAAATACTACGCACATAAAAGATTTTCCATCATTATCATCATAACAGCCCAAATATGTCCCATTGTTGAGCTCGGGCCTCCTTCATAATGAGAGGGAAATTAACCTACTATAACGCGCTGGTCAGACGTGTTGGCATAAGGTTTTGTTTCGAGTTTTCATTCTCTTGCATACGAGGAGATGTTATATGCGTTTTGTATCCCTTAGTCGTCTCTTACGATCACCTACGGGTAAGATAGGGGGTAGAGATTTGTATTCTTGCTCCGTTACCACACAGAGAAAACTATTGTTTACAGATATTTAATTACAATTACAGTGAAATATAATAATTATGTAATATATAACACACCCCCTAAATTACACTTAATAAATATAACAGAATTAGAAAGTTACACCCATTTAAACTATTTTTTTTTATACAACAAAATCTATTTAAAATTGTAAACAAAAATATTATAAGTTATATTTTATTACGTAGTTCAAATATGCCGCTGTAAAAGTTAATAAACGTAATATTATGAATAAAATATGTCTATGGAGCAACATTAAATATTTACAAAATTTATTTCTTTTGCGTTTCAATATATAGTCGTCGTTTACACAACGCTTCGAATTCAGTTTCGATTAGAACATTTCTGACATCTGTGTACATATGGACAGGTGTTTCTCAATTTTGTCCGACATTGTTGATAGATACGTGTTTTGTTACACAACACTATTATGGCCTCTATGAATTTTGAGCGGTACATTTTTGACTAATATTCATTTTAGGTTACCAAATAGCTTAATAGTTATAGATAACATACATATCATCACGCCATATCCCTTGCAGAGTAGGCAGAGAGAATAGAGTGCCAGAGAACTCTATCCTTGCATACTTCACTCGCTTCCTCAACATTCATAATTCTCTTCATACACGCTCGCCGGTTTCGGAGACTCTTGACTCCACCTTCCTTCAGTACGTGACCAATCTGGTCTAGGTAGGTTAGTCTCGGTCTCCCCCGGTACCTACATCCTTCCACTTTTGCATTGTATATCTTCTTAACCAGACGTTCGTTCGGCATTCTTGCCACATGTCCGAACCATCGGAGCATTCCCTTTCGCATCTTTACACCAATACTCTCTTTCATACCTACTCGCTCTCATACGTCGTCGTTACGAATGCGATCGGTTAGCCTATATGGCTCCATGTGCTATATATATAATTTTAATGTAGTAGAAATGTGTAACAGATATGCCGAATCGATAAACAATCGATGATACCGTACTTCGACGAAATGTTTTGTTGGCGCAAAATGCCAAGATTGGTTTAAAAGGAGAGAATAGACTAAGGTTGGAATTGGATGGATGCGACATGTGAATATTTTCATATGTAGTTATGTATAGATAATGGAGAGCGATGCCCAATCAATATGCGAAAAGCTAATCATTTCCAGAATATTCAATGGTATCACCGACCGAATGTTTTGAAACAGATTCGTAGCTACGGCTATTCAGCATAACGTGTAACCGTATATTGATCAATATACTAATTGATCTAATCTATGAAGTAGTAAAAAGTCTCCCGCAGAAGATATGGTGAGAGGTAAGAATAATAATAAAATATTTAAATATGATAATAATAGCCCTAGCGTGAATCAGGTATTGGTTACAAGTGGGTAACATAAATGGCACTTGGAACATATTTCCAAAAGTTTTATATCATTATCCCTAATAAGGAAATAATTAAATAATTATGTTCTTGAAATGAAAACTTCTTTAGCGGCTTTGTGCACTTTTTTGGGATGGTTAAAAAGTGTTAAACTCGCGTCAGAACACCGACCGTAGGAGAGGAAATTCGCAAGACGGGGGAAAGTAGATCACAGGAGAGGAAATTCGTAAGACGGAGGGAGAGTAGACCGTAGAAGAATATTGTATTTAACCACATAAATGATAGTACTTTTATACTTATAAATAAAAAAATTCGTGCGAAATTATAACCTAACCATCTCAAAATTTTTTTTTTGACGGCTGGCTATGGTATTGTCACCCACACCCATACATGCCCCATGGGGCACGCTTTTTATTTTTTTGTATTTGTTAATTTTTCATAGATTTAAGTTTTCACTTTTGTCGGCAGTCTCCATGACTGCTTTGTATTTTTATTCATCTATATATGTACTTATATCCTATACACATAAAAATACTAGAACTTTTTAATCATTACATTCGTTATCCAGTCATTGACAAAACTGCTTTTTTACATACCTGCGTAGAAAGCTCTCGTTCTCACATCACAATTGTTCGAGAGAAGTGTTCACAGGCTTACGTAACGGTAGGTGACTTGAGAATAGACCGTTGGATATGCTATACAATAATAGAGCTATGAAAGTGATTAAATACTTCAGATGAATGAGTCTATTGAGATTATACTTATGTTTGTTTTTCTAGCGTGAGTTATTAATGTTATTATTATAAAGAAGGTTTATATATCTACAATTGGAGTGAAAACGTTAATTTTGTATATATTTTTATACTGTACAGATGACGTAATGACGTCTGACTATGTAGCGACCAACCTCCTATACGAAACGAATACGAAAAACTATCCTGTGTGGGCCCACACATCTGTGTGTGCCCACACAGGATAGTTTTTCGTGTAAAAGAGATTTTATTATTCCGAGTTTGAGTGTGATTTGTGTGCAGTATATGTTTTTAAAGTTCCAACAAAAACACAATGATTTAATGCTTAGTGCCGGTTGTCTGAGCTTTAAAAGTGACTCTTTTAAGTATGATTTTTACAGAAATATCTGGATCATCGATAAGTTCGTTATGATTTTGGTGAATTGTATTTATGAATTATTTAGTTATTGAAGAGATTTTTAGAGAGATTCGACGTATATTTTATTACAAATTATACACTGATGAAATATGAATATTTATATCATATCGATATAATGTAGATATAAGCTAGTTATTTAAATAAAAAAAAAAGAATCCAATGAAGTAAAAAAAAAAAAGAATGGAAAACCAAGAACAAGAATCGAACTAGCGCTGTCTGAATTAAGGGGCTGCTGGATTGCCGAATTAGTCTATTTTTATTTGGCTAAACTTACCTACATATTTCAATTATATTCTTTTCATTTCTTCAAAACACTGATATTGTTTCTTTTATAAATGAAAACTAGATAAATTTATCAACGCCGAAACCTCCCGCATACTACATTTAATTGAAATCGTTGAAGCCGTTACCGAGATTTTAAATAAATAGAAACGTGTTCTATGTTATCCGTGTAGTGACGAAGTAAGAATACAATTTACCACCCCCTATTTTACCCGTGGAAGATTGTAAGAGACGACCAAGGGATATAAACGCATATAACATCAATGCAAGAGAAGGAAAACGAGAAACAAAACCCTATAACAACACGTCTGATCAGCGTGGTATAGTAGGTCAATTTCCCCCCTATTATTAAGGAGGTTTGAACGCAATAGTGGAACATATGTGAGCGGAGATGCGAATGATATTCTGTTTATTTTGTATTTAATGATTACTCGTTCAAAAGTATTAGATAGATACTAGCTTATATATTTATGCAACGATGCACTTAAACAACCAAAACCATACCTAGACAGAGAACATGCTTTATCCAATTCAATCAATCTAATCCACGTCACTAAACATTAAAAGTCCTAACTCAGACCACTGAGGTAGTGGTCTGAGTTAGGACTTTTTTTTAGAACATATGCCTTTCTCTAAACGAAAGAAATTAGCTCATTATGCCATGCAAGTTTAATCAACAGTCGTTATTTATTTTTATTTGCACGTGCTTCATGTGTGATAGTATGATTACAGATTTTAGTGTATTACTGAAAGCTTTGCATTATAATAATAGTAAATTATATTTATTGAAGTACTATATTGTTGATCAGATATAACCACTATCATTCGATATGTATGCAGTTGACTAAGAATGCATCGTGTAATTAATATTTCCTTTGCCGTTGTTATTATTAAAGAGGAGTAAGGAAAATCATTTTCCATGTGATGACGGAGTAAGAATACAATTCACCACCCCCTATCTTACCCGTGGGTGATCGTACGAGACGACTAAGGGATGTAGAACGCAAATAACATCTATGCGAGAGAAGGAAACCTCGAAACAAAACCCTATACCAATACGTCTGACCAGCATGGTATAGTAGGTCAATTACCCTCCAATTATGGAGGAGACTCGAGCCCAACAGTGGGACATATATGAGCTGAGATGAAGGAAAACCATAAGAAAATAATACTGCAAAAAGTAAAAATTCAAAATAACTTTTGATAATAAAAACCTTTTGATAATTAAAAATTATGATATTATGATCTGAAACATACATGGATTAAAAAGGACAATGACGACATTAATTACTACTTTCTTCACATTTTTATAATTATAAATAACTATTGCGATTATATTCTTGTAAAATAATAAATTTCCGTATAATTTTGCAATAATAATACTTATTGCATCATGTGCCTATATATGTATGTAAGTCGACATTGGCCTGTTTCCATCTATAATAGACGATATATATATATATATATATATATATATATATATATATATATATATATATATATATATATATATATTAAATAATAAAACCAAATTTAAAACAACTGATCTCTTTTCTTTACGTCTATATGTACAATTGTACACACATACTTTCTTGTTCCGCGTCAAAGAACTACCGCTAGTACAAAACAATACAAATGACCATGGCTTGACACGACTAGGCTGAGGGGCCAATACTAATGAGGTAAATTATAAACGCATACAAAACGCATTGTTAGTTAGAATGCGCCTTGTAGATTCTGGTTTTAAAAGATTTTGTTCTGATTTTAAAATATTTTGTGGTTTTATTTCAACGAATTTTGTGGCTACGTATTGACGTTTTGTAATAACACTAAAATTAGCTTTTTTTTAAATAAAATTATATGAAACTAGTTGATTAGACTACTAAAAATTACAAATTAAAAATTATAAGCCACCTAGGAGGAGAATTTGCCTAAGAATATACTTAAAAAAATCGTGGAAGTAACCCTGCACTACCTTTTGCGTTTAATTGTGAAAATAATTATACAATTATGCAGTATTTAGTATATTAACAAACACTAACGTATCTAATATTACTATAGCGTTGGACGATGTTCTAATCTATTAGGTAATAAGTTGTCAAATCATTTGAAGCGTTATATCATAACCAATTAACTGTTTGGTTGTGTTAGTAACATTACATCGCAATAACCTGTTGAGTTCATAGCTTTATAGATACGAAGCTTAATAAATAACTATACAACAAGCTAAAGAGCACATAGTTGTGAGAAAATTGTTGTAATGATAAAGGTATATATATTGACAATTTCTTCTTTTTTTCAGCAACTTTCGGATACGAATATCTAATTCCAATGGAAGAAAATTTTGTCTATGATACTATACTGGTTAGATTATTTGACATAGGATTTTCTTTCGTTCCTTTCTCACACAATGACAGTATTTGCTGATGTTTTTATGAGATATAACGAAGTTTCTGAGGAGGCATACAGTTGTGACCTATTGTTTTGAAGTTTGTCACTGCATGAATAGTATTGTAATAAAAAACGTGAATCCAGTGCTCCCACAATTTATGTATTATATGTGTTCTATTCTGTCATCTTCTGCCTTTAATTCTTATAAATACACTGCATTCAAACATAGTGCTTTTACCACTTTCAAAATCAAATAACTTCCATCATCTATAAGATGTATGAATACCATTAAGGGCGCTTTCTTTTCAAGTTTTTGTTATATAAGCGATTTTCATATATATAACATGTTTTGTAAAAGAATAAGGTTTTAAGTTCTTTTAAAAAAAGGGTACTCGACATTTTTTTTAAGCGTTTGGATTGGAGCATAAATTAAAGAAAGAAAGAAAAACATTTATTTTGTTCTCGTTAAAAACCAATAAATATAGACAGAAGTAAAGCAAATAACTTCTGGTAATAAAATAATAAACGAGAAACAAAAAAGGCTATTGGCTCAGCGTTGGCTATTTTTTTTATAAAATAGTGCTGATATTCTGCCAACACCTGAAAAAAATTATAATAGAATTAAAAATGACATTATATATTATTAAATCCTATCATAATAGATCCTATAGATACTTTCCACCGTTGGACAAGAAGATTTATTATGCCACTGCTCTACTAAGAACTTATTAAACAATAATATATCAATAGTTTAGTGTACTCAACGGTTCATTAAGGACGATATTACTTATTAAAATTCAATGATAGTTCTGAGTTCGTTGCCGTCATACGTGTCGATCAATACCGCCCGTCTATCTCCGGCAGTACATGATACATTTTTAAGTTTATTTATAGCAGAAACAAGTTGATTCTTGACACTTCGCTGTCTTTATATTATATATATTATTACTTTATAATATTTTCGTTATTTATTTATTTGTGTGTTATTATTTTATTACATTTAATAGAGTTATGATTACGATTGGCTCTCATGAAACAGACTCTGATCAGATAATTACTTTGTAAAAAGAGATTTAGCAATTTTTGAACGGCTCGAACTCGAAGGGCATTTCACTGGAACTAATATAGACTATATTAGTTCCAGTGAAATGCCCTTCGAGTAAAGATTCATTTTTTAAAAGTTAAATCCAAAATTGAAACAAAACAAAAAAGAACAGTAATGTTGGACTAAATCCCACAAGCGGCACCCGATCACGAGTTAACTACTAGAGCAGCCATCACGCCCCTCAACTACATTCAAATGAAGGGAGAGACCCGCTCCAGCGTCAGCTCCAGCTACATTTAATTATTAATTTTAAATATCTATTGAAAATCCATTCCAACTGCTTTTCCAATTATACTAACGTGACAAGTACGTATAACAACTATTTTGTTCATATTTTATTCTTTAAGGTAGTCGTTTGATCACATAATTTTAATTGCACAGATGGCGTAGTGGTTAAGATAACGACCTTCCATGCCAGTGCCGTGGGTTCAATTCCTACGCAGGACAATACTTTGTGCGAGTCACAAAGTGTTGTTCTGAATCTGGGTGTAATTTGTCTGCGTTAATTATATGTTTGTAAAGTAACCCGCAATACAAGAATTATTTCCTAATACAAGATGGTGTCTTTTAAAAAAAATGTTTATTCATTGTTCAGATATAGTGTTCCAAATTTTCAGCTGGAATGAACTATAAGATGATAGCATCCAACATTTTATGGTATCGGTTATTTTTTGTTAAAAAATGAATAATAGAATTGTGTTGTATATTTATATATTGAAAAATACATTATGTTGAATCATTTTCCGTTTGTAAATGAGTTTTTATAAAAAGCCTAGCCTCAAATACTAAATCAACAAAAAGTTATCTATAACTGTAAAAAGTGCTTAGAACTACATCACTTATTTTTTATGTTTAGCATACTTTTTTAAATACGAATTACTTTCTTATATTTAAACATTGACGAGGCGAACAAAAGACTAATTTAAAAATAAAACACAAAGCAGTCATGAGCACTGCCGGCAGAAGTAAAAACTTAGATCTATGATAATAATGAATATTATAAATTAAAATAGAACAACAAGTACGTATTTCAGCTAACTTCACGACGCTTACACTGTTTACTTCGCTGCATAGCAAGAATACCACGCGCATGTGCTTGGAATCTACCGACTCACTCTCTCTATCCTACTTTCTACCTTTGTGTATTTCTTTCTTTCTCTCTTCCTCTCGCGTTGGAATATTGGACGCTACTCGTTGCTAATACTCGCGCTGGCCTGTAACAGGTATACTACGCGCATGTGTTCGAGTGTCATTGCAATTAACGCAACCTTGTTGGAAGTAGCATTAGAAGTTTCACTTCAAAAAGATACTTGTTCATAACTTACGAGTACATATCCTGTTCAAACATATGTAATAGCTATGAGACTCAGAATGGTTATCAATCAATTTTATGTTGCGCAATGCAACCATCTGTTGATTGTCATAACAGTGACAGATAATGATGTTATGTTGGCAACACTTATTTTAGTAAAAGAAAGGCTATCGTATGAAATCTCACACGTTAATTTACGACAATTTTTCGACGGATGCCAAACTCTCACATAATTATTTGAACAATATGAAAGTAATTCTAACAATGTTCACTACTAGATTCAAATGACTGAAATTTAGCAACATGCTTAATTATTTATAAAAACCCGATTACGAAGCGAAATTTGAATGCCCTACAATAGTTCACGGTGGTGTAAGTGGCAGCACGATTGGGCCGGACTCCCAATAGGTGCGGGTTCGAATCCCGCTTGTGACATCATTTTTCGCTGCGTAATCGAGTTTCTACTATAGATTCCTATATAATCAATATTTTTCTTTAGAGGAACAATATCTAGAAATTGTTATGTCACAAATGACAAAATAGTCCTAATGGTAACCTACCATGTCATGGGTTCGATTCGCAAGCCAGTTTTCCGTTTCAATATCTTCGTTATTTATGTTTGACATGTTTGTAAAAATACTGTGTGGTAACGGCTACGAATAGTACCAACCCTTACTTTGCTCGTGGCTGTCGTAAAAGCCGACTAAGAGCCTTATAACGACCTGGGCCAGCTCCATCTGTTGCCGTTTGGTCAACAATGACATTCCCAAGGAGGGTTGAAGTCTGACAGACGGCCGGTCATAAAAGTATTGCCAATAACTTTTACAATATGTACTATGAAAGAAGAGTACCTATTGTATCGACCCCAAGTAATTGGGATAAGAGTATAGGAGAATGGTGATGTTTGTAAATAACTCCTTGCGGCACAGAGACTTTTACTAAAGCTTTTTAGCTTAAGACAAGATAAAATTATGTAATACCCAACTAGCTGATCTAACACACGTTAATTTGTACAAATAGAATTACAAAAATTTATAACTCGATCGAAGTACTATATATCTATTATTCAAAGTATGTAAGGATCCATTAAAAATGGATGTTATGGAACCAATTTAAATAATCATAACCGAAACTATCCTATAAACCAATATAAAAGTTTCGATTGATTTCGGATATGTTGGTATCTTGATGAGGTTATCGTCAGTATCACGATAGAAAAGATTATCTGTCAACTAGTCGAACCGACAGCCAAAGCAATATGATATTCACCACAGTAGAAGAAATAATATGACAGTCACTACTTAGTATTACATTTTTACAAATCCCAAAAAATATAGTATTCATAACTGAAACCATTTGAAATTTTCGGATAATCTGAAATTATTTCATATGCATAACCGTATATGAAACTGATCTAACATTATTTTAATATTTGTACTCAGATTCGAAACTTCATATCAACGCCAATCCTATACTGAAACATAATGACTACGTTAATTTAAAATAAAACTATTTTCACGGATTCTATCACGTTTGTATTTGATTTTCATCTGCTCGACAGCTCTGGAACAATTACAAACGCGGATAATAGGAATCAAATACAAACGCGTTGAAATTCGTAAAAATAGTCCAATTGCAAATACGTAATACTTGCGTAAATATCAGAAACCATTATCGTTAATTTATTCAGTCGATTGGGAGTTCAGCCACTATGTATAGCTTTTTTTTATTGGTTTTGGTGGCAAACGAGCAAGCAGGAACCTGATGGTAAGCGTTAGTGCCGCCCATGGACCTTTGCAATACCAGGGGTATAGCTAAGCTGCTGCCTACTAATAAAAGCTCATAGAATTATATAATAAAAATAGAGACTTTTACTTGAAAACAGAGTTTAATCATTTAATTCAAGCTTCGCGCAGTATCCGGGTATAAATATTGCACATTGATGTCTGGAAAGGGGCAAAAAGTGAAATTTGGATTCGTAAAGTGCGGTAGAATAGGTGTATTTTATTCAATAACAAAAAGTCATAATTGTTTTAACAGCTCCTATTTTTTTTTTTTAATTATGAGTATGTTATTCCACAGACTTTTTGTCCGTGCTCTTTTTATGTTTAATTTAATTGTTATGGTGGTTTGTTTATAAAATTAATGTCCTTGAAGCGTGGCTTTATTACATTTGGATAAAGCTTGAAGAGCACAATTCATGTGTCATAGATGTTGAGCGACAACATGTCTTTTAGGGTTTCTTCTTGGCGCTGGTGGTCTTGTTGTTGGTGAAACCCTTATATTTGTAGATGTTTCTGTCCTTTGTGATGTTGTGATGATGATCATGATGTCTGTATGTTGATCATGATAACACCTCCTATTAGAATGTTAGTGCCTCATGCGGCAATATACATGTAATGTGTGACAGAGATAATGTCCTACGAAACCGATTAACTCATCCCAAGAGTTGACGTGCAATATTTATTGCTGAATATTATACTAAAATATATCAAAATTAATAACTGAACAGGATAAAACTATCATAGGATTAAGTTGCCTAAAAGACAATCATTCTGTTTTATTTATTGACGGAATACATTTATTTCTTTACTGTTCTTTTTTGGAGTGTGCTTTTAAAAAATGATTAAGATATGTTAGCAAATGGATAATATTATTATTAAAAAATAAATTTGAAATTAAACCATATGCCAACCCGTCTGACTAATGTATTACAGGATAATTTCACTCACATTGTTAACGTGGTTGAAGCGCATTGTATTTACTCGTGTAAGTACGATGTAAGGCTGAGAGGAAGAATATTGCTACCACTTTATAGTGCTGCAATCATGTGTTACACCCACACATAGGAACAGGTTTGACAAATACACGCGCATCATTTGTTTCGTGAACATGGCCGCCACTCACCGGACCTCTTACTTTCGTTATTTTCACTTTCATCCGAAGTAATGCGTTGTATAGATAATATTATTATTACGTTACTTAATTTTATCTTAATCGTCCATGCGTGAGTGTATGTATCAATTTATTGATTAGCCCTTACATATTTTTTTTTGAATGATTTTTAAAAAAGGTTTTGTTTATTTTCAGGTTATAGTGTACGGGTTGTGCAGGATTGCGTGTATTTTAGGTAAGAACTTTTATTTAAAACTGGATGTTTATTTTGCATGGATATATTTTATTTAGAGGTTAAAGGTATTCTGGATTTTTTACCCGTTATAATATTTTTTCATTAAAGTAAACTATTGTCGATTATTATTTAGTGAGTAAGGATATGTGGTAGGATTAGTTCACTAAAAAATATATTTCGTGTTCAGAGTTTACTATTTTTATCGGCAATCATTCTAGTCAATATAATATGATCGTCACTGCAGGTCTTGTATCTGGTCGCATATTTGAAATATAAGGATGACAATTCTTCTAGCTAATATATTTATTGAACTTGAAGGCAACTGCCATCTAATTTATCATTTTATAGAGTTTAGATTTTGCATGCTTTTAATGTATGTATTAGTTATATGCAAAATTCACATTGACAAATGATTTTAAAGGCGAGATCTTACAAGTAAACGACATTCATATGTACATACATACATACACATACATACATATCATCACGCCATATCCCTTGCAGGGTAGGCAGAGAGAACAGAGTGCCAGAGAACTCTATCTCTGCATACTTCACTCGCTTCCTCAACATTCATAATTCTCTTCATACACGCTCGCCGGTTTCGGAGACTCTTGACTCCACCTTCCTTCAGTACATGACCGATCTGGTCTAGGTAGGTTAGTCTCGGTCTCCCTCGGTACCTACATCCTTCCACTTTCGCATTGTATATCTTCTTAACCAGGCGTTCGTTCGGCATTCATATGTAATTTAAGAAAAAAGGGTTTAATTGGACAAAGGTGGATTCTTTAAGTTCAAAGGGCGTCTCACTAAACCATGTGATTATAAAGACTGCAATGTACATACTTTATTATTAAATAATCGACTTATAATTTGCTAAAAATAGTATATCAAATATGAATCCAACGGCATGCTACAGGAGTTAATCGGCGTAGAATGAAATCAAATGATAATTCGATGAAGGTTCCAATGAAATGTCAAAGCATTAATATTCATTAAAAGACGCGAATAGATATCATGTTAGCCGCAACAAGATCTATGGTTGCTTAAGATACGAAATTAATTACTTGAAAGGTCACAGATAACTTTTAATCTGTCATCGGTTTGGAATATTCCGCTACGAAATAGAGTATTCATTTAAATTTTATATTTTTATATATCATAGTTTCATCCATCACCGTCAACCGTTGGACATAGTTATATATATATATATAATATATTTACACGGGGGTTTGGGGGGGATACATTATAATCGTCAATTTTTTTTTTTTTTTTTTTTTTTTTTTGTTTTTTACACCACCCTGCACTAAGGAAATCATCCTTGTATTGCGGGGGACTTTACAAACATGCAATTAACGCAGACAAATTACACCTAACCTGGCACCTAATTTGGCAGACAAGGTAGGGATCACATGCTATAAGTTTCCTAGGAGAGTAATGATGTCGACTTTGTTATTGATCTGTCAATGAATTTTTATGACTCCCATGGTGGTAAACGGTTGTGACAAATTGCATTCTTAACCCACGGGGCACTGGCATATATGTATAATATAAATAAATAAAAATATTTTTTATCTGAAGAATTGTGAATATTTAAATGTATAGAATACGCTCAGATCTTATCATAAAATTTTAACTACGCGTATTTTATTGTCGTTTATAAAGTACAATCCAAAATTTCATATTTACTACTAAGAATTGTATAGTTTTATCTATCCTTTTTTTTGTGGTGTGGTCACACCCTGCTAAATCCATCAGGGGCGACAGATGAAGCTTCGCGCGATCCCATAGACCCACAATGTACCTCTCCACGCCGTGCGAGCGGGCCATAGTTGGGTCAGGTTATCTATCTACAGAAATATTCAATAATATAACGATTTTTTTTATCAAATATATATAGCTTTTATTTAATCTAAAATTATTGACATTTTTATAAACTAACTTTCCATATACCTAGTAGTAGTACAACCATATTTTTATCTACACGCTTTTAATTATTATGAGGTGGTATGACGTGTGGGTGGATAGTGATAGAATACAATTCAAATATATATCAAATATTATATTTATAATTAATCACTAAGTTGAATTTTGTGTAATTTAAACAACTTTACTTTTTGTGTCTAATAACATCGCGCATTTTGACTTTTAATAATAGAAGTTCTCATTGCCAAGTTGGTTAAAATGAAAACAACAACTTAGTTTCGATACAATAATTTCTAATTCTTCATTATTATATTTATAGAAGAAACCGGTACGACGCGGTGAAATTAAAGATTGGCTGACAGTATAGCACCTGGCACTTTCGCCGATATAACAATAACACGTTATGACTTGGAAGAATTATATAACACTAGGTCTCGGTCATACGATGACCTCTATAAGAGAAATTTTCAGTAATTTATGTGCATATTACATATATTATCATAATTAGCGCTCGAAAAAATTTAATAGTGAAAAGGGTGCGTTATATTATCAGTTCTACATCTTTAATTATAGAAAAGCAACATTTTTAAAACAACCTAGTGAAGGGAAAGCGTGTTGATTATATTTCTACTTAGTCACCTGAAGGAATTTATAATCAGTGCTAGAAAAAAATATTCAGGAGTGCTAGAAAAAATATGCTTTTAAAATAAATTTATTTTTACGGCTTCTATCGCGTTTGTATTTTGACTTTTAATTTCCCAACTTTTCAAACACTTTATAGCGTTCATGGTTACGGGAGGACAGTCCCCCACTTTACAGCGTTAATGGACTAGGTAGTGTCGTATCTAGATCTGAAAAAAGTAATAAAAATTAATGGATTGTATTTTATATCATCATCATCACAGCCCATATATTTCCACTGTTGGGCTCTAGTTTCCTCCGTACTGGGAGGGAAATTAACCTACTTATACCACGCTGGTCAGACGTGGTTATAGGGTTTTGTTTCGAGATTTCCTTCTCTTGCATAGATGTTATATGCGTTATATATCCCTTAGTCGTCTTTTACGATTATCCACTGGTAAGATAGGGGGTGGTGAATTGTATTGATTTTATTCTTACTCCGTCACCACACGGAACTATATAATAATATTTTATACTATACTAACAGACTGGCCACGCGTTGCTGTGGCTAAGGTAGCCTCAGTAACACGTGGTGGTTATGTTAATAAATTGTAGCTTATATAAAACGTGTGTAGCTTATATGAAATGTTTAACATAGCACCATCTATTAAATACTTACTCAATCCAGTCAACAGATACTGCCATCTGTTAAAATCGTTTGGAGATAACAGATAATTGTAACTGTCAAATAATAGACAAATAATATGCAATAAAATAATATTACGACTATAAATTGAGATGAAATCTATTCTATCTTTTAAGTTGAATCAAACTACATATGCTGTGCAAATTTGATAAAAATCGGTTAAGTACTTTCGGAGTCCATCGCGGACAAACAACGTGACACGTAATTTATATATATTAAGATTACACAAGAATTTAAACCACGACACGATAATTTAAAATATAACTTACTTGTTTTGTTCGTTTACTATTTACAAGGAGGAAATGAGAGCCAAATTCTTTTTAAAAATATAAGTACATCTAAAGTTGTGTAACAATTTCTCACGGTGTAAATAACGTGCATAGCATAATATTAAATTCTGTATTACTATTATAAACTTGAAGAGTTTGTTTGTTTGTTTAAACGCCCTTTGGAACTTACACTTACTTAACTTTTCTGTCACTTAGATTTCAAATGGGGTTTTTTTTTTGCGTACGAGCCTGTTCAACAAGAAAAGTAAAAGCTTATTATGTATACATAAAGCTGCAAAAAGGACGAACAGTATTTATACATTGCAAATCAGGCAAAATTTGGTAGCAAATCCGCAAATCGCGTTCTGCACAATCGCCAGATTTAATGGCAATAATGCTGTGGTGTCAAAAATAGTGATTTATGAATTATGGATATTATAATTCTTGATATTATTTTTAATACCACGTAAATCCTTCACGAGTGTTTAAACCATAATTACGAATTGCATTTGAAGGCGAACCGTCCTGAGGATGCCTCGTTTAGAGGCGAAACACGTGTCGAATCTTTATTCGAAGTTCTGCGGAAAATTGCAAGTAGAAGTTTTGCAGGCGGTGCTCATCACAGGAGTAAGATTTCCTTATATCCTATTCCACCTTGATTCCATCCCGTATTCCTTCCTTTTTTGAGGTGTACGGTATATTGATTAACCGTGGGAAAGTGGTGGGTTTTCCTTCCTCTCCTCCATTTTATAATAATAATGGATTTCAACCATAATAACATTAAATAAGTATATAATTTA
This sequence comes from Lymantria monacha, assembly GCA_905163515.2. Classification (NCBI taxonomy): domain Eukaryota; kingdom Metazoa; phylum Arthropoda; class Insecta; order Lepidoptera; family Erebidae; genus Lymantria; species Lymantria monacha. The sequence goes on from LR991096.1 coordinate 17,585,299, forward strand.
TGTATGCGAAGCAGTTGGTACAGCTAGTATGTTATATATGCCTACTCATGTTTGATAATTATATCATGGAGAACGTGTATACAATTACATTAATTTTATTCGTAAGTAGAACACAGTAACCTTTTCCGTATGAATGTAATTATTTTGTTTCGGATTACAGTACTGCAGACCAATTCGTATTATCTTTCCGTGTGATGACGAGGTTGTTATGTGTTATTAATGTATTCTTTCCCGCGAGTATCATATGGGGTTAAGACTAAGGGACGTGCGCGAATAATCCTCTATGGATTATTCTGCACATATCAAATTAATTTAATTTGAAATAAAATATTTTGCGATGTTTACGTATATAATAAACTAATTTCTCTTTCATTATGAAGGAGATTTGTGCTGACATTTATACGTAAATAAATTGTATAAAACCTAAACTACATTTATTCTTATATATGTGGATAGTAGTACATCTTTTCCGTGTAGTAACGGAGTAAGAATACTATTCACCAGTTCAAATATTACCCGTGGGTGATCGTACGAGACGACTAAGGGATATAAAACGCATATAACATCTATGCGAGAGAAGGCAAATTCGAAACAAAACCCTATACCAACACGTCTGACCAGCGCGGTATATTAGGTTAATTATCCTCCCATTACAGAGGGGGCCCACGCCCAACAGTGGCACATGTATGGGCTGTGATGATGATGATGATGAGTACATCTTCTTCCTTATTTTTATACATACATACGCGAATGTAAATTTTGTAATATGCGTTATATTCACTCACTTTGTGTATTTATTTCGTTCACTCTTCGTTGTAAATAATATATCATTGATTAATTTGAAACTTTTTTAGAATGATGTAGAAGTTTTAGCCGACTTTTCGACGACATCATCTGTATGCATGGTTATTTTTTTTTATTACAACCTTTGCTACTATGGAATAAATCCTGGTTTGTAATTAAACTATTTATATGGATACTTTTGTATTTGATTTTTTATTGCCAGTTCTAGGTCTTCCCGTCACCATGAATGTTGTGAAGTGTTTGAAATGTCGTCAAGTACAAACGAGATAGGAGCTGTGTGGTAGCGGCTACAATACTATAAACACTTACTTTGCTCGTGGATGTCGTAAAAGACGACTAAGAGCCTTATAACGACCTGGGTGACCTTTATATGATGCCGTTTGGTCAACAATTACATTCCCAAGGAGAGTTGACGTCTGGCAGGTGGCCGGTCGTAAAACTGTTGCCAGTAACTTTTGCAATATGTGCTATGAAAGACGAGTATATATTATATCGATCCCAAGTAATTGGGATAAGATTAGGAGAATGAATGATGAAACGAGATAGAATCCGTAATAATAGTTTTATGTAAAATATATAATACTTACGTGAACATTAAAAATTATTATAAATACTGGTGTTTAAAACTTTACAAATGTCTTATGTTCAATTTATGTCGTCCACATCAGCATCCAGGCCCATATGAAGTACTTAGGTCTGGTGCTCGACGGGCGATGGTGGTTCCGGGAGCATTTTCGCCGAATTGCTCCCCGGTTGGTCGGCGCGGCGTCCGCCCTTTCGCGGCTCATGCCGAACGTGGGCGGACCCAGCTTCGAGGGCCGACGGCTGTATGCGGGGGTGATCCGTTCTATGGCCATGTACGGCGCACCCGTGTGGGCGAGGGCTCTGAACGCCCAGCTCAGGGCTGTTCTGTGGAGACCCCAGAGAGTCATGGCGGTCAGAGCCATTCGCGGGTACCGCACGGTATCGACCGAGGCGGCATGCCTACTGGCCGGGACACCCCCGTGGGACCTAGAGGCGGAGATGCTCTCCGACCTCTACCGGCGGGTGACCTCACTTCGCGACGAAGGTGGCTCCCCATCGCTGAGCGAGATAGCCACCTGGCGCGAGGACGCCCGCCGAGACGTCATCGCCTGTTGGGCTACGCGGCTGGAGAGGCCTAGACACGGTGTCGTCACCGTCGAGGCTCTCCGGCCCGTATTGATGGAGTGGATGGAGCGGCGGCACGGAGTCCTCTCCTTTCGACTGGTGCAGGTGTTGTCGGGGCACGGATGCTTCGGCTTTTACCTGCACACGGTCGCGTGTAGGGAGTGGACTTCGTTCTGCCACCATTGCAGCAGTGACGAGGACACGGCGCAACACACGCTGGAGGCGTGTCCGGGCTTTGACCGGCAGCGCCGTGACCTCGTCGCTGTTATCGGTGCCGACCTGACGCTGCCGGCTGTCGCGAGAGCGATGGTCGACAGCGTCAGGAACTGGGACGCGGTCGCCGCCTTCTGCGAGGCTGTCATCTCGCAGAAGGAGGCGGCGGAACGAGTCCGGGAGGAATCCCGCGACCCGGGCCGCCGTCAGCGGCCGGGGCGGCGCAGGCGCGAATACCTGCGCCTGATGCCGCCCTAACCGAGGCCTCGGGTGATCGGACCGGGGAATTGTCCGGTCACCCGACGTGAGGCCACCGCGTGAGGGCGACGCCCCGACGGCGAAATCTGTCGGGGCGTCGACGAGAGGAACCCGCGAGGGTAAACCGCCGGGCAGGCCACCGAAGTTAAAATCGAGTACCGGTGGTCCGCTCGCACGGCGAAGAGAGAAGGTTTTACGGTGGGTCTATGGGGTCACGCGCCGCCTTTCCGTCTCCCCGGACCGATTCAGCGGGGCGAGACGCACCCATAGCCCACCAATAAAAAAAAAAAAAAAAAAAAAATGTTCAATTTATGTCTGTTCAAATTACAATAAATATTTACGTTGAACAGTGAAAGCACTATAACAATAAGGTAACAGAACTAATAAGCTTCATCATCATCATCATCATTACAGCCCATAAATGTCCCACTGTTGGGCTCGAGCCTCCTCCGCAATGAGAGGGAAATTAACTTAGCTACTATACCGCGATGGTCAGACGTGTAGGTATGGGGTTTTGTTTCGAGTTTTCCTTCTCTCGCATAAATGTTATATGCGTTTTATATTCCTTAGTCGTCTCGTACGATCACCCACGGGTAAGATATGGGGTGGTGAATACTATTCTTACTCCGTCACCACACGGAAAGCTAATAGCTTATTAATGCAAAATATAAAAATTCAACATGTCTTATCAGGCACACTCTATCGACCATTCAGAAAAAAAAACAAACAATAAAAGTTATTAACCAGATGACATTGGCACGGTTTTTTTTTCAGAGCCAGTTAGTCGCATGAAGTCAGGTCTGAGGTCAATGTTGTGCGGGTTTCACTATGTACAAACAATGGAGCTATAAATAAATTATATTTTTGTAAAAAAGGAGGTGATTCTTCGTACTGCGCTATCAGATGCTCTTTCAGATCAAATTTGATGACTGTTATTCTTGAAAAATACAAATATTTCCAAATAAAGATAAAATTTGATGCATTTTGTATTAGGTATCCTTAATGACGATTCTCAAGTTCATATATTGATATATTTTTAGCTTCTCAAGTAACATTACAAAAATAAAATGGTTACTAAGAGTCAACAGTCTGAGATATAGATATACTACTGCGGAATTAGAAATACGTAAAATTTTCGAGTGCATACAATATTTTTATGTAGATTTTGGCATCTACAGTGAATGGTGAATGAAACCACGGAATGGTTTTTAATTATTAGTGATATTTATAGCGACATAAAAACATCGAAAAACCATTACCTATATCTATAAAATAGGGTATTTGTATGTATGACATCGCTAAACTGAGAGACTATTTGACCGATCATTATGTATATGTATTTTTTCACGGAGAAGGTTTACATGCTATCCCCCCTGATGTAACTCACCACCAGGCGACGCTGTGATATCTCGACTTCTACAAACAAACCAACGAGCTGGGTTTGCTAATTGAAATATAAAATAAAATATTGTAAAAAGAAATTAATACACTATTATTAATATCCGTATATTATCTTCCGTGTGGAGACCGAGTAAGAATAATATTCACCACCCCATATCTTACCCGTGGGTGATCGTATGAGACGACTAAGGGCTGTAAAACGCATATAACATCTATGCGAGAGAAGGATAAAACTCGAAACAAAACCCTATACCAACACGTTTGACCAGCGCGGTTTAGTAGGTTAATTGCCCTCCCACTGTGCAGGAGGCCCGAGCCCAACAGTGGGACATTTATGGGCTGTGATGATGATGATTATTAATATCGCAAAAATAGTATTAATTATTTTTGATTTAAATATTTAAATCCTTGTTTGAAGAAGGACATGTGTTAGCGCTCAGGAAATACGAAAGCGTGTAGTTCGTTCCAGATTTTGCACATACGTGGGGCAAATGATCGCTGAAAACGTACAGTCGAGAACCGAACATTTCGAGGTGAAGTAGATGAACATTGATCAAATATTTTGTCAATTCCCCATTGGACGTTCTGGAATAATTGATATGGCTTTGGATCACTGTCATAGAATCTGTGGAGGCTCGCATAGATGCGAATATATCCGTTATAGTCTACATGTAACCTTAAAATTGGCAAGTCACCATGCTCAAGGGGCCCGAAGGTGGCGAAAATAGATATCGCCCGGGAAGAACACGTTTACCCCCCAGCATATACGCATACCCCAGCTTTACGATGGTTTACCCCGTTCGTAACAGTTTTTTTTTAATATACCTATAGGCTGAGAATGGATTATAATAATTCTGCTTGTAATTCATGATCACATGGATTCCATTGGACCCTTCCTCTATTAAAATTTATAAAGATCAAAAAAAATCTTTTAAATTTGTTGTTCACTACTAAATTGTTTTTGCTATATTTATAAAGGTAGGTTCAAAACATTGAAGAGATATGGAATAATTAAAACGTTAGCTAATGGGTGTTATGATCAGATACTAAAGTAACAGACGGAAATCCTAACACAGGCCTTGTAGTGCAGTTCACCCAACCATGGTTCCATGCTATTGTCCACATGTTTTGTGTATACAGCATTGTTAGACTTTTAATAAAGTGAAATTGAATAACGAAAAAGTATACCGTTTGGCAGTATAGTATACTATTAATTGCATAATGTTATATTATTGTTTCTCCCATTGTAAAGATGAGTGTCCGATTTTTATGAAGAGATCTCTACAAAAATCTAACTTATTAGATAATAATATTGTATTGCAGTAAACGTACTATAGGGACGAGTTTCGAAAACCTGCCTCACAAAATTGGAATATACAGTACAAATGAATAAGCATGTCAAAGACAACTGATACTATTCCTTAGCTGACCTTAATAATATTCGGAGAAAATGGGTGAGATATAATTAAAAAATAAAAACATTTAATATGAAAATTGACGTATTATCATCATCATCTCGGTTCATTTATATTCCACTGCAGAGCGCAAATCTCTTCCGCATTAGGCAAGAAATTGACCTATTATTCCATTATGGTAAGAGGATAGTATAGGATTTTATTTCGAGTTGTCCATCTCATTGGCGAATTAGTAATTAACTAAAATGCTTTTTTATTACCTGCGCTATGCTCTAAGTTTTTAAACCTTTGGTTAAGTATGATATAATGAGGTTGATGATGGTAAAATATATATACAACTTATAAGCTTTCTAATAAATTTTGCTAACATCTTTAATAGTCTAGGAATAAATTTTATAGCAAATATTGCCGTTTGGCACATGATTCTATTTAAAAACAATAAGTAGTTGTTAATGGATAATTTCTACGTAAGAACATGCAAACAATGATCGGTAAAAGTCAGGAAAGTACCATTTAAAATAAACGATTGGAAAATATGTTAACGGATTTGTGGTAAATTCTGAGATATTGTACAGCAGTACAGTTACTAAAATATATCGGGGCTAATTAATTGTGTACATTATAAAGGAAATATTATTTTTATCAAACATGCTTGGAAATTTGAGCATAATTTTGACAACTTTCTTCAAGATAAATCGAAATTGCTGTACTGACCAAATACATGCGAGCAGAGGCCAGCAAAAAATGTATTAAAATCCATATCTGTCGTATTTAAGCGGCCAAATAAATATATGTGTAAATTCATATCTGTCGTGTATTTTAAAAATGGAACGATTTGTTACTTCAAAATATTGCAAACATGTAGGCAACTTATTAGAGTTTTATTTAAATTACGAACTGGCTGGAAATGTTGTTCGTTCTTCGTCTTGTATACAGTTCTACTTAGTACTACTTAGTTTTAATTTCCGCGCATTATTTGAGAAAAGCACTATACAAGCCTTGGCCACAACTAGGAATTGATGGACTTACGTATGTGTGCCTCGGCTACGCCTCGGCCTACATTTATACGTTCGTCCATCAATGCCTCTTTTGCTGGCCGCTGCAGTAATGTATCTACTAATAATTGCTAGTAAAAGTAGATGTCACTGCAATAATGTAAGTATTCTATTATATTTTAAAGGAATTAATTTAAGATATTTAATATCTTTTAAAAATATTCCTTTGACCTTATAACTAAAATTGATTCAATGCTGTTGATTTTGATACATTTGAAGGTTATGATAAGAACAAAATAGTAGATTGTTAAAAATAGGCAAGGGCCATTGCAACACTTCGTGACTAACTTATTTGTGATATGACGCTAATCATTTTGTTTATGACAAGTCATTGAATAGGTTTTTTTTTATTTTCTAGAATAAATAAAAAAACCGTTTTTGTCTTAAATAATTAAAAAAAAAATATTTTATGTATATTATTGAACTTGATAAATTTGAGGTAATTTGGTAATTTTTTTTTTATGGCAAATCTAATAAATCGGTCGAAATATATATGGACACTGACACTAATTCTGACACTAAACGAAACAAGTTTGAGGACATAGGTGATACCAACTAGGGATGATATGAAGCTCCATACCGTTCTTAACTGAAACTATCCGATATACGAAATGTATTTGAAACCATAACCCAAACCCACCTAAAAGTTTTGAATAATATCGATATTTGTCGATGTCTGTTGGGTGGGTAGATCGGGGATTAGTCCGCCACCACCAGAGAGGTCGAACGGGTGATTGCGAAACCCCAGCAACACTGTTGTGTTCCATCAGGCCGTTCAGGAATGTCAAGCAATCGGCACCAGTGGTTAGCTCAATGATGATAAAGAGGGAACACGGCGGATTCCACAGTCCTTAGATTCCGCATTACGCAGTGAGCAGTCGGGCGGAATTGTGGCTTTCAAACCAGTTAAGTCAAGCGGGGTGGATGGCATCCCTGCAGAGGTCCTGAAGTCGTGCATTCCTAGTTGACTTCCGACCTCATGTGTCTATACCGACTTTCCTACGAAACTAATAGGGTTCCATATTCGTGGAAGTTAGCAGATATCAACCCGATCCCAAAAATGGGAGACCGATCGAAATCGTCGGATCGATAACATCCTTGCCTTCCAAGGTTATGGAGAAAATAATAAAATTAGAAATAAATTAGCAACAAATATTTATCTTTTTGAATTTTGCCTATTTTCTACTGCTAAGCTGGTAGTGGCAATACAGACCTAGGTAATCGCCACACTTAGCATTACCTTTTTACAATATCCTAAAAATCTAATATCCGTAACCGATACTGTTCGAAACTGTTGGATACTTCAAATAATAATATATACGTAACTGTATCTGAAACGATATTTCAATATCTGTATCCAGATTCGAAACATAATATCCGCAACATCTCTAATATATTTTCGTTATTACAGAGGTTAAAAATCGACAATGGTTACCTCTTGACATGAGATGGACAAGATGCCAGCAAGCTGCTCTATTATGTGCACCATTTTGTTTTGTATTAGTTATTCATTCTAGCAGCCTTTTCAACTAAGGCCATTGATTCCGTTGTTCGAGTATTTTCGAAATATTTTCTCAAAACAAGTGAGACAGTTTTGAATGTTAGGGTCGAAATTTCTGATGATTTCCACCACAAGAAATAGTATAAAGTAAATGGAGCAAAAAAATGTTATCGGTCCAGTAATCGACAGCAACAAAACAAAAGAAGTAATCTGTCTGTTACTTTTCTTCCGCAAAGCGAGGTCAGGCGTGACTGATACGAATACCTTATGCTAAATATTCTCAACCATTACGAGAAGACCCGTATCTGTTAAAATATTATACCGAATTATTGTTCTAAAAAGTGGACGCTGCAATTTCAGTCCTCAAGAATATTGATTACGTACTATTTCAGACTAAATATTATTGCCGACTTTTTTGTTTTGTTACAGCTTTAATAAATACATATATTCAACATTCAAATTCATTTATTATGCATAAACCCTGCGAGGGCACTAACATATTATCAGTTTTAACATTTTAAGTATGTCAGTGTTGATCGTAAATAAAAAAAAATATACAGTCGTTAATTGCTTACATTTTTAATAGCTTTTCTCTCGCAATGAAGGTTAGTGACATATTATTACAGGTACTTCATCCATTCGATAATTCGACAATTCCAATTAGATTTAAGTAGAAACCTTTTTTAATAATTTATCCATACAAATTTCATCCACATATAAATTAATCTAGAAACTCTTTTTAGAAAACGATTTAATTCAATGATTTGAGACAATGAAATAGTTAAACGTTCTATGTTGAAATATTCAACGCTTCCATTTAGTTATCAATTCAGCATATTCTCATGTTATCATAAAATTACAATTTGCTACAGCTGAGTTAATTTTCAGTTAGAATTCATGAATTCTATATATTCTTCTTATTTAATTGTCAGTAAATCTAACTACGGTTTCATATGTGTTAAATTAATGTATGTATTCAATTGCTCGCTGTTCTTGTGTTAGGGATTTTTTTGAGATGTTAATATCCCATTGTTCTCTACGGTGCGCTTGTTGTCATTTTGCCATGAGCATTAAAACTAGGTCCGTTTTTGTAGGTGGGTATACCCATGAAATTTTACCACGTAGCCCGATACTATTTTTATATATAAGTATACTATTTTTACTTAAAGATACTTTTTTCACAACAACAATAACCATTACGTATTCTATATGTATACGGGTGTACTACGAAGTTATTAATAGTATATAAAGTTTTAATGAAATCGGATGGATACAACATACACGAACGTATATCGTGTTTGAAAGAATCAGTGATGATCCGATTTTTATATATATGAAAACGATTTCATTTATTTTCTTATGTTTCATTTATTTCTTAAACCTCTAACCAATCTCTTCTTCCTCACAAATATAATTTCTATAAAACAAATCACTTAATACTTGACTGTTTGTGATATTAATGGTGATATTATCGAGTCAATAAATAAACTGTAGCTATAAATCAGTGGAGTTTGAAGACAATAATATGATTTTAATCGATGTCGACAATAAAATTTCAACAATTTTAGATCACGTTTCACTGTTTCAAATGTTTTTGTTATAGTTGTTTCTTTTATTGAAGAGCCTCTTTAAAGATGTTATTAACTTGGCGCACGTAGGTCTTTCAAGTTGAAGTGAACTTGGCGTTAAGTATAATTCTCTACCTGTATATAAAAAAGCGAGTATAAGTGGTGATATTTCGTATTATTTACTAACAACATAAGCAGAACATTGTGTTTTTTTTATATAATATATAAGCTCGTCCTTGATGCATAATTAAAGGTCACTGTGTAGCATAAAAGTTTGTTTCATTGATATTAGCTTATAGTGAGATTTATTTATTTTTTAATATTCCCTAAAAGAATCACTAAAGAAGGATATAAAATTTTTCACACTGGGTTCATATATAATAATGTTTTTTTATGTATTTTGTCTTGCATTAAACATGTTTTTTTATTAAATATTGTTTTGATACGTGTTTTGCCTCTGAATGAATGTATGATCAAAGCTGTTTGACAACAAGTAAGATTAATATATAAATATAGGTACTATATTTAAACAACAAATAAGAAAAAGCTTTTATTAATTATGTTGTTTTGTTTAATTAATATTATGATAAAAGTGTGGATATATTTATTCTTTTTGAAGCTTAGCATTTGACTTCTATTTGTTAAACGTATTATCGTTGTCATAAACTTTTATTGAAAAGCAATGAGTTAATAAAATAATTGAAAAGATAGTAAGTAATGCAATAAAATATTGTACTGTTTTTAGTTCTGGATAAAGTTATTCATACTAAGACAGAGATTGCGCCAACGGTTGTGAAACATTTCTCGACGAAAAATCACGATTCTGACATTTCATACAGAGTAATTGGTGGGGTTGCGCATGGCATTTACCCAGGTACTCTCGCTCTTTTACTATATGCTGCTAACTTTAGTGCTACTTTAATTCAAGTTTATTTTAGTGAAGTTCAATATACTGATATTATTTAAATTATAAATGTTTAATGATGATAAGTATAATGTGGTTGAACTAAGCCGATGTAACTTGAAAGGGCAAGTATCTTGGGTATTAATTAAACTACATTGATCGATGGAAATTTTCCCGTGTGTTGACAGAGTAAGAATACAATTTACCGCACCCTGTCTTACCCGTGGGTATCGTAAACGACGATTAAATGATATCTATAATATGCATATGGCATCTGTGCAAGAGAAGGAAAACTCGAAATAAAACCCTATACGTACACGTTTGGCCAGCGTGGTATAGTAGGTCAATTTCTCTTCCATTGTGGACGAGGCCCGAGCCCAACAGTAGGACATATGTAGAGGCTGAGATGATGATGATGATGATCGACGAAATGTCAATCTTAGGAGAAGATAGGATTAGGAAGCCTTAAGTGGCAACGACTTATTGGATAATTTAGTATAAAATCAATCTAGAAAGTAATTAGATTAGTAAATAGATTCATGTGGAATTCAAGTTGTGAGGTTTGTGTTTGAATAGATGTAGGGCAACCTGAGTACACCAAAGACAAAGATCGGGTAATATGGGTGCTATGGGGTTGCGCGCCGCTTCTTTCGTCGCCACAGACCGATTTGGCAGGGCGCGACCACCTCCATAGTCCACCGCAAGATTAAAAAAGATCAACCTGAGTAGGATAGACTAAAGTTTAAGTGAGACTACCTTCTTTTATTATATTACCTTAAATAATCCAAACACAAATTGTAGAATATTATTCATCAAAGCAAATAATATATATATCTTTTTTTATATGCCAGCAAATTTGGCAGTATAACATTTTCTTGTTATAAAAATACGTTTATTATTCTCGTGTGCGTTAACAGCAGAGAAGTGTGTGCCCTTGTAGTCCTAAGTTGGCTTAATCTTCCCCTTTTGAGCCGATCACTAGTTTGAGAAATCTCAAGAGCTATGTAAAGGAGCGTCAAATAACAAGCGCTATAACAAAGGACTATCGAAATAAATACATGAAGTATAGTATTCATTGCTATCGTTGTGAAATCTTCGCTTAAAGAGTAAATACAACATTTAGCAATTTAGTACAATGACAAAAAAAGAAATGCTTAGTTTTTTTTTTAATATTAAATAAATACTAATCGCTGATATGTATGAGAATTAAGGATTATTATACTAAATGTCATTATATTTTTTGAATATTGGTTTATAGGTAGTGATAGCTCGAAAGTAGTATGAAAGTGCAATGAGTAAATATTGTCTACTTTATGAGAGACGTGAATTCTTTTAAGTTGACATTCTTGTAATGAACATTGAGAATTGTATGAGAATTTGCTTGCAAGCAAGTTATGATATTTACCTGTGGTGATTAGGCAGCTTTTCATTTTTATTTGCTTTCTTAAAACATATATTTAATGACTTTCTAGTACTTTAAATGAAGAACTCTAATAGTAGAAGGAACACGCTGTTGACGGTTTTCTCTCTGCAGCCGCGGGGCCGGTCCGTCCGGCGTAGTACCACACTCTCGCAGAAGATCGACGTATGAGTAATGGCAATGTGCTATTCGCTTCGTTCGGTGAGCGAGAGCGCCAAAGTCCAAAAGGGTGGGTTTGGGGTTAGTTATATTGGTAGGCAGCGGCCTAGTTATACCTTTGGTATTGAAAAGGTCCATGAGCAGCAATGACACTTACCATCAGCTGTGCTGCTTGCTCGTTTGCCACCACTAGCAATAAACATAAGATCTATTTTATTGTATTGGTAATAACAAATTTACTTTTGTAATACCGTTTCCTCGTTTTTCCAGTTACGCAGACATTGCTGTTGATTGCAAGGCTCCAGGTTGGCGTCCTGAGTAGTATAGAAAGCTATTGGATATTTATAAATAAGTATTTATTATATTTTGTAATAACGATACAAGAACGAAGGCTGACTTTGTATCCATAAGTTGCCTATATACTCGCTTTCTTTGTTATTTTTGTGTGAATTATGGATATTAGTTTCAGATGACTATCACATACTTAAGAGGATAAGTACTGAGCGTTGGGAACTATCAACTTGATAAGCAAGTTCTTTCAGAAGTTCCCTGTGTAGTAGTGTTCAAAAATAAGTGTGTCGTAAAGCTAAGGAAATAAAATATCATATCGGATCGATATCATATCGGATCATATCGGAAATAAAATATATCGTCTAAACCACACAACGTATAAACATTAAACAAATAATAGCGGTATCTATATTTCTGGTAATTACCAAGGCCATGCGTACTTTTATAATATAGTTACTGTAATTCAAAAAAATCGCCTAAGGCGATATATTATTTATCTATTAATGAGAGCGCATGAACAATGTTCAAAGGTCAAGCATTATGTTGAAATCAAACTGTAATTTTGTAACAGATTTAATTTTTTGTCACTAACAAAGACGTGACTAACAAGGTATTGGTTCATTTTGGTTTTACGTTTGATAATGTGGGTAACAAATTATTTCCTTATTTGGGAGTAGGTATCAAATGTTTTTCATTAGGTAGAATATGGTAAAAAAAAGGGAGACAGGGAGAGACTCCCATAGAACCCATGGGCTAAGGGATTAAAGACGACTCTTTTCTTGGTGTTGATAAAAAATATAATTCTTTGTTAACTCCATGGATAATTGTATAGATAATTGTTTTATAACTAACATTTTTTATACTTAGTAGTAGAGATAACACTGAATATTAACTGTTACACAGCGTACGATGATCTATCATGTAAGAATGGTGTTTTTTTTTTGGCGGCGGACTATGGAGTGTTCATGCCCCTCTAAATCCGTCCGGGGTGACAGAAGAAGCGGCGCACGACCCCATAGACCCGCCCTACAAGTACCTCTCCACGCCAAATGAGCGGGCCACGGGAACCCGGTCTTTGTCTTTGGTGGCCATGTAAGAATGGTTGACCTATCATTTTCTAAGGACGTCAATAATAAAATTGTAATTAATATTGACTCTGAATACAAAAAATAATTAAAAGCTATTCCTCAAGTTCTTTAAGTATACAAAGAAATATTCATAAAAGTATAATGCGAACCAAAATAGCTTTAGCTTTTGGTAGGCTATGGCGAACCAAAATAGCGAATAGACAATTAATAATTTTGTTTGCTTGGCAAAAACTATAAATATGTACTGTATTATCCGTGTGGTGACGGAGAAAGAATACAAATCACCACCCTTTATCTTAATCGTGCATGATCGTAAGAGACGACTAAGGGATACAAAATGCATAAAACATCTATGCAACAGAAGGAAAATTCGAAACAAAACCCTATACCAACACATCTGACCAGCGTAGTATATAGGTTAATTTTCCCTCCCATTACGGAAGAGGCTCGAGTCCAACACTGGGACTTATTATAAGCTGAGATGATGATGATGATAATAAATATGTACACGCTTTTATATCGTTTATATAAATTTGTAGATATCGTTTATATATTAGTAGCTGCTGTGTGGTAGCAGCTACGAATATTACAAACTACTTGTTACTTGTTTACTCGTGGGTGTCATAAAATCGACTAAGAGCTTCATATCGACCTGGGCCAACACCACCAGGTGCAGTTTGGTCAATGTGAATAAAAAAAAAGCAATGTGTAGGAAGAGGAGTACATATTGCGTCAACCCCAAGTAATTGGGATAAGATCAGGAGAATGATGAATGATGATTAGTATATAAATAAAGTGGTAGTATATAAATAAATATATAATAGTATCTAATTATGAATGTTGAGGAAGCGAGTGAAGTATGCAAGGATAGAGTTCTCTGGCACTCTGTTCTCTCTGCTTACCCTGCAAGGGATATGGCGTGATGATATGTATGTATGTATATAAATAAGGTATCTATATATATGGATGAGAAATAGTAAGCATATATAATATTGTTACCTTTATTCCGTTTTATTTAAATTAATTATTATTGGCCGCCATATAGACATACTGTCTATTTGGCATACTTAGCAATTTCACAATTCACGTTGACAAATCAAAAGTGACTTATAGCTTATACTCTATCACTTTTTATTGTTCTTAAATTTGATTTAGTTATTGTTGTAACTAATGTTTGTTTTTTCGTCTTGTTATTTCTCTTTGTTAATTTATTCTATTCTAATGTTAATTAAAAGTAAAAAGCTTTTAAACAACAAGATTTTACTTTAAAATTTTTATTATTACATCAATACACAATTTATATGATATTAAAGCTTGTCTTAAGAGTGGAGTATTCGTATTTACTATGAAAATTTTAATAGTTAAAATCATTCACATCAAGTAATTTAATTTACTTGTTTATCTTCATAGGTAAATTTTGCGATAAGTTTTTATATCATATAAATCGTGTAATGACGTTATAATTTAATTTGATGCCTATATTGTAGGAAAGAATTAAAAGTAACCAGTCGGCCATTTTGGGTGTGCCTTCACGTAGGATTTGAATGAATGACGTCACAATGTTAACCATACATTGTTATCCACGTTCAATTGAACGTCTATACAAAATTTCAGCTCAATCGGTTGAAGATACATACATACCTACATATCATCACGCCATATCCCTTGCAGGGTAGGCAGAGAGAACAGAGTGCCAGAGAACTCTATCCTTGCATACTTCACTCGCTTCCTCAACATGCATAATTCTCTTCATACACGCTCGCCGGTTTCGGAGACTCTTGACTCCACCTTCCTTCAGTACGTGACCAGTCTGGTCTAGGTAGGTTAGTCTCGGGTCTCCCCCGGTACCTACATCCTTCCACTTTCGCAATGTATATCTACTTAACCAGGTTGAAGATATGTGCTAGAAAATTGAGTTGCGAGATTTCACCCGATCAAATATACATACTTTAAAAATGACTGCATTCATTATCATGTTTATTTAAGATATGTCTGACACTTTGCAATGAAAAAAGTCTACGTGTTGTATAATGTTTTACCAAAAAAATATAATATAGAAAATAACATTGATATTGTAAATCGTTGATCACTATCAAACCAGATTACGTGTCAACTTAGATGGATGGAGTGGAGATGGTTGAAGTGAAAGATTAATGTTTTTTAACTTTTCATTTGAAAAGGCTCAACCTATAAAGCGTATCTTAAAGATCTTGTTAAAAGCGAAAGTAGTGCGGACGGGTACCTATTCACCTGGCTCTCCTCGATTGATATGTTTTGCAGTTCATCTGTATAAGTTAAGTGAAATGTTAAGACGTATATTTATTTTAACTTTATGTTACAAAAGATATAATATATGGCGTTAGGAACATTTAATTATGTTATTATATAAAAATAACGATGACTTACGGAACTGGAACGTGGTCTCTAAATGTTGGCCTCATCAAAAGGCTCAAAGTTGCTCAGCGTCCTATGGAGAGGGCTATGCTCGGTATTTCTCTACGTGATAGAATCCGAAATACGGAAATCCGTAGAAGAACGGGTGTAACTGATATAGCCCGAAGAATTACCGCTGTTGGGGAAGAAAGGTCGTCGAGTGGAAACCACGAATCGGACGGCGCCGCGAAGGACGACCCCCCACTAGGTGGACTGACGACATTATCAAGGTCGCAGGAAACCGCTGGATGCAGGTGGCGCGGGACCGTATAAAAAAACTGCATTGCTCAACTCTAATGTGGTAAAACAATTATATTAAGTATTTTTTTATTTTCGTTATGAAATTTATTAAAAAAAATATTGTATAACAGTTTATATTTAAATTATCTTCTTATAGTATATTTTTAGAATATTCATTATTATAATATATATTTGTTTTAGTTTAAGTAATAGTCACGTAATTGATTTTAGAATGCGTGATAATAATTGCATATTTGTTGAGGCTGTAAGTCATACTTATCGTATCTAGATTGATATATTAATATCCATGGCCATGAAGTGTCTTATCTGTGTGGTGACGGAGTAAGAATATAATTCACCACCAAGACGTCTCTTACGATACCAAGGGATATGAAACGCAAATTACATCTATGCGAGAGAAAAAAAAGTGTGTGTCAGCTCCGACGCACGACTGGAGTTTACTCCTTAAGTACGATTATCAAAACAGGCGCAAAACAAGCTCATTTGACTAAAAATAATATATATATATATATATATATATATATATATATATATATATATATATACACATATATTTTTATTTACATTTATTAAAACTGTTCAGTGAAGTATTATCTCACGTCAGAAAGTGAAAGGTGCGCAGAATAGGTTGCGCACCAAAAACGTAACGAGGTCATTCGATCACTAGATTTTACTCCTCAAATTTTTCTCATACCAGGCGCCTTATATGAAAATCGATTGTTAAGGAGTAAACTCCAAAAAACTCTGAACAAAATCCTATACGAATACGTTTGACCAGCTTGGTATAGTAGGTCAATTACCCTTCCATTATGGATGAGGCTCGAGCCCAACAGCGTGAGAGCCCAACAGCGTGACGTGAACAGACGTGTATGAGTTGAAATGAAATGTCTTGTGTAATAAAACATTTTAATTTGATTTTCGTAGTGTAATATGCGAGCACGTAAGTATCACCATAATATGGTTATGGTTACCTTTTATAACGAATATGACAAGCCTTTACGTTACATTTCTATGACGAAACGCTCCCACAATTAATGTAATAATACAAAACTATAATACCATTGAAGTACTGTGGCTTACTCATATAGTCTCATCACGATCTCACGTAAAAGCGAAAGCTTACATCTAATTAATAACGTCGAATAATTCGGTCTTATGTTGTAACACTTTCATCCGCTTACGTTTGATAATTACGACGTTATAATCTTGTATACAAACGGGCATTGTGCTTGGCGCGGGAAGATTTTTTAATCGACTTTTGTTCTGGTGAAAAAGTTCTGTGCGCTTTCATCTTATTTCACTTTTTTTTTCTCAGGCACAGCAAAGAATTTACGTTCTGTATGTTCACTTGTTTCCTTCATTGTATGTTATTGTTTTATATTAACGTATATAATCTATTATATATATATATATATATATATATATATATATATATATATATATATATATCTATTTTATATATATATATATATATATATATATATATATATATATATATATATATATATAAGAGATTTCCACCTAAGTATTGACTTTTCACGATATCTCTGGAAATTCCACCCGCAAGGGGGATTTTTGGGGTGTATACATATTTTTTAAATACAGCTCCTACAGACTTGAATTTCGGTCGGCATATTTGTGTTACGATATAGAAGTAACCTAAGAAGGCTTTTTAAAAATTCCACTCCTAAAAGGGATTGCGTTAACCCAAAGAAATCCCATTTTAGAATACGGGCAGTATAGTATACCTGTATACTACAGACTTGGAGTTTGGTGCGGACTTTTTTTATACCCTGTAAAGGTCAGATGAAGTAGGATTTTAAGAAATTCCTTCTCCGAAAGAAATTCTATGTCGCGAAAGTAAACTACACAACGAATTGACGTAACCGAAGCGAAACGAGGACGGGTCGCTAGTGGTATATAAAATATTTACAGTGGTTACTACAGGCGATTGCCTCTAATGGTGACGGTTTCAAAATACAATATGTCTTTCGTGACGGCCTAAGAACACAATTCACTATTACCATTCAGCTGATCACTGATACTAATTCCTTGACCTCGGTCTGACCGAACATTTAGGTTATTATCCCCATGGACGCTCCAGCAACACAGTCTAGAAACTCAGCGGGTCTAGAAACTACGTACTGCAATACAAGTATTGAAGTACAATCACTAATCATTTTCTACTTGTTTGTTCTGTAATAGACTGATGTAATCTTAAGGTCGGAGAGAAACTGCATGTTACGTTATTATGTTTAGATGGTAATTTAAAAACGATTTTTTGTTCGTCTAAAATTGCATTGAGCACTGACAGGCAATTTGTGACATGCACGCAACGGAATGAGTAAACATGATACTTTGTTTGTTTTCACGCGACGTGAAGTGGGTTACCGTTGCCTCTAATACGATCTGATATAATAAAGAGAAATCGTTTATTTTGATGATAGGTGATTTATTGTATAAATAAATAATAGAAACGAGATCTTCGTTTCTCGCCTAAATATATCTTTCATTATTTTTTCTATCTCACTATATCTTTAGACGAGCAATTCTTGTATATATATATATATATATATATATATATATATATATATATATATATATATATATATATATATATATATATATATATATATGTAATCTGAATCTCGGAAACGGCTCCAACGATTTTCTTGAAATTTAGCATACAAGGGGTTCCGGGACGATTAATCGATCTAGCTAGGTTTCATTTATAGAAAATATTATTTTGTCAGTATATTTCGGCAACAAAAATATAATTTTTCGTTGTACTAAAACTATTAGAATATAAAGATTTTCAAATTTTGACGCTGTCATTAAGAATAGACATTTAGCTCAGTTGGAAAATCGAGTTGTCTGATCCATACAAACCGGAGCTCGGTTCGGATCCTTACTTATTCTTATTTACTTTTTGGCCTTATTTTTTATTATTTTATTAATTATTATCTTTTGCCCGCATTTTTGTATGCGTAGAAGTCGATAATGTTTTAATAGGATTTTTGTTTGTTTTTTACGTTATTATTTTTATTGTTATTTATAGATAATTATGTATAAATGTTTGTATTCTTATATAGTGTAACAATCTTATCCGTATGGTGACGGAGTAAGAATACCATTCACCACCCCCTATCTTACCCGTGGGTGATCGTAAGAGACGACTAAGGGATATAAAATGCATATAACATATATGCAAGAGAAGGAAAACTCAAAACAAAACCCTGTACCAACACGTCTGACCAGCACGGTATAGTAGGTTAACTTTCCTCCTATTATGGAGGAGGCATGAGCCCAACAGTGGGACGTATATGGGCTGTGATGATGATGATGATGATAATAATCTTTGTTATAGTGTAGGGAAGGTTTAATATTACTGAAGGAAGGTGGAGTCAAGAGTCTCCGAAACCGGCGAGCGTGTATGAAGAGAATTATGAATGTTGAGGAAGCGAGTGAAGTATGCAGAGGTAGAGTTCTCTGGCACTCTGTTCTCTCTGCCTACCCTGCAAGGGATATGGAGTGATGATATGTATATAGGTTTAATAAACATAAAAATCAAATGAAATTTTGTTATATATTATGGACACCAGGCTTTTTCTTAGCAGGCCATGTTTTTAATACAACGCGCTCATTGCGACCGAGGCGACGGGAGGGTAGTGTACGGCCCCATAACCCACCGTCTTTTCCATCGAAATTATGCCGACCACTGGTACCGCTTCTTTAATATCCCCGCCCACCCGCGATTCTACACCTATTACAGTATTTCTTTGTAAACAATATCTTTTGTTTTCCTTTCGGATGCTAGAGTTACTAGGCTACTCTGTGAGCTTACTCTGAAGCATGTCACATACAACTGCCCATGGGAGAAGCAGCTTTCTCTCAAGTCGACTCCCGCTACCTTAAGAATATGACCTCGAGCTTTGTTTATTGTTATTGCGAAGCAGAATTTAATGGCAAACAGCACTCTCTGAAATTCGAAGGAGTAATTTGACGGCATTTGGAGAATCCTAGGCATAAATACAGACTCTGCTCAAGAACAACCGATCAGTATAGATGACCTGATTACATTGCAATGCAACGTTTTTTCTTGCAAACTGATGGCATTGTATAATTTTGGCGCGCCAGCTCTCAATTTTAAGATTTGAGTTGGGAGATCGGGAGCCTTCAGAGTATTCAGGAACTCGACCGGTTGACGAACTTGAGGTTTATAATTTATTCGTAAGTTTATTTTAATATTCGACCCCTTCGAATTATTTAAAATATTTGCAAGTAAATAGTATAAAAAAATCGAAACGACCATAGTAGCGCACATAGTTAGGTCATGTCGTCTTGCGACCAATCTGATCAGCATTAACATCCTGTCTCCCTATCGTATCTTACTGATTGTTCCTAATATACCTATATATAGCCTTTCCATCTCAATTTTTACAAAAATGTTGATTAAACCCTGACTAAACAGCGAAAAAATATAGAAAATGACTATCTCTCTTTACTAATCATTATGCGGTAAAATACCCTCGCCAGAGTAAAATTAAAATGGGTAATATATCTTATGAGCGATGGATTTCAGTTATACGATGCAATGTGTTATCATGGCTCTCAATTACAATATTCGGCTTAGAAAATTGCTGTCCAACAATTTAAAATTTCAAACTCTACGTTCGTATGACGCCGCAGGGTTCCGTATCTTTGGATTGCTTTTGGCGTAAAACGGCACCCTATAACTAAGACTTCGCCGTCTGTTCGTCCATCTGTCTATCACCAGGTTGTATCTCATGAACCATGATAGTTAGACAGCAGTCAGACAGAAATTTTTACAGATGATGTGTTTCTGTTGCCGCTATAACGTCAAATACTAAAAAAACAAAATATAATAAATATTAAAGGGGTACTCTCCCATACGACAAACGTGATTTTGGCTCCTTTTTGCTCGATACATTTTGTATTTTCTATTTTTGTACTTTTGCCTTTTTAATTATTTTTTTCATTGTTTTAATTATATTTAATAAATATATCTTCCAAAACACACTAATAAGAAAATACCGAGCAAGGCTCGGTCCTCCAGATATTAGACTCTTTAAGCGTTGTGTCTTTTAAAATAATTCTGATATTGCGGGAGACCTTTTCGATGTTTAAGCGATTTTTTGATTATTTTTGATATTTACGCGAGTATTAGATATTTGAAAATAAATTATTTTTACGGATTTTTTTGCGTTTATATTATGTTTTTTTTGTTTTTAAATTCCCGACGTTTTAAACGCTTTACAGCGTTCATAGTCACGGGAAGGCTAAGGTGCCTCAACACGCCACGCACGTCACGCTCTGCTAATCCATCCGGGGCGACAGGAGAGGCGGCGTACAATCCAGTAGATCCGCCCTACAACGTACCTCTCGACGCCGTGCGGATGGATCACTGGAACGCATAGAAGTCAAGCCTGAGTATTTATTCATGAAACCTTGGCTTCGTACTTACATACTTGTTTTAAATGTTAAAGAGAAACATTATGAGGGAAGCCCTAATTGCGTGCCTAAATGTCTCTCATTATGTTAGAAGTTTTGTGTCCAATTAAGTATCTCTTAATATAACTATTACAAAGTGCAAAGAAGTTATAATTTTTGAATAGATATAAATATAAATTATAAATCAAATGAATATATTTTTTGGGTATATAATTCGTAAGCAAAATTTAAACAAAAAAGGCAAGGTAATATGCTTTTATAAAAAAAACTGGCACGAACCGGTTGCATAATTACTGGAGTATTCACGAGCTGTTATTTCAAACACTTATCGTTTTAATGGCGCACAAGAACTTATTGTAATAGACTACCTATAATTGGTGTAGCCTTGTCGTGCAACTGAGAAAAATTAACAAAGAACCGGAGGTGAAAGCAGGATGACCTTATATTGTGTTAAAATAATATAGTTTAGTTTCTAATAAATGGGATACTGTGAATAGTAATTAGTACAATATCTCGTCACACAGGCTAAGGCCCCGGTATCAAATGGCGGCAGAGGGTTACATTACAGTATGCGCCAAATTACGGGACTGCACACTATCGCTTTCGTAGCTCTAGACGATTTGGACGGGGTTTAACCAAACTATAAATCATTCAAAAAAAATTCTAGTACTTACATGTTAAGATGTGTTGTTGCAGTCTATTAATGAGCGAGCTGATAATATATATTCTATAATCAGATAAATAACTTTGGACTGCATAGGTAGCAAATTAAATAGCGATTTTAAAATATACATCTAAAGTATTTACATGCTTGTTGAAATTAATGATTATTACGCCTGATGGCCTTGCATTGTATAATGAAAACCAATTTGACGTGTCTGTTATCATAATTTAATCCAAAGCATTAATTACGGAATAATGGAGAGTTTAAGTACCTCAATATGTAATCTAATAGCACTTCCTCATTTAGGGCTGTGTAACATAAATTAATTAGATGCGAAGCATCTCATTAATTTAGCAATTTTCAAGGTCAAAATAATTTCCGTCGCCAGTAGGTATTTTACAAATCGAAGGACATGAAGTAGCGGCATATTTGTTTGTAAATAAGACAATCTGTTTTAACATTACAGCGTATCATTCACAATACTTCATGGTTACAAATACAATAAATAGTACAGTTTATATAGTCTTATTTATATTTAGAATAAGAAATAATGATAGAACATTTTCACTATAACCAAGATTTGTGTTTAAATACTGTAATTGCAATCTATATTAAACTATTAAAGGTACTGTGGTTTATTTATTCTAGAATCACCAACGAAATATACACAAAAGATCAGTATAGAATCAGACGGAACATGTTCTGTGTTCATCAATTGATTATAAGCTAGCACAATAAACTTTTATAAAAAAATGAAGGTTTGTTAAGTATAGATATGTTTCAAAATGGAAAGCTTTAATAATAATAAAATATCCATATTTAAAAGTAATATTAACATTTTGTATATAGTTATACAATTTAGATTAAAAATAATCAAATTCTTGTCGGTATGAGTTTCCTATATGGTCCAGAGAATATTAGACCATAAGTTAAAAGCATTCGTCCAGTCCTGAGTTCGCTTATGGCTACACAAATATGTAGTAGCCATCGAGCTACGTTATGACTTCTGCATAGGATCAGAGAAAATTTAGTTCAACATGAACACATTTTGTTTGATTAATCTTTCTTTTTGCATTTTAGTTACTATCTTATTATGATGTTAGACGATATTGGCATAAGATCTCTATGAGCGTAATATATAACGGTCCTGGTAATCAAGTTTAAAATGTAATCAATGAATCTTAAAGTGATTATTTAAATTTTATTCCTAGAATAATTAATCAACTTAACCTATCCTTAAAAAATAACATCACAAAAGAAAATATTAAAACGAAGTTAAAAACATAGTTTTGAAACAGCATGTAGCTCACACATAACACGATATCTATTCATAATTTTGTACAATTACCTACATTATCATAATAATGAAATCTAAGCAATGAAGGTAGGTAGATTATATATTGATGTACCTAGTTATGTGATTATTGATTATGTTGTTGTTTCGGCTACACAGAATGTTTTTACGATCTAGGCAAACCTTAGTGGTTTTTAGATTATAAGCAAACAATTGATTATTTTTTGTAAAAAAATATTTCAGTAATAAATAAAAAAAAAAACCTTTGAAATAGGTATAATTTAATTCGTGAAATGACACCAAATACGTTAATACCCAATGCGTTTCATAATACATACCTATCAGTATATGCCAGTATATATAGACATATATCATTAAATACATAATTCAGATAATTTACCCATATTTTACAAAAGCTAATTGTAAAACACTTACTCAACTACTGTGTTATAGCAGTAGACGTATGTATTTTCACCAATTAAAATGTCAAAATGGAATTATTCTTAAATTTTATTGCACTCGCATTTACATTGCCTCAGTTATTATCTAAAATTTAAATGTATTTAGTGAAAATGGGCCTCAATAAATCAAAACATTACATCATCATCATTCTCCTACTTTTATCCCAATTACCTGCGGTCGATACAATATGTACTCGTCTTGCATAGTACATATTATAAAAGTAATTGGCAATAATTTTATGACCGGCCGCCTGCCAGACGTCAACCCTTGGAAATGTAATTGTTGACCAAACGGCATCAGATGGAGTTGGCTCAAGGCTCTTATTCGTCTTTTACGACATCCACGAGCAAATTAAGGGTTGGTAGTACACGTAGCCGCTACCACACAGTAACAAAATAATCAAAACATTACCATTTACATAATATTTTGTTGAACTCATGAATATTAAATACTTGTATATAATAGAGTATAGCACGACAAATCGTATACAATTTTATGGAGATCTTGTCAATTTAAAAACTTGCAAGGTTATTTTGTTAATGCTGGATGAGTTTGTATCATAGCACAAATCTGGTATTATAAAACAAGTTCTACAGCTACTTATATAAAAAAATAATCAAATAAATTTAGAAACTACGATGTTATATCTTATTAATCTTATTAATTCATTAATGTTTTGTTATAATAGGTGATTTACTTAGTCGAAGATAACTTTGTAATGACAACAGCTAGTAAGTGGTTTTTACGTTAAATATAGAGTTAAAAAGTATAAGTGCCTCTTCAAGGCTTTATTATCTACAAAAATATTACATACCTAGATATATCATTTAAATAAAAATGAATTAAAAATATCAAATTATAGAGATATTTTTAATTATTTTTTTTATTAATTTTATGATGGAATCCAAGATCAATAATGGTTATTTTTCATTTAAAACGCCACTACTTAATAATATGCCACGTAATTTCAGATGCCAATGCCTTTTTTTTTGCGGTGGACTATGGATGCATCTCGCCCCGCCAAATCGGTCTGGGGTGACGGAAGAGACGGCGCGTGACCCCATAGACCCACCATGCAAACTCCTCTCTTCGCCGTGCGAGCGAGGCAGCGGTACCCGATCTTTGCCTTCGGTGGTTAAGATGCCAATGCCTACTAGATGCTAAAATAATTTTAAGTTATATTTATATATCACGCTGGAACGAGACACGCGTCCTTTGGCGATTTTATTTTATTTACTACAACGACGGGCACAAACCCAAAGTCAAGGGCTGCGCAAAGAAACCTATTTGAGATAAGTCATCCCTCAGTGTTCAATAGACTTGTACGATATGTATGGTAAACATTTTGTATTCTATTCCGCCGCTATACGAACTAAACTAGCTAATGAATACCATTGCTTGTTTACTTGTTTTTTTTATTATTATCTATAATTGAAGAATGAACTAGGAAGTTAAATTTAAAAGCTGCACATTTACAAGGTTGTCAGGTCCATTCTCCATCTATTGCACATCCAGCGTTCCACATAAAGTATTTATTATTAATATTTAAATCCCTTGTTGCATGCATGGAATATTATACTGTTAACATGCCATCACCTTCTCTGCGAGATAGAATTCGTAGTAGGAAAAGTCGATATCTTTTACTTAAAAATAATAGATAATGGGTTTTCAATAACAGTGGCTTTTTTTTTATTCAAAGACACCTACCCTGCACTAAAGAAATAATCTTTGTATTGCAGGGACTTTACAAATATCTCAGATCTCAATACGAAGTTGGTTTTACACGGTTGCAAAGCTATTGAAGAAAATAGTACCTATATGTTTTTTTTAAATTGCATGTTTTTATTACCGAATTATTGCTTCACGAGTACGTTACCTTTGATAAATTATAAAATATCAAAGGCAACCCGAAATATTCTTATAAGAGCTTAAAGGTTTTCTGTAAAATAGACTACTCTTGCGAAAACCTACATATGATTGTAAAGTTATTCGCTATAAAAATAGTTATATCTTTCTAAAATAATATGTTGTCTTTCAAAAGAAAAAGTGTTCATTAGTTTTTTTTTCTATTACAGCGCTGTTTTCCATTCTGAATAAATAAATAAAAGAAATGCCATTTTTTATTTTTAATGTGAGTGCCCACCATTTGCGCTGTTCTAATTAAAGATGACATACAACTAAATAAACAAATATAGTCGAATGAGCTACGGCAAGAGTTGTTCATACGTACGTGATAAGTAGATGAAATATAAATTTGGAAGAGATGTACATCAACAGTCAGTGCAACTCGAGTTTAGTATAAAATGTTTTTAAGGAATTTATTACTATAAGAAATTTGTCCTATTCACTGGTTATGTATATACAGGGTGTAAGGGGACCGCTCCCGAAAACAAAGACAGGTAACCCTACTAGTCCTACTTGTAATGATAGGCTAGAAAAAAAAAATCGATTCGGATGAAAAAAAAATTTTTTTTCACCACGCGAGTTCGTTGAACTCTTGAACATATGATCGAATAAATTGCGTCTTTTCTCATCTGAGTATAGTTACGTATTTTTTATCGAATTATTGTTACATGGCAGTGTCCTAATACGATGGAATGTGAAAAAAAATTAAAATAATTGTGAAAAAAAAAATTTTTTTCGTACGAATAGATTTTTTTTCTAGCCTATCATTACAAGTAGGACTAGTAGGATCAACTGTCTTTGTTTTCGGGAGCGGTCCACTTCCACTCTGTATACAGAGTGGAGACGTCAATACGACAATAAATGAAAACACCGTCAATACTAGTGTATAGGAGTATTTTGAAACTATTAAAAAAGTCCTCGCATGCATATTTAAAAAACAATTTTTTCAAACAAACTTTTTATCATAAATATTGAAACAAAATAGAACACCGTTTGTAAATATTAGTTCACTAACCTGTGGTCGGCACGCGAGTGACCTTGTGGTATCATATGTTACAACTTCGAAACGTAGGTAAATACATACACTTAATGTTTGGGCGCTATTCATTCTTACTCGATTATTTTATTAAAATAATCACGATAACTTTAATAATTCACTTGGTCGTTAAACTTTTAAATTTTCGATATGTGCGCCATGGACCCGAACGCACAAATTATATCGTTTTAAAATATTATTTCGAACTCTTGTTAACAGGTCGCCATTGACGGCGATGTATTTTAACTTGTCGAAAGATCGTACAATTCCTTTTTTTAAGTTCTCCACATTATCAACCTCTGTCAAATTTGCGAGAAAATAATTTAAAATTTGTTCATCTAGGGTGACTCTTACACGCGAAGGAGCACTATCCATATGAGGCAGTAAGGATTGATTATCCCGTAACCTCTGGACAGCTTGCACAATAGTCCGGCCATTGGTAGTACAAACACGTGTGTTTCCATATCTCTTTCGGTACGTACGTATGGTTAAAGCTGCATTTCCGTGATATTCTCCATAAATTAAAATCATATCTGTATACCCGAAGCTGTGTAATTATAACGAGGCATTGTAAATGAGAAAGAAATACTATTCTAACACAAAGTAAGCGTCTAATTACGCACATTCACGTCACAGGATCACGATGGCACACTGACCTACAGACCTATTATAATAGTTTTGAACGTGAGACCGAGGTCTTCTTCCATTAAGCCGCATTAGGTAGTTTTAAATTTCTCATCTAAGTCTGATGACACGGTTTATATGTATCTTAAGACTTAGGAATAAGGTATAATATGCATTGATTTGTATTACGTTTGGGGAAGACTTGAACTGGTAAACATGGCGATATGTAGGTACTAGTTTCATATTAGTTTATACCGATGCGGCGCGGGAGCTCATTTGATGGGCGAATAATTTTAATTTTTATACAGAGTGTGGAAATTGTTAATAATACAAAGTAATGTGCTGCGGCTAAACTATACGACATATTGTATTCAAAGTTTGTATACAGGCTGGGCAAGTCATCAGATACACTAGATTAAAATTATTGTCGTATGGTCGTCTCCACCTTGTATAAGTCTCACAGTTGTGGAACGATTTCCTCTGTAGCGAAAGGGGGTTTGGTGTATTGTAGCATGAGGACCACATGAGTTAGTAAATAAATATTATGTATAATTTAATATATAGGTATATGTTTTAATAATCGGTAATATAAGTTGTTTAGTTTCGAGTTAACTCGAGTATTTATTCTCTTTAGAAAAAAAAATGTAATTATAGTGAAAGTGATTTTTTCATTAATAGATTATTGCATATATTAGCACCTCTATCTTGAATTTTAGTATTGGTCTTGACACAATGAACTAATTATTTGTCGCTGAGGCATGTCATTCCATTGATATGTAAAATTTCAAAACTAGAGCGTTCCAGCTTGCCGCATTTAATCCGAGTAACGGAGCTGCGGCCAAACATAGTTTTTGAACATTTTAAATTTTGTATCAAACTGATTAACCAGTTTTTAAGTATTTTATGAAATCTAAATCGTTTGTTCAAATAATTGCTTATCAAACTTTTAGATCTATTTTAAAATATTTCAAATTTTAATAATTTTTTTATCATAATAATTATTCCGGTAGTTTCCTTTGCCTGTATTACTTACCTATTTATTGTTATAATTTTAATTGAACTCCCACGACCTTCCGCGACAATTAATAATAATTTCAAAATACACAATCCATATTCATAATACGCCAGCACACATTTTTCATATCTCAGCTTTGCTATGAGGACCACGATTGCGTAGAATACTTTAAACGCGATTTCCCATTGTTATTAACTTTTTGCTAAAATTGTGGTGTCTGTTACACTTTTTTGTCACAACATTATGTAATGATAGTCCCTTCTTGATAAACGAGCTGACAGAATAAGATGTTTTAAAATTCAATTGCTATTTCCTGTGATTCATTCTTTTACATTAAAAAATATTTTTTTAAATTTTATAACAGTACCTAATATAAAGCATTGTATCCGATATCAATAATATTTATAATCTCTTAAATTATCGATATATGTATATCAATAAATTAATGAGAATCTTAGATTTATAGATCTCCATAGAAATATTAATTGGAAGAACTATAGAGCCCACGCGTCATAGTTTTTGTTACGCCTGTCACCGCTTTCCTGTTTCAACGTGAACCGTTTTAGATCCTGAACTTTCTGTGTTAATAATTTGCAACAAGACTTGTTTATTTAACTGTACTGTAAATCGAGGTCGTTTCAAATGTTTTTCTCGTCTATGGAAAATTTTCGTGTTACACGTTCTATCGATAAAAGTAACTTTGCTTGCTTTATGTTTTTCTGTCATCGTTGTCAATAGCTAGAAAAGAATTTTTAGAGCACTGTTTTTCATAAAAGAACACCATTTTAAAAATCTACACGATCTTGGGCAAAGTAAACAAAATATATAGTGAAACTCAGAAACAAAGAGCTTTGCTTTAATACTTTAAAACTAAACCAGACCAAGTAATTGAACCGCGACAGTATTAAACTGTAGGCGGCAATGTTAGTCCTTGCTTTCTAACCTAGGCTATTGCCGCAGGAGATAGTATTGATCTTTATTGTGTGGTACAAATTAAAGTAAAATATCACATATTTATTAGGTAAAAGGAATAAGCATTCATATTTCGCATTCACTCATCGTCATCATCACAGATATGTCCCACTATTAGGGCCATACCTCTTCTGTAATGGGAGGGAAATTAACCCACTATACCATGCGGTTCAGACGTAGGTATTGGTATAGAGTTTTGTTTAGAGTTTTCCTTCTTTTGCATAGATGTTATATGCGTTTTATATCATTTAGTCGTCTCTTACGATCACCCACGGGTAAGATATGAATAGTATTTTTACTTCTTCACCACATGGATAATTTTTAGTCTCATTAACAACAAATGATTATGAATTGGTCACAGTTCCAAAGTACTGTACTTACTATAAAAATTTATTCTCAATAATCTAATAATCTTCTGATCAAATATTCAATTAAAACGTAGGCCTCACACCAGGCGGTTATATGTTTGTCAATAATTTTCAAACTAATTCCAATAACAAATTCTTTCCAAACCTTCTCACGAGGATGAGAAATTGGCACATATAATATGCAATAATAGTTTTCTATTTAAATCCCTAAAGAATCATTCTTTTAACTAGCACTAAAATATGTGCTAATTACCATTATACTTATAGAAAATAATATAAGTTAAATTATTTTACAAAGCTCCTTCATTTAGGCCACTCTCTACAAAACTTGTAATGCCCGTTATTGTATATATTTTAGCTTTGAGCGTTTAGAAACCGTCTCAGATTGAATCTAAACCGTGATTGCGAATAATAGCAATGAACGCTTACTTCGATATTTGATACGTAATCAACACAACGGGGAACTTTATAGGTTGTGTTAATGTGTTCAATGGATTTATAAATGATTGCTGTGAATGAATTACTGTACTTTGGTAATTGCTTTGTAATTGATTTAGTTTCGAGTTATAAACGCCTTGCTTTCTTATCTTTTTAATTATTGTAGATATTGTGTTTAATGCAATTTGATGGCACATTCATGTTTAATGCTAAAATGCAATGTTTGAAAAGCTATTAAATAAGCAATTACCAGATTAATTTCGAATGTTTGAAAAAAAAAATAACACTAAATTGATCCAGTAGTTTTTAAGTATCCAGCAGCTATTAAGCATTTTTTTGTATTTATTGAAATAACACCACAATTTATAGAATTTTATAGTACATAATACGATTACCTACAAACGTTATGGGTAATTTTATAATATACCTACATATAGATATTATTTTGTAAGAAATTTAATTAAATTTGTTTGTCATGACGAGCATTGAATTTTGCTGTTACTTTATTATGGTTTTATTGCATTTTTTTATTAGTAGTGGATAGGGTATCAACCATTTATCAATCTCCAATCGGCCCCTTGATAAAGAAAATTTAGTGAATTTCAAGTGTTTACATTCCACTTAGTAATTAAAGTTAAAATAGAATATAAAATTTATTGATATCTTAACGATTCTACGTTTAACTCTTTAGTATTCCGAGTTTGATTGTTACATATGATGGCAAATTATGAGATTGTTAAATGCTTTACGAGAAAAGGGTATATATACCGTTTTGTCGTAAGGCGAAAGGTCATATGAAAAGTACCCATAACTGTAGAGGGCGTGCTCTGATGACGACTGCGACAAATGTGAATGAAGCGATGCAGGTATACTACTATGATAGTGCTTTATGGACATCTCTAGTCTCTGTGTACCCATCTGGGAAACAAGCATGAGTAGGTATATGTGCATGTATTAGTAGAGAGTCCGGTGCATTATGTATTTAAACAAAAACTTCAATATTTTATGCTAAAAGTGTAATATTTATTGCTTAAAGTAATCCTCTACGTTACTACAAATTACAGAACTATAATACTAATATTAAAAAAAAATCAACACAGTAGCTTTTTCGTGAATGCGAACAAATTAAGGAAAAGGTAGACATTAAAAAATTCCAAAAACATAACGGATTACATTCTGCTAAAAGTTCTATAATCTTCAACGTAGAATTTTTTCCCACTATTGTTTTATTATAAGATATTAATCTATACAAATAAAGGAAAATGCTATGTTTCTACCATATTAAGTTTTTCATTGTATATCCTTTGTATCGGCTTACGTAAGAGTAAGATAACATATGAACTAAATTGTGTGCAATTGAGTTGGATTATATTTGACAGGTAGAAAGGCTCCACCTAAAAAAGTTGCACCTGCTTTCCATTAAAAATGTGGAAGGCTTACCTTCTCGAAAATCTGCACTAAGCTTGGCGTGTTGGTTGGAATATAAAGTAGGTGCAACTTTTCCTTACTATCGTTACTTGTAAAAATGAAATTACAAGGTTTCAGAGGAAATAAAAACGTCTGTATTTCCTTTAATGCTTTAGTGAACAAGAATAATAAATTATTTACATTAATGATCTGTAAGCTGTGTGGTAGCGGCTACGAATATTACCAACCTTTACTTTGCTCGTGGATGTCGTAAAAGACGACTAAGAGCCTTATATCGACCTGGGCCAACTCCATGCCGTTTGGTCAACAATTACATTCCCAAGGAGGGTTGAAGTCTGGCAGGCGGCCGGTCATAAAACTATTGCCAATAACTTTTACAATATGTACTATGAAAGAAGAGTACATATTGTATTGACTTCAAGTAATTGGGATAGGAGTAGAAGAATAATGATAAATGATACGTAAATAATTTCTCGACGAGTTAAAAAAATGAGTCCCAGAAAAACGAAATTTTAGGAAAAAATAACGATTACAAGTAATTATAAAATAAATGATCTCATCTCATATATGTTTAAAAGTTGAGCACGAGCCTTCTCTTTCATTAAAAAAAACTTACCCTATTATTCAATTTTGGACTTTGTTATGAAAGCAAGCGATAATTTTTAATATGTAATTGTATCAATAGCGTATATTATATAACATACAACGACGATGCCTCGCGCAGGCATGAAGCTTGTATGAAGTCGAGGTCACTCAATGACAATCATTAGGTTTCGCCAATAAGCCATCGCTATTTTATTTTATTACTTTATTTGCTGTAATAATTATATTCATAATTGCAATAAAACTTTAGTTTTCCTGTATAGGCCTGTTAAATAAATTTTCACCGGATACCACAACACGGCTTATGATAGTGAATAAATTAACAAGTTTAATGATATTAATAATGTAGTATATTTAAATTACTAATAAAATGATTTAATTTGATATTGCTTAGAAACATCCCACCTAAATAATTAGGAGCCTATTAGAAAGCAACTTCACTAAATATGTATTTATTGTACCCCATTTATTGTTAATATTTATTTTCATATAAAATTAATTTTAAGTAACAAATATACCTGTGAATTAATTATTAATTAATCACTAGTCATGATTTTCTCAACATGCTAGGTTGGGTGACTTTTAAGTGCCTTTTTATAGGGGTTATGCTGCTAAATTTTTCTTTCTGATTTGCAGATGTTAATATTTTTATCCCTATTTAATCAGCGCGTGTTAAATAAATTAATATAACATTGTGTCCCTTCTTACTTTTGTACTTATGCAGATGTACAGCATTTGACTCCTAACAAAATAATAATGAACTATGTACAAAGATTTTTGATAAAATTTAGGCTGGACCATTTTTTTGTTCTGCTAGTTCTTCTCAAAGTATATATTTAAACATATCTTTAAGTGTATAACAAGAACAAAAAAGGAAAGCGAAATTCATATCCATATTAGTACCGAATGAACATTCTATAGAATCGTGCTTACAATATGTCGATCTACTTCTTTTTATTTTCTATACATATCCAAACGTATTGAACAAAGGCATTAGGTGTAAATAGTTGGTAAATGGTGAACTACGAGTGTTCAGTGAAAGCAATGGGAACTTAGAAATCGTTTATTTATTGATAGGGTTGGCAAACAACCTATCTAGTGACTACTGTTTACTTATAAAATTGTACAATTCTTTCTGATTGTCACGTATTTTGGATGTCAATATCTACATTTACAGTTTTAACAGTTTTTTTTGTGGGGTGTTAAACTTTTTAACGAATGCTTGCGTACAAAGTACACACATCAAAAATGAAACTTTGACAAACTAATTTTTAAATCTCGTTTACATACATCAACCAATAGCGTGTATTCTCTCTCTCTCTCTCTCTCTCTCTCGTGCCACGTTTATCGTCTCGTGTTTCATCTGTAAAAATTTCAAAATAAATGTGGCGCGTAACGGCAAAATGTGACAGAAATATAAATGGCGCGTAACAGAAAAACGTCACAATATTGTGTATATTTCTCCCATACGTCGATAAAAAATCTTAACTTCAATAATAATTAATCATATTTACAGTATTTTTTTTCCAGAAAATTACAGTAAAATATTCAACAAATTCAACAATTGGTTGATCACGTTTTGTAGTTGAATGTGATAATTTGAACAGTTGACATCCTTGAAAATTTTCGCGCTATTGTGTCCTAGATTTCTATAGAAAAAATTTCAATTGTGAATAACGTTGTTTACTTGCCACCGCTGAAAATTATAAAAATAAATCTATGTATATACAATATAATATACAAATGTAAAAATTTGTACGCGTATATTTATGGCATCTTTATGCTTTCCTATTAGCTCATTAAAGTGGTAAAAAAAATATTTTTGTTAATCTTATAATTATATGGGTCTTATAATTATTGGCACATTTAAACATTTTGGTACTTTGATAACCCTAAAATACGAAGTTCTGATTTGTTCATTTGAAAACTCAAACTATAATTGAAATTAACAAGTTCAGCAGTAGAACATGAAATACTTTAGACCTGACGACGATCAGTAGAGTAGCTGTTTGTATCTATAATTATATAGTTATATTAATAAAATATCTCAAACATAACAAAACAATAACAGAAAGTGCTAAAAAAGCTTGATATTCCTTTTTTCATCTGAACACTCCCCGGCGCAGGTACAACGAAAAGGCGGCGTACGGTCCCATAATCCACCATGTTTCACCCCAATCACTATTAGGCCGATCACAGGTCCGGTGGTTTACTCTTTCGAGTATCATCTCCATCGACGTGCCGGCAGCAAGTATCAGTGTAACCGGGTCGCCGCCCTTACACAGTCGATGTCTCTGCGGATGATGGACTAATCCCTAGTCCATCTATCCGCGATTTCAGCTAGGATGACAACAAACGCAGCTTTGATTTAATATCCTAACTGAATCGATTAATGCGATGGTTATTAGTTTGTTAAGTCTCCACTAGCGTAATTATTCAAACGATCATGATATTTTGCATATATCTAACGAAATACGATATAGGCTACTTTTAATACTGAAAAGAACTTGGCCCAAGGATAGCCTGTAGATTCGTGGATTAAATCTGTTTATTGATAATTGAAAAGTGAAAAATGAATAAACTATGTGATAGTAACCACTAAGACGTTTGATGAATGAAAGTGACAGTACAGAGAGAATGAGGTCGCAGGAGTAATATAACTTAAGAGCTAGGGATAAATATAATAATATAGGGATATATATATACATATATATATATATATATATATATATATATATATATATATATATATATATATATACATACATACATACATACATATCATCACGCCATATCCCTTGCAGGGTAGGCAGAGAGAACAGAGTGCCAGAGAACTCTATCTCTGCATACTTCACTCGCTTCCTCAACATTCATAATTCTCTTCATACACGCTCGCCGGTTTCGGAGACTCTTGACTCCACCTTCCTTCAGTACATGACCGATCTGGTCTAGGTAGGTTAGTCTCGGTCTCCCTCGGTACCTACATCCTTCCACTTTCGCATTGTATATCTTCTTAACCTGACGTTCGTTCGGTATTCTTTCCACATGTCCGAACCATCGGAGCATTCCCTTTCGCATCTTTACACCAATACTCTCTTTCATACCTACTCGTTCT
Source organism: Lymantria monacha (assembly GCA_905163515.2). NCBI lineage: Eukaryota > Metazoa > Arthropoda > Insecta > Lepidoptera > Erebidae > Lymantria > Lymantria monacha. Next base: position 17,620,615 of record LR991096.1, read on the forward strand.
CTTACGTATATATATATATACATATATATATATATACATATATATATATATATATATACATATATATATATATATATATATATATATATATATATATATATATATATATATATATATTCTGGTTAAGAAGATATACAATGCGAAAGTGGAAGGATGTAGGTACCGGGGGAGACCGAGACTCACCTACCTAGACCAGATTGGTCACGTACTGAAAGAAGGTGGAGTCTAGTCTCCGAAACCGGCGAGCGTGTATGAAGAGAATTATGAATGTTGAAGAAGCGAGTGAAGTATCCAAGGATAGAGTTCTCTGGCACTCTGTTCTCTCTGCCTACCCTGCAAGGGATATGGCGTCATGATATGTATGTATGTATGATAAATATAAGAGTTATGATAACAAATTCAATTATGTCAATGAATAATACCAAAAAAACAAACTATCGCCATTACAAACTAGTAAAATAATAACTATCCCAGCCATCACGTTATTATTAAAGTCCGTTTTCACCAACGACACCTAAATTTTAGGGCAATCTATATCATATTGCCTCATTACTTTAAGAATTGAATGATGCTATGTATAAATAAACATGCAACATTGATATTTAAACTCCCTTAGGTGTATTAAAAATGTAACTTGTCGTTGGTGAAATTAGCCATTAGAAAAACAAATAATAATTTTCTTATTAGCTTGAACTTTGGATTATATTTACAGTACTACTTTGGACTATATTTACATTATTACATTTAAATTTCAAAGGTTACATATTTTTTAGTCTTTCGAGATTAGTAACTCAATAATTTTATAAAGCATAAAAAAGAGTTTAGGTTCTAGAAGTTTTTTTGAAGAATACACTTCTTATAAACTAACAATCCTCCATTCAGTACCAAAAAGATTACGAACCTTTATTACATAACCTTTACTACCTTATACTGGTTTATAAAACCTTTGTTTTCAATCTTCATAATTTTAGCTCACTGTTGAGCTCGAGCCTCCTACATAATAGGAGCAATATTGACCTACTATACCAGATAGTCAGACGTGTTGGTATAGGGTTTTTTTTTTCGGTTTTTTTTTCGAGTTTTCCTTCTCTTGTACAGATGTTATATGCATTTTATATCCTTTAGTCGTCTCTTACGATCACCCACGAGTAAGACAGAGCATGCTGATTGTATTTTTACTCCGTCACCACACGGAAAAATATTTCAATCTTATTGGACTATTAAAATATATGCGAGTATTTCTGCTAAAGTTTTCTCTGCAGCGATCTATTTTTAAGATGCTGTTATTTTATTTGAAGTATTTGTTAGTTGAGGTCAAATCTGAGCAATTAAATTAGAGCCAATTTTCAATTTACAACTTCATTTTTGTTTATTACTTTTTTGAGAGACTATGTTCTGGATCTCTGAATCCGAAGCGGTGAAAGGGTGACATACAACCGTATAATAGCCTACGGGTATTATCTCCTCATCGCCAATTGAACTCAACACTGGTATCGATTCTTTGAATTCGGTGATCCGCCCTGCGGTTTTCTCGTTCAGCACCATCCCATATCGTTACCCCGACAAGCGTCGATGCGGTCGGGTTGAGAGCCCTCAGCGCTCATCCACAGTCCGGGTAAAGTTGTCATAGCCATCTGAGGCTAACAACTAAGACATACAAAAAAAAAAAGCGTCGAGGCATCAACCTCAGACAGTCGGCTTATATGCGCTTGCTGGATCTATCTCCAAACCGTCCACCCGTGACTTCGGCTAGAGATGCTTGTTTATCCCTGATTATAATGTATGTAAATAAAAAAAAATACAGAAGGCAAATCAAAAATGCGCTTCTATAATAAACTGCCAAAAGATATCCGAGACATGCCTGTGAATAAATTTAAAAGGGCTGTCAAGAACAGACTCTGTAAGAAAGGTTATTATAAAATCTCGGATTATCTAAGCGATAGTACAGACTAGCTATGAGCAGCTCCTCATTCAGAAATTACCTTGTCTTTGTAAACTGTTTGTTTTATGTTTTTTTTTATAATGATCTAACAGGTATGTAACCTGTGAAGCGTAGCGTGTCTTGCCTAACGAATTTTGACTTTGGTTAGCGTTAGTAATACATGGTATTGGTCATGCTCACTGAAAGGTCTGCTTGCGGTAGCTGCGTCGAGCGGGTCCCTCCCTTCCCTTCAAGGTGGTTGAGGGGAGTGATGGCTGCTCTAGTAGTTAACTCGTGATCGGGTGCCGCTTGTGGGATCTGGTCCAGCCATTGGCTATTTTACATTGTATTTAAACTATTAGGTTCGAAGGGCATCACACTGGAGCTATTTCTTTCATGTACCATTCTTTTTATATATATAAAAAAAATTAAAAGAAATAATAAAAGACAAACCCGCTGAGTTTCTTGCCGGATCTTCTCAGTAGTGATCTAGTTCCGATCCGGTGGTAGTTTATTAGATTAAAATTAAATTGTTAATACTGACAATATGTAAGTGCCCTCACAGGGTTTAAACATAATAAATGAATTTGAATTTGAATGGTTGGTACTCGTATTTATATATACATATTTACAACTAACTTCAGATAAAAGGAGGAGATTCACAATTTGTCGCCATTTATCACTTAAAAACGCTTAGACCGATTTGGAATATTTTTTTGTTCAATAGAGTATACTTTTCATTTGGTAGATTGTTAGAATATGATGATGAATTCCTGGATAACTGAGGGTATCTTTCAAATTTAATTTGCACATGATATGTCGTAGCCACTACGCTATGTAGGAAATTCATTTTAAAATAGTTGTGTATTTCTTCAACAATGTGAACCCGCAAAATTACGAGAATGATTTTGTTTTGTTACATAATCATATTTTACTACCAAAAATATTCACCTACATTAGCTTTAACATACAAATCTATCATGTGTGCGATCATAAAAACGCTTGTAAAAAAAGAATCCCCACAGTTGTAAAAATATTAGGTATGTTAATTTTCCTCAAAATAAACACATGTACTGAGAACGATTTAGGAATTTATACAAGTATAAGAACTTTTACAGCTTTTGATATCAGAATTCATTCTTTGATGAGTATAAATAAATTCTTTATCCGTTTACTTTTCTTTTTGAATACCTAAATAATTGTTTAACTGTTAATGTTGGAGAGGAAAGTAAAACAAGCATTGATTTAATGTTACTCTGAACTAAATATTGTTAGAAAACGTGTTTATTGACGGTTATTATAAACCTGAGTACTGCTACTTTGTTTACTTAGAAATCTCTGATGTTATAAGTAAAACAATGTTAAGAGTCTGTTTTGATTGTTTCTAATTATGACACCGAACATTTAATAGCATTCAGATGTATACCGTTTTCCATAGAATTGGAGAGAAAAGGAAAAGCAACATTGGCAGCTTTAGCGTGGCATAGTGGGTCGATTCAATGGTGAAACCATATGGTTTGAAAAGATGATAATAGATACACGCGTTAAGATCGAACCTAAATTTTCTACCTCCTTGCTATCCTACGTCCGGTCCAATACGATATTTTTTTTTGTTTATAGCTTATGGTGGCAAACAAGCAAGCAGCACACCATGGTAAGTGTCACTGCCGCCCATGGACTTTTGCAATACTAATATAGCTAGGCCGCTGCCTACCAATACAAACCTCTAACCCACCGAGTTGGGCTTCCGACTCTCTCGCTCACCGAACAAAGCGCAATAGCAGATTACCATTACTCAGACGTGATCTACTGCGAGAGTGTGGTACTACCCCGGGCGGAACGGCCTGCGGCTGTAGACAGAAAACCGTCAACAGCGTGGTCCTATCACAAGAAGATTGACATTGTTAACAAAAATTGTAATATTCTTTCCTACTATTGAAAAAGAAAGTAAGTCCATTAATTAATAGATCTTATATCATTAAGTGATTTTTAAAAGATTACTTTATAAATTTAATTCTAACAGTTTACGATGTACATAAAATACAGTTAGTAAGTATACGTTACTACGATCAAGATAACGTTGCCCCGGGCGGCGTCTGCGCAGACTAAGAACCGACCTACATACGGCTTGCATAAGCGAGAGCAATGCACGACGCATGCTACAGTATTCAAATTTTAATAGTTCTATGTTTAGTAGGTACTGTGTTATAATTATGTATATGATTGTATTAAGTAACCTAACCTAGATTTTGAAATATGTATTTTTTTGACAAGTGTTACACATTTTTATAGTATTAATTCATTACCGTCAAAAATTATCACTCACGTTTGGCTAAATAATTATGCGTAGTAATATGACGGCACCTATTAACGGTGAGGTTAAAATTTAACCGATGAAATTATCTTCTAAAATCAACGATATCTACAGAAAATTATTACTCCATATATTTTAGGATCATTCGCATGATCATTCATTAGTCAAACGTTTAAATTAATTAATTAAATTCAACAATCATTTCATGGTTTCATCCACAGTTCAAACGCTCATGTTTTATGTTGTTCATACCATATATTGTAAGTACATGGAACGGTACGACTATTATACCGTAGCAAGTAATACGGTCTATATTTGTATCGGGTTGAGAGCCCTCAGCGCTCACCCACAGTCCAGGTAAAGTTGTCATAGCCATCTGCGGTTAATAACTAAGTCACACACAAAAGAAAAACACGTTTGAATGAAACTGAATCCCTACTAATATAAAAATGTGAATGTAAGTTTGTTTGTTACGCTTTCACGCTAAAACTACTCAACCGATCATCATGAAACATTGTACACATATTCTTGGAGGTATTAAAAGTAACATAGGATACTTTTTATTAAAAAAATCAATTTTTTTTATATGAAAAATAAAAAAATTGTTTGTCAAAAAATCTCAAAATCTAGCTTCTTCAACGCCATCTAGCAGTTCAGTAATGAAGTTCCAACCCTGAGTATTGTAATACCGTTGCACTGTATTACCGACGGTCAAAAATAAAAATAGGGGATCAAAAACTTTAGGAAAGTAACCTTTTACGCGGGCGAAGCCGCGGGCAGAAGCTAGTATAAATATAAATTATCTAACCCCTTGGTTATATTAATAGTGTTAGTGATTGTTCAATACACAGAAAATTTATTATAATGAAATAATTTGTAAAATTGAGTGCCATAATGGTTTCTGATGTTTACATGATTATTATACATATACCGCTGTGTGGTAGCGGTTACGAATACTACCAACCCTTGCTTTGCTCGTGGATGTCGTAAAAGACGACTAAGAGCCTTATATAGACCTGGGCCAACTCCATCTGATGCCGTTTGGTTAATAATTACATTCCCAAGGAGTTGACGTCTGGCAGGTGGCCGGTCATAAAACTGCTGCCAATAACGACTGGAGGACCTCCCGTGACAGAATCCAGAAAAGAATCCATCAGAATCGGTAAAATTAATTTTATTTCAAATTGAGTGCCATTATGTTTAAAGTCTCAAATATGAGCGATTTAAAAATTGAAAGTGTTTATAGTTTTATATTACTTATATTGTTTATATTACAAAAAACTTGAAAGGAAATATTATGCGAAGTAGGTAATTATATACGTGACTGCATAACAATTATGCGATGATATACATTCATATATCAGCCAATCGAAGTCTCCTATTGGAATTAGGTCTTTCCAAGTATGCTACTCAGAACCTTCCTGTGCTACTTGCAGTCAACAATTTCCTGTAACTTAGAAGATGTTGTCAGTTCAGTAGAGAGTGAATTATCTTATACTGCATCGCCTTGAATCGTAGGAAGTTTCGGGAAGCTCTTTTTTAGTTCTAGGATGTTGGGTTCTTTTTTAGTTCTAGAAAGCAATAAAAAGTTTGGTCTGATTAGTACTTAAGTTATCAATGAACTTTATAGATTGCACTGTACTATAAAGAAATCCCCTCCGTTTAAATACATTTTTAATGTTTTATAATTAATAACATTTCCGTGTGGTGACAGAGTAAGAATAAAATTCACCACGATGTCTTACCCGTGGGGATCATAAGAGACGACTAAGGGATATAAAACGCTTTTAACATTTATGCAAGAGGAGGAAAAGTTGAAACAAAACTCGATACCAAAACGTGCTAAATAATCTAGCATGGTAAGTCAATTTTTCCTGCTCGAGCGGAGGCTCGAGCAGGAAAAATGGAGGAGTCCATAATGGAGTGGCCATAATGGAATGTCCCAACAGTGGGGCATATATGAGCTGAGATGATGATGAATTAATAACACATTATTTACTACTAGTTCTTGTATCAAAGATTCTGCATTAATTATAGTTTACATTGAGTACAAAGAGTTGTAACATTACCACAGTATTTTTTTAATTTTTTTTTAACATGATTAAGTAATTCGATATAATTTTAATATAGAAATAACGTTCACCGCAATTTAACATAATTACATTGACATAATATGTCGTTATGTGTAAGTATAAAAAAGCAGTTTAAGGTCGAGACCATTTTGGCGCCTTCCTATAACATATAATTTTAATGAGATATCTAACTACTGCTAAATATACATATTTTAAATATTGATTACTAATAGAATTTAATAAGTAATGAGGAGTAAAGCTTTCTTGCCAACTGTATTTGTCAATTCTAATAAATTGTATCGCATATAAAGTTAAGGCGAGAGAGATGTCTATTGTCCTAGTAAACCTTTATTTAGTTTTTTACCACTTCCATAGGTAAGAGAAGTTATATATTGTGTTCTTACTCCTTCACTACAGAGCGCACTTTATAATAAGTTATTTTATTTCATTTATTTTATATTTTTAAATATTAATTATATAAATTTACAAAATATATGCAATAAGATTTCGGTTCCGTAAATTTTTAAAATGATCTCAGGTAATGCTCATGTGCTGAATGCAAGATATTTACAATTGCGTCACGTTAACCACAATAGGAAATGGATGTTTTACACGTCCGCTTACCTTTCGGGTTCGGCAAATATAAAATAGTAACAAAAATAAATTCAAATGTTTTATACTCGTGTAAGCCTCATAGTATAAGTATTATTCAAATCTAAAAGATTCATAAATATTTTTTACTACTATGTAAAATTTATATATATATTTTTGGTAATGCCAGTTTTACATATTGCTCCGATATTTTATATTGTTTCAAAGTAGATATTTCATTGCGTGGAATCCCTCAGTTAAAAAAAGTACTATTTTTGTACGATGTCATCGCGTGAGTGCCAGTGTATCGTTAGCATACTATTATTTGGCATTTTGTTTTCGATAAAACCTTTCTAAAAATACTAACTAAACTTTATTATCAACACGTTAAGTTATATAATACATTGACATTTAAATGTTAAGCGCCAACCATCTGTGGTTATCTTCTTGTCATTGGCAATAAGGTCTTCACATTTATTTTAGACGCTATAAGTATTCGGTAAACAGTCAAAAATATTCTTGCTATAATAAATAATTTATGTTGTTTGGAACAAATATTATTTATTAATTTTTATTAGTTGATATTAAAGTCACTATAGCACAATGCTATGCGAAATCGTTAAACTAAAATTTTAAACTAAGATTTATTACCTGATTTAACTAAAATTTTAGTTCTAGAATACCTAAGATTTATTCACAATCATCATCAGCTCATAAATGCCCCTCTGTTGGGCTCGGGCCTCCTCCGTAATTGGAGGGAAATATACCTATATGTATACTATACCGCGCTGGTCAGAAGTGTTGGTTTTGTTTCGAGTTTTCTTTCTCTCGCATAGATGTTATATGCATTTTATATCCCTTAGTCCTCTCATACGATCACCCACGGGTAAGATATGGGGTGGTGAACAGTATTCTTACTCCGTCACCACACAGAAAAGAGCTAAGATTTATTACCTTGTAAAAATTAATTACCATATAATAATTTGAAATTGGATTTTTAAAAATATGCATCTACCTCTTAATTAACATAAATTTTAGTTTTTTTAGTGTCATGTTTTCGTATTGTAATGTTTCTCATTAACACGGTAATCTAAACAAAAAAAAATGGTTTTAATTACATATATTTTATTTGTGTAATAGCAAATAGCTATGTGGTAGCGGCTTCGAATACTACCAACCCTTACTTTGCTCGTGGATGGTGTAAAAGACAACTAAGAGCCTCATAACGACCTGGGCCAACTTCATCTGATGCCGTTTGGTCAACAATTACATTCTCAAGGATGGTTGACGACGCAGTGGTGATCACTGTGCTGCCTGAGGCGGCTGAGAAGGGCCTCAGCTACGAGGCCGTCTTGAGGAAGGCCCGGCGGGAGCTAGACGTCTCCGATATTGGAGGCGTCGAAGCCAGGACCCGCAAGGGCCGGACAGGGGCTCGAATCCTCGAGTTCCCCGGGGCCGAGGGCTCCAAGACGGCCGACAGCGTAGCTGACAAGCTGCGAGGTTTGTTTGCCGAGGAGGGTGGCATCAGGATCGCCAGGCCCGTCAAGTGCGCCGAAATGCGCATCGCGGGTCTGGACGACTCCGTGACGGTGGAAGACATCCGGGAGGCTATTGCCTCGAGAACCGGGTGTCCCATAGACACCGTCCGGGTTGGTGTCATCCGCCCCGGTCCGGGCGGCGTAGGTGCCGCCTGGGCGCAGTGCCCGGTGGAGTCGGTCAGGCAACTGGCCGGCTCAGGCAGGCTCCTCGTGGGCTGGAGCTCGGCGCGGGTGACCGTGCTTGAGCACCGGCCTGCGAGGTGCTATAAGTGCATGGCGGTCGGACATACTCGACCGACGTGCACTAATTGCTTCGACTGCGGCGGACTGTGTTTCTGCTGCGGTCAAACCGGGCACGTGGCGGCATCTTGCGCCGCCCCGCCCCACTGCCCCGCGTGTGCGGCGGGCAATAAGCCCGCCAAGCACCGCATGGGCTATGGGGCGTGCAAACCTCCAGCTTCGGCCCCAAAGGGGCGGGGCGGCCCTCCGACCACGGCCGCTCCCGCTCCTAGCGCGGTCCGATCGCCCGCCGGCGAGGGGGAGGTCATGGATACAGCCCGTTAATGGCTACACCATCCATGCACCACCTCTTGCAAGGCAACACCAACCACTCCGCCGGTGCGCAGGACTTACTCCTGCAATCCATGGCGGAGTGGTCGATTGGTGCAGCCGTAGTCGCGGAACCGTACTGCGTGCCTGATCGCCCCAATTGGGTGGTCAGCCGAAACGGTACTGCGGCAATCGTCGTCTCTACGCAGCGGCACTTCCCGTCCTTGTCTCTTTTGGATAGGGGCGAGGAATTTGTCGCGGCGGAGTGGGGAGGGGTCACGCTCTACAGCGTATACCTCTCCCCTACCAGGAGAATGGACGATTTCAGGGCCTCCCTCACCAACTTGGAGGCCTCGATACGGCGACTGGCACCGGGCCTCGTCCTGGTTCTGGGGGACTTCAACGCCAAATCCACGGCGTGGGGGTCCCCTATGACGGACGACCGCGGGCGGGCGGTCATCGAGTGGGCGGCTTCACTGGGCCTCTGTGTTCTTAACAGGGGCTCAGTGAACACGTGTGTGCGGCAGCAGGGCGGGTCGATAGTGGACTTGTCGTTCGCTAGCCCCGCTGTCGCACCACGGGTGAGGAACTGGAGTGTCCTGGAGGAGGCGGAGACCCTATCGGACCACCGGTACATCCGGATGGAGGTCTCCCCTCTCCGGGATCCCGGTAGGGGTCACAGGGCGGACGGAGCTCCCGCGTTTCCGCGGTGGGCTGTGGGTCGTCTTCACAGGGACCTACTGGCGGAGGCGGCCATCGTTCACACGTGGCTGTCCTCACCGCCCCCAGCGGACGGGGTGGACGCCGAGGCTGTCCGCATCCGTAGTGCGTTAACGCAGATCTGCGATGCGGCCATGCCCAGAGTGCGGCGGCGTCTACCTCCGAGGCAGGGGGTCTACTGGTGGTCCCCAAGATTGGCGGACCTTCGTGCGGCATGTATCAGAGCCCGAAGGTCCTACACCCGCAGCCGGCGGCGTCACCGCGACGCTGAGCGGGAGGGCCAGCTGTACGAGGCGTACCGCGATGCGCGGACGGCCTTACGGCTGGCCATCCGAGCCGCCAAGGGTGCGAGTTGGCAGGAGATGCTGGACGGTCTCGACCGTGACCTCTGGGGTCGCCCGTATCGCGCGTCGCTGAATAAGCTTCGCGCGCAGGGCCCCCCCCTCACCGAGACCCTCCAGCCCGACTTCCTCTGTAGGGTGGTCGAGGAGCTGTTTCCACGGCAGTCGGAACACACGCCCCCGGTCATGGCCTCGCCAGAACAAGACCGGGAGGCTGACGACGAGAGTGTTCCGCCCGTGACGGAGACGGAAGTGGGAGCAGCTGTGGCGCGGATTCGTTCCGCGACCACGGCCCCCGGCCCGGACGGAATACCAGTCCGGGTGCTGACGTCGCTCCTCGAGCACCTCGAGCCTCGCCTCAGGCAGCTGTACAACGCCTGTTTGGCGTCTGGACGGTTCCCTGAGTGCTGGAAGGAGGGGAGGTTGGTTCTCCTGCCAAAGCCGGGACGGCCCCCGGATTCGCCGTCGGCCTACAGGCCCATCGTGCTCCTCGACGATGTGGGTAAGCTGCTGGAGCGCATCCTCGCTGCCCGCATCGTCCAGCACCTGGAGGAGGTGGGACCCGATCTGTCGGACGCTCAATTCGGTTTTAGAAGGGGGCGTTCGACCATCGGGGCCCTGCTACGACTGAGGCAGACGGCCGCGGAGGCTGTCACCGGCGGGGGAGTGCTGTTGGCGGTGTCGCTGGACATCGCCAACGCATTCAATAGTCTGCCATTCAGCTGCATCAGGGAGGCGCTCCGATTTCATGGGGTGCCCTTGTACCTGAGGCGGCTGGTGGCGGACTATTTGGAGGGGCGCAGTGTCCTCTGCGCGAGTCCCGCAGGGGACATTGTGCGGACGTCCATGTCGTGCGGCGTTCCACAGGGGTCGGTTCTGGGGCCGACTCTGTGGGACATCGGGTACGACTGGGCGTTGAGAGGGAGTCTCCCCCCCGGGCTGAGCGTGATATGCTACGCTGACGATACGCTCGTCACAGCCCGGGGCAGGACACTCGAAGAGGCGGCGAGCCTGGCCACTCTCGGCACCGAGGAGATGGTCGGGCGAATCGAGGCGCTGGGGCTCAGGGTGGCCCTAAATAAGACGGAGGCCCTATTGTTCCATGGGCCACGCGTAAGGCCGCCAATCGGCGTCTCGCTAGTCGTCAACTCCGTCCACATCAGCATCCAGGCCCATATGAGGTACTTGGGTCTGGTGCTCGACGGGCGATGGTGGTTCCGGGAGCATTTTCGCCGAATTGCTCCCCGGCTGGTCGGCGCGGCGTCCGCCCTTTCGCGGCTCATGCCGAACGTGGGCGGACCCAGCTTCGAGGGCCGACGGCTGTATGCGGGGGTGATCCGTTCTATGGCCATGTACGGCGCACCCGTGTGGGCGAGGGCTCTGAACGTCCAGCTCAGGGCTGTTCTGTGGAGACCCCAGAGAGTCATGGCGGTCAGAGCCATTCGCGGGTACCGCACGGTATCGACCGAGGCGGCATGCCTACTGGCCGGGACACCCCCGTGGGACCTAGAGGCGGAGATGCTCTCCGAACTCTACCGGCGGGTGACCTCACTGCGCGACGAAGGTGGCTCCCCATCGCTGAGCGAGATAGCCACCTGGCGCGAGGACGCCCGCCGAGACGTCATCGCCTGTTGGGCTACGCGGCTGGAGAGGCCTAGACACGGTGTCGTCACCGTCGAGGCTCTCCGGCCCGTATTGATGGAGTGGATGGAGCGGCGGCACGGAGTCCTCTCCTTTCGACTGGTGCAGGTGTTGTCGGGGCACGGATGCTTCAGCTTTTACCTGCACACGGTCGCGTGTAGGGAGTGGACTTCGTTCTGCCACCATTGCAGCAGTGACGAGGACACGGCGCAACACACGCTGGAGGCGTGTCCGGGCTTTGACCGGCAGCGCCGTGACCTCGTCGCTGTTATCGGTGCCGACCTGACGCTGCCGGCTGTCGCGAGAGCGATGGTCGACAGCGTCAGGAACTGGGACGCGGTCGCCGCCTTCTGCGAGGCTGTCATCTCGCAGAAGGAGGCGGCGGAACGAGTCCGGGAGGAATCCCACGACCCGGGCCGCCGTCAGCGGCCGGGGCGGCGCAGGCGCGAATACCTGCGCCTGATGCCGCCCTAACCGAGGCCTCGGGTGATCGGACCGGGGAATTGTCCGGTCACCCGACGCGAGGCCACCGCGTGAGGGCGACGCCCCGACGGCGAAATCTGTCGGGGCGTCGACGAGAGGAACCCGCGAGGGTAAACCGCCGGGCGGGCCACCGAAGTTAAAATCGAGTACCGGTGGTCCGCTCGCACGGCGAAGAGAGAAGGTTTTACGGTGGGTCTATGGGGTCACGCGCCGCCTTTCCGTCACCCCGGACCGATTCAGCGGGGCGAGACGCACCCATCGCCCACCAATAAAAAAAAAAATAAAAAAAAAAAAAAAAAAGGATGGTTGACGACCGGAAAGCGGCTAGTCATAAAACTATTGTCAATAACCTTTACAATATGTACTATGAAAGAAGAGTACATATTGTGTCGACCCCAAGTAATTGGGATAAGAGTGGGAGAATTATATTTTATTTGTGTAATTGTAAATACTAACAAATTGATGCAAGTATGGAGTCATAATATAATGTAGAGCCTACATAAATATGTTTTTACACATTTGTGAAGTTAGACACTGTTAATAATAATTTCTGTTTATTGTTACAGGTAATAATTATTGACGTTTTGAATGGATTCACACTAAATTTCATGAAGATAATAACAACAAGGTAACAATAACATCTATCATAAACAAGGAAGAATGTTTCTGTATTTTGTTTTGTGTGAGAACCACTACTATCGAGTAGTAGCACTGGTAGGATTTATTCGACAATTAATATACATTCTAGAAATTTAAATGGATTTGTTGGTATATGAATATATGAAGTTCGATTAGAACTGATTATACTGTTTGACTGTTTTATTGCCTACATTCACAGGTCAGCATTTATGAATGTTTGGAAATCCTTCACCAGAGCAGTGAAGCATTTAGTCACTTATTAATAAATAAATATCATACATTTATTATTGATTAATGATAGCAATTAAAACTTATCAAACATATTTAATGCGATCGGATATATTGTAATAAAAGATTGATAAAGTAATAAAAAATATTATTTGAATAATTTAACGTTTGCCTAGTACATAGTAAATAAAGCAAGATTGTAAATGAAATAAAATACGCAAACCACAAACCTCATTAAAATATTTTATACAAATGTAAACAAGACAACTGCTGTGCTCTAATTAGCAACTAGGTTGAATCGAGGAACAATACATAAGCACACATACGAGTAGATTCTAGATACACATACAAATAATATTAACTATTATATTTGGGCACTCAATGTATCGTGTGGAAAACTGCGATAAAATATTTGAAGCATTCATTTTAACTTATAAAGTAGTACTATGGATTCAATGTTACACGTCATGAAATAATAATCAATGAATAGGAAATTCTTATACCTATTTATTTGTTCTCGTAATTTAATCTATATTAATAAGTATAAAAATGTTAATAAGTAAGTAATCTTCTTAGATGACAACGTGTAAAGAGACGCTTCTAGATTTTAATCATCCTATTGAGTAAATAGAAAATTTTAAATGCAATTATAATTGTGAAAGTTGGATATTTGCATGAATATTGCTTAATCACGCAAATAAACTTAATGAAATGGAATAAAATAAATTTGGAATACCCAAAAGGTGCATACGTACATATGATTGACAAAAATCAACCGTGAAAGAGTAAGCATCTTATTATGAATATAGTGAAAAGAAATGAAAAGATCGTGAAGCTCAATTAAATGGAAACTAATTTAGTGTAAATTATTTATTTTTATGAATATCTTGTAAAAGTTTGATAACGAAATTTAATAGAAATCATCTTGAGGATAATTGAAAAGGTATTTCAGTAAATGTTTGTGAATTAATCATATAATTGATTATGTGATAACGTCAATGGTGATGTACACAGATGCACAGATTAACAGACAATGACATAAACGCTTTTTAAATGCATTTTCATTATAGATCTCAAAATAAAGCAATATAAAAATACGTTTGATTAATAAAATCATTAATTTCTTAGAAAATAGGTATTCTTGTTTATATGAATTTTATGTTTATATAAAAAAAAAACGATGGACCATTTATGTTAGATAATTCTCATATAGCAGCATTTCGAGAGTAAAGCTCGTGAGTAAACTTGCCGCACGTTGTGCAGTGTTTACGAATTTAGTTTATATGGACTATGGATTATGTGGATTATATGAATTATGTTTTTCTATGTATGATCGACATTGTAATTTAAAACAATTATCAATGTACATACATATATTACATACTAGGTACATTAAGTTTAACCGCCGGGCGGGCCACCGAAGACAAAGAAAGGGTACCGGGGGCCCGCTCGCACAGTGAAGAGAGGAGTTTGTATGGTGGGTCTATGGGGTCTCGCGCCGCCTCTTCCATCACCCAGGACTGATTTGGAGGGGCGAGACGCATTTATACTCTACCGCAAAAAAAAAGTTACGTTAAGCTTAGTTCTGAAAAGGCATACTTCGTGTCAAAAATTAAATGTGTAACGTATATATGAAATAACTGATTTGATTATGTTCATCACACATAAGACGTTTCATTACACATAAGTTATTTATTAATCTGTGACATAAGTGTTACTGTTAAGCTTAGACCGTCTTCATATTTCCATCGCCCCGAATGGGATGGACGGCTCGTATCCAGATCATCATAGCCTACCAAAACAAAAAAAACAAATAGACCTTCTTTATGTGGGAGGGAAATTGATCTATTATACCAAATTGGTTAGACGTGTTGGTTCAGTTTTTGACAAGTTAGCCTTTTTTTGCATCAATATTATCTGCATATTCCCTTAGTCGTCTTTGACACCCATCGGCAAGAGAAGAGGTGCTGATTTATATGTATTTCTAACTCCATCTACATAGAAAATTAATTATGCTAGCACCAAACTAAATTCAATTTAATATTATAAACTTTCTGTGTGATGGCAGTTACAAATATTACCAATCCTTACATTGCTCATTAGTGTCGTCAAAGATGATTAAGAGTTTTACATCAACCTGGGCTAAGACTAACTGATTGTTGACCTATCAACAATTATTTTTCTAAAGCAGGTTGACGTCAGATAGGCGACCAGTCATAAAAATATTGCCGAAATTATTTACAATATGTGCTATGGAAGAAGAGTACATATTGCGTCGACCTCAAGAATTTGGTATAAAAGTAGGATGATGATGAATATAACTTTAATATGTTTTGAAAATATTATTTACTATACAAATAGCGCTCTTGTAAACAATTACTACAATAACTTAAGATGAAACTCAACTTAGTTTTAAAATGCAATTAATTAAGTTAGAGAGTTTCACATATCGTGACGGAGAAAGAATACAATTCACCACACCTCATCTTACCTGAGGGTGATCGTAAGAGACGACTAAGGGATATAAAACGCATTTAACATCTATGCGAGAGAAGGAAAGCTCAAAACAAAACCCCATACTAACACGTCTGACCTGCGTGGTATAGGTCAATTGCCCACGCATTATGAAGGAGGCTCGAGCCCAACAGTGGGACATATATGAGCTGAGATGAATTAAGTTAACCATAAGTATTAAAATATTCACTAATCATTCTACATGGTTGAATACAAATATTCCTATTATTATTTTTAAAATAACCTTCATGGAAGAAACGGTTTTTGACGCGTGGTTTTGATGGTATCCACAGACCATAAAGATAGGAAATAAATAATCTGTATACATTTAATTATACGGAGCGTTTTTTTTTCTTATCTTGTTATCTGGTGTATGAAGGTTGAATCTTTGTTCATTTACTTTGAATTAAAAGAAAAATTCAAACGCTAAATGCCTATGAAAAAAAGTTAATATAAATAAATACATATGTAAAATTTATTTTAATTTCACACCTAAATATTATATATCTTTTGACTCCCAGATAGTGTATGTGACCCTGGTTGAGTATGATGAGGTTAGCTGTCGCTCTCAGCAAAAGATAGACGGAAAGAGCATAGCGGAATTTTAGCGTCAAGATAATGGCTTGTTCTAGGAGTCCGTTACAACCCCTTCGCCTGCCATGAGAAATGCCACGTATTTATATACGGTCCAATGTTATAGTATGAACTATTGTACAATAGGAGGGTATATCAAACTATACTGCCATGGTTTTGTTTCGAAGTTTCTTTATTTTATATTGTTATTAGCTTACCTCTCTTAACAGTCTTAAACGATATTTATAAGAAAAGAAGGAAGTGATGATACGATAAATACTTTATTTTTATAGATTTTTATAGATTTTATTAGCCATATTATTAGGAATAATGCTTAATATTTGGCCCATATTAGGGATGAAACGTTGAACATATTAGGAATGAAGGTTAGGGATGAAACCAAAAGAAAAGAAAAGATGGATGGACTGCGTGAAGCATGATATGTATAAACAGGTAGTGATTACAGAGATGAGATCTGATAGGGCTGTATGAAAAAGAGGACATATTGCGTCTACCCCAAGTAGTTGGGATAAGGGCAAGAGAATGATGATGATTAGGGATGCAACGTTACTATTCTCTCTTCGATACTAGTACTCGATAGTAGTATCGAATCAAAGTATCAATACCACAGTTAATACAATATATGAAAGTATCGATAATTTTGAGTACTCATTAATTTTTAATACGCAAACGAGACGAGAGAGTATTGCCACAATTTAGACAATGGAGGCGTATTTACAATGGAGAAAATAATAGGTACTACGATCGTGCCGTGCACCCCGCAGTGGAGTAGAAGAACGATACCAGTACTCAGTATCGAATGTTAGTGTTATCAGTGTTATGTACTACAAGTAGTAGTATCGATATCATATGAATACTCGGTAGTATCGATTCATCCCTAACCCATATAGAGATCGAGTTCTCAATAGAACAGGTTCTAGTTATTAGCATGAGTTTGACTCTACAAAAGAGTTACAAAAAATGCTTTTACCGTAGGTCATACCTAGTTTTTTGTATTAATGTACCGATTATATAGTTAGACGTTGCTAATATCGCAACTTTATACTTACAATCTATCTATATTAATCTATTGAAATATCTGTTTTTGCACGAGTGGTTTTTCCATGGAAAAGGATATGGATTTAACTGCTTAAAGTTATTTTTTTAACTATAATGAGAGGGTATAAATTTATTATGTTTTTTATAACCTCATGCCTCTATATCGGAGTTCAAATCGCTGATGAGATGTACTCATAACTTTCATTTTTCGTAATTGCTGGCACTTTTTGCTGAGGGTTTTCTGAACAAATTTTCTTAAATAAAGAAAGTCCGTAGAAAGTACCAATAACATCTTTGTGTGTACTATTTGAAAATTCTTTTCGTGAAATAGTAATATCACTATTCACTACACCCGGGACGACTAAGGGGAAGGCACGCGATCCCATAACCTGCCATGTACGTACCTCTCATACGATACCAATCCATCGATTCCTAGTTTTAAAGTGTTTATGATATGTGAATTTAAATGTTAACACGCACACATAAATTGATAATTATTTCTTTGAGTAGCCATTTTATTTCCAGACAAAAGATTTGGGTTAACGAGAATTCACCGTTATTACTGCTTATTCGCCATTCGATCGATGTTCGAATAAAAAATAATTGATCATATGTTCTGTGATAATCGATTTGTTATTGTTTACCGTTTTGGAGTCTGACTTTCA
This sequence comes from Lymantria monacha, assembly GCA_905163515.2. Lineage (NCBI taxonomy): Eukaryota > Metazoa > Arthropoda > Insecta > Lepidoptera > Erebidae > Lymantria > Lymantria monacha. The sequence continues at coordinate 17,638,463 of LR991096.1, forward strand.
TTAATTGTATGTATGAAACGCTAAATCGTGTATGTGTATATACATTAATAAGCACAATTTAAAAGTATTTTAAGTTTTGTATCCGTATGGTGACATAGATTACTTAGAATTATGTAACCGCAGGATTTGTATGTAAACTTTCAATTATTAAGCGTGCTTAATGATAGTGTCAATGGCATATTGAAGAACGGAAATATTGCATTAATTTCAAAGCAAACAAGCATAAAAAAACGTAATTTATGTAACATCTTTAATTTAACATAAATAATACATGCAACTTGTAATAATTTTGTTCTTCTTAGAAACGTTTATTCAATTCAGAATTATCAAATTGTATATAATTAAACAGATAAACGTAAAAGTACCGTGTGTGAATTTCTCACTCTACTAACTTTGTGAATTACACGTTGCATAATAATTTCATTGTATCAGCTTGCGTAAATTTACGCATCCGTTTTAAATATAAGTATAAACAAACAACATAACTATTAATTCGTGTTACGCGCAGTGTAATATATTGTAATTTTTAACTGGCTACACCCTTGTTTTTGGCGGCGAGCTACGGTACGTCACGCCTCGCTAATCCGTCCGGGGACCTCTCGACGTTGTGCGGGTGGGTTATTGGAACGCAGTCTTTTTCTTCAGTTTCTCACTCGGCAAAAAAAAAGAACTGGTGACACACTAATGGTGGGTCCGATATTGTAAATTTCCATTATTTTTTAGTAGTTCGAAATACAAGGTGAATTGTATAAATCATAAAAAAATACAATTTGTAAAATTACAATTGTTTTATAAAACAAATAAGAGCAGAATTCCAAATCAACGTATCCTAATACAAAACATAATAGAATTCGAGTAAAATTATAAGCTTTGTGAAGGAATGAAAGAGACTTACTATAGTGAGTTGTAATTTTAGAATCTTTTTGTTATAACCCTACACGTATTGTATAGTAAATTTACAAAACGGAATTATAATATTACTTTCTTGTTGTGCGTAAAACCTTTCAATGTTTTTTTGTAAAAAAATTGCAGAAATTTTTAACAGTGTACAAATACCCTACTACTATCTGTAAATAGTTTTATTTTAAATGTGTAATAATCAAGTAAACATCAGAAATCGTTATTTTTATTTTTCCGTTAAAATACCACACCCGCTATGGCCGCAGTTTCGTCCGTATTAATGTGTATTTTATAAATTTAATTTTTATATCATTTTGAGTTTTTATTCAATTTGTATTGATATTATCTGCTTGCGTTCCACTTTTATCACCATCTCACAATCTCAAATTGCGATAAACTATGCAGTTTATCTACCAGCAATTAAAATAAAACCTCTGGTTTTGTTATGTGTAAGGTATTTAATTAGCTTTATTATTATTTTCAGTTATATTTGCATAATTTATAACCTCAGCTTTAATATTATTTACATAATATTATCTCAATTATATTCGTTTTATTTTTCAATTTTCAACAATAACTCTTTGATAAAACGCACAATTTCATTGATAAGTGTTTAAAATGTGATTTTAAAACGAAATAGAAAAATCTCAATATGTAGAATATTGAATTTGAGTAAGAAGCAAAGTAATGAAGAATTCAATTTACATTTATTGATGTAATAATTGTACATACATACATACATATCATCACGCCATATCCCTTGCAGGGTAGGCAGAGAGAACAGAGTGCCAGAGAACTCTATCCTTGCATACTTCACTCGCTTCCTCAACATTCATAATTCTCTTCAGACACGCTCGCCGGTTTCGGAGACTCTTGACTTCACTCAATAGTATATTTACTAATTACATCTTCAATTAAAACGTAGTGTCTGATTATACAATGTAACATCGATTTCACTTATCAATTACGTCAGTAAATATTTTGATTAGTTAAAACGTATCCTGTGATTAATTATATTTAAGGTTTTGCAGCAAAACTAAATGAAACATCTTCGTAACGTTAATACAATTTAGTTAGTCCAGTAGTATCATCATCATCATCGTCTCAGCACATATATGTCCCACTCTTGGGCTCGGGCCTCCTCCACAATGGGAGGGTAATTGACCTACTATACCACGCTGGTCAGACGTGTTGGTATAGGGTTTTGTTTCGAGTTTTCCTTCTCTTGCATAGATGTTATATGCGTTTTTATATCCCTTAGTCGTCTCGTACGATCTCCCACGGGTAAGATAAGGAGTGGTGAATTGTATTCTTACTCCGTCACCACACGGAAAAGTAGTACCTATAACATATACATATTATTATTATTATTACCAAGTTTTTTGTGTGTGTCTTAATTGTGAGCCTAAGATGGCTATGACAACTTTATCGGGTAAAGTTCTGTGGGTGAGCGCTGAGGGCTCTCAACCCGATATTACCAAGTACTGGTTTGTTTTTGTTTAAATGCGCTACTTGCGCTCTAACAATTGCATTCCTAAAAATCATATTGTGTCTGTTAGATAGTCTGTTTATAGAGTAGGTTATATGCTATTGAATATAGCTACAGATATTAGCACAAAGAAATATTTAGCAAATTAAGCAAAGTAAGGACATAATGGCTGTCAAATGCGATTACCGTTGGCTGAAATATATATTTTTTTTTATTGCGTATGGTGACAAACTAGCAAACAGCACACCTGATGGTAAATGTCACTGCCACCCATGGGCCTTTGCAATACCAAAGGTACAGGCTAGGCCGTTGCCTACCATTACAAACCCCAAACCCACCTCAGATGGGCTTCCGGCTCTCTCGCTCACCGAACGAAGCGCAATAGCATATTGCCATTACTCAGACGTCGATCTTCTGCGAGAGTGTGGTACTTCCCCGGACGGACCGACCTGCGGCTGTAGACAGAGAACTCTCCACAGCGAGGTCCTACCACTATTACAATAATTATATATATTATTTAATAATCAAAATTGAATGTTAAGGTCGGAATTATTATTAATATGATGAGACGACGCGGGTGTTACAATAATGCTGTTGTTATGAACTGGATTAATTAGTAACATATATGGTATATAACCTTTTCTTGCGATGATCGATATAGGTGGTCACGCCCCGCCAAATCGGTCCGGGGCGACGGAATAGGCGGCGTGCGACCCCATAGATCCTGCAAAGCGCCTCTCTTCGCCGTGCGAGCAGGCGACCGGTACTTGATCTTAGTCTTCGGTGGCCAACATACGAGTATAGATGCCTACGCGTATTACATACTGTTTATGAGTACGTATATAAAACTATATTATACTAACTGTGGGAAAACCCAGTTTAGGGTCGTAAAAGTAATAGTGACTACGTGTTTATGAAAAAGTTTGCTTGTTTATAGTGAGGTGCGCGTGCGCATATGTACTTGCATAAAATAAGAATGTTTCTCTATTTATGTCATGATGAGACATGTCCTGATGAGACATGTCATGATGAAACATTTTATATAAAATAATATTTCTGGTTTGGAAATTAAAAAGATTTGGCTAGTATTTTATATATATATTAATATAAGTAATTAAGTCAATTTACATCATCATCATTTTAGCTCATATATGTCCCACTACTGGGTTCGAGCCTCCTCCATAATGGGAGGGAAATTCACCTACTACACCACGCTGGTCAGACGTGTTGGTATAGGGTTTTGTTTCGAGTTTTCTTCTCTTGCATAGATGTTATATGCATTTTAAATCCCTTAGTCGTCTCTTACGATTACCCACGGGTAAAATATGGGCGGTGAATTGTATTCTTACTCCGTCACCACACGGAAATTACAATTTACATACTCTTTAATAAATAATAATGATGTTTAATAATAGGTGTTACTGGCAATATTAACGTTGATTTAAATTTCTATATTATAAAATTAGTTTTGGTTTTTTCATTATTAATGAATAAAAAAGATGTATTCATTCGTATGACTAATATATTACAGCTATTATATAAGGTATTGTCGAAACTTCTATCGACAAAAAGGAAATTTAGATTTTTAATCAGATTTACTCGATTATCGAAAATTTTAATCTCTCTCAATTATATGTAATAAACTAGCTTTCTATAATAGGTCTGCAAATTCTGTGGTAAAATATAAGCCTATTACACAGGGGTCTAATGCCGTCTGTATTTAACGATGCTCTGCGATGTGTAAATCATCATCATCATCACAGCCCATAAATGTCCCACTGTTGGGCTCGGACCTCCTCCGTAATGGGAGGGAAATTAATCTACTCTACCACGCTGGTCAGACGGGTTGGTATAGGGTTTTGTTCTGAGTTTTCCTTCTCTCGCATAGATGTTATATGCGTTGTATATCCCTTAGTCGTCTCGTACGATCACCCACGGTAAAGATATGGGGTGGTGAATAGTATTCTTACTCCGTCACCACACGGATGTGTAAATGGTAAAACAAAAATGTAAGCCTGAAGCAATCTAAAATCGCTTCATTGAAGCTAATTTGTAAGATAATCTCTTATAGTATATGTAATGAAACTGGACAGAAGTCACTTATTCGTTTAGCACAAGTATTAAATAATAAAATATAATAGACAATAATCATTCTAAAAGGAGAATCACGCTGACCAATGGCACGGCAAAAATGTACAGAATCATGATTCTAACTGAAGTTATTAAGCCTATTCTTGCATTTAGCAATTTAGAAAATATTTGTTTCACATATTCTTCAAAAAATATCTATAATCAATTGGGTTTAATTTTGAGTTTACTTTGTTTTGGATTTATCTCGTATATTTTATTCTTTGATTGTCTTTTACGATAATCGTTCGACAAAAACCAATATAAATAAAAGCAAATAAAAGCGTGGTAATAAATTGCAGTTTTGATTTATCCCACGATTATTATTATAATCAATATTAATTTTAAAAGTTAAATATATTCTAAAGGATATACTTACAATTCAGCCTCGCTCCATTTACTTTAATGTTCAAATAAAACGACGATAAGTGAAACGAGTTTCTTGTTAACTTCCAGTATTTATGGTTTTTTTTTTTGGATGACCATAAAATTGTTATTTTCTTTTATTTATAATCTCATAATTATATTCACAAAGGGTTTATCAGGTATTTGTCCGGCAAATGTAGTGAAGGTAACCGCGTGAAGGTAATATCCTGCCGCTTTTTTGGAACTTTTGGAGATACCTGAAAGAGTAACCCACCAGGTGGGCTAGCAAATTCAACACGCACAATAGGTGAAGAGGGGTAATATGGAATATTATGCCCCACGGCACACACTCGAGATATTTTTGGCGGAGTATGGTCGAATTATAGTCTGTCAATAAAACAGTTAACCAAAGGCGTAACAAAGACACATGTGCACTTTGTTACTTAACTATGAACGTCACGTCACAGTGGGCAATTACAGCATCCGGTCCAATTTTCAAATTATGAATTTCTTTAGAAAATTCATAAAACTCGAATAAACAGGTAGAAAACCTCAACAACATTGGTGATCAATCATTAACTTATTGACGTCTATTGTTAGATATAGGTTAAAATTATCCATGATGGGGACAAGGCTGTAATCGCCACGATTACAAAATACGATCGCATTTGATATTATGAGTTGCTCAGAAAAGCACTTTTCTTCTTGATGCTCCGACGAGAAATTAAGGGGTGGCGACTCATTGTAGTCTAATATATTTAGTGTAGGTGTTTTGTTTCGAGTTTGCCATAACGTGACCTCGATTACTTGGTATATTATCGAGAGCATTTTTTCTTATAGATCTCTCAAATATAGAGCTTTTATTTATTTAACCAGGTATTACTAATAACAATATAAAAATTTAACAGGTTCTTATTAGTCTATTAATATAACTAAATAGAAGAAGGTAAGAGAAAAATCATCATCATCTCAGCCCAAATATGTCTCACCGCTGGGATCGAGCTTCCTCCACACTAGGAGGGGAATAGACCTACTACACACCACGCTTGTTAGACGTGTTGGTATTGGGTTTTATTTCGAGTATTCCTTCTCTTGCATAGATGTTATATGAATATTTTATCCCTTAGTCGTCTTTTACGATCACCCACGGGAAAAACGGGTAAGGGGGTGGTGAATTGTATTTTTACTCTGTCAATATACGACAAACTATAATAATTAGCCATATTCCTTGGCAGATTTTTTTTTTGATATTTATAAGACCTAGGAACCCGCAGTGCATTATTTTGTTCTATCATCAATAGTTTTTCAAGCATACGACTATAAAAAAAAAATGTTTTTATACATTGGGTTACAATAACGCAATTTTCTTAAGGATCTCTAATTTTAATAAAGAAACTGTAGCTTATGTTACTTCTTGATAAGAGAATACTAAGATATAATCTATATTGTCACGAAAATATAATCTTATTTTAAATCACCATATCGCACCAATCGCCAATCGCCCGGCGGATTACCCTTTCGGGTACTATCCCCCGTCGACGCCCCAATTAACTGCCGAGGTATCGCCCTTAAACGGTCAGTTTCTCTGCGGGTGACGGACTATTCCCCGGTCCAGTCACCCGACATAGATATGACTTGTGATTAGCTTTAGTGTAAGTAAAATGCGGAAGAGATTACATTTGTTATTATCATTTCATCGGCATGCAGGCTGTCATCTGCTGCTGGACGTAAGCTTCCCTCATACTTCGTCACAAAGTGCAGTCCTATGCCGCTCGTATCCAACGACTCTCAGCAACTTTCAACAGGTAGGATGTCTGATATTCGGTCGCCACTTGAGAATTTCTCTTACCTAGCAGTAACCGATTCGTTGAACGATGTAGCCTGCTATTGTACTGTATATTTGGGTAGCTAATAGACATTATGTCATGAAATTTGAATTACACACTATTTGAATAAATATTTAAATTCTAGAAAGGGCTGTGCGACAGCGGCTACGAATACTACCGACCCTTACTTTGCTTGTGAATATTATAAAAGACGACTAAGAGCTTTATATCGACCTGGGCCAATTCCTGGGCTAACTCGGTGTACGAGTACATATTAAGTCGATCCCAACTAATTATTATCATTCCAGGAGAATTATTATCATTCGCCTGCTCTTTAGAATTTCTTCTCTGATGTTTAGAATTCCAGGCAATAGATCTTGAAATTTATTTTTACTTCGTCACCAGACAGAATGTATTTTTGAATTTAATAGATCTGGATCTATTCACGGTAAAAAACACAAGGTTTCCATTCACCTAAAATAAAAAAAAATGTCTGAAATATTTTGAGACATAAACAGCGAGGGAAAGAATTAGATAAAGACTTCGGCACTTTTAATATTAGTGTCAAGTCCATCGATTTAAAATATAATAAGAATGAAATTACGCCGATCGCTTACCTTCGCGACGTTGAAACGTTATACCACATATCAACTTCACGACCATGATATTACAAGTATCATTGTATAAATTGATAGAAATAAATATAATATCATACGCCAGTGCTGTATTTAGAATCGAATAGAACTCTAATTGAATAGTATACTAGTTTGTGAAAATATTGCTTATATTTTATTGTGTGAGCTATTTTTATGGCTGCACAGTCTTGTATTAGGTATATCATATTTTAGAAAGATAGGTAAATAGGTCGAGTTATTTTTATACTTTTGAAAGAAGAAGAAATCTAGAAATTATTGAAACAGATAGAAAGAGAGAGAGCTATTGAGGTTTATTTGGAACACACATCTTAAAAGTATCGGTTTATTTTTTATTAAGAAATTAATCTTTTCATTGTAAGAAACTTTACAGACATACAATTAACTGGCACATGTTACACCCAGACTTAGGACAACTTTCCGACCGCAAATGTATTGTCCTGCGTAAAATCAAACCTTCGACACTTGGCATAGTGGTATGTCAGATTGTTAACTACTACGGTATTTGTGTAGTCAAAGTTTTAGATTAGTTGCTTGATCTTCGAAAGAGTACGCACATATATTGCAACACGTAGGTATAACAAAATTATTTGAATGTTTCGTTTCGAGTAAAGAAAACCTGTCAAATCAAAGAAATTTGCAGAAAATCTCTCGGAAAAACCTACTTGCTGTTTTTGGCCGAACCAGAAGTCACGTTAGGCTATCTCCGTCAATGGGCCAATGAGGCAGTGAACGTAAAACTTAATACAGTCTTCCTATTACTATAGCAATACCCGTTTGAGTTGCAAAGATTAGATAGTATAACATTTGGTTACAATTGAAAGCCCATTCTTTTGAAATTGCGAAATTTAAGGAATCGGGCATTGAGAATATTTTTATCTGACCAAACCTCGCCCCGCCGAACGGGGCTCGATAGTCCCTGTAACCGTAAACCATTAAAAATCTGATGTATACTTTAATGTCGTATTTTAAATTTTGCTTTATTTTATTATTTATTAAAACCTAATTAATATCTTATTGACTATAGCTTCAGCTATCATGCGTAACAAAATATGTTTTTTTACCCTTCGTAAAAAAAAAATTAATAAGTGTCCTATATTTTTTTTAATACTTCGAGACTATGTATACAACGTTTCATGATAATCGGTTAAGTAGTTTTGGCGTGAAAGCGTGACTAATTTACATTCACATTTACAATATTATATGTTATCATCATCATCTTAGCTTATATGCGTCCCACTGTTGGGCTCGAGCCTCCTCCATAATGAGAGGGAAATTGATCTACTATACCACGCTGGTCAAACGTATTGGTATAGTGATTTGTTCCGAGTTTTCCTTCTCTGGCATAGATGTTATATGCGTTTTTTATCCCTTGGTCGTTTCTTACGATCACCCACGAGTAAGATAAGGAGTGATGAATTGTATTCTGATATTATATATAGTAGGGATTAATTAATTAATATTAAATTTGCGTTACGAAGATAAATGCGTGAGATTATAAAGAAAAAAAGCGACGGTTGATTGCTATAAGATAGTTCTTCAATATCTAATCTATCAATATAACCTAATAAGTACAACATATCCACGTCCGTATTAGCATGTACTGCGTTTTTTCATAGAAAGTGGCACCTGTTGTATGTTGACTATTAATGTAGCTTTTAGAAAATTGTTTATATACTACATCGGTGTAATAGGCCCTTGTGAACTAATCGAGCTTGGAATATTGATAGACGATCATACAGACTTTAGTATGAATTGGAAATATCAACATGTTTGTTTAAGTGATGAGTATTAATGAAGTTTTAATGATGAATGAAGAAAGCAATGACATCAGAGGTCCGTTCAGTAGTCGGAGAAGGGATATATATCTAGGTTTTTGGCCATACGCTACCCTCTCAATCCTCCAACCACTAGGGAAATCCTAGCTGCTAGCGAAAGTGCTATGTCCAGTTAAAAAATATATAAGTTTTTTTTTGTTTGCTGTGTGTTTAGCTGTTAGCCGCAAATGACTTGAACGGTTTTGTCCGGATAATGGGTAAATACTGAGGGCTCTTAACGTGGTGATAGAAAAGGCATTTTCTTTTTGTTTTTCAAAAAGCACCACCCTGCACTAAAGAAATAATCCTTGTATAGCGGGGGACTTTACAAACATGCAATTAACGCAGACAAATTAAACCCAGATTCAGACCAACACTTTGTCGATCGTAGACAGTATTGTCCTGAGTGAAAATAGAACCTTTATGCGCTATATGACTATACGTGTATACGTATATACGTGTATACGCATACGTCTTATATGTATATATAAGACAAGCAATAAAACTAATGATTAGATTACAAAATCACTTATCAACAGGTAAAGCATTATTAAGAATTAAGTTATTATAAAAGAAATCTACGAGAATTGAAAATGTGAGGGAATTGAAAAAGAGAGAGATTAAAAGTGTGAAGGAGCCGGCAGTCCAACTGGGTGGGTTTGGGGATTATAATGGTAGGCAGCAACCTAGCTATACCTTTGGTATAGTAAAGGTCCATGGACAGCAGTGACACTTACCATCAAGTGTGCTGCTTGCTCGTTTGCCATCATAAGCAGTAAAAAAAATGTACTTGAAATAAAAGAATATAATATCTATTGTTCGAAGTTTTCATATGATATTAAAAGCAACAATTTATTTTCTCCAAGGTTACATCTTCATTTATTATTCATTTAGATTTTCTAAATGTTAATTATGAATTATAAAAATATAATCACGTTCGATGTTCTTTATTATTACGACAACTCTTTATGTAACGACTTTTAATGTTTATGCGAGCGTTACACTTATGAAATAAAAGTATTTTTTACGATTTTTATCGTTTTTGTTTTTTTTTTGTGTATCCCATCTTTTGGAACACTTTTCAGTATTCCCGGTATCGTTAAATACTTTGTAAATAATAATAAGCATTTCTTTTGAACACGTCTTTCAAATTACATCAGTTTCTCCATAGTTTTGTGAATGCTATATATTTTTTTCATTAGGCTTCCTTTTCATTAATTGTAGTAAACAACAACAGCTTGCTTTTTATGTGTGTTCAGTAATTGTGGAAATTATTTAACATTATTTTCTTTACTTTGAGCAGGTAAAATACCAGCTATAATTTTAACCTTTGAAAATGTAGGGATAATATGTGTATACATACATACATATATACATATCATCACGCCATATTCTTGCAGGGTAGGCAGAGAGAACAGAGTGCCAGAGAACTCTATCTCTGCATACTTCACTCGCTTCCTCAACATTCATAATTCTCATCATACACGCTCGCCGGTTTCGGAGACTCTTGACTCCACCTTCCTTCAGTATATGACCGATCTGGTCTAGGTAGGTTAGTCTCGGTCTCCCTCGGTACCTACATCCTTTCACTTTCGCATTGTATATCTTCTTAACCAGACGTTCGTTCGGCATTCTTTCCACATGTCCGAACCATCGGAGCATTCCCTTTCGCATAATATGTGTATAATATATAATAATATTGAAAACGTTTTCCTCATTAAAAGAGCATTTAAAAATTGCTACATCAGTCTCAATTTTATACGTAAATATGGCATTGAGCTCCACAACCAGTCCATTCTTTGTTTTTCGCGGCAGGCCTTATTTTTGTTGCCTATGGTTGCAAATGAGCAAGCAGATTACCTGGTGGTAAGTATTACTGCCAGAACTTTGCAATACCAAAATTACAGCTAGGCCGCTGCTTACCAACCCAAACCATCTAAGAAATTGGACTTCCGGCTCTTACCCTTACCGAACGAAGTCCAACAGCATATTACCACTGCTCAGACGTCAATTTTCTGCGAGAGTGTGGTACCACCCCGGACGAATCGGCCCATGGCTGTAGACAGAAAACAGTCAACATTCTAGTCCTACCACTACAGAAAACTGTTATATAGTCGCACCTCATTCAATCCATCCAGGGCGACAGAAAGAATGGCACGCGATCCTATTACTTGCCATACAACCTCCCAAAGCTGTACGGACGTGGTCAACAATCGGTTCATTCTTACCTTTTTTTTTTTTTTTTTTTTTTTGTCAAAGAAGTTGCTAAAAGGTTAAATATGTACTTTTCATTGTATAATGTGTAAAAGTAAACTTTTAGTGAATGATTTTTTTTTTTTTTTTTTTTTTGTTGACTTGTGTTATAAGTATTTTGCAGTTACTAATAAGGTATTGTAAATTATTTGAGTTGTTTCATGATATAGATACTGAAGAGTCAAAGTAGAAATACGAAAAAATAGAAAATGTATGTATAATAGAAGTCTAAGTAACGAACTACCATGCCGAGTAGGTACTATACACCGAAGACAAAGATCGGGTACCGGTGGCCCGCTCGCACGGCGAAGAAGAGGTGCTTGCAGGGTGGGTCAATGGGGTTGCGCGCCGCCTCTTCCGTCGCCCCGGACCGATTTGGTGGGGTGCGCCGTCCATAGCCCACCGCAAAAAAAAAAAAAAAAAATGCCGAGTAGGTACTATAGATTTGACTTTCGTGCAAAACCTACCTATATCCTGTTTTTTTTTTATCTCGTAGACCAAATTGACACATGCAAATGTCAAATTTACAAATAATGCTGCCAGCTTTTTTGTGAAGTGGTGTACCTACGATAACCGTATATCGAAACGTAATAATTTGTATTTATTATTTAGACGATTAACTTTAAAGTTTTCTATTCCAAACTCGAACACAAAACGTAGCGCAATAGCACAATGGCATTACTCAAACGTCGATCATCTGCGAGAGTGTGGTGCAACCCCGGGCGGACTGGCTTACGACTGTAGACAGAGAACTGTTAACAGCGTGGTCCTCCTACCACTATTAGAATTTTAATTTATCCGTTAAAATAATTTAGATCCCTTTTTATAATTTCATTAGAAAACTAAATATATATTAAACTTTATATTGCAAAAGACTTTAAAACTTAAGTTCAACATTGCAAAAAGCAATTTTTTTGCAAATTGAAAAAGAGCATTAAATATTCTCCTCAATATAAAAATATAAAAAAAAAACCTTCCGTTAATCAAATGAATTTTATAGAACCCAAGCGCGAGAGCCTTAGCTTTTAACTGGGCACAGGTCTTTAGCGTAGTAGGGTGGCAAACGAGCAGGCAGCCCACCTGTTGGTAAGTGTCACTGCCGCCCATGGACCTTTGTAATACCAAGGGTATAGCTTAGGCCGCTGCCTTTTTCCAGTTCCAAGTTTGTTAATTGCAAAAATAACTTCGAAAATCGTTGTCATCAACCAAGGTCTTAATACTTATGAAATATATTATGCTATTAGAATTATAAATGTTGAGGAAGCGAGAAAATTATGCAAGGATAAAGTTCTCTGGCACTCTGTTCTCTCTGCCTACCCTGCAGGGGATATGGCGTGATGATATGTATGTATGAATATTATGCTCTACCACTATATAATTAAACTATACTGCTATATGTATCCGCGTATTACTATAAAGGCTGCTTTCAATACATGCGTGCCAACATCGCACGATAAAATAAGTAGGTTGCAAGAAAGTGCAATGATATTAACTTAAGCTTAGACCTACGTATGTCACACTTAGTTCTTTTTTTAAGTTTTTTATTACAGATCTGTAAAAAAATATTATTGGTTATTTTTGTTTCACCCACACATAGTTAATACAGCTTTACAACTTTATATATGGTCCCAATTTGGTATGTTACAATTTCTCTTCTTAATTTCCTTGAAGCAGAACTTTTATACCGTTAGTAAATAATATTATAAGTAGGTCGTAGAATACACTTGCTAATTACTATTATTGCTCACTGAATGTAAATCAATAGAATTAGTAATTAGTAGATTTCAATCTAATTGTCTATGTGGAACTATGAATACACTGTATTATTACCTTTTCTAACTAAAATCACACCTAGAATCAAAATAACAAATATTTATTTAAAATATTTTCTAATTTTATTAATAGTATTTATCATAAAAACATGGTAATAGGCACGTTTTATATTTATTAAGTGATTATAACTGCAATCAATCTTAAATTTGTGTAAGTATACAATTATCTATCAGTCACGTAAATTAATTTAATCACGTAGGAAATATAAAATGAAATATATGCAATACAAAATTCACTTCGTTTATATTCCTACAACTTGCACTTAGTCTTGGACGTGATAGTTGAGGCAAGTAATTGTACACGGTCATAAGGTGGAAGAGGACATCGTTCTGTCATCAGTGCGATTGCGAAGAGGACACGACGCGGCACACGCTTGACACAGTCGACATAGCCTGTGCAGTGTAGGACTGTGAACTCGTGGCAACCATCAGTGCCGATCTGACGCTGCCGATCATGGCTAAGACGTTGCGAGCTGGCATCGAAAATTGAGAGGACTCCTGCACCAACCATGACACGCTTCACCGCCGGCACGTCGGATAGCCCAAGCGTAGCGTGCATCACGCCATGTCCTTTGCAGGGTAGGCAGAGAGAACAGAGTGCCAGAGAACTCTATCCTTGCATACTTCATTCGCTTCCTCAAAATTCAGAATTCTCTTCATACACGCTCGCCGGTTTCGGAGACTCTTGACTCCACCTTCCTTCAGTACATGACCGATCTGGTCTAGGTAGGCTAGTCTCGGTCTCGCCCGGTACCTACATCCTACACTTTGGGAGGATTATTTTTATTATCATCCTTCCACTTTAAAAAAAAATGATTTATATAATAAATTAATAATAAATAAATTTAAAAAGACACCACCTTGCACTAAGGAAATAAACCTTGTATTGCGGGGGACTTTACAAACATGCAATTAACGCAAACCCACGGCACTGGCACGGAAGGTCGATATCTTAACCACTACGCCATCTGTGCAGTCGATATATTAGTATAATACATAGATCTTGCAGTAATATTGTCCGCTTATATAGATCTCTTAGTTGTCTTGTACGACACTCACGGAAAATCAAGGACTGGTAAATTTTATTCCTACATCGACTGTATATAATTTATATTACACTAATTATGTAATATTAAAATCTTTTAAAATTAAATGTACTACTAAACTTCAAATAATTTTCGTCGCATTTATTAGTATTGAAACTGTGTGATAACGGCTACGAATACTACCAACCCTTACTTTGCTCGTAGATGTCGTATAAGACGACTAAGAGCCTTATAACGACCTGGGCCAACTTCATCTGATGCCGTTTGGTTAATAGTTACATTTCCCAAGGAGGGTTGACGTCTGGCAAGCGGTCGGTCATAAAATTATTGCCAATAATTTCTTCAATATGTACTATGAAGAAGAGTACATATTGTATCGACCCCAAGCAATTGGGATAAGAGAATGATGATGATGATATTAATATTAGAGCAATAGTGAACACTTGAAGCTTAACTATTATTATAATTAGAATTTTATGATACTTTTGTCTATTGAACTATTTGTCAAAATAAATACTAACTAGACAGTTATTATATGGAGTATAGTAGCAGCCCTACCACGGACTCATTATCAACTGTGTCACCAGTCCGGCAATTTTCTTTACAACGGTCTTGTGATTGTGCTAAAATTGTACACTTTTCGTTTCGCGATAATGACTCATATTTGTGTTACTTTCACTATACATCTTTGTCATCAAAGGTGTTTAGAGGTCACAATTATGTCATTATTCGATAGTGTGTTATTATTTTGGGTAAACATTAAATATAATTTTATATTCGCGGTTAGAAATAGAAAATGTGTTAATATGAAGTTGAATTAAGTTATATATTCATGGACTCTTAAAAATAAAAAGTAAATGACGTGTGGTGGGAAATTACCCATGAGATCTTTGTTGCGTTGTTTTCGTGTAGGTAAAAAAATATATATCTTTTCATGAATTATTCAACAAAATTATAATTATCTTCATTATTAACTAATTGAATGACACGTAATTATTTACTAAGAACTGTTTGCTTAATTATATTATGATATAACTAACTTCTATTAACTTAGTTAGATTTCTAGTAAACTTAAAACTAATAACTATTGCACATAGGCTTACAAAAGCAGGTAATGCTATAAATGCCATTGATGTCACAGGATGCCAACCATTCTCTTGGTGATGCCATGCGATACTAACCACTCTCTGGGTGATCCTTTAAGAGGCCGTCCATTAATCACGTGAGGTTTGAAATTTGTTTCACAAGGATGGGGTTAGTTCTGTAGTAAGAGATATCACGTGTATTTATATTTTCGTCAAACGCTGCGATTTCTAAATTGAAAAGCGGCGTTTAATGTGACCTTGACTTGCCGTATGAAGTATGAAATAGCAAAAAACCGAGAATTTAATGAGCTGTGGGCTACTTCTTTTTAGGTACTAAAAATTCACGTGATGTTTGTGGGAGAATTTGTTTGTTTTGGTCAATGTCTTAAACCTCACCACGTATCACCAATGTTGGTTAAAAATGCTAAAAACTAACCACACGGGTAATAATAAATTTAAATATTTAATGATTTCTGATGTTTCCGCGAGTGTTGCACACCCGAAATAAAACTACTTTTACGGATTCTATCGCGTTTGAAGTATTTGATTTTTAATTTCCCGACGTTTCGAACACTTTAAAACACGTCTAAACATTTGCTAATAATTAATTCACGTTTAATTATTTGCTAATAATAATATTGTTACTAAGTGCTAGTAGCTAGAGCTTTAATACACCAACCTTTTGTGGTAATAGTAATAATATTCCTATTTTTTTTTTAAATAGGACAAGAGTGTTATCAAGTATCGAACGTATTGTCAAAATTATAATGCCACTTGAAAATTTTATAATTCAAACTATATAACATTTTGCCGCGATACGATGCATGTTTATGGTATTTTGCCATCGAGGCACACTTTTAATTTATTAGTTACATGAAAATAAACCTACGTGGTAGGAAATAAATATCCAATTGTTTTAAACACTTGAATATTATTTCTTTTTGATCTGAATCTAGGCGTCAGATGTGTCATATCAATAATTATCTCGTCTTTTAATCCTATTATCGTAAGGTTGACGACCTTGTCGACGACGTCTCAAGTAGTACCAATTGTCGTTAACTATACATGGTTCTAAACTTCGACCTCCTCATTATTTACAACTTACCCAGAAAATCCTCCAAAATTTAGGTAATCCACAGAAAATTCTTTGCAACATGTTTCTGGGCCCAACCCGGTACTCGAATTGAAGACTCTACAATCACACCACCTATGCCAGTTAGCCAATAAGGTATTAATCAGATTTCAGTTGTTATTCATTAACACATTTTTAGAAGAAAAACATTTTTTTTTGTCTAAGTTATAACGAAATCAGTAATTTATAACTGATTAGTTTAAAATTGTTAGTTTTTGATTCTAACATGTTATTATAAATATCCTTCAGCTTTAATTACAGGGAAGAAGTTACAACCGTATATATTTGTTTTGTGGAAAATATAATATATTTTTTAATTGATTAATATATCAGCTGCTAGGTTGACTATTTATCTTATGAGAGCAGAGGTAAGCAGATACAATTCTTCGAGCTTTCCGATTTTAGATTTCATTGCGATTGCCTTTTTAGTTTAACTAGTTTCGGCGGAATAATAGTTTTTTGGCAAAGCGACTGCTTTTTGTTCTAAGGTGAAGCGATTGCCAACTGATTTCAATTTGTGGCATATGTTTGGTGTATTTAAGGACATGTGTGATTATAGACATTATTGATAAGTGGGACCATTAAGTATTAACATACTTCTCAACGCTTAGATTTCGCACATGTTCGAGAGAGTTTTTATATTATAAATTGGGAGACAAATAGGCAGTGCCTTGCTGTGAAGAGTGAAGAAAACAAACATATAAAACTATACACTGACGACATATCTATCAAAATCATTCATCATTCTCCTACTCTTATACCAATTACTTGAGATCGATACAATATGTATTCTTCTTTCATAGTAGGTACATATTGTAAAAGTTATTGGCAATAATTTTATGACCGGTCACCTGCTTGACGTGAACAGTCCTTGGAAATGTAATTGTTGACCAAACGGCATCAGACGGAGTTAGCTCAGGTTGTTATACATCTTTTAGTCGTCTTTTACGACATCCACGAGCAAAGTATGGGTTGGTAGTATTCGTAGCCGCTACCACACAGCTATATATCTAGCAAAATATATGCTTATTATTATTGACCACACAAGATCATGCACGTAATATTAGATATTTTGCTTAGAATTATGTCTATCAACGTGCTGAGTTAAGGTGATGCGGCGATATAATGAGCTGATCGTCTTAAACAAGGACATATATCCATAGAGAGAGAAAAGGCCTGCCTACATTTCAGTTCATATAATTATTATATATTATGAGTGATTAAGAATTCAATTTGTTGCTACTCCTTACTTTTTCATGCTAGTATATGATACGGACAGATAAGGGACCATTAAGCGAGTGGACGAGAACGCTATCCTGAGAAACACATAATACTAACTGCGATCAAACCATCATTTAGTATTGGTTGGACCACTCTGGTGACTGTTCTCTGTCTACATCCGCGGGCCGGTCTGTCCAGAGTAGTACCACACTCTCGCAGAAGATCGACGTCTGAGTTAATATGCAAATTATATCTCTTAGTTGCATTTTTACGATACTTACTGGTACGTGCTGGGTGAAGGGGTGATGAATTGTATTCTTACTCCGTCATCACATGGCAAGCGCGAAACATTTATGTTATACTAGCTTCTGCCCGCGGCTTCGCCCGCGTGAAAGTTTATTTTCCTAAAATTTTTCATCCGCTATTTTTATTTTACCCCTTAAGGGTAATTTTTTTATATATTTTTTATGTCATATTTATTTATATCTAATCAATAGCCTAAGTTTGAAGCTTCTGACTTTAAAAATGACAATACTTCCTTGCAACTTTTCATCCCCCTTTACAACCCTTTTTGCATTGAAAAGTAGCCTATGTCCTTTATCAGGCTATAGACTATCTGTTTACCAAGTTTCATTTAGATCGGTTCAATAGTTTTAGTATGAAAGAGCGACAGACAGACAGAGTTACTTTCGCATTTATAATATTATTAAGGATTAATTTATGTAGAAAATTCACAATAAAGAAAAAATGCTCATGGTTTATAGTAGTGTATATCTTGTTTATGTATTTTGCATTTTTATAAAGTATGTATAGGTATAGCATTTTATCACATAATTGGGTTTTTGATTTTTTGTAAATTTGTATGTAATAAATGGAAAGATCATATATAAATTTTATAACAAAACTATTTTTTTAATTTATTATCGCAATGATTAAAAAGTTATATTAAATAAAAAATAATTATTGAATCCAGTACCAAAGACTCGTCGACATCTCCCGAACGAACTCGAGCGTGTGTGACGTCATAATGTTAGTTTTCACCCATTGTAGCATACGGAGATAATAAGTACAATGTTTGAATTGCTTTAACATTATGACGTCACCACACTGGTGAGTAATCATGGCGCGTTCACAGTCACGTGATTTTTGTTCAAATTTTATCAACTTTTAATTGTTTATAATTAATCGAAAAAAAAAATTTAAGACTGCATTAAATATCAACATAATTAAAAAAAAAATAGAAGTAGCAAATTTTTTTTTTTTAAATTTCCAATTATCCAACGCTATAGAGATTTATAACAACAAGTCACAGGTCCGAGACTTTTTACTCGCACAAGAATAATAACAAGTAATGATGTAAAATACTTTTCTCATGGTGAAGGTCTTAAAAAAAAAGAACAGCACTAGTAGGTAATCATTACCACAAGCCGTGTGGGAATTGTCTCCACGAGGTCTTTGACCCCAAGTGCACTGACGCGGCGCGTCATACGGATGCGCCTGCGCATTGCACCAGCGTGATCCTACTTTTTTTTGTAGTGCGTTTATTGAACTTTGTAGCTCAAAGTTTACCCTAAAATTAGGGTTCTGTAGATAAATTTCATGACATAAAAATTAAGTAAGAGTTATTCTTTTAAATATCTAAAAATTCTTGTTACTGAAATTTAGCATTTAACATGCTTGATTATTGATAAAAATTTAATTACGACCGAAAAATGATTGTCACACATAGGATTTTGATTCCATGTGAGACAATCATTTTTCACTCGTAATCACGTTTTTATTATAAAATTGTTTCATTTTAATTAAATATATCTTTTTTTTAAATTATTTATAAATTTGTCGTGTGGTGATGGAATAAGAATATAATTCATCACTATCTTGTCCGTAGGATTCGTAAAAGATGACTAAGGATTATAATATATATATACAATATATATAACATCTATGCAAGTAAAACTCCCTATGACTCCATATGAATACGCCTATACTTCTAACTCATATTGAAGAAGAAAGTAACACATTGTATACCATACAATCAGCATTCTGCCTGACGTCAGCCCTATTCAAATAGGCATCTTCAAAAATGTAGTCGTTAATCACGTTGCACTAGCAGGAATTGGCACGGGTGAAGTGACTTTTATGACTTTCACAAACCATTTCAGAAATAATATAATATGCCTGATTTTGTGGCATATATTAAATCATCATCGTTCTCCTACTCTTATCCCCATTATTACTTGGGGTCGTTACAATATGTACTTTTTTTCATAGTACATATTGTAAAAGTTATTGGCAATATGTTTATGACCGGCCGCCTGCCAGGCGTCAAGCATCTTTACGAATGTAATTGTTGACCAAACGGCATCAGATGACCCAGGTCGTTAAAAGGCTCTTAGTCGTCTTCTACGAGCAAACTAAGGGTTGGTATATTCGAAGCTGCTACCACACAGCTAACTTTGTGGCATATATTAAATATAATATTCAGTGCAGTAGTTGATATATTGAAGAAATTATATTTAAGCTCTATGTTGTTTTTACTTTAAACAAACCACAGACTATGTCAAGCGCCATTAGTCACTGTATTCCTTACTGGAATGGGACTGAGTCCAATACTTACTGCCCACATTGTGCTATGTAATATTTGAATACTAAGCGGCTATGTTGCCATCTACCGATCATAGTGCCAATGCTTTTATTACCACTGGGAACTTCCTGATATAAAAAATCCGGTAACTTTTTACACAACTCAGTGTTTGAATCGGTCAATTACAATATTACACTTTACATGCTCAAGAACTCATACAAATCATACGATTGTTGTAAATATTTAATAGGAATTGTACAAATATTATAGTTTTAAGGCGTCAACAATTTTTATAATTTTGATAGATACAATTTCTTTCGTTATCAAATTTCTTTAAATAAGCAAGGGTATTCTATTGTTATAGAGCCATGTCGCGGTGGAAGGGTATCCTGAGGTAGCCGGCAGATGGCAGCAGTAAGCGCGGCGATGTTCCGACCCGGGGGCGGTCTCGACCCTTCCTGCTACACTACGCAAAGGGTAAGTACTTTTACACAGTACATAGATGGCGCTGTATTAAAAAATAAATTCAAATATGTCATAAATTCAACTTATTTACTCTGTGTAGGTATATTGATGACTAGGGTAATCATTAAGTGATTATTTACATCATTATTATAATTGTATTATTAGTAGAGGTTTTAGTAAATTTCAGGTAAGTAGTTTAGTAGGTTGTTTGTGGTACACAAACAATATGCAAATGGGTACTTTATACAAATTAAGTAGGTACTTTATTTTCATATCAAACATTAGGTACTTATCTTGTGTTCCTTCAACAAGATTTGTTTTTATAACTCGCTTCGAGTACCTCGTATTCTTCTTGGTTCAGTGAATTTCGTTTTGCATAAGGTAACATGCTATCCAGCGACCCCTATTAAATTATTTATAACCATAAATTATGAATATTTTAGGTTGGTACTTATTTACATTAAGTTTTTGATGATTGCTTTATTTATTTACATGGATATTTATTAATATTTTGCAAAACAGTTTACTTTTTTAATTCAATATTTAGCATCATTCAGACTTTCACTGATCATATCAAACTTATAATTTTTTTTTTCACACCTTTCCTAAGCGCTATCAGGTATTGCAAATCAGCAAAGGAAGCAACAACACAAATAAACGATTGCATCATATAATAAACCTGATATTTTAGTAACTGTCAATAAGTTCTTAAATGTGGCTATTGTCTGTTAAATTATACAACATTATATTGTTAATTATAAAATAAATATATATTTTTAGATTACGAGCAAAAAATTATTGTCACAAGTGGGAGTCGAACTCACATAAATCCGTTCCAATCGTGCTGCCACTTACACCATCTTGAACTACTGTAGGACATTCAATTCTCGCATCGTATTATATTTTTGTCTTTAAAAAGACGTGTGCCGTCTACCCGACATTGTTTACACATTAACAAACAGACTTAATACTCAAACTTTGTCACTTCGTACTCAAAAAAATCTTATGTGAATGTAAACGAGTTGATAGTTGAAGTTCAGAATACGATTTATAATATTCATCACAACACGTTATTAAAGGTGTTTAAACCAATTCATTTCAAGTAATGAAATGAATTGGTTAGAAGAATACATTTATGTATCCAAGAAAATGGAGCCCATTTCAAGCAACTAATAAGTTAGTTCACAAAATATTTTGTAAATAATTAAAATAATTTAAGATTTCATGGTTTTCCTATCATTTAATTTATCAAGTTTGTTAGAGATTTCATCCTTATAATTGATCCTAACGATCGATGCAATAAAAGTACAGGTTGTAATTTTTACAGATTTTAGTCGGTTCGATTCCTAGGTGTGGCAGGCGAATTTTTGAAAATCTTTGAATGCCGTTTTCGTTCTATTCAAAAATAAAAGAATGTTTTCTTTGAGTAAAATTTTCTATCTAGCGTATTGAAAGTACTTTCCCTTCGGGTGGCATTACAAAATTCCGTCCTGTATATTAGCCCAGTATGACCCTATGACATTAAAATATGTTATATCAAATATTCAACAGTTATTATTCAAGTTAATCACACTATGCATGTTTTTAATTAAATAAAAAGTCAACAAACAAGAATAACTAAAAGCTTTGAAATATATTCACAATATTATTTTATGTAACAGTAGAGCAATATGTTTTTAACTTTATACTGGTTATTCAAAAGGTATTAATGTTTTTTTTTAATAATTTTAATGTATGCATCGGACGTTGCAGTGTTGGTCGTCTCCCTACCAGGTGGACCGAGGACCTGGTGAAGGTTGCTGAGAGTCGTTAGACGCGGGCGACACAAGACCACACTTTGTGGAGAAATACGAGGGAGGCCTACGTCCAGTAGTGAATGACAAAAAGCTGAATGAGGATGATGAATGTATACTTTATCACTTTCCTTTATCCTAATTCGTAGATCTGATGTTAACCGGAGTGCCTGGCGTTAGCTTTTCACGTAATTGCAATAGTTTACTTTACGGTTCTAGATGGGATAAGCCTAGGTCGGCGTAGAGACTTTTACGATACAAAAAAGCAATATTAGCGTGAGTAGTATTTATAACCGCGTGGTATTACTCATTTTATACCTGATTTATTAATTTACAAGATATTTCACAAATAGCTCCCTCATATTTTTGGCTCTAACTGTATCTATAGTCTACCTAAAGAATTGAAAGAACTTGTAAATTTAAAAATAAATATCTTTCTTTGTATTAGAAATAATGTTCAACTTGAAAGCGAATTTAATTAAGAAAATAGGTTTCATTTTGAAAATGATAACGTCTATCCAATAACAAAGTGCTTTCAAGTACCTTCTTGTTTTAGAACGAAATACCCGACTAGAAAAAAAGTATGGTTCAACCAGATCATGTATCTGGACCCGATCAGGATAGAATGAGGCATGCCGGATCCGGCAATCCCGATCAGGACCAGGTCTGGTCCTGATCAGGATCGCCTGATGTGAAATAACATCAAGTATGGTAAGGCATACCGGATCAGGACCAGATCAGGACCAAATAAGGATAGCCTGATGTGAAATATCATTAAGTATGGTAAGGCATACCGGATCAGGACCAGATCAGGACCAAATAAGGATAGCCTGATGTGAAATATCATTAAGTATGGTAAGGCATACCGGATCAGGACCAGATCAGGACCAAATAAGGATAGCCTGATGTGAAATATCATTAAGTATGGTAAGACATACCGGATCAGGACCAGATCAGGACCAAATAAGGATAGCCTGATGTGAAATATCATTAAGTATGGTAAGGCATACCGGATCAGGACCAGATCAGGACCAAATAAGGATAGCCTGATGTGAAATATCATTAAGTATGGTAAGGCATACCGGATCAGGACCAGGTCAGGACCAAATAAGGATAGCCTGATGTGAAATATCATCAAGTATGGTAAGGCATACCGGATCAGGACCAGGCCAGGACCAAATAAGGATAGCCTGATGTGTAATATCATCAAGTATGGTAAGGCATACCGGATCAGGACCCGATCAGGACAGAATGAGGCATGCCGGATCCGGCAAACCATATCAGGACCAGGTCTGGTCCTGATCAGGATAGCCTGATGTGAAATAACATCAAGTATGGTAAGGCATACCGGATCAGGACCAGATCAGGACCAAATAAGGATAGCCTGATATGAAATATCATCAAGTATATTGTAAGGCTTGTAGTATATCAGAACAAGAAACAGTTTTCGTAACACAAAAAAACTATCAATCAAAATTCAAAAAAGTGACATGATTGTCATATTTATGCCACGGCGAAATTGTATTTGCATCAGAGGAGATTAATCTGAAATCTTTAATTAATCATATGTATTTAATAATAATAATAATGTTTAATTAATAATATAAAAATAATTTATATTTAAAGTAAAAAACAAAAATAAATAATATATATATATAAATGTACCTAACATTTGAAAACATAGATAGATAGAAATATTATATCGTAACAACCATTCTAACATTTAATGTTTTGGGTCATAATAAATAGATGGCGTTAGTAAAATGACGTCATTATTTGAATCGCCGTATTAAGATTCTTCGAAGCGTAATGACATGGCCTAATATTAAATTAGTCGTTATCGAATCAAATTAAAACAGATCGATCAGGTCATGAATGAGAAATGAAGGCGACAGTTGCAGTCGTTAGCATCTGGTGGTTGCGCCATAATCGGAACGGCTCACTGGGACTCTATGATAAGAATATAGCACTACATTCGGTGTCTACGTCATATATTAATTTATATTTTTACCTATTAAACATGTTCTTTAAGATATTCATGTTTTTTTAAAGGACCGGACTGGGCATACTCGTTTTGGATCAGGCAAGATATATAACGCAGATGATTGATTTGGTTCCGATCAGGAACGCCTGATCTGGACCCGATCAGGAACGCCTGATCTGGACCCGATCAGGAATGCCTGATCTGGACCCGATGAGGTTTGCCTGATCGGGTCCAGATATATCTTCTGCGTTACATACCTTATCTGGTCCAGATCGGGCATGCCCGGTCTGGTCCTGCTAAGGAAGACGAAAAAATTTCTAGTCGGGTATATATTTCATAAATAGAACGTTACTTGCCACACTAACAATCTTGATACAGTTTCTAGAGTGGTTTAACATCACGATTTGTCTAGATTGTAATAGATAGGAATAGGTTAGAAGTACAAAGGATTCTTGATTGGTAATTGCAATAATTCAGATACGAAATTTTGAATGGCGATCTTGTTGCTAGATTGAATATATTTACAAAACGATTATGTATTTCTATCCCCAATATAACTTAATCTTTAACTTCTTCTTGTGGTAACGCACAAAATTTACGATTATTATTTGAAATTATTCTTTTTTTAGAAATTTTTATTTTATTTTCTACAACGGTAAGCCCGAATCAATATTTTTTCACTTCGTTCGTAAATGAAAAGAATGTAATGAATAAAGATTTTAATTTGTATTTAATAGGTTTCGGCATGTGTAAAGCCGATACTTTTTTAATATCGTTACATTCTATAATCAAGATGAATGCGTACTAAAATATAACACTAATGAATAGGAAAATTAAAAATGTAAGAGTATCTTAAAAAAATAATTTGGATTCACTAAATTTTAGCATTATGAATTACTAGCTTGCCCACAATTTCTTTCACGTAGACGTCGAAAATGGTTGTAAGAGGATTTTTAATTCGTTTTTATGTTATTAATTTTGTTATAACATATAAATTAATATGTTTAACTGTTTGAATAATTATAAAATATAACAATATTTATTATAGGTCGGGGATTTAAATGTTAACCAAATAATCATATATAATCATATATAACCAAATAATCATAATAATCAAATAATAAACATGAAAATGTAATAAAATTTTGTTATATTTTATGAACACGACGCTCAGCCTTTTATCTTGTCAAAGCTACATGATATCTTTTTAAAACTAAATCGAAATATGATATATATGAATGAATGATATGAAATATGAATATTTCTTTGTAAACAATACTTTTTTGTTTTTCCTTCGGGTGCTAGAATCACCAAGTTACCCATCATACTCACATACAAGTGGCCGTGGAAGAATTAGCTTTCCTTCAAATCTACTCCCTCTACCTTATGAGTTAAACTTATGTTTATGGTCATTATTACGCGGGTACCACACGGTGTCGACGGAGGCAGCGTGTCTGTTGGCCGGGACCCCTCCATGGGACCTGGAAGCGGAAATGCTCGCCGGTTTGTATCGGCGGATGTTGGGGGTGCGAGCGGAGGGCGGTGTGGTCTCGTTGAGGGAGCACAGCGCCTGGCGCGTCGACGCCCGCCGCGACGTCATTGCCCGTTGGGCAGTCCGGCTGGAGAGGCCTCGGTTCGGTGTGCGGACCGTGGAGGCCTTCCGGCCGGTGCTGATGCAGTGGCTAAAACGGCGGCACGGAGTGCTCTCCTTCCAGCTGGTGCAGGTTTTAACGGGGCATGGATGCTTCGCCAAATACCTGCACACGGTCGTAAGGAGGGAGAGTACACCGTCCTGCCACCACTGCGATTGCGACGAGGACACGGCGCAGCATATGCTCGAGATTTGTGCCGCTTGGGCAGAGCAGCGTCGCGAACTCGTCACAATCATCGGTGCTGACCTGACGCTGCCGACCATCGCCAGGGCGATGCTCGACAGCGTCAGGAACTGGGACGCGGTCGCATCCTTCTGCGAGGCAGTAGTCTCGCGGAAGGAGGCGGCGGAGCGCGTGCGCGAGGAGCGTCTCCTCGACGACGCGAGCCGCCGCCGGCGACTGGGGCGGCGCAGGCGCGATTACCTGCGCCTGATGCCGCCCTAGCCAAGGCCGCGGGTGACTGGATCGGGGAATTAGTCCGTCACCCGCCGAGAGGCCGACCGCGTGAGGAAAGACCGACATCCTACCCGAGGGGGGGACGTCGGTCGAGGAGAGGGTACTCCTCAGGGGTATTCCGTCGGGCCAACCACTGACGTCAAGTCACTCTGCTCCGGTGGTTGGCCCAACGACGAAGGCGACGTCACGGGTGGGTTACGGGTGTGCGTGCTTACGCCCCTCTGTCACCCCGGACGGAGTGGTGCGAGGAGTGTGCCGACCGTAACCCGCCCCCAGAAAAAAAAAAAAAAAATGGTCATTCTGAATTTTAATTATTCGAACTCTAATCCGATTTAAATTATTCTTTTATATAATATTTTTTTATTTTAAATGTTTTTTTTTTGAATATGGAATAATGATTCGTATATTTTATAACCAAACTTTTCTATTCCTCATCATTTAAAATTTCGAACTCTACGTTTCTAGGAGCCCGTGTCTTAATAATGCATGACCTCTTTAAAGCTTAGAAAACATCAAATGCCGTACTGATGTAGTACGGTGATTTTCGAGATATTTCCATTTTAAATAAAAGGTATTTTGCATTACATCAAAATTTATGTGAATTCTTTTTAGGAACAAAATCGGATTGAGTTTTTACACACGTGTCAAAATAAAATGTAATTTGAATAAAAAGCACTATTGTCATCAACTTCGAAGCAAATTACCCCAAAATAACTTTGTACCCATTTTTAAAAACTGTTAGGGGATGATTTACAATAAAATACGAAACACGTCTTCTATCAATTCTGTTACCCAGGAATCACTTGGTCCCGTACAAATTTTGAACCTCTCTTCCACCCCCGACGGGGTGGAATTTCAAAATATCCTTTCTTATCGAATGCTTCCGTCATACAAAGAACACGCCCTTCAAGTTTCAGGTCTCTACGATCAGTGGTTTAGGCTGTGCGTTGATCCGTTAGTCAGTCATTCAGGACTTTGTTTTTTGGGTAAGCTATAATCCGGACACACGGCGCTCGTGCTGTCCGGGGCGACGGAAGAGCAACACGTGGCCCCATAACCCACCGTATTCTCTGCCCATCGCCATTGGGCCGGCCACTGGTACCGTTTCCTTGGCATCCGTGGCCAACCCGGCGGGTTAATCTTTCGAGTACCATCCCCCTTTAATGCCCTGGTTATCAGCAGCATCTGTCTCGTAGAAGGCAGCGACAGCGCCCTAGTTCCTGACGCCGTCGAGCATCGCCCTTAGCGATGGTCGGCAGCGCCAAGTCGGCACCGATGTCTGCGACAAGTTTACGAAGCTGTTCTCCCCTGGCCCAGGCCACAAAGACTTCGAGCAGTGCTGCGCTGTGTTCTCGTAATCGCAGTGGTGGCAGGACGGTGTAGTCTCCGTCCTCACGACTGTGTGAAGGTACTTGCGGACGCAACCATGCCCCATCAAGATCTGCACCAGTCGGAAGGAAAGGACCCTGTGTTGCTGACCGAACCAATCCATCAGCACCGGCTGGAAGGCCTCGACATTTCGAACACTGAAAACTACAAGAACACCGAAGGATACAAGTTTGGTACAGACGGCTACGGCCTTACAAAGTACATATATAATGGGACATATTTAATTCTAAACTTTATCACAAGAAAATAAGAGTCATACAGTAAATTTCTCAATCATAATCAGAATTTTTCATAGGTATATCTTGATCTATCTCTCTCTGTTTTCCTTTTCCATTAAACTGTATTAAATTGAAAAAAAAATAGCATTAAAATAGCTTTTATTATACTGAAACTGTTGTGCTACTTATTGAATAGTAAATATCTAGAAAATATAACCAATAATATAATGTTCTAGTGTTCTGTGTCCGTGTGGTGACGGAGTAAGAATACAATTCACCACGACACCACCCCCTATTTTAACCGTGTGTGATCGTACGAGACGACTAAGTGATATAAAACGCATATAACATCTATGAGAGAGGAAAAAAAAACTCGATATAAAACCCTATACCAACACGTCTGGGCGGGCCACCGAAGCAGGGACCATTCGGATACTCGTTGAAAGGGTTTTTGAAGGGGTTTTTTTAAGCGCTTAAAAAATATACCCATTGACACATGTTACACCTCAAACGGGTGCAGTGTAACCCCTTCCGAATGGGTTAACTACCCTTTCATTCTGTAACACTGTAACAGGGTAAGCCATTCCAGCCAAAGACATTGAATATGCGACCTTTTTCAATCGAAATTAGTTTGAAAGTCGCGTAACCACGACCACTCGTAACATCTTACCTACCCGACGGTGACATTGAGCATGTATCGAGCGACTTGTGAAAATGTAATAATAATTATTGATGCTTTGATTTTACAGTTTAATTTTGCTTGTTGCATTTGCTTGTCGTGTACATGTATAGATAAATATGTATAGACACAAAAAAAAAAACCGGAGGTGTCAAGGGACACCCGGATGGAACGAAGTTCTATTTTAATTATATAATTTTTTTCTGCCTTAAGCGATTTTTATCGTTATATCTTAGCCAATTTGCAAAATATCTTTATAAATTATAGCCTATGTGTTATTCTGATGTGCAAGCTATATTACTATAAATTTCATCAAAATCCATTCAGTTCAGTAGTTTTTACGTGAAAGAGCAACAAACATGTTCACATCCATACATTATTACAAACTTTCACGTTTATAATATTAATAATAGGATATACAATTCCACTAGACTACCAAAACTTTTCGGCCCCGAGCTCGAACGCGAGCCGGCCACGCGGCCCGGTCACGGGCGAAAATAATTTCGTTGCGCATTATTTTGATTTTGCTATATCTCTTAAGGTATTGATTTAATTTGCATGGTCTGAAGGAAAAAAAATATCTTCATGAAATGCTCAAGCCAACTAATGTATTTAAAATGATAAGGATTAATACAGTATTTGTGTAAATAGCTTTTCAATTATCGTTTTATAATAGAACATTTTTTAAAGTATTAAAATGGATATAGTATGTTATCCTTAAGAGATAGATATATACCATCGCGGACTTTTTTGTAGGCCTTTTTAAGCTGTATAATACTGTAGTACTTTATTTTGATCTATTTCGTAGGGTTCAGCCAGCGTTTGCAATGTAAGCGCAAAATAATGTGTTTATTTACGACATCACATTAGAAACCTCTAAAATTATCAGTGTTTCTCTAGTACATTATGCATATATTATACATATAAACCTTCCTCTTGAATCACTCTAACTATAAAAAAAATCGTCGCGACACCACACTGTTCAATGCGAAATAGAAATGAAAATATCTGGCTTGCTTTCTATAAGAGAGCCGACGAGCGACGCCGCACAGCTTACAATAGCTTACTATAGCAAAAAGTGTCGTGACAACTTTTCGTAAGAATTTTTTCCGTCTAGCCCCCTTTCACAACGCGCGATAAGGAACTTCGTTCCAATTGTAATGTTTAATTGCAATATTTCTTTTTTCATGTCTAAACATGTTTATTCTTATCATTCGTCATTTCATTTAGAACTGGAACGAAATTTGGAAGGACTATACCATAATACTTAATTAAAAGCAATTTAATAGTATTCTTGTTTAAGTATATTTATAGTTTCTTATGATATTAGGTACTAGCGACCCGCGCTTGTTTCGCTTCGGTATCCGGTCGCGCTGTCCCCGTATTTTAAATATCTTATAACATTTAGGATAGGTATTCATTTTAATGATTTACTGTAAAGGGCAAATTTAATGTACATTAAATGCACTACTTATCTAATGTATTTAATTGGATATGAATCATTACTGTATTGCTAAAAATAGCTTCCCAAATAATTCATTATTTTTTAGTACCTAACATGTAAAAATAAACATGGTTTCTGTGGGTTATCCTTAGGAGATAGATACCTATACATGTACCGGCGCGGACGTTTTTGTAGAATTTTTTAAGATGTACAATTTCGTAGTTCCTATATTATTTTGATATTATCTTGTAAAGTATATCAAAATAATATATTACGAAATTGTATAGCCAGCGGTTGAAATGTAAGTGAATAAAATACTTTTTACGACATCATACCTTCTTTAAACACTGTCTATTGACGAAAACTGCATTAAAATTCGTTGCGTAACCATAGTTTAAATGATCTAAGCATACAGACAACAGCGACAACTTTCCTTTATACTATGTATAGTAAATTTGTATCCCTAGGATTTAGCACGCATCTAGTCAGATTCATGGCAGATTACCTAAGAGATCGCAAGCAATATGTTAGAGTGGGTAACTATCAGTCGCATGAATACTACACACGATCTGGGGTAAGTCAAGGTAGTACCCTCGGTCCAACACAGTTTCTCATTATGATCAATGATCTGCCGAGTGTCCTTACCAAAGCACAATGTCTTATGTTCGCTGATGATCTCAAGTTATTTATCTCTGTCACCAATATTAGTGATTGTTTAGCTCTTCAGAACGATATAAACGAGGTGATTAAATGGAGTACAACCAACAATTTGTCGTTCAACACTACAAAATGTAAAACGATTACATTTACGCGGTCTCGTACTCCAATCACTACTACATATTATCTAGAAGGTGTTCCACTTGAGCGCGTCACCACTATCCGTGATCTAGGAGTTACATATGATAGCAAAATATACTTTCATAACCACATTGAAAATATATGTAAAGATGGTAATAAATCATTGGGCTTTATAATTAGAACATGTAGCCACTTTAATAATCCCACCATTTTAAAACTTCTCTACATGGCTTATGTACGCTCCAAGTTGGAATATAATTCAATACTTTGGGATCCACAAAGGAAAATTTATAGTGAGATGGTCGAAAAAATACAGCGTAAATTTTGTCGATACTTATATAAGCGGATATATGGATACTATCCTTTTTTGTATCCCTCTATGTTTGTATGTGGGATGGTCGGTTTTGATACACTGGAGCTGAGGCGTAAGTTTGCGCATATTATGCATTATTGTCTGCTTCTGGGTGGGAAGGTAGACAATCCATCGGTGCGTGAGTGCATATACCTGTATGTGCCTGATAACTACATGCGTGGTATTGGTCGAAGACAACATCGACTATTTGCCTGCCCGCCAACATGGCGGATTTGCCAAGCTAGTAATAGCCCTACTGGGAGGGCTATTATTCTAATGAACAACATGTTGAAAATGATTCCAGATGTAGATATATTTACTGATAGAACATGTGCAATAAACAACCAAATAAATAAATATTTAAATTGGGCGCTACGTTAAGTTTTGCTCTGTCTATGTATTGTTAATGTTATTTTATTTGTTAATTAAATATTAGATATAATAAGTAGATATTTAGATTGTGTAGTATAGCATATAAGCGTTTTGGTTTTAACTGTAAGCTTTAATGTTTTTGAATAAATAAATAAATAAATAGATGATAATGATTAATACCATATTTGTATAAATAGCTTTTACATTACCACTTTATAATTGTCAGTTTTATAAAATACTAGCTGACCCGGCACACTTCGTTCCGCCTATCAGTTAATGGATGAGCAGATTTCGATTAATTCAAAATTATTAAGTTATTTTTTATTACGATAAAAAATGTGAATAATATATTAATTCAATGCCAACAAGACGAAGAAGTACCTTGTGTTATACGAAATTTTTCTTCATGCGCATTAAAAATTATCTAATTGTCGCTCGCTCGCTTTGCTCTTATGGTTAAGAAGCACGGAGTTGGACCATATTAACTCGGCAGTCTTCCCGTGCTATAAATTGTTCTTCTGCCGTGGTTACATTCGTGATGTTTCGAATTGCGTTGCGGCTTTGTCGGGAAAGATTTGATCTTATTGGTCGTGACATTGTTGATGACAATATAGACATAATATGATTTATAACAATATTCGTAAAAATTCGTAACACTCGCACAAAACGAACTCTCACCGGTCAAATTTAATTTCAACTTTTCGCGGTATTTTCCAAACAAACCATTAGACCACGTAATAACGTGAGCTGTCAGTTGCGTTTTGTTACATCATGAACGAATGAACGTTTAGAACTGTAGTTTTTTTTATTGTTTATTAATATCATAGTTTAACATCCTATATCCTATTCGCGACAGCAACAAACTCAAAAACATAAAAATCATAAAAATTGGTTCAGCCGTTCTCGAGTTATAAGTGTTGTAACTAACACAACTTTCTTTTATATACACATACATATCATCACGCCATATCCCTTGTAGGGTAGGCAGAGAGAACAAAGTGCCGGAGAACTCTATCTTTGCATACTTCACTCGCTTCCTCAACATTCATAATTCTCTTCATACACGCTCGCCGGTATCGGAGACTCTTGACTCCACCTTCCTTCAGTACATGACCGATCTGGTCTAGGTAGGTTAGTCTCGGTCTCCCGCGGTACCTACATCCTTCCACTTTCGCATTGTATATCTTCTTAACCAGACGTTCGTTCGGCATTCTTTCCACATGTCCGAACCATCGGAGCATTCCCTTTCGCATCTTTACACCAATACTCTCTTTCATACCTACTCGCTCTCTTACGTCGTCGTTACGAATGCGGTCAGTCAGCCTAACTCCACAGATTTACCGCAAAGATCGCATTTCGACCGCATTAATTTTACTTTCATACTCTTTTCTGCATACCCAACTCTCGCTTCCATACAGTAATGTTGGGACAAGCACTGCGTTATGTATTGCTACACGTGCCTTCTGGCTGAGGTGGTGGCTGCCGAGAAGTTGCCCCAACGCTCCGTTCACTCTATTTCCCGCATTCACTCTTCGCTCTATATCAGTGGTCTTTTATATATATAGATTAAAATGGATATATGTAGGTAATATGTTATCTTTAGCATATACGATCACAGACTTTTTGTAGGCGTATATTTAAGATATACAATTACCAAAACTTTCGTAACCGGGTTCAAACGCGAGGAGCTGGACCACGGAGGTCCGCGCGGCCCGGTCGAATCACGGCTACACGAAATTGTTTCTCTACTATATTATGCATGTATTATATCTACAGGGTGGAAGGAGACCGCTCCCGAAAACAAAGACAGGTAGCCCAACTAGTCCTACTTGTAATGATAGGCTAGAAAAAAAATCGATTCGGATGGAAAAAAATTTTTTCACCACGCGAGGTCGTTGAACTCTTGAACATATGATCGTGAGTTTTGAATAGATTGCGTCTTTTCTCATCTGAGTAAAGTTACGTATTTTTATGGAATTATCGTTACATGGCACTGTCCTAATACGATGGAATGTGAACTCTACAAAAAGTTGTGTACTCTACAAAAAGTTGTGTGTGGTCATACATAAAAATAAAGTATATACGCTTCCGCTTGAGAACCTACTCCATGTTTTTCGCCGCTTAAAAATAGCTATTATTATTAAATGATTACTGAAGTTTAACTACAGTAGGTACAACTAGTTACAAACTGTAAACTATGCAGCATGTTGCACGACGTCGTGTTGGGCGGCACTTCTTTACAAATCTTAACAGGTCACGATCGCCACAAAGTTTGCATCGAATCCAATATGCTATATATACGGACTTTTATCCTATTTTTTTATTAACAATTACCCACCATCATCGCCGCCTGTGCTAATAATCGAACTCGAGAGTTCATCTAGATTCACAACAAAAATCGGCTGACTATTTTTTGAATGGTAGGTACATCATTATCATATCACTTGAAACGCAATCAATCATATGAGTAATTAAGTAAAAGTAAAAGTATATTTTACTAAACAATTACAAGAATGTAATTCAGTTGTAACTTAGCATAATGACAATAATTATTTAACAAATATTATTACGTACATGTCACAATATTAAATAATAATCACCTACCTGTGTTACTCGCCCCAATTATTAGCTCACTTATCTGCCGCCGTTTGTTGTCAAATTCGTAATAAATAAATAACAAATAATGAGACAAAGAGGCGCCGCTGGGTGCAAAATACACCTACGCCTACATGTTGCTCAATTCTATTAGGTAATACAAGGTAACCCGAATAAAAGCTTTTCATGAAGGTAACCTCTTCAAAGGCTTAAGTCATTGAAGGGGTTAACCCCTTCAAGTGGTTACCGTAATAAAGGGGTTAACCCCATTGCTGGGTTTTGCCGATATAACACAAACAAAGGGTTACACTGCGATATGAGTGACCCCATGTACGGGTTACCCTGTCGAAAGGGTTAACCCTCAAACGGGGTTGTGCGGTCCCTGCACCGAAGACAAAGATCGGGTACCGGTGGCCCGCTTGCACGGCGAAGAGAGGTGTTTGCAGGGTGGGTCTATGGGGTTGCGCGCCGCGTCTTCCATCGCCCCGGATCGATTTGGCGGGGCGCGAGCACGTCCATAGCCCACCGCAAAAAAAGAAAAAAAAAATACCAACACGTCTGACCAATGTGGTATAGTATGTTAATTTCTCTCCCACTATGGAGGAGGTTGGAGCCCAACAGTGAATGAGATACACGGTTCTAAAATGTTTAATCTATTAAAATTCTTAAACGTTGTATCTTGTTTGTTTGTATTAATATATAAACACAAGCGCATTACGTAACACCGTGAAAGGTTGCAGGTGCACTAGTGATGTATAATTGCTTTCCACTTTCAAGTGTTGAGTTGTTGACTTTACCTATTGTAGTTTTAAACGCTTTTGAAGGATTATTCTATACCTGTTATCTAATATTGTTAATAGCTTTGACTCTGTGGGTGTTAAATTACTTATTGAATATTCCATAGATATTTAAAAAGACAACAACTGAATTTTTATACCTACAAAATGAACAATGAGGTAGGATCTTTATGCGGCTCCATCTTACTATCAAGTCGGAAAATAATATTAAGATGTTATTAAGGAATTTACGTCAATTTTGGCATTATATATATACAAAGGTCTTGAGGTGGACGTAATATGTCGCACATATTGCAAAGGTTTAGGGATTAGGCAATAGTTTTTTCTCGAACATGCTTGGAAATTTGAGCATTATTTTGACAACCTTTTTCGAGATAAATCGAAATTGCTGTACTGACCAAATACATGCGAGCCGGCAAAAATGTATGAAAATCCATATTTGTCGTGTTTTAGCGACCAAATATACGAGTATATGTAAATTAATATCTATCGTGTATTTTAAAAATGGAATGATTTGTTACTTCAAAACATGGTAACCAAATAGACAACTAATCAGAGTTTTATTTTAATTTCGAATTGGCTTGAATAAGAAACCTGTTTGATAATGAAAAAAATCCATGTGGTGACGGAGTAAGAATACTATTCACCACCCCATATCTTATCCGTGGGTGATCGTACGAGATGACTAAGGGATATAAAATGCATATAACATCTATGCGAGAGAAGGAAAACTCGAAACAAAACCCTATACCAACACGTCTGACCAGCGCGGTATAGTAGGATCGCGGAGGAGGCTCGAGCACAACAGTGGGACATACATATATGAGTTGAAATGATCAAACCGCGCTGGCCAAACGGTTTGGCATTGGGTTTTATTTCGAGCTTTTCTTCTCTTGCATAGAAGTTATTATCATTATCCTTTTACTTTCCTTCCTTCCTATATATATGTTTTATATCTCTTAGTCGTTTTTTACGATCACCCACGGATAAGATAGGAGTTAGTGAATTGTATTAGTACTCCGTCACCACACGGAGTAAGAATGTAACGCGGTATACTAGGTCTATATTTATAATTTTTCTCCTATTTTAGAAGAGGATTGAGCCCAGTAGTAGGATGTATATGCGTTGATATGATGTTTATGATGATATCTGCTGAATTCCCATCCGAGGCTTAAGTTTCACAGTGGGTGTACTATAGGTAGAGGTTAAAAAAAAGAGATTCTCAATCACTGTAACGGTGCTTCATAGTTGTATACAGGGTGCCCATTTTATTACTAGAATAACTTAAACTAAGTGTAGGAATGACGTCATAAAAAACAATAAAGTTAGTTGCAGACTCCTAGTTTACCAGCGTGCATTGACCTGTAGGTACATTTCGACCCAGCTTACCGCCGCACGGCGGTAAGCGTAGCGAGAGCGGGACTATGTGCGTACTAGTTCAATGTCACACGCATGAGTATATGTCTACATCGGACTTTTATAGTATAAGTGTATTGACCGCTTATCATTAGGGCAATTTAATCAAAAATTAGGTACTATTTTTAACTGATTTGGATAGTGTATCATGGTCTGATACACCTCCTTCAAGGATTCTACTAATTAAATCGGCAACCTGTATAAACGACATTACGCTTATAATTTTTAAAGGTCTATTTATTCTGATATGGTTCTTCGTATGTTGTATGCTGATCAGCAATGTTGGCAAAGTATTTTATTTCGAGTTTTACATCTCTCGCAGTGTTATTATTTGATTAAATATCTTGGCTGTCTTTTATGACACAAGCGGCAAAGGAAGGAGTGGCGCATTTGATGTCGGACCGTTCTTACGATGTCTCGGCTAAAGGCGATACACGTGTCAAATCATTATTAGAATTTCTGCGGCAAATTGCAATTTGAATATCTGGAGGCTTCTCATCACATAGATATAAAACTTTGTTATGTCCTATTCCACACTAATCATAGCCCGTATTCCTTTCTTGAATGGGAAAATGGTAAATCTTCCTTCCTTTCCTCTATTTTAAAATAATGATGAATTTCCACCACGTATCGCCTAATTCAATCAATTATCTCAAATTTATAACTCAAATCGATTTATTCTATGTTAGCAATATAAATATGTAAATATTGTTTATATGTTTGAAAGCGCTAATCTCAGAAACTATCAATCCAAATTATCTTACTTGCTTCTTTATTGCAAAAGGTTCTTGGATATATGGAACAGTCTCTATAAATGTAAGCAAAACGGAAAAAAATACAATAATAATGGCCCTCAAGCGTTCTGTACAGTCGACGTTAAGATCGCGTACCAGTGACCCACCCGCACGGCGTCGAGAGGTATATTGTAGGGCGGGTCTACGGGATCTTGCGCTACTTTTCCTGTCGCCTCGGACGGATTAGCGGGGTTTGAAGTACCGTAGCCCGCCGCCAAAAAAAA
This sequence comes from Lymantria monacha, assembly GCA_905163515.2. NCBI lineage: Eukaryota > Metazoa > Arthropoda > Insecta > Lepidoptera > Erebidae > Lymantria > Lymantria monacha. The sequence goes on from LR991096.1 coordinate 17,676,222, forward strand.
AAAACAGTCGACGTTGTCATGGTAATTAATGCAGTACGAAGTGGGTGTTTAAACAAAATAAAAGCATTATATATAACTAGCTTCCGCCCACGGCTTCGCCCGCGTAAAAGGTTACTTTCCTAAAGTTTTTCATCCCCTATTTTTATTTTACCCCTTAAGGGTAAATTTTTTACAAAATTTTAATGTCATATTTATTTATATCTAATCAATAGCCTAAAAATAAGTTTCAAGCTTCTGGCTTTAAAAATTACAATACTTCCTTACAACTTTTCATCCCTCTTTAAACCCCTTTTTTGCATTAAAACGTAGCCTATGTCCTTTGTCAGGTTCTAGACTATCTGTGTACCGTATTTCATTTAGATCGGTTCAGTAGTTTTGGCGTGAAAGAGCGACAGACAGATAGAGTTACTTTCGCATTTATAATATTAGTAAGGATTAATTCACCATCCTCTATTGCGTAGGATTGATTTACCACGAAAAGTTATTACGTAGATATTAATGTACTAGCATTTTATTGTTAACGCTAACATTTATTTCCTGAAATATAGAAACTTATTACTAACGTTCCTTTTTTCTTATATGAATCAATTTACCCAAGATTAATTACGTTGTATAGAAAGGTCCGAATCATCCCTGGAAGGTCTTATTACACCAACGATGATAAGTGTGTTTCGCATCATACAGATAAAGGAAAATGGATTCCGTTTGTCTAATTAGTGTGATGAAAAGAAGGTTACTGAGAGTATTCCTACGTTTTGTGTTTGCTTTTGATATAATCATGTGCTAATATAATTGTTAGAATGAATTCCTTTTGATTGTTGATCACGTTTTTGTGTAATTAATTGAAAAATGTAGCTGTTTTCTGCAATACTTTATTGGGTTTTCTTTTTTATTATATTTTCTGAAAAAAAAATATAAGTTTATTAGATAAAGAAAATAAAAATTTGATGAATGTATAAATATCTGGTATGAAATGCCTGCCCACATTTTAGGGTTAGATTTTATTTTATAATTTTGTATATAGATACCTATGTACATATTTTAATTACTTCTGTAATTTAAGTGGCGAACAGAAATATCATGTTTACAATGAAATGACACTATAATATATTATGTACTAATGAAAGATCTTCTGCGAGAGTGTGGTACTACCCCGAATGGACCGGCCCATGGCTGTAGACAGAAAACTAAAATATTCTTATCACAATTAGGTACTTGGGATCGATAGATACAGTATGTACCTATTGTAAAAGTTATTGGCAATAGTTTAATGACCGACCATCTGCCAAATGTCAACCTTCCTTGGGAATGTGATTGTTGACCAAACGGCATCAGATGGAGTTGGCCCAGGTTATAAGGCTCATAATCGTCTTTTACGACATCCAAGAGCAAAGTAAGGGTTGGTAGTATTCGTAGCCGCTACCACACAGCTGTTTTATATATGCGGCTGAATTTAATATTAGAAGATAGATACGCGTTATAATATGATGTGATTGGTTTTTGCATTACAGCTATTTTTCATTTAAAAATTAATTTCTTCATATTTTATTCTCTGTTAATTTTTTTTTTGATATTGGAACGAAGTTCCTTATCGCGCGTTGTGAAAGGGGGCTAGACGGAAAAAATTCTTACGAAAAGTTGTCACGACACTTTTTGCTATAGTAAGCTATTGTAAGCTGTGCGGCGTCGCATGTTTCTCTGTCTGTCTCTCTCTCTCTCTTATAGAAAGCAAGCCAGATATTTTAATTTCTATTTCGCATTGAACAGTGTGGTGTCGAGACGATTTTTTTTTATAGATAGAGTGATTCAAGAGGAAGGTTTATATGTATAATATATGCATAATGTACTAGAGAAACACTGATAATTTTAGAGGTTTCTAATGTGATGTCGTAAATAAACACATTATTTTGCGCTTACATTGCAAACGCTGGCTGAACCCTACGAAATAGATCAAAATAAAGTACTACAGTATTATACAGCTTAAAAAGGCCTACAAAAAAGTCCGCGATGGTATATATCTATCTCTTAAGGATAACATACTATATCCATTTTAATACTTTAAAAAATGTTCTATTATAAAACGGTAATTGAAAAGCTATTTACACAAATACTGTATTAATCCTTATCATTTTAAATACATTAGTTGGCTTGAGCATTTCATGAAGATATTTTTTTTCCTTCAGACCATGCAAATTAAATCAATACCTTAAGAGATATAGCAAAATCAAAATAATGCGCAACGAAATTATTTTCGCCCGTGACCGGGCCGCGTGGCCGGCTCGCGTTCGAGCTCGGGGCCAAAAAGTTTTGGTAGTCTAGTGGAATTGTATATCCTATTATTAATATTATAAACGTGAAAGTTTGTAATAATGTATGGATGTGAACATGTTTGTTGCTCTTTCACGTAAAAACTACTGAATGGATTTTGATGAAATTTATAGTAATATAGCTTGCACATCAGAATAACACATAGGCTATAATTTATAAAGATATTTTGCAAATTGGCTAAAATATAACGATAAAAATCGCTTAAGGCAGAAAAAAATTATATAATTATAAAATAGAACTTCGTTCCATCCGGGTGTCCCTTGACACCTTTGTTTTTTATATTGGGGGCGGTGAAGAAACCAACCAATAAAATATTATAAGAGTTGGTGCAGTCGGTCTCGTGTTATAAATAGTGTGACTAACACGACTTTCTTATATTTTTTATTATATTATATTAAGATTTTTAATGTTTCGGGTTAAATCATAGAGAGCTAATGCAATTTAGCGTAATATCAGCAACACTGTTATGTTAGTTATATACTCTGTGGTGACGAATGAGATAATCCTAACCACATCTTCCTTCCCCATGAATATCTTATCCAAACGGATTAAAGGATGTAAGTAGAAAGAATCATAAAAAGAGATGGAAATCTGCGACGCAAAGTTTAATTTCTTAGTGTGGGATCTGTAATCACTTTACTTACATACTCTATCTTTATAATCTTATCTCCATATCTAAAATCGTATAATTACCATATTAATTACCATTAATAGGGGGGCATAGTCCGGAGCGTGCTCGTTCGTGTCCCCTGCCAGTCTAATTAGACTGCTAATCCGGCTCGAAATGCGTACCGCAATGCGGGTTAGGGCGTCCCCCGGAGGCGACGCGTACCGACCCGCCCCCGTCGGTACGAACATCGGCAGTTGCGGCGATGGGGGCCGCCACCCATCACGCCTTGCCCAGTTAGGCGAGTCGAGGAGAACGGAGTGCCGGGTGGGCACGTGGAATGTAAGAGGTTGTGTGGAAGGTAAGTTGCACGAGCTGATATCCGTCATGGCGGACAAACAGCTAGACGTGCTCTATGTAACAGAGACCAAGCGAAGGGGCAGCGACGCCTGCGATCTTCCTGGTGGCGGGATGGCTCTGTGGTCTGGTGTACCACAGAGCGATCGAGCCAGCATGGGGGTAGGAGTGCTGTTGTCCTCTCGCTTGGCCTCAGATGTGAAGGATTACGGAATGTATGATCCCAGACTTCTCTGGGTCCGTATAAAACTAGGTGTCACCAAGGTATTCATGGTTGTAGCATATGCTCCCGTAGGATCCTCGGTGGCATCAGACTTAGAGAAGTTTTGGGATAATGTTAGGGAAGTTCTGGATATGGCAGAAACCAGTGAACGCGTGATTGTATGCGGAGATTTGAACGGATGGGTGGGGATCAAGCGTCCCGACTATGAGGACGTACTTGGTCCATTTGGTGATAAGAGAGTGAACGACGCAGGTAGGCTCATAGCGGATGTATGCATGGAGAGAAACCTTATTGTGTCAAACACATTTTTCCAACATAAGGACATCCATATGTATACATGGAGCAGGAATGAACAGAAAAGCATAATAGATTTAATTTTGGTAGACAGTCGCCTCCGAAGCAAAATATTGGACGCAAGAGCCTACAGGGGCCCCACACACAGTCGACACGGACCACTATCTCGTTATTGCGAGATTTAGTGGTCTGTTCAGAAAGTGGAGGCACTGGCGAGAGCGTGTCCACTTCGGAGGGCTTGAAAGAATAAAGGTTGAAAGGTTGCAAGAAGAGTGTGTAAGAGAAAAGTATGCAGAGGGTGTCCGAGAACGGCTGACGATGGCAAGCCAGCCGCAATCGGACATTGAAGAATGCTGGAGAGTATTGAAAGAGAGTATGGTAGATACAGCGAAAGAAGTATGTGGAAGTTCAAAGAAGCATAGAAAAACAAATGGTGATGCATGGTGGGATGCGGAAGTGGCAGCTTCCGTAGAGCAAAAGAAGAAAGCGTGGCTGGACTATGTCTCTTCTTTGAATCTGAATGACAGTATGACTGAACAGAAGAAAGAAATATATCGGCAATGTAAGAATGACACCAAGGCCTTAGTGAAAGAGAAACGTGATAGAGCAAGTATGAGTGCAGAAGATAGGCTGACTAAAAACTTCGAGTATAACACCAAACTCTTTTGGAGAGAGGTGAAGAAGTCTCGGGGTGGTTGGTCAGCCTTCAGAATGAATAAAATAAGGTCTAAAGGTGGAGACATTCTTACACAAACACAAGACGTGTTAAGCCGATGGAGTGAATATTTTGGCGATATGTATGCGGATGCTACGGTTGGCGCCGGTGTTGGATGTGGTTAAGTAGATCAACATTCGACAACGGCGTCCTCCGATGGCATCAGTATGGATGAAGTTGAATGGGCGATAAGAAGTTTGAAAAATGGTAAGGCAGCGGGCATTGATATGGTGTCTGCCGAGATGATCAAGCTCGGTGGCTCTTGTGTCTGGGAGGCGTTCCTGTTGCTCCTCAATTTATGTTGGAGCTCGGGAATGGTTCCCAGGGACTGGAATAGCGCAGTCATCGTGCCTTTGTTTAAAAACAAGGGTTCACGTTATGACTGCGCAAATTACAGAGCCATAAGCTTGACCAGTTTGGCAGCAAAAGTGTATGGAAAAATTATTGAAAGGAGAATGAGGATGGTGTCCGATGGTTTACTGTGTGAGACACAAGGAGGTTTCAGGAGTGATAGGGGATGCATGGATCAAGTGTTCTCTCTGCGCAACATTGTGGAGAAGCATCTGGTTCTAGGTCAGAGGGTTTTCTGCAGTTTTGTGGATCTGGAGAGAGCATTTGACACGGTTGTACGAAAGGAACTTTGGGACATTTTACCGGAGTATGGTATTAACGGTAAACTGCTACAGGCTGTGCAGTCCAGTTACATGGGCTGTAGAGCTTGTGTGCGGTTGGATGATGGAATGTCGCCTTGGTTTGACGTCAATATCGGCGTTAAGCAGGGGTGCGTTCTGTCAGCCAGGCTGTTTATCATATATCTGGATAAATGTCTCCAAAGGTTGAACGATATGAATGTGGGAGTCCAGATGGGCGACTCAGTGGTCACTGCTCTGCTTTATGCAGATGATGCAGTCCTGCTGGCACAGTCAGCGACTGACCTGCAGACCCTAGTCGACACAATGACAGAAGATTGTAAGAAAAGGGGTCTACGCGTGAATGTGAGCAAAACCAAAATAATGGTCTTTGAAAGAGATAAAACCAGAACAGGTGCTTACACCTGTTCTGGTTTTATCTCTTTCAAAGACCAATACTCTTAAGTAACAATAGATAATGATGTACTAGAGCAAGTGGATGAATTTGTATATCTTGGATGTGGATTTAGCCGAGATGGAAGGTACACCACTGATATAGAGCGAAGAGTGAATGCGGGAAATAGAGTGAACGGAGCGTTGGGGCAACTTTTCGGCAGCCACCACCTCAGCCAGAAGGCACGTGTAGCAATACATAACGCAGTGCTTGTCCCAACATTACTGTATGGAAGCGAGAGTTGGGTATGCAGAAAAGAGTATGATAGTAAAATTAATGCGGTCGAAATGCGATCTCTGCGGAAAATCTGTGGAGTTAGGCTGACCGACCGCATTCGTAACGACGACGTAAGAGAGCGAGTAGGTATGAAAGAGAGTATTGGTGTAAAGATGCGAAAGGGAATGCTGCGATGGTTCGGACATGTGGAAAGAATGCCGAACGAACGCCTGGTTAAGAAGATATACAGTGCGAAAGTGGAAGGATGTAGGTACCGAGGGAGACCGAGACTAACCTACCTAGACCAGATCGGTCATGTACTGAAAGAAGGTGGAGTCAAGAGTCTCCGAAACCGGTGAGCGTGTATGAAAAGAATTATGAATGTTGAGGAAGCGAGTGAAGTATGCAGAGATAGAGTTCTCTGGCACTCTGTTCTCTCTGCCTACCCTGCAAGGGATATGGCGTGATGATATGTATGTATGTATGTATGTATAATTACCAGATTTTCAGATCAAGTACAAGACTATAATGTAAAACACATTTTTTAATTTGTATTGCGGCCATTAATTACTGTAACCATGTATATGAAGATCTGTTAACTAATTTTACGTAATAGAATTACTTAATAATAAGTGTGTGCTCGTAAGTATCAGGCCACCGAAGACAAAGATCTGGTACCGGTGGTCCGCTCGCACAGTGAAGAGAGGTGTATTGCAGGGTGGGTCTATGGGGTCGCGCGCCGATTTGGCGGGGCGCAACCACCTCCATAGTCCACCGCAAAAAAGTACCTACTATTATTTATGTTTTAAGCAAATAATAATTTTTATTTATACGTGTTGTAACATGATCAATTGTAATCAAATTAACTGAGAATTAAAAGAACAAGATATACCTAGATAGAAATATCATGAGACTTTTTCTGTCAATACTGGCTACGATACATACACAATTATTGATTATCGATACAGATTAAACCAATTATATAATAGTAATCTGAACGTAGTGGCGATAAAGCAAAAATGTAATTCATCTTTACTTATAAGTACCCGATTACGAAACGAAACATGATGTCACAAGCGGGGTTCGAACCCGCACCTATTGGGAATCCGGCCCAATCGTGCTGCCACTTACACCACCGTGAACTATTTAAGGACATGCAAATTTCGCTTCATATTATATCTTACGTTTTAAAGGTGACGTATGGCATCTACCGGACAATGTTTACACATTGTATAGGCTTAATACTTCAAACTTTACAGTTACAATTGTATTAAACGATGACACAACCTTGTTATTCAAATTACTGAAATTTTTAGCATTTAATATGCTTAATTATTTATAAATACCCGATTACGAAACGAAAAATGATGTCACAAGCGGGGTTCGTACTCGGGTATTTATTAATAATTAAGCATATTAAATGCTAAAAATTTCAGTAATTCATCTTTACTTTCCCTCCCTCAAAATTTGCACACTTTAACATGAGGCTGAACATGACTGGCCACTGAAGACAAAGATCGAGTACCGGTGGCCCATTCACACGCGAAGAGAGGAGTTGCACGGTGGGTCTATGGGATCACGCCGCCTCTTCCGCCACCCCGGACCGATTTGGCGGGGCGAGACGCATCCATAGTCCACCGTATAAAAAAAAAGGCTGAACATGACTGGATCATTGTACGCTGTTTTACATCTTGCATTTATGTATTCTATGTTTAAACAAATAAAATATTATCTTATCTATTCATCTCTTTCTTTACTGAGTGTAATATACAATATACAACTAACGTACGCAGTAAGGTATTAATGGAAATAAACCTCTATAGGTACTTGTCTGACTAACTTCGTATTTCATTCCTATTATGATGATGTAATGAAAATTTGTCATATATGGGATGAAAAAGAGAAAGATGAATATAAAATGCATTAGGATTTGATTAAGGAAGTGTATTAATTCTAGAAGATTAACACTTAAACCGTTTAACCCACTATGATGATGGATTAAGAATACGATGTGTCACTACTCGTTCCTTACTTGTGGTAGTTGTAAAATCGGCTAAGGGATTACCACGAGCATGGATAGCAGCACTCTTATGGGAAATTTAAAACACTCACTGCGATCGCCAAGCCGATGTCAAGCCTCGTTAAGTTTACTATCGCTATTGTAGTATCAATTTTACTTATTGAGGTCTTAATCCAATATTGACCGTTTATAGGTTGATAGACAGAAAAATACATCATATGAGGAGAGCCAGCGTACTTTATTACTTTTCAAGTATAACAGCCTGATATAGTGTAGATAATCATATGAAATTTAATTTTACGGGAGTGTCGAACATTTTTATTAAAAACAAGACTCGAGAGGGCGGGCTAAATTTACCTATTTTATATAGTTTTTACCCGACTGTAAAGGAGTGGTATTGTGTTTATTAACAGTCTATGTATGTATGTATGTATGTAAGTATGTATGTATGTTTGTATGTTCCTTTGAAGCACTATATATACCAAACGCCTGGGCCGATTTTTATGATTCGCACGTCAATCGATTCCTCTTAATTCGGCGAGTGTCACTAAAGATATGACGTTATTGAAAATTCAATATGGCGACTACTGGACGCCATATAGTGAAAATAAAAAAAAATAAAGTCAACAAACTATATCGAGTGGGGTGTCGTTAAATAGGTATTTAAAAATCATTTTTAGTTTTCTCTCAACATTTTTCGATTTGACCGGTCGTTTATGATCTATATCGATTTAAAGTTTCGTAACAACCTTTCTCACATATAGGTTTTTTAGACAGTAGAAATTTACGATGAAAAGACGAAACATTCATATAACTGGATGTGGATGGACATATACTGAAATATCTAGTAGGCATATTGTCCAATATACCATAGGTAGTCCTACCTAAAGTATCTAATGTCTGACGCGGTCGCCCATCTCCAATTTCTAACGATTTAGTACTTTACTTCAGTCGAAAAACTATATATAGTTAGGTACTTACCTACTTATTAATAAATAAGATAACTATAGCTACCTAGGTATTTATAACTAAAAAGTATAAAATAAAAAAATGATTAAAAATAATCAAAAACCCGACTGCGTAAAAAGTCACCAAAAATACGTACATAATAAAAAAAACTGAAAAGAAAAAAACAAGCACTTAGATGTCCGGTGGTCTAGAATTCCATAATATATTATTGAATAAATACTATTGCAGAAAATGAAATATATTTTAATAATAGAACATGACAACTGAACAGTCGGGATCCTTTATTCGACAGCAAATCTAATTTTTCAATGGATCCCGACTCTTCAGTTGTCATGTTCTATTATTAAAATATATTTAATTTTCTGTAATAGTATTGATTCAATAATATATTATGGAATTCTAGACCACCGGACATCTAAGTGCTTGTTTTTTTCTTTTCAGTTTTTTTTATTATGTACGTATTTTTGGTGACTTTTTACGCAGTCGGGTTTTTGATTATTTTTAATCATTTTTTTATTAGTATTGGTAGGACCACGCTGTTGACAGTTTTCTGTCTACATCCTCGGGCCGGTCCGTCCGGGGTGGTACCACACTCTCGCAGAACATCGACGTCTGAGCAATGGCAATGTGCTGTTGTGCTTCGTTCGGTGAGCGAGAGAGTCTGAAGTCCAACTGGGTCAAGCCCAACTCGAGAAATTTTCCGTGCGTTCAGGCGCTTCTGCCATACCTACTGTTGCAATCAATGTTAAGGCTCACATATAGGCCCCATAAGCTTTGCCATATCCGTCGTGCTGTACTGCTGCGTTTCACGTATCAGTACATCCTCTTATCTATTGGCCTATTAGCCAATTTTTGCTTCATGTCTCCCGCTTTGCATAGGAGGGAAGTGAATTTTTTTCAACTCGCCCTGTTTTTCTTTTCTAATTAAATTTGTTGCGGGTTCCAAGACAGTTAAAAGCGTTTCCCGGGACTTCCCGAGGGTCAAACCTCGGTGTCTTATATGGAGACCATTGTGGATCCTGGCTTACAGGAGTTACAGTGGTGGGAATGTGTGGTGGGATTAGTCCCAAAAAAAAAATATTAAAAAGCCCAACTGGGTGGGTTTGGGATTTATATTGGTAGGCAGCGGCCTAGCTATATACCCTTAGTATTGCAAAGGTCTATGGGCGGCAGTAACACTTACCATCAGGTGTGCTGCTTGCTCGTTTCCCACCAAAAGCAATAAAAAAAAAGGATTTTAATAGGGCAATAGTAACTTTATCAATTAGATTTTTCAGGTTTTTAATTAATTAGAACAGAAATATAATAAATATGTTGAGAATATACAACACGTTAGCTAGAACTGCATTATGTCTTTAGTTGCAAAAACTAGTCGCTTTAAATTAATGTGCTATACCGCTGATTTTGCCGATATAATTACTCTTTAGGTCACAGAGGTCAGACAGGGGTGGCTCTGTAGACATTAGTACAACTAATAGGCGACGCTTCTAACATACTTGAGAAAGTTACGGCTGTGAATAATAATTACTTTAGAGGGAGTTTCGTTAAAGCTTTAAGGACGTTGAATTTATTAGATCTTTTGTGAAAATAAAAGATATTAACTCCATCTGAAACTGAATGTCTCGACTGCACAGATGGCGTAGTGGTTAAGATACCGACCTTCCGTGCCAGTGCCGTGGGTTCGATTCCCATGCAGGACATTACTTTGTGCGATCCACAAAGTATTGTTCTGAGTCTGGGTGTAATTTGTCTGCGTTAATTGCATGTTTGTAAAGTCCCCCGCGATACAAGGATTATTTTCCTTAGTGCAGGGAGGTGTCTTATTAAAAAAAAAAAAAAAGTGTCTGCGTATTTCAATACCAATTCTGTATACGGAGTTGGGAACAATTTTATATTTACTACTAGTGCTTACAACGTAAATATATAAATGCGACGAAAGTAAATGTAATTTATTTTATCGTTATATTCGGTGCTGAAAATAGAATATGTTATCGCATAATTTATTTGAATACTACCTTCTGCCTGCGGCTTCGCCCGCATAAAAGGTTACTTTCCTAAAGTTTTTCATCCCCTATTTTTATTTTACCCCTTAAGGGTAAATTTTTACAACAGGTTAATGTTATATTTATTTATATCTAATCAATAGCCTAAAAGTAAGTTTCAAGCTTCTGGCTTTAAAAATGACGATACTTCCTTACAACTTTTCATCCCCTTTTAAAAGCCTTTTTTTGCATCAAAAAGTAGCCTATGTCCTTTATCAGGCTCTAGACTATCTGTGTACCAAATTTCACTTAGATCTGTTCAGTAGTTTAGGCGTGAAAGAGCGACAGACAGACAGAGTTACTTTCGCATTTATAATATTAGTAAGGATTACTTAGTGGGAGATCGTATTTCAACTAGTGAAGTCAAGTCGTCAGTGTTATGAATAATATATCCGTTGTAATACTATTGTTGTTGTATCATCGCCATCTATGGCATAAAATTCCACATAGTTAGATCATTCATTAGAAGGGTTATTGCCATAATATATGGAAAATATTTTGATGATTGCAGTGAGGTGTTGTACATTTCTGAGGAGAACATTGCTGCTCATTTTCTTGCTGATCCATGAAGGTTTTCGTTAGCCGTATTTTCAAATCTCGATCAAGGACTCCATTTACACGAGTACGCCAAACGGTGCCATGGACCGAAACACTCCCACAGCAGCCGTCGGCACGTAGTGCTTGGTCCGTTCACAGAAAGCATGAGTTAGGAAAGGGGGGACACCGCGCCGACAAGCTGCGGAGCAAGAACTAAATTGCTCCCAAAACCACCATCGCCCTTCGAGCACCAGATCCAGATGTTTCATCTGAGCTCGGAAGCTGATGGGGACTGAATTGAGGGTGATCAAGGTACCGGCGGAAGGACCGTTTCGGGGTCTTTAAAATAATAGGGACTCCATCTTATTGAGGGCCACACTGAGCAACAGCGCTTCCATCTATCCGACAATCTTCTCAGTTGCCGAGAGTTGGCAGGCGTGCCGCCTCAGGATATGCCCCGGGATGTGACGAGCGTGTCGTCGGTTTAGCAAATTACGTTCAGCCTGAGGGGGAGAGGCTAGGCCACCGAAGACAAAAATCGGGTACCGGTGGTCCGCTCGCACGGCGAAGAGAGAGGAGTTTTACGGTGGGTCTATGGGATCACGCGCCGCCTTTCCGTCACCCCGGACCGATTTGGCGGGGCGAGACGCATCCATAGTCCACCAAAAAAAAAACCTAAAGGGGAGAGGCTACCTCGCAACGATTTTGTTCACATTTGCTGGATTAGTATACCATATATTAGTTACTGTAATTCTATTTTCACGTCACCAGTATCAATTCAGGCTTTAGAGTAATACAGATTAGTTACAAGTGAGTGTGTAATTATAATGGAACTAGTCCTAATAATTGGTAATATCTATATGGTTGAATTATCATTCTCCTACTCTTATCCCAATTACTTGAGGTCGATACAATATGTACTCTTCTTTCATAGTGCATATTGTTATTGGCAATCGTTTTATGACCGGTCACCTTCCAGACGTCAACCCTCCTTGGGATTGTAATTGTTGACCCAATGGCATCAGATCGTGTTGGCCCAGGTCGTTATTAGGCTCTTAGTCGTCTTTTACGACAGCCTCGAGCAAATTAAGGGTTGGTAGTACTCGTAGCCGCTACCACACAGCAATCTATATTTTTTGTTGAATATAGTCAACAAAACTCTTTCTTAATAAATAAATATTCTTGTCAATTATAGTGGCTAACCACATAAAGCTATTTTAACGAATGTTTGAACTATGAAATTCGTGATTAGGTGTGTCGTGTCATAGTTGAGCGCATAAAGTATAATCATTTCCGCAAAAGTATTGTGAAAATAATGAAGTTTGGTTATAGAAGAAATTGCCCTATTATTATTGAAATGTGTTGAAAATCACGCAACGAACTGAAAACACAACGATGAATGAAACAACAAATGAAAAAATTAAGTGTGTTTGATAGAAAGGTATATTTTATTATTAACGTTTCTACTTTGAGTATTACTGTAAAAAAAATGTGCCCTGTGTCTCGGCTGTTATGCATATCAATTGCTGTTAATGTAGTGAGTCAATACCTTATCATCATCATCTTAGCCTATCGCCGTCCATTGCTGGACGTAGGCCTCCCTGATGTTTCGTCACAGAGTGCAGTCCTGTGCCGCTTGTATCCAACGACGCCCAGCATCCTTCACCAGGTCGTCTATCGACCTTGGGTGGTGGTGGACATCCTACACTGCGTCGTCCGGTACGTAGTCGCCACTGTAGACCCTTCCAATACCTCATACATTAAATTATCAAAAAAAAATTGGCAGGCTATGTTCTGGACATACTCCATCCGTTCTGTTCGAGGCGACAAAAGGGCGGCGCGTGACCCCATACCCACCACACTCCCTCCCCATCGCCATTGGGCTGGCCACTGGTACAGAATCTCAAGCAAACATTGAAGATTTCAAAAAATCATTGATTGTTATCTCGGAATCGTGTGCTGCGCTTCTGAGTATTGCCACTTTGCGCACTACACTACATGATCGAGTATGGTGATAACATGACATGCTAGGTTACTGCTAAAATTTCATACTATACGTGTGAGTTTAAATCTTGAGTCTTATAATCATTTTTTGGTTTCCGAATAAGTTTTATAAATAATATGTCAAATTTAGCTTTTGATGTGTCATGTATTTTTTTTTCCTTTTTGGCGGCGGGCTATGGAGTGGTCACACTCCGCTAAATCCATCCGGGGTGACAGAAGAAGCGGCGCGTGACCCCAAAGAACTGCCCTACATGTACTTCTCCTCGTCAAGCGAGCGGGCCACCGAAACCCGGTTTTGTCTTCGGTGGCAATATGTTATAAAGAAAAGTAATCAATAATTTAGATTATCATATCGTTTAGTAGGTACAATTAAAAAATAAGATAATTAAGTTGAAACAACGTGCAAAGTTTCTCTGATTGGTGTTATGATAATACATCTCGCATATAGACAAATATGCGCTCGATAATTTAGTTTTTATACGCAACTAATCACACCAGCTAGTACCTACTGCGCGCTGTCCACGCAGCAGGCTGTACCATCTAGTGTGATTAGTGGATAGACAGTGGTTGGAACGGAATTATGTTGTTGGTTCAAGACCTGTGTGTGACAACCAATTTTCGGTTTGTAAATGAATTTCTATATCATACCTACATATAACTTCATCTTAGCTCATATATGTCCCATATGCAAGTCCCGCTCAATAACAGGGCAATTGACCTACTATATTACGCTGATCAGACGGGTTGGTATAGGGATTTCTTTCTATTGTATTATTTATTATATTATATCCCTTATTCGTCTTTAACGACATCCACGGGCAATATAGGGGGTGAATCGTATTCTTACTCCGTTGGAAATATATACCTTGTTGTCAATTTTCTAATTTTCCTTATAAAGTTACATGATCTTAATTCTATTAAAACCTGCTTTTCTAAACCTATAAATCCATACAGAAAGGCATAAGCAAATGCCAATATAATATAGGTCGACTATACTCAATATAGCATATTTTTATTTACTTTAATGACATTTTTCTCGAATTTATTCGAAACGAAAAATTGTGAGAAGTTGTCCATTTTATATACCCGACTATAGGTACTCAACTTTTAAAATCATTCTAGATATTCTTGACTAGTGTTTGAAATTTTAATATGAAAACAAAACTATCATGCAATCTCAATAACTCGAATCTCAAGGAAAATGCCAAAGAATTACGTTAACAATTTTTCGACTTAACAAATAGTTCAAAATACAGGAGACTAATTGCTAAAATCTCGTTTTACGAAAACGCGAATTTTAAATTGCTTAGAATAATGAATAAAATATTAATATATACGATAATATGAATAATGAATATATTCATTCGTTGTACGAGTACCAAACAGGAACAATAGACTAGAGACCACGATCATTCCTCTTAAATTTCATTGTTATGAGTTGTGGAATTTCAGGTAAGACGTCATTATATTTAATTAACTATGGCTTCTTGAAGTTAATTTTTCAATTCGAGTTATAGAGTGTAAATATGTACCATCACTGGTATATTATTCCCCTAGGAGTTGTTAGGGGAATCATGTTCGAGTTAAAAGTCTGACACCTAGCATGCTAACAAATAAATAACTATAACATTTATAAAAAAGTATTTTGTGTTTATTTATATTATTTCATTGCTTTTCATGTTTCTGTAAATAACGGTTTTAATAAATAGCAGCGGCTAATATTATTTCCACATCTATTATACTTCGACATAATATTTAGCGTAAAGATCGAGCAGGGCTTCTTGTTTGTAAGGTATGAGTAGTATTTTGTATTTGAAGTATATAGAGAATTTTAGCTATTCATTCCACAGCTTCTAATATGGTTTGTTTGATCTCCATTTAAATAACTATTCATAAATTAAATACAAACTCATTTCAAAAGCAAATACGTGAAAAGCTTAGTTGGATTAAATGACCCCAACAATTATAAATCTTCCCGTTCCGATTTGTTGTTATAGATTAAATTAAGATGGTTCTCTTTAAAATTGTAAATGTTAGGGAAAGGACTCTACAATTATGTTTTTAACTAAATCTTAAATAATATTGCAGTTATCTTCAAATAATCTTGACCAGTTTGGCAGCAAAAGTATACGGTAAAATTATTGAAAGGAGAATGAGGATGGTGTCCAACGGTTTGATGTGTGAGACACAAGGAGGTTTCAGGAGTGGAAGGGGATGCATGGATCAAGTGTTCTCTCTGCGCAACATCGTGGAGAAGCATCTGGCTCTAGGTCAGAGGGTTTTCTGCAGTTTTGTGGATCTGGAGAGAGCATTTGACACGGTTGTACGAAAGGAACTTTGGGACATTTTACCGGAGTATGGTATTAACGGTAAACTGCTACAGGCGCCCAGCCTGTAGCAGTTAGTTTAGCCTGTAGTAGTCCGGTTACATGGGCTGTAGAGCCTGTGTGCGGCTGGATGATGGAATGTCGCCTTGGTTTGACGTCAATATCGGCATTAAGCAGGGGTGCGTTCTGTCAGCCAGGCTGTTTATCATATATCTGGATAAATGTCTCCAAAGGTTGAACGATATAAATGTGGGAGTCCAGATGGGCGACTCAGTGGTCACTGCTCTGCTTTATGCAGATGATGCAGTCCTGCTAGCACAGTCAGTGACTGACCTGCAGACCCTAGTCGATACAATGACAGAAGATTGTAAGAAAAGGGGTCTACGCGTGAATGTGAATAAAACCAAAATAATGGTCTTTGAAAGAGATGAAGCCAGAACAGATGTAAGAGTAACAATAGGTAATGATGTACTAGAGCAAGTGGATGAATTTGTATATCTTGGATGTGGATTTAGCCGAGATGGAAGGTACACCACTGATATAGAACGAAGAGTAAATGCGGGAAATAGAGTGAACGGAGCGTTGGGGAAACTTCTCGGTAGCCACCACCTCAGCCAGAAGGCACGTGTAGCAATACATAACGCAGTGCTTGTCCCAACATTACTGTATGGAAGCGAGAGTTGGGTATGCAGAAAAGAGTATGAAAGTAAAATTAATGCGGTCGAAATGCGATCTCTACGGAGAATCTGTGGAGTAAGGCTGACCGACCGCATTCGTAACGACGACGTAAGAGAGCGAGTAGGTATGAAAGAGAGTATTGGTGTAAAGATACGAAAGGGAATCCGATGGTTCGGACATGTGGAAAGAATGCCGAAAGAACGTCTGGTTAAGAAGATATACAATGCGAAAGTGGGAGGATGTAGGTACCGGGGAAGACTGAGACTCACCTACCTACACCAGATTGGTCACGTGCTGAAAGAAGGTGGAGTCAAGTCAAGTCTCCGAAACCGGCGAGCGTGTATGAAGAGAATTATGAATGTTGAGGAAGCGAGTGAAGTATGCAGAGATAGAGTTCTCTGGCACTCTGTTCTCTCTGCCTACCCTGCAAGGGATATGGCGTGATGATATGTATGTATGTATGTATTAATACCTACAAAAAATATGTCACGGAATATATCTAACTATTATACTTAAATTATAATAGCAGTCTTTATGTTCTAAATCCTAAGGAATAAAAATATTTTATACGGACGTGTCTTTTAAAAAATCGGCCAAGTGCGAGTTCTACTCGCATACAAAGGGTTCCGTAAAACTAAAAAAAAAATCAAGTTTGTTGTATTGGAGCCCCCCTTAAATATTTATTTTATTTTTAGTATTTGTTGTTATAGTTTATTATTAACATATATTATTTAACCTACCTAGACCAGATCGGTCATGTACTGAAGGAAGGTTCACCTTCCTTCAGTACATGACTGAAGACTCGGAGACTCTTGACTTCAGTCAAGAGTCTCCGAAACCGGCGAGCGTGTATGAAGAGAATTATGAATGTTGAGGCAGCGAGTGAAGTATGCAAAGATAGAGTTCCCTGGCACTCTGTTCTCTCTGCCTACCCTGCAAGGGATATGGCGTGATGATATGTATGTATGTATGTTGTTATAGCGGCAATAGAAATACATCATCTGTGAAAATTTCAACTGTCTAGCTATCACCATTCTTGAGATACAGCCCGGTGACAGACGGACGGACAGACGGACGGACGAACAGCAAAGTCTCAGTAATAGGGTTCCGTTTTTACCTTTTGGGTACGGAACCCTAAAAACTACTGAGGATAAAACAAACGGCCGATCGGCATTATATGGGGTTGGCCCAGGTCGGTATAAGGCTCTTAGGCCTCTTTTATGACATCCACGAGCAAAGTTAGGGTTGGTAGTATTCGTAGCCCACACAGCTAGACAATACTTTCTGCGATAAACAAATTATTGTCCTGAATCTGAATGTAATTTGTGTGGGTTAATTATATGTTTCTAAAGTTTCACAGTTACACTCATAGTTACATTTGTATTTTAGTACCAATTCTAATCCAAAAGTTTGTATTTCCATTTTTGTTTCCTTATGTGATACTCTATATAAATAAATTGTGCCGATTGTGAGAACACTTATACTTGTAGCTGTTGTTTTTTTATCCCGATATTCCTAAGGAACAAAACTAAAGCGCGGGCCGTATATAAAATAAAATCGCCCCCATTGCCTGAACGTTTAGATTTTTCAAACCACGCAACGAATTTTAATGCAGTTTTCGTCAATAGGCAGAATATATCAAAAGGAAAGTTTATATGTATAATACATGCGTATTATAGTAAAATAACGTCCTAAAAAAAAAAGAAATTATCAATACAGTATTACTCCTTATCCAATGAAATTTATGTTAGATACGTGGTACATTTAATGTACATTAAAATTATTTTGTACAGCGCATAATTAAAATGAATATGCTAGAAGTCACCATGGTTGATAAAACGACCGAATACCGAAGCGAAGTGACGTCGGGTCGCTAGTATTATATAAAGAAATTGTAAGCGCAGTTTGTATTGCATTCTAACTAATGTTATAAATGCAAATATGGATGTGTGTTTTTTATTTGTTTATTAGGCTTTTACTGTTCAAATAATCATCCGATGTTCTTGAAATTGAGTATACGTGATATAAGATGACCTTTTTTATAGGAAAGAGTACTGCTACTTAGAGATAGAAAGGTTTATGGAAAAATTCTGAAATAAACGCAACTATAGCTAGTTATCTATAAATTTTATTTCAATACATTTCGATTTTATTGAATTTTCTTCAATATTTCCTTTTCAGTCTAGTCACTTTTTAAAGGAAACAGCTTATTGCTTTGAAAGCAGCTTATACTCGTATATGTATCATTCTATTGATTGCTTTATGTATGTATTGTTCATATTTAAAGCAAATATTCCTTACATAAGCGTTTTCTTCATTTAATTTTAATCCTTTTTTTTATTGCTTTTGGTGGCAAACAACCTAGCAGCGCACCTGATGGTAAGTATCACTACCGCCCATAGACCTTTGCAATACCAAGGGTATAGCTAAGCCGCCCATTTGATATTCCGGCTCTCTCGCTCACCGAACGAAGCGCAATAGCGCGTTACTTAGACGTCGATCTTCTGCGAGAGTGTGGTACAACCCCGGATGTACTGGCCCACGGCTGTAGACAGAGAACTTGCCAATAGTCTGGTTCTATCACTGATTATACAATATCTTAATTCCGTTATAGAAAATACGATGATTCAATTCCCACAGTCACGTGGTTTCCTAATCGGCTCAACTATTTCAATTAGAGCTTCTAGAGGGATTGCACAGATGCAACAATAGAACCTACTCTGTCGAAAAAGAAAACTGATAATTTAACGAATTCTATTAGAAAATACCTCTTGGCGTCAGACAAACTGATAATTTCATTGCCCACGCTCAATAAATTGAATTTATTGAATTGTTACAATTCAATAAACCCTTATAATTGGATTGAAACAATTAGAATACGTCCTGAAGCTTTGAGTAAACTCTTGGATGGTATTTAGACAATGGTGACCTTATAATATAACGTTCAAACGTAATATTTTTCAACAACAACTTAATTTGCATAATCAAATGTTTAAATTAACTATTTTGCATTTTAATTTGAAATATTGGAGTATATTTACATTGCTTAATATTTCAAATTCGTCGTCACCGACGCGACGACGTAAGAGAGCGAGTAGGTATGAAAGAGAGTATTGGTGTAAATATGCGAAAGGGAATGCTCCGATGGTTCGGACATGTGGAAAGAATGCCGAACGAATGTTTGGTTAAGAAGATATACAATGCGAAAGTGGAAGGATGTAGGTACCGGGGGGACCGAGGCTAACCTAGACCAGATTGGTCACGTACTGGAGGAAGGTTGATTCAAGAGTCTCCGAAACCGGCGAGCGTGTATGAAGAGAATTATGAATGTTGAGGAAGCGAGTGAAGTATGCAAGGATATCGTTCTCTGGCACTCTGTTCTCTCTGCCTACCCTGCAAGGGATATGGGGTGATGATATGTATTTATGTAATATTTCACATTGTTGTAATTATTTATATATTTGTCGTCACAGATTAAAGGTTCAAAATTTATTCCCAAAAGACTTTGAGTACAAGTTACACCTGTTCATCTCTTTCTTAAAGTTTAGTGCAACGGGAGTATGTGAGAACCTTAACTTTTCGTACTATCAAGTAAACATTGGGGTTTTTGTGATTGTATCAAATATACATATTATATATATATATATATATATATATATATATATATATATATATATATATATATATATATATATATATATATATGTATATATATATATAAAATATATTTTTGTTGTCCGTATGGTGATCGTGGTGATCGTACGAGACGACTAAGGGATATAAAACACGTTTAACATCTATTCAAGAACTCGAAATAAAACCCTATACCAACACATCTGACCAGCGCGGTATAGTAGGTTAATTTTCATCCCAGGAGGCCCGAACCCACCAGTGGGACATTTATGGGCTGTGATGATGATGGTGATGAAATATACATCAGAAATATAATAAATTTCAGGTAATGTTTGTGTATCGATGAACTAATAGAGTAATGTAACATTACTCTATTATGTATGTCGTAAAAGACGTAAAAGTTAGGGATAGATATAAGATGGTACTCGCTGAGAGAAAAAAACCCAAATTTCTTTATCAATCGCTCTAGTCAGTACGCTAATATCTCCCTTTCGGTTTTTCGAGGGATTTCGGATGATCTTGTCTAATATTAAGTGTGAAAACAAAGAGCTACAGCTACTACCCAAAAATTTAAGTGTATCTTATCGTCGATAACTTATGAGCACAGGAAAGTATTTTCAAAGTATTGATCGCATAAGTAAGCCTGAAGTTACGCAGCAACCCATGGAGCGACAGCTATACTCGCGAATCCTTTACGAGATAAAATATTATCATCATCTCAGCTCATATATGTCCCACTGTTGGGCTCGAGCCTCCTCCATAGTGAGAGGGAAATTGACCTACTATACCACGATAGTCAGACGTATTGGTATAGAGTTTAGTTTCGAGTTTTCCTTCTCTTCAGATAATATAAAATATAGACAACAAAAAATTGTAATATAGTGTAATTGTCGGGAAGGTCACAGATGTCAAAGATTCGGTACCAATGGTGGGCTCAATAGCAAATAGGGAGGAGATTCGGTGGGGTATAACGTCACACGCCGTCTTTATGTCACCCCAAACAAAACAGACGGCGCATACCCAGATTATAGCCCGCCAAAAAAAAGCATAACGTAATTAAGCACACTGAAGTGGCTATGAGCTAGAAAACTTAGCTTGATGAAACGATAACTGTTAGGGAAAAAAACGTTTTCGAGTAACAACCAATTCGAGGAATTAGGTGACACTGTGTAAGATAACCTCTTCCCCAGTGGATTGACGCTCTTGTGAAAATCGAATGGATGTATTCGATGCAGTGAGTACAGTTTCGTTCTACGTGGTAATCTCGTGGAGTAGCCTATGTTCAACAGTGAACGTTGATTAGCTGATGGATTGATGGATGAATGCATGCATAATATTTTGGCTTTTATGCCACATGTAGGACATATAAAAGCAATTAAGAAACTATGCATGTATTTGTTCAATATCTGTAGAAATACACTTTGCTTTTTTGGCAGATATATAAAACTCCACAAAAATCTCAGCGGGAAATTTATGAGAGCAATAAAATGTGGGATGTTTCCTTGCTTGAACTAAGAGCTACTGCGATTGTTTGAGGTCCTATTTGTGTAGTTCCTCACAAATATTACCTTTTATTACAGTGCGGAGTGTGAAACTTTGTAGGCAAGATTAAAATGTTTTATTATAGGTTTCGCCTTACCAGAATTATTGCAACTTAGTATATGATTTCATTTCTGTATTATTGAATATTTATACCCGACTATGTAGGGTGATTGTATGTCTGACTGCTATGTATGTTTATGTATGTATACATGTATATGTGAGTTTATTCTGTTTCCTTATAACTTCTAGGCTACATACTATAATGTGAAAAATGAAGTACTGTTAGGAGTGTCTTAGTTGTCCGCTGATTATCAACTATGTTATATTACGTAACATAATATTTTGTAAGACGTCATCTAAACGATATAAAGACTTGAATAAAGAAAAAGGTTTTTGAAACTGTGTGTTATTACATTTTAGTTATCATTATATTTTATGCTAGCAAATGCAAGTAATTTACTCAATAAATATACAAGGTGGAGATGACAATTACGACAATAAATGTAAACACCGTCAATACTAGTGTATTGGAGTATTTTAAAACTATCTATTAAGAACTCACATGCAAATTTATAAAAAATATTTAAATAAACTTTTTATCATAAATATTGAAACAAAATAGAACACCGTTTGTAAATATTAGTTAACTTACCTGTAATCCGACCGAGTAGATCCTTTCATTATACCGCATGCATTAGGTACTTTTAATTTTCTTATCTATGTCTGATGACACAGTTTATATGGATCTTATTGGTCAGGAATAAGGTATAATATACATTAATTTGTACTGCGTTTAGCGAAGACTTTAAGTGGTAAACTGACGATATGTAGGTACTTACCTTCATATTAGTTTATACTGATGCGGCGCCAGAGGTCTTTGATCTCTTAGTGATAGCCTAATAATTTTAATTTTTAATACAGAGTGTAGAACATGTTAATAATACAAGGAATGTGCTGTGGCTAAATTATACGACATATTATATTCAAAGTTTTTATACAGGCTGGGCAAGTCCTCAGATACACTAAATTAATATTATTGTCGTATGGTAGTTTCCACCTGTATAATGAGCCACACATTTAAGCTTATTGTTTTTTTGATCCTTTACTACCTACGTTAAAAATTATTTTGATAAACCACTTCAACGACAAAGGTGGGAAGCTATAAATAAAATATATAAATATTATAATTGAACTTATAATGTCTATTTATTTCTTTTACACTACTCAAAGTAAACGAGATACGTTCTCTTTAGATAGTTCTCCTTGAATATGTATTATTATTGCTAATGTCATGGTCGCAACGATTACAATGTTTGTATAACAACTGTATACACCCTACAGTGATCTGTTTAGAGTTTAGATTTAAGTATGAAGATTTGTAAATATTAATGTGTCACCTTCGAGTCACAAGATTTATATTTGAAACTGAAGCAACCGCTACCTTCGAAAGGTTCTAACTATACCTACAATTTATTTAATATATGACAGTATACTTGCTTTATTAGTAGATTTTTCATGTGATATTGAAGTTACCGTCTGATATTGATAAGATTAACTGTTGATAAGAATAACAGAAATAAAATAAATATGTACGTCAAGCAGTATAAGAAAATCATTATCACTGTGTATTCGTGACGTGTTCGTAAGCTGGCAACAGTAATTTTATGTGTAAGGAAGGTCTCCTTCCATGCTAAAATTGTTAGCATTGGAAGTCGCCCGAAGGTGAGTCACCCGGCGGTGGAGAGAAGATTTGGAGTCCTCCGTAGCAGGCCGGGGGACTGTGGAGGCGGTTGCTCCACATCTCCACCACTTGATCAATAGAAGGCACGGCAGCCTAAGCTTTAGGATGGTGCAGTTGTTTACCGGAAACGGGGTCTTTGGTAAGTACCCGCACAGGATTGGATGAGAAGGGGGCCCCAGGAAGCCACGAGTGTGGTGCGCCAGTAGATGATGCGTATCACGCTCTGGAGGTCTGCCTGCCTGAGGGCCCCAGCGCCACGTCCTATCGGCGGTCGTTGGGAGAGATCTGTCGTTGTCGACCATCATCTCGAAGATGCTTGACAGCGACAGGTGCTGGTCGTCGATGGCCTCCTTTTGTGAGGCCATCGACGCGCCGTGGAGCGGGAACGCGAGGCGCTTGCGTCCGCCGATTCGCTCCGCCGCCAGTGACCGGGGAAAAGGAGACGCCGCATATTATGCGCACCTCTTCTCACTGCCATGAGGGACGATAGGACGTGGCCAGAAGGGTGCCGGGGATCGAATGTCAGTATACGATCTCTCCAGCACCCCGTAAAAGCGCGGAAGGGGCCACTGTGCTTTTAGTGGGTATTCCAGTCGGACTTCAGCTGGCCGGTGAGTAAGTCTGTCACCGACGGGTAGCGCGTAAATGCGTTTCACAAAAAAAAGGACACAATTGTTAGCCGAAAATCTTTAGCCGCGTCATATCTTGTCGTGTTATTTATCCATTTATTTTCGTTTTGAAATTGCTAGAATATGTTTTAATTTATTGAAATTATTATCCTAAATAAAACACACACTTAAGCTTAACATTAGGTAACATTAATGTTGCGTACGTTTTGTATAAAATCCTATAAATAAACATTTAAATAAAATGAGTACACAGAGCCATTTTAAAACCAGAATTTACAAATTACTGAATATTTTCACTCATGTATTCATATGTCATGAATATGATAGTTGATATTGGCAGTTTGTATTGTATAGTACATATTAATAATCCCCTGACTAACTTTAGAAAATCTATCTGTCGCTCTACGAAGTTCGGAAGTAGTGGTGTCACCACATAAAAAATAATAATATCATCAATGTTTCTTATTAATTTTTACATCTATTTCAGTTAATATATCTAAATGGAGTTCGAATTTTCTGTTGAGAACTGCGTAAGGAAATCAATAAAAGCTTAAAAAAAATATATTTTTCGACTAAGTGTGCTTTGGCCGCATCCCGCTCAACTTTTCGAGATGACAGAAGGTCTGCATGAGGTTCTTAATCTGCGGTATGTTCTTTCTCGACCTTTTGAACAGGCTGTCAGTACTGTTGGTTGAATACGATGACTGGGCTGGTGGTTTGCCCTTTCGGGTATCTTTCGAGTGTCGTCCTGAAACACTGCGTGATGTCACAGCTATGCGGTTGTCCACCCTATAGTTGGCGTCTCATTATAATCATCTCAGCTCTAGAACCTCTTCCACAAAAAGAGGAAAGTTGTCCTACTATACCACGTTTATCTGACACGTTGGTTAGTATAGGGTTTTATTTTGAATTTTCATTCTCTTACATAGATGTTATATGCATATTTAAGCCCTTAGTCGTATCAACGACATTCACAGGCAAGACATAGAGTGGTGAATTGTATTCTTACTTCGTCAGCACACAAAAGAGTTGGCGTCTATCTCATTCTAATATATGAACTCATATTTAATAGATGTATGTTTAGCTGTGTGGTAGCGGCTAAGAATACTACCAACCCTTACTTTGCTAGTGGATGTCTTAAAACACCACTAATAGCCTTATAACGATCTGAGCCAACTCCATCTGATGCCATTTGGTCAACAATTACATTCTCAAGGAGGGTTGACGTCTGGCAGGCGGCTGGTCATAAAACTATTGCCAATAACTTTTATAATATGTACTATGAAAAAAGAGTACATATTGTATCGACCTCAAGTAATTGGAATAAGAGTAGGAGAATGAAATATTGTAATAGATGTATGTTAGCTGTGTTCTGTGTGTTCTAAATTCGGTATACCTCTATTTTATTAAACAATTTTGTCAGTGACAGTTTCATGTGTGCAACATCAATGAAGATGTGAGAATAGTGCCAAGTAGCAATTAGTAGCGGGATCACGTCGCTCCTGGAGTGCACTGTCGAATCTTATTTTCAATTAAATCTAACTGCCATTCTTGAGTGCTTTGCTGCAGTTTGCTTTGTTTATATTTAAATAGAATTATGCATATCTCTCTTGCTGCATACGTATCTTCTTCTTGTCTAAAGTGTCGCAGACTTTAACTTTAACTTATTGCGAGTGTCGTTTAATACGATTAAGAAATGTAAGCGGATAATATAAACTCATTTGCAAAAAAAAAACGGGCGGTTTTGATTTTCATTCATATTTAAAAAGATACAATACCAAAAAGGTTTCAATCGTTTGTACACGTTACTGGCCGGTTTTAAAAATGCTGTGGTATTTAAAAAAGTACGTTCTAAATTCAATTTTTCATTTGATGTTCATTTTTACAGAAAACCCCTTTTTATCCTACATTTTTGGCGCGAAGTTCCAGAAGTTAACATCGACTTTCATAACTTTTATTCAATTTTTATCGATTAATTTCATATCCTTGACTGTCAAAGCTTTATTTAATGCTGTTTGGCTGTATCAAAAATGGTAGATAAAGTGGTAAAAGCTACCAAAATTATCGTGCTTGAAGAGGGTTGCAGCCAATGTTTCGTGGCTAGGAGGCTAAATGTTAGTCGCTCGACAGCCCAAAGGACCTGGCAGCGATATCAGGAGACTGGTTCCGTCGAGAGAAGGCCTGGTTCTGGAAGAAAACCATGTACCCAACCACGGGATGATCGTTTTCTTGTGAGTCGCGCATTGAGAAATCGCAAATCTTCGTATGTGGATCTTAAGAACAACCTCCAAGAAGTAAGAAATGTGCATATTAGTCTATGGACGGTCAGGAGGAGGCTTCTCGCTGCCAATATACGCAGTCACCGCCCGGCCCGCGGCCCCAAATTACTCCGTGAGCACAGAGTTCACAGGCTTAGGTTCGCTAGAAATTGTGAATCATGGACTCAAGACGATTGGAATAGGGTTTTGTTCTCTGATGAAGCCAGGATATCTCTGTTCGGTGAAGATCGACGTCGGCGAGTGCTAAGAAGACAAGGAGAACGCTTTGCAGAGGCATGTTTCGAAGAAATCACACCTTATGGTGGGGGCTCTGTTCCATCGTTGAGCGAGATAGCCACCTGGCGCGAGGACGCCCGCCGAGACGTCATCGCCCGTTGGGTTACGCGGCTGGAGAGGCCAAGACACGGTGTCGTTACCGTCGAGGCCCTCCGGCCCGTACTGATGGAATGGATGGAGCGGCGGCACGGAGTCCTCTCCTTTCGGCTGGTGCAGGTATTGTCGGGGCACGGGTGTTTCGGTTTGTACCTGCACACGGTCGCGTATAGGGAGTGGACTCCGGCCTGCCACCATTGCAGCAGTGACGAGGACACGGCGAGACACACACTTGAGGTGTGTCCGAGTTGGGACGGGCAGCGCCGTGACCTCGTCGCTGTTATCGGTGCCGACCTGACGCTGCCGGCTGTCGCGAGGGCGATGGTCGACAGCGTTAGGAACTGGGACGCGGTCGCCGCCTTCTGCGAGGCTGTCATCTCGCAGAAGGAGACAGCGGAACGAGTCCGGGAGGATTCCCGTGACCCGGGCCGCCGTCAGCGGCCGGGGCGGCGCAGGCGCGAATACCTGCGCCTGATGCCGCCCTAACCAAGGCTTCGGGTGATCGGACCGGGGAATTGTCCGGTCACCCGACGTGAGGCCACCGCGTGAGGACGACGCCTTAACGGCGAAAGCTGTCGGGGCGTCGACAGGAGAGGAGCCCGAGAGGGCATACCGCCGAGCGGGCCACCGAAGACAAAAATCGGGTACCGGTGGCCCGCTCGCACGGCGAAGAAGAGGTGCTTGCAGGGTGGGTCAATGGGGTTGCGCGCCGCCTCTTCCGTCACCCCGGACCGACTTGGCGGGGTGCGACGCCCATGGCCCACCGCACACAGACTGCCTGAACCTACATATAAATAATATTAACATCTGAATGAAGAGTCTTCTCCTTTTTTTTTGCTATTATTTACCTATGTTAGAAAAGATACAGACACATAATATAAATAAAATTAAAATTATTAATTCAATTCTTTGAAATTTATAACAAGATATGTATGTACGTAAAGGACCTAACAGAAAGTTAAATCGGATTCTTTTTTCCTTCGGTTCACGACAAGCGCCATGTTTTCATGTGATTTTCAATTCATAAATATAATCGTAAGTTCTGTCTTTGTTTGATTACATTAGCAACTTTGTTTTTATTCTAACTGTAGTTTTATTTGGTATTCATCATCATCATCATCATCTCAGCTCATATATGTCTCACTCTTGGGCTCGAGCCTCTTCCATAATGGGAGGGAAAATGAAGTACGCTCGTCAGGCGTAGGTATAGGGTTTTATTTCGAGTTTTCCATCTCTCGCATAAATGTTATATGCAGAATATATCCTTTAATCGTCTCTTACGATCACCCACAGGTAAGACAGGGGGTGGTGAATTGTATTATTACTCCGTCACCACACGAAAGTATTTATTTGGTATTGTAATTTCTGAAGTAACGTCTGTTTAAATTATAATTATTAGGTGTATAGAATAACACTAGCTTCGGCTCGCGGCTTCGCCCGCGTAAAAGGTTTCTTTCCTAAAGTTTTTCATCCCCTATTTTTATGTTACCCCTTAAGGGTATATTTAATTATGTTTACAAAATTTTAATGTCTTATTTATTTATATCTAATCAATAGCCTAAAAATAAGTTTCAAGCTTTAATAATGACGATACTTCCTTACAACTTTTTATCCCCCTTTACAACCCTTTTTTGCATTATAAGCCTATGTCCTTTAACAGGCTCTAGACTATCTGTGTACCAAATTTCATTTAGATCGGTTCAGTAGTTTTGGCGTGAAAGAGCGACAGACAGACAGAGTTAATTTCGCATTTATAATATTAGTAAGGATAAGGATTAAGAAAATATAACTACTTCATTTATTGAATGATTTAAGTATGCTAAGGCCAGGGTGGTTTTGAATCAGGGTGAAATGAGCCGAGTAAAAGAAAGTATGGTATGGTTACGGAAGTATGTCCAATAGCACAAATGGGCTCGCGCTCTAGTGCATGGGTCTAAGGTTTTATTTTGGAATGTAAAAAATTAAAAGCAAAACCTATTTAGCATTGGTTTATTCTTCGTGTGGTGACGGAGTAAGAATACACCTCCTATCTCTATCCTCAGCACCCCCCTATCTTACCCGTGGGTGATCGTAAGAGGCGAGTAAGGGATATAAAATGCATATAACATTTATGCAAGAGAAGGAAAATTTGAAACGAAACCCTATACCAACATGTCTGACCAGCTTATTGTAGTAGGTTAATTTCCTTCGCGTTTGGAGGAGGAGCTGAGATGATGATGATGATCTATTCTTGCCTATTCGCCAATATGTGGGCTTGAAAAAATATATAGTCAAATGTAGGTTTGCGGCTGGTTTTCCCTGCCATAATTAGGTATTGCTGCATGTATAATGCTTACATTTGATGTAGGTAGATGAGTAAACCTAAAAAATATTATTGTATGGTAGCGGCCACGAATACTGCCAACCTTTGTTTTGCTCATGGATGTCGTAAAAGACAACTGATTTTCAATAGGTGTGGGTTCGTATCCCATATGTGACAATCATTTTTCGCTCTTAATCAAGTTTTTATAAATAATCAAATTTAGCATTAACATAAATGCTAAATTTCATTAATTTAAATAACAGGATCGTGTCATCGTTTAATGCAATTCTAACAGCAAAGTTAGAGTATTAAATCTGTACAATGTGTAAACAATGTCGGGTAGATGGCACATGTCTCCGTTAAAGACAAAAATATAATACCTTTTTTTTTTTTTTTTTTTTTTTGCGGTGGGCTATGGACGTCGCACCCCGCCAAATCGGTGATGGAAGAGGCGGCGCGCAACCCCATTGACCCACCCTGCAAGCACCTCTTCTTCGCCGTACGAGCGGGCCACCGGTACCCGATCTTTGTCTTCGGTGACCCGCTCGGCGGTATGCCCTCTTGGGCTCCTCTCCTGTCGACGCCCCGACAGCTTTCGCCGTCGAGGCGTCGTCCTCACGCGGTGGCCTCACGTCGGGTAACCGGACAATTCCCCGGTCCGATCACCCGAAGCCTCGGTTAGGGCGGCATCAGGCGCAGGTACTCGCGCCTGCGCCGCCCCGGCCGCGGGCGGCGGCCCGGGTCACGGGAATCCTCCCGGGCCCGTTCCGCCGCCTCCTTTTGCGAGATGACAGCCTCGCAGAAGGCGGCGACCGCGTCCCAATTCCTGACGCTGTCGACCATCGCTCGCGCAACAGCCGGCAGCGTCAGGTCGGCACCGATGACAGCGACGAGGTCACGGCGCTGCCCGTCCCAGCCCGAACATACCTCGAGCGTATGTTGCGCCGTGTCCTCGTCGCTATTGCAATGGTGGCAGGACGGAGTCCACTCCCTCCGCACGACCGTGTGCAGGTACTTGCCGAAGCAACCATGCCTCGACAAGACCTGCACCACCCGGAAAGAGAGGACTCCGTGCCGCCGCTCCATCCACTCCATTAGTACGGGCCGGAGGGCCTCAACGGTAATAACACCGTATCTAGGCCTCTACAGCCGCGTAGCCCAACGGGCGATGACTTCTCGGCGGGCGTCCTCGCGCCAGGTGGCTATCTCGTTGAACGATGGGGAGCCACCCTCTTCGCGCATTGAGGTAACCCGCCGGTAGAGGTCGGAGAGCATCTCCGCCTCTAGGTCCCACGGGGGTGTCCCGGCCAATAGGCACGCCGCCTCTGTCGACACCGTGCGGTACCCGCGAATGGCTCTGACTGCCATGACTCTCTGTGGCCTCCACAGAACCGCCCTGAGTTGGGCGTTCAGAGCCCTCGCCCACACGGGTGCGCCGTACATGGCCATTGAGCGGATCACCCCCGCATACAGCCGTCGGCCCTGAAAACTGGGTCCGCCCACGTTCGGCATGAGCCGAGAAAGGGCGGACGCCGCGCCGACCAGCCGGGGAGCAATTTGACGAAAATGCTCCCGGAACCACCATCGCCCGTCGAGCACCAGACCCAAGTACCTCATATGGGCCTGGATACTGATGTGGATGGAGTTGACGAGGCGCCGATGGGCAGCCTGACACAGGGCCCATGGAATAAAAGGGCCTCCGTCTTGTTTAGGGCCACCCTGAGCCCCAGCGCCTCGATTCGCCTGACCATCTCCTCGGTGCCGAGAGTGGCCAGGCTCGCCGCCTCTTCGAATGTCCTGCCCCGGGCTGTGACGAGCGTGTCGTCAGTGTCGTCAAAAATATAATACCTGGCGAAGATTGAATTGATTGATTGTTTCATCTGGCAGGCGGCCGGTCATAAAACTATTGCCAATAACTTTTAAAATATGTGCTATGAAAGAAAAGTACATATTGTGTCGAACCCAAGTATTTGGGATAAGAGTAGGAGAATGATGATGATAATGATATATCTTTAAGTGAATTTTTATTCATCTAAAAATCAGTAGATACTGGATGTCTTGTCATCAAGCTTATACTGAGCTGGCTACCTATCCCTTCAGAACGCATCTTTCATCGCTGGAATAAAATGATTTCTTTCTTATTGTCTGTATGATTTTTATATCTGAAAATAAATAATTGAATCCTATCATTTGAATTAATTTTGTAAAATTACTGAGCTGAAACGTCAAATTAACTTTGTACCATTATTCTATAACAAGTAACCCAATTTTGAAGTACAATAATTGAATGATTCCTTTATTTCATGTGGGAATAGAACAAAGTCTTCAGACTTGGCAGAGATAATTAACGATACTACCTATAGTTAAACTACTAACGTCATGCGATTTTTATTTTCTGGACAGTAAAACAAAATTAAAACTATTTCGTATGCATGATTTTTACTTAAATAATTTTCGTCATAAGTTACTTTTATATTCATTATACATACACATACTGAACATGCCTTCTTGTGAATTTTTTTTGAAATAAATTAGTACGGAAGGACCTCAGTACTCCGGCCGGTTCAGTGACGTCATTGTCTATTGGATAATCTGGTTGGAGAGGCCTCGGTTCGATGTTCGGACCGTTGAGGCCTTCCGACCAGCGTTAATGGAGTCGCTGGGTTGATGGATAGCTCGGAGTCCTTCCGACTGGTACAGGTCAATGATAGGGCATGATTGCTTCGGCAAGTACCTACACACTATCGTAAGAAGGTAGAGGACACCGTCCTGCCACCACTGTAATTGCGAAGAGGACACGGCGCAGCACAGACTCGAAGACTGTGCGGCCTGGGCAAAGCAGCGCCGTGAATTAGTCGCAATCATCGGTGCTGACCTGACGCTGCCAATCATCTTAAGACGATGCTGGACAGCGTCAGGAACTGGGGCGTGATCGCCGTCTTCTGTGGGACAGTCGTCTCGCGATAGCAGGCGGCCGGGTGGAGCCAAGACGAAATCTTCTATGTTGACACGCTCTGCCGGCGGCACATGGAACATTATAGGTGCGAGTACCTGCACCTGATGCCGCCCCAGTCGAGGCCACGGGTGTTTGGACCGGGGAATAGTTCGTCACCCATTGAGAGGCCAAACGCGTGAGGGCGACCCCTCGATGAAATAAAGAGGTACGCGTACGGCAGGTTATGGGGTCATGCACCGCCCCTTTCGTTGCCCTGGACGGATTGATTGTAGTGTGTCTATGTACCTTAGCCTGTCACCAAAAAAAGAAGGTTCAAGGTTGGTTGAACATTAAATACTCAGCGTAGTTTTGTATTTCTATCCATTCTACAAATTATACTGTCATTAATATTCTATTCATCCGTGCGGTGGTAAAACAAGAATATAATTATGGCGACCCCTTATTTGACCGTAGGATCTGTTCTCACCAGCAGAGTATATACCGACTGCCTCCTGGGAATGAAGTAAAAGTACTCATGTCAGTGCAGAGCCTCTTTATACAGAACATCCACGGTAATACCTGGTACAAGAATAACGACTACTGGTGGAACTGAATTTGATATAGGTCATGAACAGGTTCCTATTTGAGAAATAGCCTGCTCTTAACTGATTCATACTACTGCGCAACCTCGTTAGTTATGATTACTTACTTGTGTTGTAGGTAGAGAGTTATCGAAGCAACATTTTAATCATAAATCTTTAGGCAGGAATATATTGTCGTCTACAATATACCTAAATAGTCAATATACATACGTTACAGCAATATACATACGTTGTGGTTGATTTTGGTGGGTTATCGATGGCGATGGTACCCAAAAGGGGTAATCCGCAAGGCCCGCTACTATTGTTAAGGAATCAGTGCCAGTGGTCGGCCCAATGGCGACGTAAACTAACACGGTGGGTTACGACGAAGAGCCAACACGTCACCTTTCCATCACTTTAAGCGGAAAGAACTTAGCGTGTCTAGAGTTATAAAAAACATGAGGACGGAAATATCCTCAGAGGGACTGGCTTCCAGAATACTCCTTTTTACTATATCTCTAGGATACCAAGGTTAGCGATGTAATATTTGTGCTAATTTATTAATCCTATAAGTAAATAAAAGTATCACCACTAAATTTAATCCACTACATCTTACTCTTACTCCGCTTACTCTTTTAGGAAAAGAAAATTGATAATAGTGAAAGTGTTCATTTATTTTTATCGAAGGGTCTTTGTATTTAATTTTAAGACAGTCGACAAACATTTTTGTTTAGTTTCATATCAACTTTGTTACTGTGTTTCTCTCCCTTCGCGGAAGAAATTCGTAAAATCTGTTTTTAGTAAGTCCCTACCATTATCCAAAAAAAAACTAGTGCAATATTTTTTTAAATTTAACTTCTGTAGTTTCAGTTTGACGTTAATGATTCAGTCAACCAGCTTCTTTAACCTATTTTACACCTCCAGACGATAAAAATTGTCAAATGCTGAAACGCTTATTTATTTATTTTTACCGATGTGTAATTGTGCATAATATGAAAAGAATCGAGAAAGATTTTTCCTATATAAATTTTTTGCCACTTCGTTTCACAAGGTTTGCGTGTCAAGTAACAACTATTCAGGGTATTCATGCAGTTAACGTTAAGATTATTCACTTATTTATGTGACGACAAGCTGACAAAAGTATTTTGTTTTATATTAAGCTTTAATTTATATTAATGCATGACTTTCGTGATTTCACATGTATTTTTACTTACTTAAGTATAAATTCCAGTCCCGATAGCGTCGTAATATACTATAGTAGACTTTTTGCGAGTATTTTAAGCCCTAGCATGCATACAAAATGATATCTAAAAAGTTTAAAGGTGCAATAATAATTAACATGTAACTTTTTTATGAATTAAACAAATTAAAAAAGAAATCAACGCGTAAATTTTAATTCAAACAATTTATTATACAATCTATTATTATACAATCATTTCAATGTTGCATTTTTTTAAATTAATCTAATAATAATCAAACCAGATCGATGCACGGCTACAACTAAGAAGATTCTACCAGAAATGCTGCGAGCTCATATTATTTTTTAAATCCTTACTTCCTTACTAATATTATAAATGCGAAAGTAACTCTGTCTGTCTGTCGTTCTTTCACGCCATAACTACTGAACCGATCTAAATGAAATTTGGTACACAGATATTCTAGAGCCTGATAAAGGACATAGGCTACTTTTTAATGCAGAAAAAAAACGGGTTGGAAAGGGGGATGAAAAGTTGTAACGACTTATCCTCATTTTTAAAGCCAGAAACTTGAAACTTATTTTTAGGCTATTGATTAGATATAAATAAATATGATTTATTTTAATTTACGTTTAAGGAGCATAATAAAAATAGGGGATGAAAAACTTTAGGAAAGTAACCTTTTACGCGGGCGAAGCCGCGGGCAGAAGCTAGTAAAATAA
Organism: Lymantria monacha; assembly: GCA_905163515.2. Lineage (NCBI taxonomy): Eukaryota > Metazoa > Arthropoda > Insecta > Lepidoptera > Erebidae > Lymantria > Lymantria monacha. Next base: position 17,710,554 of record LR991096.1, read on the forward strand.
TAAAAATCTAAATTGATTGGTCACAACGTGCTGCACTTTAAAATTATAATAATAACATATAAAAACCTGTTAGTTTACTAAAATCCAACTAATCTAAATAACAATTTAGTTAGTATAATCAACATTATCATCAGCCTTTCAATGTCCACTATTGGTCGTAGACCTCCACATAAGAGGAATAATGCCATAATCGCTACGCTTGACAAGCGGGTTAACGATCGCAGTCAGTGTTATCAGTTTTCCAGAAGACCGCTACTGCCATTCCCCTGATGATCCCTTTTGACTTTTACGGGATAGTAAGAGGTAACAAGTTCTTATCCGTTTCTACACGGATTAGCTTAGATCACTTAGAAGAACAGAAGGAAATTACTAAATAAAGCGCTGCTCATTACTAGTTTCAAGAAGATATAAAATTATATTTCTCTTGTATTCGTCTCTTTGTGGATTTTGAGAAGTTCTATAAAAGCTGTTATGATTCTCAGACATCAACGACAGAAAAGATGAGAGAAAAGGTTTCAGAACGTAATATAGTTTTACTTTCAATTTAAATATAAAATCATGTATATTAGTTTTCTGTATAAAGTCCATCTTCAGCAGAAACCTATATATAAAATTATGACTAATTTCAAAGTATCTATCATAATTTAATTTTCCATTAGATTTGGACTTGGAAACTCTTAATATCAGATAAGTGTTTCTTGTTTATTAATCAATGATGAAATTTTATATGTTTATTCTTTTTTATAATGTAAATCTAACTATAAATCTCATACATATATGATTCTTTTTCATAGTTTTAGTCGTTGAAGAAATTGACAGAGAGGTACCATCCACATTTCGCTATCTAACTTCTGTCTGTTTTTATCGATGATAAAATATTTAAGGTAACACCTAAGGCTATTGGAACATCAATGTAAAATGTTGGATGATAGAGGGCATCAGACTGACTGATGTACATGTATTACCTCAAACTGATGTATAATTCTGTATAAAAATCTGGTATCGCGGTGTCGTTTATTAACGAACTTTTCCGAAACGGCCTAACAGATTTTAATGTCTTTTTTACATATTTGGTAGGTATGAAAATATGCCTGCGCCTGATGCCGCCCTAACCGAGGCTTCGGGTGATCGGACCGGGGAATTGTCCGGTCACCCGACGTGAGGCCACCGCGTGAGGACGACGCCTCGACGGCGAAAGCTGTCGGGGCGTCGACAGGAGAGGAGCCCGAGAGGGCATACCGCCGAGCGGGCCACCGAAGACAAAGATCGGGTACCGGTGGCCCGCTCGCACGGCGAAGAAGAGGTGCTTGCAGGGTGGGTCAATGGGGTTGCGCGCCGCCTCTTCCGTCACCCCGGACCGATTTGGCGGGGTGCGACGTCCATAGCCCACCGCAAAAAAAAAAAAAAGGTATGAAAATATCATAATAATAATGATGCTAAATTGATTTTGACCCTTGTGCTATTAACTCCCATATCGCGTTTACATGTATGTAGAACGCATTCTACCATACGCATATGGTTAGGCTTGATTCACGCTTACACTTCCAATTCAAACCTTGTATATCCTCTACGTTTATTCCGCTTTATTAGAATTTCCGTTCTACTGGACGTTTGTTCTCGAATCAATTACAGAGGGCGGGATTCATTCTAAAAATAATTTATATAGGGCATTTGTCACGTTTCACTACGCGGAATTGATTCGGGAGATAAATGTGACGAAATCGCCAATTTGTGATCGTTTGGAATGAATGGGTCTAAGGGTCCTAGAGAAAGACGGAAATTATATCGGGGTCAGATAACGCCAGCGGTTTCATTTGGCGTATTCTGTGTACTTTTAAAGAAATTTTAGATGAAACGTTATGTTGGAAACCAGATTCTTCTTAAGGTGACGATTTAGAATAGTTCAAAATAATTGACTGTATAGAATGGCCTTTTTTTTTTTTTTTTGTGGACTATGGATGCGTCTCGCCCCGCCAAATCGGTCCGGGGTGACGGAAAGGCGGCGCGTGACCCCATAGACCCACCGTAAAAATCCTCTCTCTTCGCCGTGCGAGCGGGCCACCGGTACCCGATTTTTGTCTTCGGTGGCCCGCCCGGCGGTTTACCCTCGCGGGTTCCTCTCGTCGACGCCCCGACAGATTTCGCCGTCGGGGCGTCGCCCTCACGCGGTGGCCTCACGTCGGGTGACCGGAAAATTCCCCGGTCCGATCACCCGAAGCCTCGGTTAGGGCGGCATCAGGCGCAGGTATTCGCGCCTGCGCCGCCCCGGCCGCTGGCGGCGGCCCGGGTCGCGGGAATCCTCCCGGACTCGTTCCGCCGCCTCCTTCTGCGAGATGACAGCCTCGCAGAAGGCGGCGACCGCGTCCCAGTTCCTGACGCTGTCGACCATCGCCCTCGTGACAGCCGGCAGCGTCAGGTCGGCACCAATAACAGCGGCGAGGTCACGGCGCTGCCCGTTTCAACTCGGACACACCTCCAGCGTGTGTTGCGCCGTGTCCTCGTCACTGCTGCAATGGTGGCAGGCCGGAGTATAGAATGGCCTAGCAGTTAAGAAACCAACCTACCATAATGTGAGTATGATTCGCAGGCAGGACAATAGTTTGTGCAAGTCACAAATTGTTGCTCTAATTGCGGCTGTAAATTGTATCCGATAATAATATGTTTGTAGCGATTAAAATTATACGTAGATTATTTACTTAGTGTAGGGTGTTATATTTTCCCTAGCCGAGGCCGCATGTCACTGGACTGGAAAATATTCCTTCACCCGCAGAGAGACTGACCGCGTGAGGGCGACGGAACGGAGAATGGTATTCAAAAGAGTAACCCGTCGGGCAGGTCACGGATGGCAATGGAAATAGTACCAGTAGCCGGCCCAACGGCGATGGGGAGGGTACACGGTGGGTTATGAGGCCACGCGGTGTCCTTCTATCGCCTAGGACGGAATGGACGGCATGTGCCCAAACCATAGCCTGCCGAAAAAAAGGTGTTATATTTTAAAGAAAACAAATATAAAAAAATAAAAATGAAAGAATATATAATATATTACAGCACCTTTCTTACAGCTGTCGTGCATAAAACGGAATGGGTCCCATTGCGTATTACTTAGTGGCAACTTTTTGGCTATGGTTTCATCATATATCGTCTCGTCAGTCGTGTTGTTATTTGATGCTAAGAAAAACCGACTTCAAAAACTGAAAAGTACAAAATAACTTAAAATACTATCATTTGCATGTGCTATCCATTGATATATTATAAGTTTTTTAGTACTTTTCAGTTTTTGAAGTCGGTTTTTAAAAACGTAGTTTTTTTTTTTAACTTTTTAGTGTTACAGACACACATAGGTTGTTCTATTAGTAGCGGGGCTTGAGCTACTCGTTCATTTGTCGCAGAGACTATATGGTTTTCTCATGGATGCCATTGTCAGAACTGGACCAAATTGTAATGGGACCACACGGGAAACACCAGCTTTCAAATAAAAAAAGAATCATTCAAATCGCTTTGCCCAGTCGAAAGTTATGAGGTAACAAACATAAAAAAAAAATACAGACGAATTAAGAACCTTCTCCTTTTTTGAAGTCGGTTAATAAAACGCAAACAGCACAGCTGGCGTAATAGTCTAATTAGCGACCTTCAATGTTTTGACAAATATTTTATCAATTTAATGTATCGATCACTTTTTGTCAAAACTTAATATCAATGGAAAATTAACTAAACAGTAATAATATATTTTTTAAAAAGTTAAATAATAAAAGTATATCATTGTTTTTTTTATATGGCAGTTTTATTGTCATGAGTTCGATGCTTATCATTTAAATATTTAGCCGAGATTTTGATGATGATTACATGATGAATATAGTCTAATACTGGATATTCCTAGTACTCTAGATCAATTCTAATTGTATTTGAGATTTCCGTGAGCTTTAGCTTTAATAGAAATATCTCTATCGTTAATATTAAAATAATTAAGCTTAAGTTAGTATAACCAATACATTCGGTAAATAAAAAACATTAACAATAAGTTCTGTTATCGAAATGTTCATAATTATAATTTTGAATCGACAGAAGTATATTATAATCTCCTCTTTTATTGTGTATGAGTACGCCTACCCCCTACGGGGGGACACATACATACATATTATTACGCCACATCCCTTGCAGGGTAGGCAGAGAGAACAGAGGGCCAGAGAACTCTATCCTTGCATATTTCACTCGCTTCCTCAACATTCATAATTCTCTTCATACATATTTGACAATTTCAATTTTACATTTTGTTTGTATACCACCGGATCGGATCCCTGCCGTAACTGAGAAGACATTCACCAGTCATATCGGTCATTTATTAAATAACTTCTTTTATATAAAAATATGTAAAACATGTTTATTAAGAATATGATGTATTTCTTATTTCTAAATAAGCGAAATGTAGGTGCCTCTATACCTCGTCTTGCTTCTACGGGTAAAATAACATGGAACTATTTTAATATAATTATATTCGCATCAAGTTAAAACGTTAATAATAATGTGATAAAATGATAATGTTTATGTATACAAAAAACCAATTACGTTTGTAAATATTCCCAGTTATGTTTGTACTACGAGTTTTAAGCTAATACAAATTTTTGTTTTGTTTCAGGTATGTTGTGTTTACCGTCGAAAATGAAACACTTAAAGTATAATAGGTAATATTTCAAAGGATTATAAATATATTGTACAAAGCATCTAATCATTTATATGATAATGGAGCTCTTTTTTTTTGAAGACAAATATACCTAAACAATTGATTTTTAGAAAGTTATTATCTCTATGCGATAATTAGTAAATAAATGTTATAAATAAAGATATAGGTGTAATCCTCGTGTCCTTTGTGGCTTTCAAGGATACGATTCACCTGCATAATGAATCTGAGATTAACCTTTTTTTTCATTCACGCTGTGGAAACGCATTTACGCTCTATCTCCCGCCAGTGACAGACGGTAGGAATGTGGGACTCGCCATCCGGTTACCCGACTGTAATTCCCGCTAAAACCACAGTGGCCCCTTCCGCGATTTTACCGGGTGCCGAAGAGATCGTCTACTGACATTCGAACCCCGAAATCCCAATAATTGGTCGTCTGGTCACGCCATGTCGTCATTCAAGGTAGTAGGAAGAGTTGCGCATATCGGCGCCTTCTCCCTGACCGCTGCCGGCGGAGCGCATCTGCGGATGCAATTGCCTCGCGTTCCCGTAGTCTCTTTTATGAAGATGACCTCCTCGCAGAAGGAGGCTATCGGCGACCAATATTTGTCGCCGTCGAGCATCTTCGAGATGATGGTCTACGGCGACTGGTCTCTTCCAATGACCGCCGACAGGACGTGACATTGGGGCCCCCACGTGGGGCCCAGTACCAGTGGACGATGCGCGCCACACACTGGAGGTATGTCCAATGGCGTGCCACAGTCATGGCACCCTGAGGCCCCCTCTCTTTCAATTCTGTGCAGATACTTACCAAAGACCTCATGTCCGGTAAGTACCTGCATTACTTTGAAGCTTAGACTGCCATGCCTTCTATTCAGCGGTAGAAATGCGGCCCAACCAACTCTACAGTCCTCCACCCTACTACGGAGAACTCCAGTTCTTCTCTCCACAGCCGGATGACTCCCCTATGGGCCACTTACAAAGCTCTGCGCGCACCTTGGTTTTTCCCACCGAGATTCTCAGGCCCAACATGCCGACCCCCACGACGAGTGTGATTCCCTCCGCTGCCAATCGGGCAGTTCCCCGGAAGTCGGGCTTGCTCATCGTGACGAGGGTATCGTCCGCATAGCAGATCACCTCCATCCCGGGGACACTTCGACTCCGTAGGAGCTAGTCAAATCAGACGTTTCGCAGAACCAGATCGAAGGCCAAGCCAGGTGGGATACCGCACTCCACTCGATCTGAGATTAAGCTACTATATTACACATAACCTTTATTTTTTCGAGATTTCTTTCCCTTGCATGTAACATAATCTGTATGTCTCGTTGCATGTTTGTGAAATATTGTTGGTGTTATAATAATGCCGGACTGTATTTCATATTACATTATTGTATCTATTTATTAGCCATACCTATTCACCTATTCATTAATTTAACTAATATTTAATAATGTATTCTGCTTCTCTTAAACTCAAACAAGTAATTTGCTTCAGATGCTTAATACCTGAATATACATATAACAAAAGGTCTTGCGAGCTACTTATACAGATAAGTCTCATTACACGAACAGTCGAGGGCTCCCGACAGCTAAGCATTGTTTAAATCTCAAATGAGCTTAATATACGCAAGCTTTTGTTCTACAAAATGTGATTCTCAATAATAAAACAGGAGAGTAATTATAGTCGAAAACCTTTTACGTTTGCGGTTTACAAGATAATTATGTCAACGTGAGTGGAAGTTAAATTGGAGAGATTATTACGTTATTGTTATGTAGTGACTTAACTAATAATGAGATAAAAAATTAAAAATCATTTCTAGTATAATTTATCAGGTATTTTGTGGATCAATATGTGAGGAAAAAAATCTTAAGATGAACTGCGCTGATCGCATAGTAGTTTAATCAACGACATGCTGTAAAATTCTTTCTACGAAGCGTAAATGATTTAATTTCTGAATATTTCGTATTCGTTATTGTATATTTATTGTATTCAGTGACGGAAGAATTTATTTATGAAATTAGCTATTAGTTTGAAAACAAAAATTATAACAAGTCTTCTAGTGGTCATTCTTTCCTAGGTGTGTCTACAACATACCAGTATCCTTTCTTAGAAAAAAAATGTGGTAATAACTGTCTTCATTAATTTACAGAAGAGCTTAGTTTTAAAGCTTCCACTTATTATAAAACTAGCTTTCACCCGCGTAAAAGGTTATTTTCCTAAAGCTTTTCATATTTTTATTTTACCCCTTAAGGGTAAATTTTTTACGAAATTTTAATGTCATATTTATTCATATTTAATCAATAGTCTAAAAATAAGTTTCAAGTTTCTGGCTTTAAAAATACGATAATTCCTTACAACTTTTCATCTCCCTTTACAACCTTTTTTTGCATTAAAAAGTAGCCCATATCCTTTATCGGGCTCTAGACTATCTGTGTACCAAATTTTATTTAGATCGGTTCAATAGTTTTAGCTTGAAAGAGCGACAGACAGACAGAGTTACTGTCGCATTTATAATATTAGTAAGGATAGCATTTCTAAAAGATTTCTCGTAATATATTCTACATTTATACCGAATTTCATACCATCTAATCACAACTAGTTAAATAATACTCCACGTTTACTAATTCACGATGATCAGCACTCATTATGTATCATAAAACACTAACAGCGTGTCAGCAGTTAATGCATTTATCGACGTATAGCATACAAATTTGATTAGCATAGGTTACAACTAATTAGATTTTATTAATAGTTTACCGCATAGCTGATTAATAGGCGGCGAGTACATGATTATGGTCATATGGAATATTTGAAAAGCGACGTGTGAAGATAAATCTTTAATAAAATTTGGTAATAGCTAAACAGCTAGTTAAAAATAACAAGATACAGATCTGTTTGATTAGATTTTGATTGTTCTTTTTTAATTTTATATTTTCGAGTCATCATTTTCCTACTCTTATCAATTACTTGGGGTCAATACTCGATCTGGGGTCTTAGATTTTGATTGTTTTTTTTTTAATTTTATATTTTCGAGTCATCATTTTCCTACTCTTATCAATTACTTGGGATCGATACAATATGTACTCTTCTTTCATAGTACATATTGTAGAAGTTATTGGCAATAGTTTTATGACCGGCCGCCTGTCAGACCTCAATCTTCCTTGGGAATGTAATTGTTTACCAAACGGTATCAGATGGAGTTAGTCCAGGCTCTTAGTCGTCTTTTACGACATCCACGAGCAAAGTAAGGGTTGGTAGTATTCGTAGTCGTTAATCATACAGCTTTGAGTATCTATTCGTTAATCAACGTCTACTGTTAGATATAGGCCCCCCCTAAGATGGAATAACCTGCTTGCCAAACGTAGGGATCCCATTCAGAAGGCGGATTGGTGATTTTGGTTGATGTTAAAATTTTCTCAGTAGGGTGCAGGTACCTATTGTTCTAGTAACTCCTTAGTAGCTTTTTACGACTTAAACGGCAAAGTGATACATAGTATTTATAAATACCCGATACGAAACGAAAAATGATGTCACAAACCCCGTTTGTGACATCATTTTTCGTTTCGTATCGGGTATTTATAAATAATTAAGCATATTAAATGCTAAAAATTTCAGTAATTTTGATACATAGTATGATTAACTCTTAATAATTTTTTTTGGAGACAGGCTATGGTCACAGTTTGGTCGATTCGTCTGGAGCAAGGCGTGGGGTTCCGTGTAACCCATAACCTGCTGTACACGTACCTCACTACCACCATGTGGGCAGAATACCGGTATCAGGTCCTTATTATGAGTTGGGTACTCATCATTTTACGGATAATTTTATAATATCCACCTGGTTAAATAAACATTGTTCAACCTTTGTAATAAGCAAAAATGTTTATTTAGAAAAAGTTAAAAGGCAAAAGGTTAATAGATAGATAATGTAAATACTTTTAAAATGCATCTAAGGAAAAATAAACGATAAATAAAGATATCGCGATTCTCAAATGGTTTCATTTTAATCATGCTACTAAAAAAAATGTAATGACTTCTAATGTTTACGCGAATATTACACATTTGAAATAAAACTAATTTTACGGGTTCTATCGTGTTTGTATTTGATTGTTAATTTCCTGTCGTTTCGAACACTTTACAGATACAGTCCTCCCGTGACCATGATTACTGTAAAGTCTTCGAAACGTCGAGAAATTAAAAATCAAATACAAACGCGATACAATCCGTAAAAGTAGTTATATAAAAAAAAAATGTACTTCTGTTCAGGAAGAGGAAGATGGAATTGTGGGTTACGAATATAATATGTCATTATTCTGTACTTTTCGGTGGGAGAAGTAACCACCACCACCAACTGCGACCGCTAACCCACTTGTCAAGCTTGGCGATTGTCGTATTATCCGCTTTGGCTAGGCTTACTTCTAGCTGTCGATTAGGCTAATGGGGTTTAGCTGATATTTAATAAAATCAGAAGCAATAGCGTCGAATATAAGAGATATGAATTTGATTATTTAATTATATATTACTAATATTCAAGATATTTTAATTTTATTGAATATTTAAATGAAATTCCTGTTTTTCGTAATTTCCGTTTGGTGACGGAGTAATAATACAATTAATCACCCTCTATATTATCCGTAGGTGATCGTAAGAGACGACTAAGTGATATAAAATTCATATAACATCTATGTAAGAGAAGTAAAACTCGAAACAAAACCTTTCACCAACACGTCTGACCAGCACGGTATATTAGGTTAATTTCCCTTCCATTGCGGAGGAGGCTCGAGCCCAACATATATGAGTTGAAATTAATGATGAATGAAAACGAAACTAAATTCATAAGATAATGATTTCTGATGTTTACGCGAGTGTACGTAAAACACATACGTACAAATTTGTATTAAAGATGTGGGTCAAAATTTAATATCTTATAGGGTAGATGTAAACTGTAATAACAATGACATATTTGACGTAAGACACCTTAGTCCTCTCGTAACCATGATCACTGTAAAGTGTTCGAAACGTCGGGCACTTAAAAATCTAATACAAACGCGATAGAATCTGTAGAAGTAGTTTTATTTCAAAATAAATTTATAAGCTGTTGTTTTAATAAGATGAACAGATGCCGTGTTCATCATCACTGACCTTTTGAAATAGAAGCTAATAATGTACCCTTTGGGAACAATTTAGAGATCCTACTTAATGTTAATGGCGATATCAATTAAAATTCCGTAAAATAATTATAATTATGGGAAATTATTACACTACAAGGCATGCTTTAAGCTAATTAATATCTTCGTATGATTGAAAAAGAAAGTGAAAACAGTAGAGAATATAAATAGAAAATGGCCGGCATAATCTAAGGGTGTTATTGCTTGAATTAACTACTAAAAATGCCCTTAATACAAGTTTTATTATACTTTCGAGCCGACAGTCTCTAGGGCGACAATAGCACGACATGATAGAGCCAATTATTTGGAGGTTTGTTGGGAACTTCAAAAATGTCTTGTTTTGATCTTAATAAGATCAACATTTTAATGTTAGTGAGGTAGATGGTTTAGGGTTTTTGAGTTGCAGTGAATTTGATGCAATTTTATGTAATTTTGTGCAAATAAAGTGTTAAAATGTAGTATAATATATAAAATAAAACTACTTTACATATCATTTTTATATTCAGATGTAAGAAATTTGTACTTTCAAGAGTCATTTAAGCTTTATTTTTATAATATTTAAGCTATACATTATCAGTCTGGGTTTGTTATAATCTGGCTAAATGGCTTTTATATCCGACTGGATTATTACATGAGTTATTACATCCATACACAGACTAGCGGTGAATGCGGAGGACTCTAAACACAAAAAATTTTGGAGGAACGGCCTCTAAGGATACGTCCTGTTTGGAAAGAACCTCGATTTGGAGTACTGCTGAAGGTAATATCGGAGTTCCTACATTATCTGAATTTATTATTACATGACACATTTTCGCTGTGTAGTACTATGTGATAGTGGCTACGAATTCTATCAATTCTTAAATTACTCGTGGGTGTCTAAAAGCTGACTAAGAAAAGATGACTAAGCTCTAAAGCTCAGTCATCTTATACGACAAATGGAGTTGTCCAAGTCTATGTAGACATAGACTTGGGCCAACTCCATTTGATACCGTCTGGTTAACAATTATATTCCCAGGCAGAATTGATGTTAGGTAGGTGGCTGGATATAAAAATGTCACAGTTTTGCACTGTGAAGATGTGGATGGCAAACCGTGATTATTTCTTTGATATCGGTTAGCGGGCCGTGTATACTGTTACCTGAGTGGTAATGATTTCGTCAGCGGACTTGTCGAGAGCATTTCTCGGACGAGGTACTTTCGAAATCTGGGACGGAGTGTAATTGTCTGCGGCGAATATTAGGGGCTTAAGGTGTTTCTTGTCAGAATCAAAGTATCTACAGGTACACTGTTTATATAGAGTCTAATGATCGGCAAGTGCTAATCGATATAGAGGTCGAAGTTACGTATGAACAACGGTGCGCTAGTACTTTTATGGATGACCCTATTCTAGAATGTTTGTAGCATATGCATCCTAAATTTTGTTATAAACATTTGCAACAGTCATTGTATAAGCAGTCATATTACCTTTAGAGCAGTTAGGAAAATGGGTCCCGGTGGTCCGCTCAATTGGCGGTGAGGTTAATACGTTAGGTTATTAGGTCGCATGTAGTCCCAGATGGTAAGTAATCTCAAAATATCATGTCATCTGATCTAACTTTAAACCTAATTATTTCTTTGGGCTGCTTTTGCTTGCTGCTTGAAAAATAATATTCTACACAACTTGTAAAGCTAGAAAGCCAACTCAGTAAGATTGGAAACAATAACGGCTTGTTGGGTTATTTTCGTATTATTTTAAGAGAGTTATTGTGAAGAATAACAACTAACGATAGAGCAGCTTTCAAAGTGTAATTGTGTTATCAGCTACCATTTACTGATAAGTAGTAGTCTATCTTTATACTTTAGATTTAGTAATAAAAATGCTTTTAATGCGAACGCAGCGTAATCCAATAAATAAAAAAAAGACTTTAAGTGCCTTCATTCATGGACGTATTCGGAACGCGCTTTATACCGTCATCAATGTCTAAATACGAAAGTTAAGAAGTAAACATAAAAAGAAATTCGTTACTTACAAATAGCAACTCAAATTTTTATGTGGCACGTAAAAAAAAACGTCGGAAAGTAGGCATCTACTAACAGTTCGAAAAATGTCATTCAAATAAAAATCCACTCGGCAAGTTACGACTTTCGAGGGCGTAAAAATAGGCCGATTTTACACCTCACAAGGACCTATAGTCGATTTTATATGTCCGCATAAAACGCCATTCAATAAAAAATATTTAACAACCCGTGACAAGAAATTGTTGGGATCATCTTAAGCACGTGTGTTTGTCATAGGAGATCGCGTTGCCCATATGGGGACGTCCCCATTGAAAACCATCCCATACACGTGTATGGGACGGTTTTCAATTAGCTATTTTATAATTTATTTTATTATTTAATTGTTTAAGGAAAATCAACAACTTTTTTGAAAGACACACTTTATAGAGAAATATGCAAACAGACTCAACTGTTTGCATTTACCAGGTAACACAAATAGTAATTAATAAGTGGTAATTACGAACAACAGTAAGAGGATTTATAATTGAATTGTCAGATGCTACAAAATCAAAAGATTTGTTTTTAATTTCGGAATTCAGAAAAATAGGATTGCTATATTTAAACTTAAGAACTAGAACAATAGCATTGTACAGTTCGACGTACATGTTTTGCTTACTATGGAGTTTACTAGTAATTGCTATGTAACTGGCCAGTGCAAAGCTATACGGCAATCGCAACACACATCGCGTAGTACTTGTACTTAACTTAACTTAAACATAACTTTACTTAAAGCTGTGTAGTTTTTGTGCTCAACATAGGTGTACGAGATCAACTAGATCCGTACATAATTTTTGGTCCTTCGAGCCGGATTTTAATCAGCCAAACGATTTATTATGTTATTGGGGCTGGCTCTTATACGGAGTAATAGGAAGGCGCAACTCTTGCGCATAATAGCCGAAAAACTTTCTACGTTAACGTCAGTAAACATGCCGGACGCGCTACAAAAACGCGACAGCCGGCACGTGTTGTTATACTGGTCACAGTATTTTAACTTTTGTATGCTTTCTAAGTAAAGTTCACCCACAGACTACATATAAAAATTTTGACGATAAGCTTTGAAAATCGTGACCTTTATCACGGTAGTACAGTGAGCAAATCTATGGTCCAGTATACCGCTTCGAACAGCCAGCGACCTGCGCTCTCATTCCACATTTGCGTTATTCTTTAGATCCACCGAGACTTAGTGGCTTAAGTACTTAAATGCACTAACCATATTTAGAGGTGTACCACATAACATGACGGAAGGTATAGTAGAATAACATTTACTGCCCGTTTTAAATATCATGAGCTCGCTTTTGTCTGCATTACATATGAGCCCGTGTATCTCGGCGTAGGATTCGCATATACTAATCAACTTCTTCAGAGCTCTGATAGATGGGCTCAGCAAACCCACATCGTCAGCACAGCTCATTTGTTAATGATGTATGTGTGTTCACATACCACTAATGTGACATCCTATATCAGTCCTGCTGAGTTCATCGATCAGACTGTTTACGTAGAGGTTAAAGAGCACTGGAGTGGTTAAGCCCCCCTGCATCACCCTGCAATCCAACCTATACTGTGCTGAATATGTGTCTGCTCACTTCATTCGATTTAGTTGATTATCGTACCAAAATATAATTAACATTATCACCTTAGAAAGTACACTTGTCTCATGTTACAGTTTACTATTAAATGAATGCAGTCGAAATGCGATATCTGCGGAAAATCTGTGGAGTAAAGCTGACCGACCGCATTCGTAACGACGACGTAAGAGAGCGAGTGAGTATGAAAGAGAGTATTGGTGTAAAGATGCGAAAGGGAATGCTCCGATGGTTCGGACATGTGGAAAGAATGCCGAACGAACGTCTGGTTAAGAAGATATACAATGCGAAAGTGGAAGGATGTAGGTACCGGTGGAGACCGAGACTAACCTTCCTAGACCAGATCGGTCATGTACTGAAGGAAGGTGGAGTCAAGAGTCTCCGAAACCGGCGAGCGTGTATGAAGAGAATTATGAATGTTGAGGAAGCGAGTGAAGTATGCAAAGATAGAGTTCTCTGGCACTCTGTTCTCTCTGCCTACCCTGCAAGGGATATGGCGTGATGATATGTATGTATGTACAGTTTACTCCATATATTTTCATAGGACACTAGATCAAATGCTTTTAAAAGGTAGATAACAGACATAATGGTGGTCTCTTAAGTGAGTAATATTACACAGTCTGCTTAAGTAAAAAATATAGCACTGTCAAATTGTGCGTCATTAATTAACAGATGTTTATCTAGTACGCGAACAAACAGACTGTCCAGGACCTTAGCAATTACAGTTGCCAAAGAAATAGGTGTATAGTTCGACAGCTTAGACGATAGACGAGTCATATTACCTACAACATATTCTTAAATTGTGAATTGATTTTTAAAACTATTTTAGGACAACTGAAATATATCAATGTTATCAAATCTGTCATTGTATGTATAAATATATCATTATCACAATCACCTGATGATGATCATCTTATCTCATATTTGTCCCACTGCTGAACAGAGTCTTCTATAAGCTGGCGGGCAATGGACATACTGTATACCAGTCAGACAGTTTGATATGTTTTATTTCGAGTTATCCTTTTCTTGTAGTAGTATTATTTATTTTGTGGGGGTGATCCGCTCAATGGCCATGTACCTACGGCGCACCCGTGTGGACGAGATCTCTGACCGTCGAGCACGGAGAGCCATGGCGGTCAGAGCCATCCGCGGATACCGCACGGTGTCGACCGAGGCGGCATGCGTGTTGGCTGGGACAACCCCGTAGGATATCCTAGGTAACCCGCCGGTAGAGGCGGAGATGCTCTCCGACCTCTACCGGCGGGTTACCTCAGTGCGCGACGAGGGTGGATCCCCATCGCTTAGCGAGATAGCCACCTGACGCGAGGACGCCCGCCGAGACGTCAAGGTCGGCGCAGACGCGAATATCTGCGCCTGATGCCGCCCTAACCGGGGTTTCGGGTTGAGAGCCCTCAGCGTTCACCCATAGTCCGAGTAAAGTTGTCATAGCCAACTGAGGCTAACAACTAAGTCACACAAAAAAAAAAACCTAACCGAGGCTTCGGGTGATCGGAACGGGAAATTGTCCGGTCACCCGACGTGAGGCCACCGCGTGAGGGCGACGCTCCGACAGCGAAAGCTGTCGGGGTGTCGACACGAGAGGAACCCGCAAGGCTAAACCGCCGGGCGGGCCACCGAAGACAAAGATCGGGTACCGGTGGCCCGCTCGCACGGCGAAGAGAGGTGTTTACAGGGTGGGTCCATGGGGTTACGCGCCGTCTCTTCTGTCGCCCCGGACCGATTTGTCGGGGCGCGACCACACCCATGGTCGACCATGCAAAAAAAACAGTAGTATTTTATTTGCTTCATTTATTCAACTTTTACCATCACTCACGGGAAAGAAAAGGGTAGTGACTCCACCACATGGATTTGAAGATATTCATATGATATATCTTCCAGTATAAAATTTCATTAAGTTCCTAAGCTTATTTACTTTACTATTTACAGAACTGACTGATTGATTACTGAACATATAGAGAAAAAAAATGATTAAAAAAATCAAAAAACCCGACTGCGTAAAAAGTCACCAAAACTACGAACATAATAAAAAAACTGAAAAGAAAAAAACAAGCACTTAGATGTCCGGTGGTCTAGAATTCCATAATATATTATTAAATAAATACTATTGCAGAAAATGAAATATATTTTAATAATAGAACATGACAACTGAACAGTCGGGATCCTTTATTCGACCTTCGATCCTTTTTTCAATGGATCCCGACTGTTCAGTTGTCATGTTCTATTATTAAAATATATTTCATTTTCTGTAATAGTATTTACTCAATAATATATTATGGAATTCTAGACCACCGGACATCTAAGTGCTTGTTTTTTTCTTTTCAGTTTTTTTATTATGTTCGTAGTTTTGGTGACTTTTTACGCAGTCGGGATTTTTTGATTTTTTTAATATTTTTTTTTTATTTTATACTTTTTAGTTATAAATACCTAGGTAGCTATAGTTATCTTATTTATTAATAAGTAGGTAAGTACCTAACTATCTATAGTTTTTCGACTGAAGTTGAGTACTAAATCGTTAGAAATTGGAGATGGGCGACCGCGTCAGACATTAGATACTTTAAATAGTACTACCTATGGTATATTGGACAATATACCTACTAGATACTTCAGTATATGTCCATCCACATCCAGTTATATGAATTTTTCGTCTTTTCATCGTAAATTTCTAACGTATAAAAAACCTATATGTGAGAAAGTTTGTTACGAAACTTTAAATCGATATAAATCATAAACGGCCAGTCAAATCGAAAAATGTTGAGAGAAAACTAAAAATGATTTTTAAATACCTATTTAACGATATCCCACTCGATATAGTTTGTTGACTTTATTTTTTTTTATTTTCACAATATGGCGTCCAGTAGTCGCCATATTGAATTTTCAATAATGTCATATCTTTAGTGACACTCGCCGGATTAAGAGGAATCGATTGACGTGCGAATCATAAAAATCGGCCCAGGCGTTTGGTATATATAGTGCTTCAAAGGAACATACAAACATACATACATAGACTGTTAAACACAATACCACTCCTTTACAGTCGGGTAATTAGCTTCGTAATATGTTTTTTTTGTATTGCTAGAAACTAAACTAAAATTATTGTTAGCCACTTAAAATTTAATTATTATTAGCTTGTGTTTAATAGTTGATAAATATTTATATTATACATATTATTATTTGTTAGTATTACTATTCTGGTATACGTATACGATTGCCGATTAAAAACACGATATTTGTATTGTTTTTTTAAGATACGTTCGATTAAAATATAGCCAAATTTTCTAAAAAATATACGCCGAATGTGATTAACGCTAACTTCAACCTTTCGAGGGCCATAGAAAGAGTCGGAAATATTAAGGCTTGTCAAGACAAAACACTGTATGATTTAATATCAACAATTCTCCTGTTAACTTGCAAACTCTTGTATTCGATCGAGGAAAATGCCGTTTACTTGTACAATAACATCGATTTGAGTAATACTTACACCAATCACTTACACTTGGTACTCGATGTAAAGGAATTTATTTTTGAACTAAAATCAATTTATTTACGTATGAGTGAGAGTGGTAAGATTATTTGCAGAAATGTTATCTAAATATATATTACTATTGTTAAGCCGAAGAGTTTGTTTGAACGCGCTAATCTTAAACTGCCTGTTGGATTACAAAAAATCTTATTAAGTTAGATAGAATCCTTTTATATTTTTTTTTTGTTAAAAATTATATAGTTTAGAAACAGTAAATAGTGCTAGATTAGAAAAAAAGTAAGTGTAAGAGGTTTATATTGAATACAAAGCAGCACATAGATCCTCTCTTCCTTTTTATCCTCATTCCGTTCTCTCTAATCCTGCATTTTGCCCTGCTACACAAACGCAGCAATTTGAATGTACTCTAGATATAGCTTAAGTCCTTGGGTGGTTATTACCATTTATTATTAGGTGATCTGCCTGCTCGTCTGCCGCCAAAGGCAGTAAAAACCAGTGGTTGCAGAGATCGTTATGAATTCCATTTGTGCCTACAGATGGATAGTTACGGAAGGGTTACAGTGAGATCATACGTACATAAGGCACCTAAAGAAACCGAAAATATATTTATTTTTTTAATCTCTATATTCGATGTACCTATAATCTTAGATTATTGCAAATAGTTGTTGGTCAAAAATCATCATCACAGCCATTTAGAAATAGTAAAATCTTTAGCAACTCCTTGAACCCAAAAATATTTAATTCTATCCTGACTTGCCTACAATATCTGTTTTTGCAAACAATATGTGTTTTCCAAATCCTTAATAAACGTAAAATATGATGAATATGGGTCAACAAAAATACTACAAAGAAACTCATCCTATTACTAAAATATAAATCTCTGTACATACTTTAATCCATATCATTTGGATAATAGAAAGATACACATTATATCCAGAAATGCCTTTTTCCTCCTTTCTACAGCATCCATTTGTTGATGAGTTGCGTCGCCTTGATTTCTTAATATTTTTGTGGCTTTCAAATAATGGAATTTACTATCGTAATAATTTCAATATTGAATCAAGTGAATTAATATTTTACGCTCATTTTCATTATATTTCTATTCTAATTTTAGCTAATAGTTTTTATCGAGTCAAATTACATAGATTATAGGATAATGCAATGTTTTATCCTAAGTGAGGTTGTTGGTTAATCTTCACAAAAAAATGTCTAAAGCATTGGAGAAATACCTATACCTTTTTTTTTGCGGTGGACTATGCTGTGGTCACGACCGCCAAATCGCGGTCCGGGACGACGGAAGAGGCGGCGCGCGACCCCATAGACCCAACTTGCAAAGCGCCTCTCTTTGCCATGCGAGCGGGCCACCGGTACCCGATCTTTGTCTTCGGTGGCCCGCCTAGCGGTTTACCTTCGCGGGTTCCTCTCGAGTTGATACTATAACGATTAGGTATCGTTATAATATATCGAGTATAAATAACTCGACCAAATTAATACTGATAAGAATAAGACATTGTTAATCAGTTTTTTAGGCAGCCATTGTCATTGTTGTCATAACAACGGATGTCAAAAAAAATCCGATTGAATAAAATTATCACAAAAATATTATGCATGGATATTATTTTAAAATATTTATGCGTAGCTGGGGCAAAATATGGTCATTAGCCTTTTTTCCCGTGAGTATCTAAAAAATCTATTAAGAGCTGTAAGCAGATAGCATCACAGCATGAGAGAGCAGATTCGGAAAAAAGTCTCATGCCAATTCATGTGGCCAGCGTGGTGCTGTATCACACCACGCTGTTAGACTAAGAAGATAACCAAACGCTTTCAGCTTCGGATACTGAGGTCGTTTGTGTGAATCTTGTTTATTTTTTCTGCAGATCCCATTGATTTTAAGAATTTAACTACAAAAATATCCGTATCTTATACACAAATTGAATTTACATTCATTTCAAAATCATCTTAAAAGGATTCCTTTAGAGTTGCAAATAAAACTATTTGTAGTAAAAGGGAAACTATTCAAAAGAAATAATATATTCAAAGGGTCTATTATAGTTGTGTATAATATAATAAATTGTTTCAATACAGCCTGAAACGAAATAGAATAGTGTACGTGACTCGAAATCTATTATTTGTTCAGCCTATCGACGATCCAACATCATTGCTTATAACATCCATTTGTATATCCTTCGAGCCTTTATTATTTCCAATCATATTGCATTTGGTTTTCTAGTCTAACCGCTTTTACCCGATCCTCGCAATCTGGAAATATATGTATCTTAATATTGTAAAGCTAAAGAGTTTCTTTAAACACACCTATGGAACTGTTAGGTATTACAAATTCACTTGCGACTAGCCATTCGTGTGTCCTAAATTATGCATCATATTATTCATATCCACTGTTGAACTTAGCGCTCCTTAAAAGGATATTACCTCAAAATGTGTAGCCTTCTTATTATTGTAAGCCGTCATCGTGTACCTGTACGCGAAAATATAAACAATTAGTGATCTATTTGATTATTATTTACTATCCATCCATCTGCCCATCGACGCCTACTGTTGGACATAGGCCACGAGAATGCCATTCAGAATGGTCCTGTGCCACCTTCATCCAACGGTTTCCTGCTAATTACTTAATGTCATCATTCCACTTAGTAGGGTCTCGTCCAAAGCTGCATCTTCCGATGCGTGGATGCCACGTGGATCCAACGGTTGTCGGTTCGACGATCGATGTGGCCTACCCATTGCCACTTCAACGTGCTAATTCTTCAGGCTATGTCGGTTACACCCGTTCTTCTACGGATTTCCGTATTCCGAATATTATTACGTAGAGAAATACGGAGCATAATCCTCTATATAGCACGCTAAGCGGCTTTGAGCCTTTTTATGAGGCCGACATTTAGAGACCACGTTTCAGTACCGTAAGTCATCGCTGGTAACACATACTGGTTATAAACCTTTGTCTTCAGACACTGCGGAATACTAGACTAGAAGATCCTCCAAAGTCTGACCAGCGCGGTATAGTAGGTGAATTTCTCATTCATTATGGAGGGGGCCCGAGCCCAACAGTGGGACATATGTAGGCTGAGATGATGATGATGATGAATCAGTCTTCAACTAGAGCACATTTTTTTTTTAAATATCTTGAGATAGATATATTCAGTTAACCTAGATACAGAAAGGAAATGCAGGGCACTGATCATTATATGAAAGCAGACACGCTGCAATGAACTCGGCGCTTCATTAAAATATCTCGCGCGCTAATCTCAAGTGGCGTGACCTATGAGTCAAATGCACTGAAACCCTAAATTACTTACACAACCACACCACATTATAAGAATTCACAGTTACTATATTTTTTGAAGTATTATTTAGTACCCAAACTATTTACAGCAATATTATTACCACCTGAATTTGAGAAGTAATAGTATTTTATTAATAGTAATAATAGTCGCCAGGCAAAGAATATCTAGCACGAATTAATGTATACGTAGTAAAACACCATTCTAGTTTTAAAATCATATTGTACTGTCTCAGCGTTTTACGAAATTATTTCATTTCAAAATAAATAATTTGGAAAATGTGCACGCCTCATGATTTTTATTTTATTTATCAATTGCTGTTAGTCAATGCCATAAATGAGAGAAAAAAAACTACTTTTGAAACTTTGTGCCATTCTCGACGTAGTGCTAAACATAGCTGTATAATAGGCTGTATGGGATTTGTTTCCTTTGCTTGTCCAAATGGACGAACAAATAAAAAATTGGCCAAGTGCGAGTTGTACTCGCGCACGAAGATTTCCGTATCTATAAAAACCTCTTATTGTATGGGAGCCCCCTTAATTATTTATTTTATTTTAATTAATTTTATTTAAAGAAAACATAAAACTAAATATTCTGTGAATAGTTAAAGTGTCTACCTGTCACCGTTCTTAATATCGAGCAAGAAACGGTAAAAAAATCAAGTTTGTTGTATGGGAGCCCCCCTTAAATATTTATATTATTTTATTTTTTGTAATAGCGGCAATAGCAATACATCATCTGTGAAAATTTCATCTGTCTAGCTATCACCGTTCTTGAGATACAACCTGGTGACAGACGGACGGACGGACGGACAGCGAAGTCTCAGTAATAGGGTTCCGTACCCGAAGGGTAAAAACGGGTTTTCCTTTTGGGTACGGAACCCTAAGAAATGTAAACGAACCCAACTTTCATAAGGTATACACTAAAGACTAAACAGTTTAGTTTTTTATTAATTACAATTAAGTGACAAAGAATTACCAAGCTATTTTCGAAAGGAAACAGCGAGTTGCGATTATGAAGCTTTTAATAAAAGAAAAACTTCGATACATTAATTTTTACGGTTATGAGAGTGCTAGATCTTTATGGAAATATCCGGACGACCTCGAATATTTTTTAATCAACTTTTTTCTTACTTTAAACAAAATAATTGCTTTTTAAAAATATCAAATACGTTTAAACGAATGTTTTTTCTTGATATATATATGATAATATTAGCTTATAAGTGGAGTGTGAGAAAAATACAGTCATTTTTAGTTTTGAAAAGTCTTTGATTTTCATATATCACATCAACAGAGCATCACCTCAAACACTTTGCTTATGAGGCGTGCAATAATAATTGAATTGTAAATTATTATTAATTATGTTCTGTGTGGTGACAAAGTCAAAATGTAATTCACTACGATCGTGGCTATCGTAAAACACGGCTAACTGATATAGTAAGCATACAACATCTGTGCAAGAGAAAGAAATCTGAAGATAGTATTGCTCGTCCGAAAGGCTGGCAATAAAAAAAAAAGCAGTCGTGAAAATAGACGCAGCAAAGACCGTGCTTTATTACTCTGCATAACGATACTTATTCATCATCTCAGCCCACGTACGTCCCATTGTTAGGCTCGAGTCTCCTCCATAGTGGGAGGGGAAATTGACCTACTATACCCCGCTGGTCAGACGTGTTGGTATAGAGATGATAGTTATTGAACATGTGAAAATCTCAATGGCATTCTCTTTTTCTCTTTTACAAAAATCCGTACTACTTATAATTCATATCCATTTTGCAAATTGTATAGCAAACTTCTGTGTCACGAAGCTTTTAAAGATATGCCCTCAGCAAAAATATGTTATAGCCGCGAACTTGATAGAAGTGGGAAAACCGATGTTAAGGCTATCTATATAGGGATATTGTAACGTTTACAATTTGTGGATAAAAAAGTTAAGAAATATCTCTGTTTATATGTTGTGTTGTTAGTATGTGTGATTATACATATTTAAAATTATATTTAAGAAGCAGTCTTATGGTGACAGAGTAAGAATAAAACGTCCACTATCTTAGGGTTGGTGTGGATCGGTGGAGCTGAGTGGCTAACTGCCGGACCGGCCCGAGACTGGATTATGATTTGATCAAGAGTTGTTGCCGGTTTGAAATTTTATAACCAGTTTGAAAAACAGAAGTGGTTGCTTAGATTCAAACATTTTGGATTTTTAATATATCAATTTCTCTAATCGAATGAACGAATTATTTGATCTAAATTACAATTAGATCGCAAGAACTGAGACCTAACTTTGCGGCAAGCTCCGCAAGCTAGTCCTGTGGTGGTCCACGCATGCTGGGGCTATGCTGGAAAACGCCACGTCAACTATATGACCAGTTCGAAGCTGCCACCCCTTTCTTTTCGCGGGTGATTAAGACGACTAGGGAACGCCAAGCCGATAATAGAAGGAAAATTAGAAACAAAATCTTAAATTAATCCATCTGTATAAGGGTAGATAGGTAATTTTTTCTTACACTATGGAGGGGGCTCGAACGTAACGTTGTGACGTAGATGAGTTTTATGATAATGGTGGCCTTTAACAAATATCGTTAACTAGGAAATAAAAATATTCTTTGTATTATAAAGAAGTAATAAATAAGTTTACCATTTATGCAGCGTTTGAAATCCATATTACTATTAGGTATATAGTTGAAGGGTTGCTTTTTTGCACGTTTATGCACTTATTTAGTGGTAGGATCATGCTGTCTACAGCCGCGGGCCGGTCCGTCCGTCGTAGTACCACACTTTCCTAGAAGATCGACGTCTGAGTAATGGCCATGTGCTATTGCACTTCGTTTGGGGAGCAAGAGAACCGGGTATCCAACTGGGTGGGTTTGGGGTTTGTATTGGGAGGCAGCGGTCTAGCTATACCCTTGGTATTGCAAAGCTCTCTGGGCGGCAGTAACACTTACCATCAGGTGTGCTGCTTGTTAGTTTGCCACCATAAGCAATAAAAAAAAACGTGCTAATTTTAAGGACGGCAATTTGGATTCCAAAATTTTCTTATTGTATTAGAAAAATTGTTTAGCGAGAAAAGTTATAGATTTTCTCAAACATGCTTGGAAATTTGAGCATTATTTTGACAACCTTCTTCGAGATAAATCAAAATTGCTGTACTGACCAAATACACGCGAGCAGCGGGCGGCAAAAAATGTATGAAAATCCATATCTGTCGTATTTTAGCGACCAAATAAATATATATGTAAATTCATATCTATCGTGTATTTTAAAAATTGAACGATTTGTTACTTCAAAAAATAGCCACCGAGGAGACGATTTATCAGAGTTTAAATTAAATTTCAAACTGGCTTGAAAAAGAAAGCTGTTTAATACTTAATAAAAAAAAAACAAAGAAAAATGTTGTTCGTTGTTCGTCATGTATACAGTTCTACTTAGTACTATTTAGTTTTAATTTCTGCGCATTATTTGAGAAAAGCACTATACAAGCCTTGGCGGCAACTAGGAATTGATGGACTTACGTATGTGTGCCTTGGCTACACCTCGGCCCACATTTACACGTTCATCCATCAATCCCTGTTTTGCTGGTCGCTGCAGTAATGTTCTAATAACACACAATGTCGCGATAAATAGGAGTGGAACAGTGTCTATAAATTATAAATGTTAGGCAATCGTCAAAGTAACAATGGCCGTCAAGCTTTCTGAACAGTCGCCATTTACATGGTAACTGCTGAGGTAATAGTAATTGTAATGGAATTAATGTATTATTAATATTGATATTATTACTCTCGTCTATATCAATATTTCTATACTAATCCTATAAAGAAGAAAAAATTGTAAATTTGGATATAAGGGGTAATCTCTGAAAGTACCGGTTTGGAAAATTCTTTTTTTATTAGAAAGCAAGAAAGGATAATGTTATCCTTGATTGTTGTAAGTTGTTTTTAGGGTTCCGTACCCAAAGGGTAAAAACGGAACCCTATTACTGAGACTTCGCTGTCCGTCCGTCCGTCTGTCACCAGGCTGTATCTCAAGAACGGTGATAGCTAGACAGTTTCAGAAATAAAATAAAATAAATATTTAAGAGGGGCTCCCATACAACAAACTTGATGTTTTTTTAGTTTTACGGAACCCTTCGCTCGCGAGTACAACTCACATTGGCCGTTTTTATTTTATTTTAATAAAGACATGCAATTACATTAAAATTAATTAAAGTCAAAACCTTTCCTGTTGATATATCAGCGTACGCTGCATAAATAATACAGAAACAAAATGCATTACAAAAATATTAGTCTTTTTTATCTTTAACTTTAATATTTCTGCTACAAATATAGTTTTTACGTTAAAAGTAAAAAAAAAAAATAGAATATAAAGTTTAGGTGCAATTTTTGAATATGGTACATTTCATGTAAAGCGGACGGGAAAAAATGTCAGGTTTTGGATTTTGTTCATAATTGAATCAATTGCTTTTAGACTTTTTTTATTGCTATATGCTTATTGCTATGTACTTGAATGAAATGTACGTCGTATTTTTTTTTTATTTTTTATGCCTAGTTATGAATTTATGCGTCTTCAAAGAGTTATCAAAATGTGAGGAACTGATTTTTCTATAATTATCAATGAAGTTAACCAGATGGATTGAATAATAAGTAAACAGTGTTTATTAGAGTATTTTAACGACGACACCGACGACTTACTTTATTATCCTCCTCTCCTCTCAGCTCATATATGTCCCACTGTTGGGCTCGAGCCTCCTCCATAATGGGAGGGTAATTAACCTACTATACCACGCTGGTCAGACTTGTTGGTATAGGGTTTTGTTTCGAGTTTTCGTTCTCTTGCATAGATGTTATATGCGTTTTATATCCCTTAGTCGTCTCGTACGATCACCCACGAGTAAGATAGGGTGGTAAATTGCATTCTTACTCCGTCACCACACGGAAAACTACTTTATTATACCTATTTCTATATTACGAGCTATATTTCTCGGTAACAATAAAAATATGTAAATATGCGAAGTTGAAAAAACAAACAAACGATATTTAATGTTAAATTCCGGTTTACTTTACGAAAATAATTGTTTTTTTTTTTAATTTTTTAATATACCAAGAAAAACAATTACCAAGAAAAACAACAACAAATTTTATTTTAATTTTGAAATATACGTGTTTTGCGAGTATCACTGTAAATAGTTGATAAAATAATAAAAGAAGAAATATACTCGTATTATCAGCATACTGTTTTTCATCAGTAAATGCAAAAAAATTGTCTGTGTGTGTATTACAGAGAACAATGCTAGCCAGATGCAAGGGTACTCATTTCGGCCAACGAATAAAGTAATAAACATGCGAAATAGTGGAGAATAAAGAAAAGAAGAACTAATCTAACGAGATAACGTTATTGGGCGTGTGAGCATGTAGAAATTCCATGTATATCAATCGCAAGAGGAAAGAGATAAACGAAATCAATAACGATAATTGGATTGGAGAAATAAAATATATCACATACCATACCTATAACAATTATAATAAAAAGTTTTAATATATAAAATATTTCCCTATTTATAAAATATTTATATTTCATCAATTTTAATGTTAGATAAGCCATTTTGTAAATTATTTATCCATTTAATGACGAAACATAAGTAACTGACTGAATTTGATCATGATGATGCTAAAAGTGGGTGATGATCATACGAGACGACTAAGATATTATAAAACGCATATAACATCTACGCAAGAGAAGGAAATCTCGGCACAAAACCCTACACCAACACGTCTGACCAGCGTGGTATAGTAGGTTAATTTCCTTCTCATTACGGAGGAGGCCCGAGCCCAACAGTGGGACATTTATGGGCTGTAATGATGATAATGATGATGCTAAAAGTAATATCATATAATTAAAGTTGTCATTAAAAATCAATTGATTTTATCTCTCGTGTATCAATCAATCTTTAAGTTTATCAGAGTGTATAAACATGTCATGCTGTGTGATAGCGGCTTCGAATATTACCAACCCTTGCTTTACTCGTGGGAGTCGTAAAAGACGACTAAGAGCATTATAATGACCTGGGCCAACTCCAAGTGATGCCGTTTGGTCAACAATTACAATCCCAAGGAGGTTTGACGTCAGGGAAGCGGCCGATCATAAAACTATTGCCAATAACTTTTACAATATGTACTATGAAAGAAGAGTACATATTGTATCGACCTCAAGTAATTGGAATAAGAGTAGGAGAATGATGAGTGTATAAAAATGTTCTAGGTCACTGCTAGAAGAAATAATCTCAATGGTGCCAAGTATTCACGATTCTTCTAGTACTAAAATAATAAAGTAAAATGTAAAATGTTGTAAATAAACGCTTTTTATATTTTATTTGTTAACCACCACTTAGAAAAATAATTATGAAAATATAAGTGAGTAAATAATCATCATCATCTCAGCTAAAATATGTCCTAATATTGGCCTCGAGCCTCCTCCATAACGGGAGGGAAATGACCCACTATACCACGCGGGTCAAACGTGTTGGTATAGGGTTTGGTTACGAGTTTTCCTTCTCTTGCATAGATGTTATATGCGTTTTATATCCCTTAGTCGTCTCTTACGGTCACCCACGGGCGAGAGGGGGTGGTGAACTGTATTCTTACTCCGTCACTACACACAAGAGTAAATAATATTTAAAATTAAATGTCTTTAATAGTAACAATATTATTCTGATTCTATAAATACATATTTGATAAAATATCATATGTAGAGCAACCATTCAACAAAGTTCTGCGGGTATCTTGTCCTGAACTTTCAAAGAAAAATATCAATACTTTTTCTTTCATAGATAAATATAGCGTAGTATACTTGTTAAAGTAAGTTAGGATTATTGATATTTTATTACAGGCTCGAAGAAATGAAATGTAACTTAATAAAGTAAACCTACTTTGTACATTAAAAATATGTATAAAATAACCTTTGGTACTAAAAAATTCGTTTTGGATATAATTTTCGACATCATTTATGTAAATTCTTTTGGTAAGGTTTGTCTTATAAGCCACCCATTTCTGTCTATTGATATTAACTCATAAAATATGTCTCCCAAAGGGCAATGTATTCGTATTATATGAAGTTTGGAAATGAAATTACTATAGGATGTATATATATATATACAACAAAATAAATGCTCCTTGCTAGTTGTGGTTGTTTTTGCTACTCTAGTCCGTGTATAACTCACACAATAATAAATGTGTTAACATTTTATATAGTTAACGAATGTGGTTTGTAATACAATGCTACAGTTATCACATTACTACTGCTGACAACTAATATCTTAGCCTTTAGCGTAACCCAGTTAAATGATATTACCAGTTAAATATAATTGTTATTACTTTTAATGTTTCTTTTTTTTGAGAAAAAAAAATTCAATATCCGAGGTTTTATATTTTCTTAAATCAATTACTGTTATTATCACAGTTGTTGTTTACATGACGTGATAACTATGATTGCCAACAATTATCATTGACGCTTCCCTATAAGACCAAACATGATATTTTACAGGATATAGATATATCCATATTATTTGGTAATACGTGTGATAATGTATTATATACCTAACTAAAATAATAAAGATTTACGTGAGGTGACTTTTATATTTGCGTGAATAATTGCGTGTTAGCTGTGATAAGTAGAAAAGTCTACAAATTATGCTTAACTATAAAACAATATTTATTTATTCTTAACTATTTAGAGTCTATTTTTAATCTTGCTAGCATCCTTAAAGTAGAGCGAAACGTTATGTTTCGCAACGTGATACTAAGTTCCAAATAATAGGGAATATAGCATTACAATTTGATTGAAATATTAATATGATTGAGATCATATTGTAATTCATCATCAAGTTACTCTTATCCCAATTTATTTGGGGTCGACACAATGATGTCGAAATAATGATGTCTTCTTGTTCCATACAACCGTATCAGATGTCATCGCTGTGGTCACTACTTGTCTATCCATGTCATGTTTCAGCCATCCATCTTTTCTTCGGTCTTCCCTTACCCCTAAAGCCTTTAACATGAAGAGATCATATTGTAATTATGTTGCCTTTATTCATACACAGTGGTACTTATACATTCCCGAAGTCTGGACTTGCTCAAGAAAGCTTATATTTTTATAGATGTGCTATATTATATATTTGAGACTTGGTAGCTTTACTTTTGGTCACACATGTGTGTATTTCTATGCAACTTCCACGTCTATCCATAAACCTCTCTAACTCTACGTCCTCTATAGGCGTCCCCTAGGTGGGAATAATTATCGCTACGTTTAACTGGTGGGAAGCGATGGCAGTTAGTGTTATTAATTAACTGCACAAATGGTGTAATAGTTAAGATAAAGAGCCGCAATGCTAGTGTCATAGGTTCGATTCCTACATAGGACAGGGCCACATTGTTGACAGTTATCTAGTGGTAATATGCAGTTGAGCTTCGTTCGGTAGAGAGCTGGTACCCTAAATTTCTGGTTGGGTTTGGGCTTTCATTGGTAGGTAGCGGCCTAGCGAAACCTCTGGTATTGCAACCAACCGATAACTAGTGGGTAAGAAAGGTTCTCGGGTGATGACCGCATATCAGATGAAGCAGTGTAGAACGCCTTGGTGAAAATTGCTGGGAGTCGTTGGATGCGTGTGGCACACGCACTTTGTGGCGAAGTATGAGAGAGGTCTACCTCCAGCAGTGGATGGAAAATGTAAATGAGAATGATGAAGATGATGATGGACGAATAAGATAGTGCGTGCATGATTCAAGGCATGGCATGTTTTTAGGCCGGATCTCTGATTGACAGTTAATTAGTTTTAACTTGAAATTTGATTTTGAACATGCTGTCGTTATTACTAAAAATTTAATAGCAAATTTTCAAGTAACAAATAATCCTTAATATTTTTTTTTTGCTAGTAGACTACGACTCTGACATTCATATTGCGACTTTATGTCTGCAAAGTAATAACCTTATCAATAATAATAATATCTTTTAAAGGGCAAAAGTAAAGATTGCTATCTGGGTGAAAATGGAACATCGCGGTTATCTCTAAATATAATCTCTAAACATTAAGATAATTTCAACAATTTTTTTAACTCTGTGTTTAATATATTACTCAAGGTGCCACCCATCTCTGTACCGACGTCTAATGTTAGATATGGTTCACTAAAGGGTGATAATGTCACGATTGTTGTTTTATTTTTAAAGACACCACCCTGCGCTAAGGAAATAATCCTTGTATTGCAGGGAACTTTACAAACATACGATTAACGCTGATAAATTACACGCAGACTCAGAAAAACAATTTGTGGATTACACAAATATTGTCCTGCGTAGGAATTGGACCCACAGTACTGACACGGAAGGTTCTTACCCTAAGTATCTTAACCACTACGCCATCTGTGCAGTTGTTTGTGCAGTCAGATTGGAAGACAAATTGGCAGTTTGCAGTAAGTTTTTATGTCAATACCACCACAGATGGTTAAACAATATATTGTTAACCCAACTACAACAGGAGGCTATTGTCCCAAGGCCACCGAAGTCAAAGATCGGGTACCGGTGGCCCGCTCGCACGGCGAAGAGAGGAGTTTTACGGTGGGTCTATGGGGTCACGCGCCGCCTTTCCGTCACCCCGGACCGATTTGGCGGGGCGAGACGCATCCATACATACATACATATATATCATCACGCCATATCCCTTGCAGGGTAGGCAGAGAGAACAGAGTGCCAGAGAACTCTATCTCTGCATACTTCACTCGCTTCCTCAACATTCATAATTCTCTTCATACACGCTCGCCGGTTTCGGAGACTCTTGACTCCACCTTCCTTCAGTACCTGACCGATCTGGTCTAGGCAGGTTAGTCTCGGTCTCCCTCGGTACCTACATCCTTCCACTTTCGCATTGTATATCTTCTTAACCAGACGTGTCCGAACCATCGGAGCATTCCCTTTCGCATCTTGGTCCACCAAAAAAAAAACCCCTTTAAAGAAACGTTTAATATTGATGAGGTGCCATTCATTTTTGTTATATTCTTTTTTTTTAGTTTTGTCACTCCGTGACTATATCGCCCGCGTATATATACAATAAATCATGTTGCCATTGACTGCAGAAATTATTATGCCTAGTATTGCATCCTATATGTACCCTTTATGCTACCTATGTAAGTATATGCATTAATAGTTCTAGAATCAACTACTATTTATATATGTGGTGGTTGGTCCTTGGTGACACTACTCACCACAATACTTTCTTAATTATACAAAGTTATAGACATTTTCTGCGATGTGGCAGACTAAGAATACTATTTAACATCCCCTATCCTGCCCGTGGTAATCGTAAAAGATGACTAAGGGATGATAATATGCATATAATATCTACGCAAGAAAAGGAAAAACTTGAAAACAAAGCTCTAAACCAAACTATCTGATCAACGAGTAGATCAATTATTCTTCTATTGCGGAGAAAGCTCGAGCCTAACATTGTAATGAATATGAGCTGAAATGATCATGCTGATGATGGAGTAAACTTAGTAACTATCAAAGATGCGCATCTTTCACTGCACAATAAATAATCGTGTATGTATTTCCCTCAAGCATAGTGTTTAAATGAATAGTAGCAGCGAAATGTCGTTGTCGAAGTGAAAATGTTAATTACTTTAGAACCTTCTGCAATTGTAATGGTGTAAGACACGCTGTTAAGATAATTGTTTTCTATATTTTAACGTTTTAACATTATAAATAATAGCTGTATTAAATACCGCTAACTGTGTCATTGTATAGTAATTATAAAATGATGATGTTTGATTTGTTAAAAAATAAAATTCTGAAAAGTTTTTCAACCTTTTTTGCCCACTGCCTCCTTTGCGATTATGTTTTATTCTTTACGGCTCCTAAAGAAGAATATTTTGAAGAATATGATTAAATCTTAACCTTTTCTAATTTCTTCATGGTCTTGTAATGTCCACTGAAAGTTCTCAAACGCCCACAAGGGGCGTTATCGCCCATGTAGATAATCTATTATTTAGACGATTTTTAATTAGTAGCTATGTACTTACTTTTATTTTCTGCTTCAGGTTATATACAAACGTACACGGTTGGTCTTGTTGACAGTTTTGCAAGGAGTTTTATTTCATAAGAATGTTAATTCTCTTGCTTATGTGGTTAGGCCCCATAGTCATTTCTAATGATACTCACGTTAGACTAAAGGTTGATGACACATCCATTTACCTATCCTAAAGCCTATTTACATCCACTATTGTATGTAAACCTCACATGATAATACTACACTGAATAACGTGTTACATTCAACAGCAGAAGAAAAACAATACTTAACATGGTTTTCTTTTAGATATATTATAACAAATTAGATATTTTAATAGTGGTAGGAGTGGTCCATAACGTGGGCTGTTGCCAGTTTTCGGTCTACAGTTGCGGGCCGGTCGGTTCGGGCTAGTACCTACCATACTCTCGCAGAAGATCGATCGGCAATGTGCTATTGCGTTATCGGTGAGCGAAAGAGCCGGAAGCCCAACTAGGTGGGTTTGGGGATTTTATTGGTAGGCAGCGGATTAAGCTATACCCTTGGTATAGCAAAGGTCCATGGGCGGCAGCAACAAGGTGTGCTGCTTGTTCGTTTGCCACCATAAGCAATAAAAAAAATGTCGTTTTTATAACTTAGTCACTTCTAAGTACTATTGAATAAAATGTACGTATTGTTTTTATTTTATTTAATAATACTTGGAAGTGGGTAGTTTACTATTTAATTCCATTGTAATTATTAAATCATCATAATTATGCCGGTAACTGTTCCTACGTTATCATCATCATCTTGTGGTTTGTCTTATAGGTTGGTACAGAACTTTGTTTCGATTTTTTCCCAAACAAGCCCAAACGATATATCCTTAATTCAAATACAATTTTCAGCACTGATTATTTGCTAACCGCTTAAAATTACAAAAACCGCTACATAAGATGTATGAGTATGTTCATTATATATGTATAACATAACCGCGTATACACTAATAATGTATACGCGCATTTTGTTAGTAATATTTAATGGTATTCGACACGTTCATTTCGTGAATAACCACTATCTTCATTAATTCGGTAATAGTGGCGGATTATCGATCAACGTATGTAAATAATTAATACATAGTATGTAAGCCGCAAATTGAAATTTAGATTATAGAGATTGAAATTTAGTTTTGAAATATACACAAACTATTTTAGTTTTTTTTTTTATTGAAATACTTCACCAGTACCTGCTACTAAGGGACAAAGAGGATCTTGACTCCCGACTAATAAATCACGATTTTTTTTTAATTAATATGCACCCCTGTGGCGTGTTTTACGTATGGTGACGGAGTAAGTATGTAATTTACTAATCTTTGTGTTGCTCGTGGGTGTCGTATAAGGCAGCTAAGGGATACAAGATGCATACAACTTATATGTGTTAGCTTGATTAAATTAATAATTTGAATTTATAATATATATATTCCACACTTACTAAATATTGATCAGATTGTAATAAGAATAATCACGCATAGCGGAAGTTTATTTTAATTGAAATATTATTTGTGTTTAATCTATAATTAATATGATTAAATTAGGCTAATAATTTTAGGATACGAGTTTACGTTTTTAATATAATTATTTAATCAATATAAATGCCAGTGGCTCAATCTTGACTACCGGTAATATTTTAGTAAAAGATGTCGCTAGTTATTTCCGATTTCCGGCAAATATATTTTACGTTGTGGGGTAAGAGACATCGACCGGATTCAAAATTGAGCCTCAAGGCGGATTGGTGATCACCATTACGAGTATTGTGTACCCAAGCGAAATAAAGTAGTTGCAACATAAACTGTGTATACATTTATATTGGAAAATCTAACATATGCAAGGAAAGAAAAAAACCCTTTAGTAACACGTCCGATCAGGGCGATATAGTAAGTGTGTCTCCTTCCCAATGTGGAGGAGGAATTTACGTAATAATGATAATGAAAAATATACACCTACTAGCTGTATTAGCAGCTTCAATTATCTAAATTACGTATTTATGTCTATTATATTGTTTCATGGGTATCCACATGGTTTCCTGACATTAATAAGAATGTCAGCATGAAAAATAAATCTATGTTACTTAGGTCCACCGAATATAGTAGTGCTCTTTCCTTCGCTTTATGGTTTGTAACTAACAGTGGAGATATTTATTGTGGGCTGAGAAGAAACGCATTTATTGAAAGTGGTAGGACCACGCTGTTGACAGTTCTCTGTCTGCAGCCGCGGGCCGGTTTGTCTGAGGTAGTACCACACTCTCGCAGATGAACGACGTATGAGTAATGTGCTATTGCGCTTCGTTCGGTGAGCGAGAGAGCCAGAAGCCCAGTTGGGTGGGTTTAGGGATTATATTGGTAGGCAGCGGTCTAGTTTACCCTTAATATTTACCATCTATTTACCATCAGGTGGGCCGCCTGCTCGTTTGCCACCACTAGCAATAAAAAAAGATATTTATTTTCCTATTTCCAATTTCAATGATCTGTTATGAATTGTCTAACCGAATTATGTCGATTTTGCCGAGAGCGATTGATTTGTGCAATACGTAATAATATTGATATTCTAAGTTAAGCCATTATTCCCGCCTGTACGATATCGTCGTTTATTTTCCTGCCCATACAAATAAAATAAATCTAATTACAACATTATTCACTCATTTTATTCTTGGATACCATTAATACGTCACTTACGTTTGCATGTTTAAGAGAAGCTAATAATATTTATATTCTAAGTTAAGCCATTATTATCGCCTATATGATATCGTCGTTTATTTTTCTGCCCATACAAATAAAAGAAATAAATCTGGTTTCAACATTTTTCACTGAGTTTATACTTGGATACCATTAATACGTCACTTAGGTTTGCATGTTTAAGAGAAGCTGATAAGTTTGGCCCAGGTGCTATATTAGTAATCGATTGAATGGAGGAATTTATCGTAAGTTACACGAAAGATGTAATGTTTATACAATATATGTAAATGATCACCTTCATAAAAAGAACGGTTATCACACACCACGCCCTTTATTTTTTTTTGACATCGAGCTATAGAGTGGTCACATTCCGCTAAATCCGTCCGGGGTGACAGAAGAAGCGGCACGCGACCCTATAGACCCGCCTTACACATACCTCTCGACGCCGTGTGAGTGAGCCACCGGCAACACACTATTCCCTGAATAATAATGCGCAGTAGTTTTACAATAGCTATTTAAGATTGCCACAAAATAGCTATATAACCGGCGGCCATGTACACGATTCATATTTATTTTGGTAGTGGTATTCCCAACATTAATGATTTTCTATCTTTAACCTATCACTAGAGTTGAAGCATGTCTTTAGGCGTAATAAAAAAAAAATCTCACCACTATAACATCTTTCAAAGATAGACCCATTGACTCATCAACGCCGAGCTGAAACTACTGAACTTCTTCTTCTTCTTGATTAATGGCTTCTGTTAGCGATTAACCGCAACTTCGCCAATGTCCCGTAAGGCTCGTTCGTAGGCCGTCAAACGAAGGAGATTGTATGGTACGAAATAGTATGTAAAGGGCCGGTGAGTATGACTCTAATATTACATGAGAAATACGGTGACAAGTAGTATACTGAAACAAAAAACAATTCTAACTAGTCTGAAATATACACATAACTAAAATGAATTCTAACTACTTAACTAATTTACATATCTACAATTTAATTTTAATAATTTTCATAAATTTACAGAGAGTATAAATAAACGGAGTAAATGCAAGAGTAAGAAGAAATTTAAAAGAAGTAGGACGGAAAATTTCTGGTGGTAAAATATCATATAGAGAATACTGCAATTTAGAACAACTGAAAAAAATATGGTTCACATTTCCTTGAAACTACTAAAGCTAGAATACATAAATATTATTGACATAAAATTTTGACAGTAGTTTCTTTTCATGGTATAGTTATTTACAAAAGAGGAAAGGATCTTACGAATTACACTTAAAGAGGGTGAATACAATTGAATGGGAAAGTTTGTAAGGGGAGAAAAAATATTTATTGATTCTTTTCAAATTATACTACATAAATATAATACTTTTCAGTAAAAATAAATAAAAATGTGTTTCAAAATTTGCCAATTTTCATCCTCTGAGAGTCTGAATATAGGCTAAATACGCTGGTTGGTTGGTGGTCTGGTTGGAAACTATTGTAGCTACAAAAATGAAATTTTGACAGTAGTTTCTTTTTGTGACATAGAGCTAGTAGAAATGCTATCTTCGTTCTGTGGGCGATGGAAGAATGGCGTGCGGTCCCATAACCTACCGTGTTCCCTCTCCATCGCCATTTGGCTAACCACTGGTACTGATTGGTTGGCATTCGCGGCCGCCCCAGTGGATTACGCTTTCGCCATCGATGACCCACCAAACATTAACAGTGCCGCCGGGGCGTTTCCCTCACACTATTCGTATTGTAGACGACAATGTATTCCTATCTAAGGGTTTAAAATATGGATTAAATTTTGCTTTAAACACAAATAACGAACTTTAAACACAAAAAACACAAATAACGAATTATATTTAACGGAGTTGCACAGTAGTATGAGTTAGTTAAGAAAGGATTGTTTCTCACACGCGGAGCGTTTCGTGGCTTGTTTACAATTTAATTCCACTAGCGCGGTCTGGTAATTTTGCAGCTGTTGATCCTCTGACTCTTTTTTTTTTTTATTCTTTTTTTATTTATTGGGGACTTTTATTCATTATGAATATGTAGGTCCCATCGTACCTTAAACATAAATATACAAACACTTAAAACTAATAAAACAATATGTGTATGCATTACAATTAATTGCCACGATGCACAGCCAGATCACACAGTTGCTTCCCAGCCTCAGATGATCCTCTGACTCTTATTAAATAGAAATTAATCGTGGTTTTAAGATGTTTCTGGTGATCCAATAAAAATGTCAATTACTTGTTCGATGACGTTTCTATTTATTTTGTAATAACGATCCGGTGTTTAACGTCTTCTGACATTTTCTGCAAATATAGTACGGCTTCTGTCTGTATGAACCATAGTGTCGATGAATTCTTCTAAAAGCAATGTGCTCTATTATTGAGATGGCTGATAATCCTTAATCTTCCATGGTGACAGATTTGGCGTCTTCTAATGACATTCTGTATAATCTTGTCTCTAGTTCACTAATAACAAATTTGATGTTTCATTGGCAAATATCTAATTTAAGTAGTTTCACGTACCACAGTTAACCAGAGAAAATTATAACTTCAAAACTTACTAACAATATATTAGGCTAAATAGAGTTAGCTTACACTACGTGCATGTATCCGCTATAAAGCTTCAGGAATTACTGGAGTATTATTGTACGCTGTTATCGGCGAGATGCCACGTAATCGTTACAACAACGGATTACATGTCTTCATTGTTTTCATTATCAAAGTCATAAAACTTTCATTGATAGGGCAACGACACTTCTAATTCAGTAGAGAATCGATGTTTTTCCCTTCAAATGCTTTTATAGGTTCCTGCCCCCATTGCCCAGGACTCACCTGAGCGGCAGATCCATTCTCTGTTACACGCTTTATATAGATTAATATATAAAAACTTATTTTACAAAGAATTACATTTATTTATTTTCGTTCCAGATATACGACACAACAGAGAACTCACGACCGAGGAAATGGTCATCGAAGTTGAAACTGAATACACCAGGAAGCTCCAAGGCGTCAGAAAAGTCTCCAGAGAATCCATACATGTACGGAACTATCAGTGGACCAGGAGGATCAGCTTTATCTAAATCAATGAAGTACGCTGAGACCTGGCTTTACGGGTCCGTACGGACCCAAGCCCCACCTGTACGACCTAGTGTTTTCACTGCTTATCCTGAAGTCCCTGGCCCTGTCTTAATAAGTACTCCGCAAAAACCCACTCCTCACAATTATGCTGTCATATTATGTTCCTGCCCTGAATACCTTAACGGTACTAAAAAAACCAGCTCTACCAAAGTCAGTATTTGTAAGAAATGTAAAGGATCTCGTTTGCCATTAACTATAGCAGAAAGTCCACATCTTTTGGTTGGTGGTACGGTCAGAGGACATCAGGTAAATCGTGAATCTGGTTTAATGCGAGCAGGAACTGTGAGAGTGCCAGGTACGAAAGCGCGACCAAGTATACTAAAGTCCAATGGTGACAGTGATCCTTATGATTTAATGAGACGAAGTAGATTAGCACCTCCACATGAAACTCGTATTGGGAGTCAATTCTCAACAACTAGATTACGAGCTAAGAGTATAAGCCCTTGTAGAGTTAAAACTAAGAGGCCGAGTCCAGAAGCACTTCAAAAAAATAGAAGCAAATCAGTAAGCAGAGTAAATGAAATATGGATTGAAGAGGAAGTAAACAACCTCAGTGACTCCAAGAAGTCAATATTAGCTTGCGATATTAACCCCTATGATTTAGTAAAACTTAATACGAATTCCAAATCAATAGCAGAAATCGAATTTGATGATGATTTTGCTAATGTATTTCAAGAATCTATGAAAAGTAATAACTTAAAGCCAATAAATAAATCTCAAATAGAATACAACGTAAAAGCCATTAGTGGGCAGAGAATAAGGGTTTCTGATGAATCTAAAACTATATCTGATATATCAATTTATGATCCCATTGACTATGATCTCAAATCGTGTAATTCAAAGTCTCAGGAGGTGTCTTCTAACCTTTCATTACCAAATATTAAAAATGAAAACAAGAAATCCACGTCTATCAGTAAAAACTCAAGTAAAAAAATATTAAGTTTATCCACCGCAAATCGTATTAAACAAAAAAGCCTATCTCCAAAGCGACCGCCGAGAAGAAATAGAAATATTAAAACAGATGACGACAGTGAAAGTGATAATCAACGTTTGTCAGAAAGAAGTTCTTACAAAAAAGGAGCTAATGATAATTCTCGGCACTCTAAGCATAAAAATCAAAACACAGATACCATAAAGTCTATTCTTAAAAAACCTAGAAACAATGACTTAAATGATACTAATTTAAAATTAAGCTCACAGGACGAACCGTCAGAACGAAAACGACATAATTCTTCTATGTTTTATTTTCCTAAACCTAAAAATAAAAACTCAGTCTCAACGCATAGTATATTGCAAAGAAAACGTGTTCAATTTTTGGTAGAAAATGAAGAAACTAAAGTGATATATACTGCTGAGTTCAATCTTGAACAACCTAAAAATGAAGAAATTTTGTCTGAAGCTTGTGTTGAAACTGAGGAAGATGTTATAGCTGAAGGCGATATTGTGAGTCAAACTTTAAATGAAACTATTGAAAAATTAGAAGGATCCGACAGCCATAATACAGAAAACACACATGATAGTGAAGAAATTTATGAGCATATCCACATAAATACATGCGAAACCGAG
The DNA here is from genome assembly GCA_905163515.2 of Lymantria monacha. NCBI lineage: Eukaryota > Metazoa > Arthropoda > Insecta > Lepidoptera > Erebidae > Lymantria > Lymantria monacha. The sequence goes on from LR991096.1 coordinate 17,749,272, forward strand.
TCTAAAGACACTAATTATTCAATATGTGAAACCATTCATCAAACATCTGTTAAAATTGTTAATAATGTTAATAAGGAAGGTAATTATTGTTTATTTATCTTTAGTAAGTATAAGAAATTTTGACTATAAAAAGCCCCCTAGATTCAGAGATCTAGGATTCATAATTACTCACGTCATATACGTTCCGCTGTTCGACTTCGAAGAAAATTGATCTACTATGATCTCACTGATCGTACGGGTTGATCGTATGATTTTATTTCGAATTTTCCTTTTATATATATAGAGTATATTTTTTAGTCTTGTTTTACGATACCCACGGATAAAAAAGGAAATGGTGAATTGTATTCTTACTTCATCACCACACGGAAATCTAAGAGATCTGGGCTTAAAATCTTAATATCTTATAAAATTTTATGATCAGAAATCTTCGAGTCTAGTTATAAATTATGTAGTGTCTAATTTAAATATTTTTGTCTATAAAGACTTGATTACGAGCGAAAAACGATTGTACCACATGGGATTCCATGTGTAACAATCATTTATCGTTCGTAATCAAGTTTTTATAAATAATTACGCATGTTAAATGCTAAATTTCAGTAATTTGGGTATCTGTGATCTAGTATTTATCTTAACGCTGTTTTATATTGCAGATAATAATATCCCGAAAGTGCCAGCTCTTCGTCGATCAGAATCTGAACGTATAACATCAACGTTATTAGTAGAACCACCAAGATTTTTGGACACAATGGCTTTACGACCAAAGAGCAAACATGGACATACAAGTCAAGTTTTCTTAACTTCAGTAATTGAAAATGAAATAAGCAATCTAAATCAAAATATTTGTGATGAATCTCATATAGTGACGCAAAGAACTCAATTCTCGCCTAAAAATAACAGCAATATGGAATGTGGAAATCTCAGTGATAGTAGCGATATCACAAGAAAAATTCTTACTAATTTACGACGCGGTGTATCAGAATCTCCCGAACCACCGCCTAGATTAAAATCAAAGGAGCGAATAAAGTTAAAGAAACATAATTATGTCAAAACGCGATTTATTCGTGCTAACTCATCCAGTTCAACTAGTGATGAGTGGTCAGATGCCAATGATTATGAACAAAAAACTATTTTGCGGGTTAAGCAATTTGATTCTGATACTGATGACTCAAAAACGCAGTCTGGTATTTTAAGATCATCTGAAAATGAACCTAGAAAAACTTCTATACAGATCAATGGTAATGAATGCTATTCAACTATGAACGTTAGCAACGATATCCCGATTTACTTATCTTCAGTTGTTGTAAATGATGATTATGGAAACACATGTAATACTTTCCAGACTGGTACTACAGTCACAATAAGTGTTGGTAATCCTCAAAATGAAGTAAAAAAATCTAAGAGCCAAATTTATATTGGAGCAGTAATGTCACAAGAAAGTGAAAATCTTCTTGATACAAATAATTATGAGGAATATTACGCAGATAAAAATAATGACTGTCAGGATCAAAACTGTTCAAGTGATCTATCTTTTATACTAAATGATCCTGTGGAAGCTGTCAGGCGTAATTTAGTACCTCATGTTTGTGGTAAAAAAGATGATCTAATAATAGATGCTCATAAAGAAAAACCTAATGAATTACAACCAAATAATGGTAACTTTGTAACAAAATTATTTGAAGATCCTTTTTTTGCACATTTAGCTGAAGGCTTAGATTCAGATTTGGTTAAAAAATTAATAGAAAACTCCCTGATAAAGCTACAAGAAACAAAAAATTCAGAAGGTACGGAGAGTAGTGAACTCACTATTGAAAAATTAATTGAAAGTTCTTTGAAAAACCTTAAAGAAGAAAATAACAAAAATAATAACCATGGTGAAGATACGAAGCCAAATAACGAAAATATCACCAAAGACAAAGAGTCAAAAAAGCACAGCACAAGAGACTCAACTGTCTGCCCAGATAACGAAGAAAACAGCTGCTCTGCTCCTTATGAAAGTATGGAGTACGAGACTGGTGCAATGGGAGTTTTTTCTGATCTTGAGCCAATGTCGGACTGCTATAATGCTTCAGCCAGTGAGTTATCTACTGAAGATGATACTAATTCAACAAGATCAAAATTTTATCAAATGTTGGTAGATGCTGCGCTTTGTGAAATTGAAATCGCAAATAATACCGATGATGACCACCATTATGAATCAATCCGCTTAAATAGTGACCCTATATATGAAGAGATAGGAGATATGCCACCGCCACTACCTGTAAATCCACCACCAAACTCTTTATTGATATTAGATGATGATAAACGCAGTGGATCACGTTCAATATTCGAGGGAGCCTCAAAATATGATATTTTATCTTATCTGGTTGATGCTAAAGAAAGAGGTATTGATGATGAAGAAACTTATATAACTAATTATGCTCCACATAATGATTCATCTATTTCATTAGAGCCACCAAAAGAAAAATCTGCTAGCATTGAAATAAACAGCACCCATCTCAGTAGTAACACCAGTCAATTATCACATACTTCAGATTCAAGTGAGGATAATTCATTAACAATAAATCACGAAACTTTAGAAAAAAAGATAATATCTAAGAAAACTGCCGCAGAAATTGAAAGAAATGATTCTGGTGTTGGATCAGAAACAAGTAAATCTTCGAGAAGTAGACTGCAAGGTAAAATATCCCCATTTACTTCTATTACGGATAAAGATACACCGATACACCTTTGTGAAGATTGTGACACAGCAGTAGAAACTCAATTGACAGAACAAGGTAAGCCCAGAATAATTATTTAGTGTGTCTAATTTATTCTTAAAAAGCATGATAACATTCCAACAAATATTGAGTGAAAATATGATCTGAACAGTAAGGAATTTTGATATTTTTATTATTATATTAGTAGTATACGAGTTATTATTATGTCATTAAAATATAGAAACGCATCCAAATTCATTGTCCTGTTATTATTTTAGGTACTATATATGCTCCATTAGTATGCAGAAAGTGTGCTAAGAAGAGAGCAGAGAGGAAAGAAATCATTACAGAAATAGTTGAGACTGAAGAAAAGTATGGTAGAGATCTCCAAATAATCTCAGAGGAATTTTATAAGCCTATGCTGGTAGCTGGACTACTAACACAAGAACAACTTAGTGCTATATTTCTGAATGTTGAAGAACTAATGGAAAATAACCAAGTTCTCTCTGAAAAGTTACGTGACGGCCTTGAAATCGCAGTAGACCAAGGAGATGAGGTATGTGTAGGATATAAGTGTTGCTACCTTCATTATTGGCTGAATATGAAGAGTGCAGTTTTTGACAAAAAATGAACTTGACTGCCATAAAAATAATGCTCTTTTAAAAAGATTAATCTTGTATATATGAAATACATTTTTTCTACCTATATCTCTTTGAAAATATTCAACTAATATATTATGATTTTTTTTTATTACCCGTGTGGCGACGGGAAGAGAATACAGATGTCGTCACCCCTTGCTTGGCCACGGGAGTCGTAAAAATCGGCTAAGGGTCACACCGGGAGAGTGGGCAGCGGCTATCTCCCGGGAAACTTAATATCATCTACCGCGATCGCCAATCCGCGTGCCAAGCGTGGCGATTATGGTATTATTTCCTCCCAAAAAATAAATGTATGCACCAAAAGTGACGGCCCCCAGTCACGGCAGTTCCGCTGTGCCACGGGCTCATCTTGGTAGCGGGCTCGATGGTGGCGGGACAGGGGGTGCGAAGAATCTCCGGTCGCGATCTGGCTACCAAAAACATCAACCCTTGGCCCTGGTAACACACAACATTCGGACACTTAGGACCGACGAGAGGGTCATCGAGCTGGAAAAGGAATTGAGCAAAATCCGATGGGACATTGTAGGATTATCAGAAGTGTGAAGAGAGGGGGAGGGCACGATAATCCTCCGGTCTGAAAACCTGCTCTTCTACCGGGAGGGAGTTCACCCATCCCAAGGCGGTGTAGGGTTTATCGTTCGTAAGTCTCTCGTAGACAACGTGGAGAGGATTGAGAGTGTGTCGACAAGGGTAGCGTACCTTATACTCAGAATTACCAAACGGTATTCGTTAAAGGTCATACAGGTTTACGCACCGATCTCGACATACTCCGACGACGTAGTGGAGGCCTTATACGAGGACATCTCGAAAGCCATCCACACGTCCAAAACCCACTTCACGGTAGTTATGGGAGATTTAAACGCAAAACTAGGCAAAAGGACAGACTATGAGTTGAGAGTGGGGCAATATAGATTTGGACAGAGAAACCAAAGGGGCCAAAAACTGGCCAACTTTTTGTAAAAGGAAGGCCTCTTTATGATGAATTCCTTCTTCAAGAAGCGGCCACAAAGGAAGTGGACCTGGATTAGCCCTGATGGATCCACTAAAAATGAGATAGACTTCATCTTGACGGACAAACGGCAAATATTCAATGATGTCGCTGTGATTAGCAGGATTAAAACTGGGAGTGATCACCGGATGGTTCGAGGCACATTGAATTTTCGTACGAAAGTCGAGCGATCTCGCTTGATGAAGTCTATACTCCGACCTACACCTGTCCAATACCAGAACCCCGATAGCTTTCAACTCGAATTACATAATCGCTTCCAATGCCTGGAAGAGTGCGAATCGATGAACGATATGAACAACAGGTTCGTATAAACTGTCCACGCGGTCGGATCACAATTCTTCAAGGCCCGTCGTGCAACTAGAACAAAAAAAATTTTCTAACCAGACTCTCAAACTCATGGAGAGGAGAAAGGAAATGACGGTACAGTCTCCAGCCGATTGGTCCGAACTTAGGCAGCTTAATAGACAAATCTCCAAATCTATACGACGCGACATTCGCCGATTTAATACACTGCGTATTGAAGAGGCGATAGAGCGAAATCGAGGCTCCAAAGTGTTCGCACGAGATTTGTCTATCGGGCAGAGCCAAATGACTAAGCTGAAGACCGATAACGGTACTGTCATTTCATCCCAGAGTGAGATCTTGGGAGAGGTCGAAAGGTTCTATGGTCAGTTGTACAAATCATCCTTGAATCCTGTTATCGGCTTGGTCCAAGACCCCAGATCCAAGCTAACTCGGCACTACACTGAAGAAATCCCGGACGTCAGCTGGTCCGGGATCAAAATGGCTCTGAAGCAGTTGAAGAACGGAAAGGCACCGGGAGATGACGGAATTACCACAGAGCTCCTGAGGGCAGGTGGCAAGCCGGTTTTAAAACCCCTACAGAAGCTGTTTAATTCTGTCATTCTCGGGGGCGACGTTCCAGAGTCGTGGACCAGGAACGTGGTGGTGCTGTTTTTCAAGAAGGGCGATAAAACGCTCTTAAAGAATTACAGACCCATCTCACTCCTAAGCCACGTATACAAATTGTTTTCAAGAGTCATTACGAACCGACTCGCGCGCAAGCTAGACGACTTCCAGCCGCCCGAACAAGCCGGTTTCCGAAAAGTTTATAGTACCATAGACCACATACACACGCTACGCCAGATTATACAGAAGACCGAGGAGTATAATCGGCCTCTGTGTCTACCGTTTGTGGACTATGAGAAAGCCTTTGATTCTGTCGAAACTTGGGCAGTGCTGCAGTCCCTTCAGAGGTGCCAAATTGACTATCAATATATCGAAGTGTTGAAGTGTTTGTATAAAAATGCTACTATGTCGGTCCGCATCCAGGATAACAGTACGAAACCGATCCAGCTGCAGAAAGGCGTGAGACAGGGAGACATTATCTCTCCGAAACTGTTCACCACTGCGCTGGAAGATGTCTTCAAGCTCTTAGACTGGACCGGACTCGGCATCAACATCAATGGCGAATACATCACTCACCTTCGATTCGCAGATGATATCGTAGTCATGGCAGAATCCCTGGAGGACCTTGGCACCATGCTCAATGACCTCAGGAAGGCCTCCCAACTAGTAGGGCTGCAAATGAACACGGACAAGACGAAAGTCATGTCTAATGCCCATGTCATTTCTGTACCGGTCCTAGTTGGGAATGCGATTTTCGAAGTTGTCGATCACTATGTTTACCTAGGACAAACAGTCCAATTAGGTAGATCCAATTTCGAGAAAGAGGTCAGCCGACGAATCCAACTCGGCTGGGCAGCGTTCGGGAAACTTAGGAGGATCTTCTCGTCTAATATTCCGCAGTGTCTGAAAACAAAGGTTTATAACTAGTGTGTTTTACCAGCGATGACTTACGGAACTGAAACGTGGTCTATAAATGTAGGCCTCATCAAAAGGCTCAAAGTTGCTCAGCGTGCTATGGAGAGGGCTATGCTCGGTATTTCTCTACGTGATAGAATTCGAAATACGGAAATCCGTAGAAGAACGGGTGTAGCTGATATAGCTCGAAGAATTAGCGCGTTGAAGTGGCAATGGGCAGGCGACATCGCTCGATGAACCGACAACCGTTGGGGAAGAAAGGTCGTCGAGTGGAGACCACAAATCGGACGGCGCCGCGTAGGACGACCCCCACTAGGTGGACTGACGACATTATCAAGGTCGCAGGCAACCGCTGGATGCAGGTGGCGCGGGACCGTGTTGAATGGTATTCTCGTGGGGAGGCCTATGTCCAACAGTGGACGTTTACGGGCTGATGGATGGATGGATGGATGGAATATATGAAAGCCAAATATGCGTAAATGGTTTTAGACCACTAAAATAATTCATTAGGAGCACTGCGATCAATTTTAAAGAATTCTATTTTATTATTTTTTTTAATTCATACAGAATAGCGTCTGTTAGTTAGTGTGGTCAGCTAGTCTATGCTATCAGCTGTGTATGATATCTATTATAGCTATTAGCTATGATACAATATAACATTTATATTTAAATAAAATAGTATAAAAAATTACTTGGGGTCGCTACAATATGTACTCTTCTTTCAAAATAGATATTATAGAAGTTACATATATATATATATATATATATATATATATATATATATATATATATATATATATATATATATATATATATATATATATATTAGGGTGATTCATTTCCGCAAAAGTTTTTTTTTTCGTCGCTCATTTCATATTAATCTACACATAGAAAAAAAAATTCTCACCAAATTTGAGATCTTAATATTAAGTTTAAGTACTTGCAATTTAACTTTAAAGTTTTACTATTTAAAATGCATGTAAAAAAATATATATTTTTTCAAATTTTTAATGCTTACCCGGCTTTCACAATATCGCAATTCGGTTTGATGGACCTTGTGGGGAATTTCACGTTCTTCAAAATAGCCTTAGAGTTTTTTTTGTGTAACTCGCACTGGTGCACCAGTAGGAGTCGTCAAAGTACAGTTTTTGATAAAAATATATATCTTTTTAATTTTTTGAGCAAACCGCGAAAAGTAGGAAGAAAAAAAGGACTGACTCATAAAATAAAAGTTATCCAACCAATATTTAAAGAATTAACAGCCATTTTTGAAAATTATTTTGAGGTTAGGTATGCTATAAGCATCGAACCCGTTAACAAAGACAAGAGAGTCGGCAATATCATACTAATTAACTGGAGCAATGTTAAAACATGCCATCTCGGGACTGCTTGGTGCAATTTTTCAAAGAATGATGTTTACTTATACAAAGTTGGCGTGATTTGTTCACGCTGTTGACGATTAAAAAAAAAATAATTTTTTACTAATTTTGGAAATTCGCTACAAAAAATTGAATAACCTTCATTTTCATTTTTTTGCTAAACGACAGAAATGTTGAAAAATTGCAAGATCTATGTTACAATTTTATTCTTGTAATTTTTTTATGAATTCATATGTTGTTTTTGTATTCATTATGAGTAAAAAATCATACTAATTTTGAAAAAGTTCATAGTATAAAGAAATAAAATGGTAATAAATAAAAAAAATGAATCTAAATAACATTATGAGTTATTATTTATCAATTTCATACATTTTCTGGTATAAAAATGTCTGTAAATTCATTAAATATTGGTTGGATAACTTTTATTTTATGAGTCAGTCCTTTTTTTCTTCCTACTTTTGGTGGTTTGCTCGAAAAATTAAAAAAAACATACATGCATTTTAAATGGTAAAACTTTAAACTTAAATTGCAAGTACTTAAAATTAATATTAAGATCTCAAATTTGGTGAGAATTTTTTTTCCATGTGTAGATTAATATTTTGCACGAGCACCGAAAAAAAAAAATTTTGCGGAAATGAATCATCCTAATATATATATATATACTTTCTTTTATATATATATATATATATATATATATATATACATATAAAAGAAAGTTGTGTTAGTTGCAACACTTATAACTCGAGAACGGCTGCACCAATTTTTATGATTTTTATGTTTTTGAGTTTCTTGTCGTCGGGAATAGGATATAGGATATTAAAATATGATATTAATAAACAAAAAAAATAAAATTAAAAACTCTAAACGTCCATTTGTTGATGATGTAACCAATGGCAACTGACAGCTCACGTTATTACGTGCTCTAATGGTTTGTTTGGAAAATACCGCGAAAAGTTAAAATTATTATTTGGAAAGCCAATAGTGCACGCCTCGTAATTTTTATATTATTTAGCATTTACTATTAGTCAATACTATAATATGCACGATAAATAAAGCGCCTTAATTATTTCATTGAGCAAGATCTGGTAGCAATATTAAATAAAATTGGACTTTAAAAAAAAACTAAGAAATTATGCGTGCGTGTACTCTCTCTCTCTCTCTGTCTCCCTCTCCCTCTCTCTCTGTCTCTCTGCCTCTTTCTCTTTCTGCCCCTCTCCCTCTCTGCATCTCTCCTTCTCTCCCTCCCTCCCTCTCTCTCCCCCCCCTCTCTCTCTCTTCTCTCTGCCTTCGTGCGCTTATAATCTCAGCTCATATATGTCCCACTATTGGGCTCACGCCTCCACCATAATGGGAGGGAAATTGACCTACTATACCACGCTGGCCAGACATGTTAGTATAGTGTTTTGTTTCAAGTTTTCCTTCTCTTACAAATATGTTATATGCGTTTTATATCCCTTACCTTAGTCGTCTCTTACGATCATCCACGATTAAGATAGGAGTTGGCGAATTGTATTCTTACTCCGTCACCACACGGATAACCCTCCCATGAGCTGAACACTTCAAAATAAATATGGCGCGTAACAGAAAAACGTTACAATATAAAATTTCTCCCATACGTCAATAAAAAAGTTTCACTTCAAAAAGGTAGAGAAACAAAAAAAAATGCAATATTTTTAAGATACTAAAGTTAACAGACATTTGCCATAAATGAAAAAGAAAAATAATTTCGTGCCATTCTCGACGCAGTACTAAACATAGCTGTTCGTTTACAATAGGCTGTATGGGATCTATTCCCTTGGCCTGTCCGAAAGGACGAACAAAAAATTGTAAACGAACCCAATTTTCATAAGGTATACATACACTAATTACTAAGGTTCTTAGTCGTCTTATACGACATCCACGACCAAAGTAAGGATTGGTAGTATTTGTAGCCATTACCACACAGCTAAAAATAACTTAATAATTTTAAATTAATCGAAATCTGCTTATCTCATTCATTAACTGATAGGCGGAACGAAGTGTGCCGGGTCCGCTAGTGTATATATATATATATATATATATATATATATATATATATATATATATATATATATATATTAACCTGCCGGTTTGCATAATGGGGGTGGCCATATCCACTCTTGTTCACTAGACTTGGCCCAACGACGACATTATTCCCGTTGCTCTAGTACCTCCCTTACGTGCTCGAGTTCTGTTTTGTCATATTTTAATTAGTGATCTTGGCACTAAGGACAAGTGTGCAGGGTGACAAGGGTCCGGTCGGAATGAGGCCACCGCGTGAGGATCATGCCCCGACAGCGAAAGCTGGCGGGCCATCGACTCGTGAAGAACTCGCGAGGGTAAACCGGCGAGCGGGCTACAGAAGACACAGACCGGGTTCCGGTGGCCCACTCGCTCAGCGAACAGAGGCGCATTGCGGGGTGGGTCTATGGGGTTGGGCGCCATCTCTTGTGACGGATCTGGCAGGGCGTGACCAGATCATAGCCCGCCGCAAAAAAAGGGTGGTGGTGTAAGCTGACATAAGGATAACGGTCTGTATGCGTAGTTTTCTGGTGGATATTGTGGCTAAGACTATCATCTGCTTCACGGATCACGCGTATGGATACCGGCACCTTTTTTTTTGTTGTGGTGAGCTATGGTCTGGTCACACTCCGCTAAATCTGTCCGTGGCGACAGAAGAAGTGGCGCGCAACCCCATAGATCCGCCCTACAATGTACCTCTCTTTGCCGAGCGAGCTGGCCACTGGAAACCGGTCTTTGTCCTCTGTGACCCGCCTGGCGGCTTACCATCGTAGGTTCCTCTCAAGTAGATGCCCCGGAGCATCAGGCGCAAGTACTCGCGCCTGCGCCGATCAAGGCGCCGATGGCATTCCGAGTCTCCGTAGAGGAAGTACTCCCGGACTCGTTCCGCTGCTTCCTTCTGCGAGATGACTGTCGAAGAGGGCGACGCCCGCGTCCCATTTCCTGACGCTGTCGACCATCGCTTTCATGGACGCCCGGCAGCGTCAGGTCGGCATCGATGGCAGCGATGACGCCACGGCGCTGTCGAGCCCAGGTACAGACCTCGAGCGTCCTCGTCATTGCCGCGCTGCTGGCAGGATGGAGTCAACTCCCTCCTTGCGACCGTGTACAGGTACTTCCCGAAGCAACCTTTTTTTTATCGCTGAAGAAACGCATTTACGCGCTATCCCCCGTCGGTGCCAGACAGGGTGGAGTGTCAGACTCACCTGCTAGCTGAAGCCCGACCGAAATACAGTGGTCCTTTACACGCTTATACGGGGCCAACCACTAAAACAGTGGCCCTTTACACGCTTATACGGGGCGCCGGACAGATCGTCTACTGGTATTCGATCCCTGGCACCCCAACGCTTGGTCTTCTGGCCACGTCCTATCGTCCCTCAAGGCGGTAGGAGGAGGTGCGCATAACGGCGCCTCCTCCTCCCCGGTCGCCGGTGGCGGTACGAGTCAGTGGACTCAAGTGTCTTGCGTTCCCGCTCCGCGGCCTCCTTCCTTTTTATGATGGCCTCACAAAAGGAGGCCATCGATGACTAGCACCTGTCGCTGTCAAGTATCTTCGAGATAATGGTGGACAACGACAGGTCTCTCCCAACGACCGTCGCAGGACGTGGTGCTGAGGCCCCTAGGCGGGCATACCCCTAGAGTGTAACGCGCATCGTCTACTGGCGCACCACAATCGTGACATCCTGGGGTCCCTTCTCTTCCAATTCTGTGCTGGTATCGAAGACTTCGTGTCAGGTGAGCAGTTCTACAGAGGTAGGACCACGTTGTGGACAGTTCTCTGTCTACAGCCGCAGGCCGGTCCGTCCGCCGTGTGAGGCTACCCATCGGCGCCTCGATAGTGGTAAACTTCATCCACATCAGCATCCAGGCCCATATGAGGTACTTGGGTCTGGTGCTCGACGGGCGATGGTGGTTCCGGGAGCATTTCCGACAGATTGCTCCCCGCCTTGTCGGCGCGGCGTCCGCCCTTTCTCGACTCATGCCGAACGTGAGCGGACCCAGTTTCGAGGGCCGACGGCTGTATGCGGGGGTCATCCGCTCGATGGCCATGTACGGCGCACCCGTGTGGGCGAGGGCTCTAAACGCCCAGCTCAGGGCGGTTCTGTGGAGGCCACAGAGAGCTATGGCGGTCAGAGCCATTCGCGGGTACCGCACGGTGTCGACAGAGGCGGCGTGCCTGTTGGCCGGGACACCCCCGTGGGACCTAGAGGCGGAGATGCTCTCCGACCTCTACCGGCGGGTTATCACAGCGCGCGAGGAAGGTGGCTCCCCATCGTTGAGCGAGATAGCCACCTGGCGCGTGGATGACCGCCGAGACGTCATCGCCCGTTGGGCTACGCGGCTGGAGAGGCCTAGGCACGGTGTGGAGACCGTTGAGGCCCTGCGGCCCGTATTGATAGAGTGGATGGAGCGGCGGCACGGGGTCCTCACCTTTCGGCCGGTGCAAGTATTGACGGGGCACGGGTGTTTCGGGTTGTACCTGCACAGGGTCGTGTATAGGGAGTGGACTCCGGCCTGCCACCACTGCAGGAGTGACGAGGACACAGCGCAACACACACTGGAGGTGTGTCCGGGATGGGAGCGGCAGCGCCGTGACCTCGTCGCTGTCATCCGTGCCGACCTGACGCTGCCGGCCGTCGCGAGGGCGATGGTCGACAGCATCAGGAACTGGGACGCGGTCGCCGCCTTCTGCGAGGCTGTCATCTCGCAGAAGGAAGCAGCGGAACGGGCAAGGGAGGATTCCCGCGCCCCGGGCCGCCACCAGCGGCCGGGGCGGCGCAGGCGCGAATACCTGCGCCTGATGCCGCCCTAACCGAGGCTTCGGGTGATCGGACCGGGGAATTGTCCGGTCACCTGACGTGAGGCCACCGCGTGAGGGCGACGCCCCGACCGCGAAATCTGTCGGGGCGTCGACGAGAGGAACCCGCGAGGGTGAACCGCCGGGCGGGCCACCGAAGTTAAAAATCGGGTCCCGGTGACCCGCTCGCACGGCGAAGAGAGAGGAGATTTTACGGTGGGTCTATGGGGTCACGCGCCGCCTTCTCCGTCACCCCGGATCGATTTGGCGGGGCGAGACTAATCCATAGTCCACCAGAAAAAAAAAAAAAAAAAAAGGACGGTCCGTCCGGGGTAGTACCACACTTTCGCAGCAGATCGTCGTCTGAGTAATGGCAATATGCCGTTGCGTTTCGTTTGGTGAGCGAGGGAGCCTGAAGCCTAACTGAGGTGGGTTTGGGGTTTGCATTGGTAGGCGGAGGCCTAGCTATACCCATGGTATTGCAAAGGTCTATGGGCGGTGGTGACATTTACGATCCGGTGTGCTATCTGATCGTTTGCCACCATAAGCAATAAAAAAGGCACCTGCACCATCCTTAAGATTAGGCTGCCGTGCCTTCTATTAATCTAGCGGTGGAGATGCGGTGCAACTGCCTCCACAGTCCCCTACCTTACTATGGGGGACTTCAGATCTTCTCTCCACCGCCGGATGACTCCCCTTTGGACCACTTCCAGTGCTCTGCCCAGTCTCCTTACGGACATTTGCTCGTTGTCGGCCCGCGTTGCTACGCGGAGGCGGTAGGCCTCAGCTACAAGTGGCCAAGGTGGGGTCACCCGCCAGCAAAGTCGCTGCGGTCCATATTGTCGAAGCAACCCTGCCCCGACAAGACCTGCACCAGCCAGAAAAATCCACTATATCAGTACGGGCCTCAATGGTACGAACACTGTATCGAGGCCTCTTCAGCCACATAAACCAACGGGCAATGACGTAAATATTTAGGAGGAAATGGTGTAATGAAAAAAATATATAAAAAATAATTATAATTGTCATCATCATTGTCAGTGAAATTATCTTCATATAGAAGTTCTGTTCGATTTATTCGCTATCATGGCATCATGGTAACGGAAAGCGAAAGAATAAGAGGTAGAAAAATTCTGATAAGGGAAGAGAAGCGTGTGATGTGAAATACAAAGTTCTCCTAAGCTGCATGCAAAACATTATTAATTGTTTTAAGTACTTCGGCTTGTGATAAACCGCAAATTTCTACTAATCCCGTGATGATGATCCTGAGATGATTCCTTCAAAAGAAAATAAAAAAAAACACCACGTTTGAGAATATCCAGGTGAATTATTTTTTGCACTTTGTGACTTACTTGTTCCTTTACATCATGCGCAAATCGTCAGATGATTGAAATATAATATATTCTACTTATTCTTTGCATATAAATAACTCGCTTCAGCTTATCGCCGTCCGCTGCTGGACGTAGACCTCTCTCATGTTACGCCACAGAGTGTGGTCCTGTGCCGCCTGCATCTAACCACGCCCACCAATTTTCACAAGGTCGTCTGTCCACCTAGTTGGAGGGCGTCCTACGCTGTGTCGTCCAATACGTGGTCACCACTTGAGAACCTTTCTTCCTCAGCAGTCGTCGGTTCGTCGAGCGATGTGGCCTACCCATTGCCACTTTAGCGAGCTAATTATTCGTTCTATGTCGGTTACACCCGTTCTTCTGCGGATTTCCGTATTTCGGATTCTACCTCACAGAGAAATCCCGAGCATAGCCCGCTCTATAGCACACTGAGCAACTTTGAGCTTGGTTATGAGGCCTACATTTACCACGTTTCCGTGCCGTAAGTCATCACTGGTAACACACACTGGTCGTAGACGTGAGGTATGTTGGACGAGATGATTCTCTAAAGTTCCCAAAGGCTGCCCAACCGAGTTGGATTCGTCGTCTGGGCTCTTTCTCGAAATTGGATCTACCTAACTGTATTGTTTGTCGGAGGTAAATAAAATGATCGACAACTTCGAGAATCACATTGCCAACTAGGACCGGTATAGGAATGACATTGGCATTTGACATGACTTTCGTCTTGTCTATGTTCATTCGTAAACCTACTAGTTGGGATACCCTACTTAGATTATTGAGAATGGAGCCAAGGTCCTCCATGAGTTCTGCTATAACTAAGTGATCATCACTTCTGATAATCCTACAATGTCCCAGCGGATTTTGCTCAATTCCTCTTCCAGCTCGATGAACTTCTTATCGGTCCTGAGTGTCCTTGTCCATGTTGTAGGTTACCAGGGCCAAGGGTCGTTTTGATTGGTAGCTGGGTTGCTGCCTGAAATTCTACGCAGTTGTTACTTATATGTTTACTAGCTTCTGCACGCGGTTTTAGCCATGTAAAAAGTATTTTTTCCAAAGTTGAACTATTTTTCCAAGAGAACACGTTACCGGGATAAAAAGTGCTGTGTTAGTTCAGGAAAGGATCTATTTATGTGCCAATATTTTCGCCAAATCATTTCAACGGGTTACGCGTGATTGAGTAACAAACATGCAAACATCTTCGCAAACTTTCACATGTATAATACTTGTAACATATATTTATCACTGACTTCTGCCTGTGGTTTCGCTCGTGTAAAAACTGACCTTAAAAATATAAAATTGTATTAGAAAATATTCCAAAGGATGACTTTACCGACATAAAAAGTATCGTATGTGTTTATCCAGGTAATATTTTCAATTTACAATTTTAATCCAAATCTCTTGAACGGTTTACGCGTGATTTAGTAACATACATTCAAACATCTTTGGATGTTCGAAGTATCTTCACAAACTTTCACATTTATATTTGTAAGATTTATTGGTGTCATTCGAAAATTTTAATATTTAAGACTAAAAATTTTCAAATTTTAAAAATTGTAGACAAAAATTATATGGGATAAGTTGAGAATCGACTTCATAAATGGAGCGATTGTGCATTGTTTAGTGGTATAAAACCATTTGCAATATTGATTTTCTAATTAAACCAATTTAAGTCGCATCGATTGGATCATTGAAAGTTTATAACGGACATAGATAGAAACAATTTTGTGTTATATAATTATAGATTTATATGATCTTAACGAAAACTTCTAAACGCGTTTAGTATATGTATAATAAGTAAAAAAAATTGTCACTTAATATTGGTATAAGTTGGCAGATTCAGAATATTTATAATTTATTTTTATCCATTACAGGATTTCTTGACCGTGAACGTGGGCAAGATTTTATTGGAGTGTTCAGGTATGCTGACGGCATTCCAGTCATACTGTGTTAAGCAAGCTGGTGCCGCCCTCTTACTGGCTGGACTCGAAAAAGAGAAGGAGCTTTTGAGGATATTCTTGCGCGTCTCGCAGATGGAAAATGCCGTATTGAGGAGGATGAATCTGAACTCTTTTCTCATGGTAAGATTTTACATTATTATCAACCATTTCCAGTGTCCTTACGAAATAATTTTTATTGATATAATTTTCTATTACAACAAAGCTTAGAAATGATTAATATTGTCATGTAATTTTAATTAAGTATAGTTTAAATATTTATATAGATTTTAAAGATTGTGTCTATTAATTGGCATGCAATGTACGATTCTTTTACTATCAATTCCCCATAGATTATTTAATTGTCGCGATTTGAAACTTATGATTTTGTAGGCAAGAGAAGCAAGGGGAGGTGAAGGTAAATTTGAATTGAATCATTATTTGACACGTTTGCCCAGCGCGCTACGCATTTGGTGTCTATGCGTGGGTTGGTCTATTATAATAAGCTAGCTTCTCTTTTATAGGTTAGCTAATAATAAGCTAGCTTCCCTTTTATATTTTTATTCTACATCACCTTATATCTTTAAACGACTCATATGAGTTACCATCTAAAGATCGGCCCTGGATGACGTGTCATTTAGCCTATGCTGAGGTGCTTACCTTTTGCGGCAAGACAAATCTTTTATTATTTATAATATGATCATGATTTATTTTTTGTTCTTTTAAGTAAAGATATTTTAAAATAAAAATATTTTACTGTCTTTTTGCTGGAACAAAATTATTTCTTTCTTTTTTTTCTTTTTATAATAGAGCAGGCGCGCACCAAATGTTTAAATCTATGGGGTTTGTAAAAGATTAAGACTTTATTTTAAACATTTTTTTATGAAAAAATTTTACTATTTCAGGTACCAGTACAACGCGTGACAAAATATCCCCTCCTTCTATCACGGCTGTATCGCGCGACCGCCGCCTGCGCAACCGAACGCGACGATGTTAAAGCCGCTCAACGCTGTGTCGAATCTAGACTTGAAGAGATTAATGCTGCGGCTGCTGCGGCCGCTGCGGCGGCCAGGGATGTTCCCCTGTGGCGAAGGTTAGCTGCAGCACGAAGAACAGCACATGATCTCCATGTAGCAGATATCAAGCTCAGGAAAATGGCTGTCGATGTTCTAGATTGGAATCATGACGACGCCAGGTAGGATTAATAATTAAAGTACATTGATTTTAAGGGCTAGGGCATTTTGTGGTTTTATTGTTAAAGGTAAAAAAAACTATCCAATAATAAATGGTAACTGCCGTTCGGTTTGATAACACTATAGAGACTAATAACTAATGCAAAATGATGAGCTCTAGCTTAATGTATGCAGTTCGGCTTCGATGAAAGTTAGTGATAAGAAACTGTATATAGCGATTTATCATATTTTCCCATTTATTACCCGATTACGAGAAATGAGGGTTATGTTTTGATAGTGTATGTATGTATATAATCAACTTTGGAAAAATAAAACTTAATATAAAAACATTAAATTGAATCCATCGTTGAAGTTATAATGTAGCCTTGATAAAATTAATGCTGCTGAAAATAGTGATTACACTAGTCAAATCCTTTATTGAAAATAAGTATATAATTTTGTAGGTGTTTCTAGTACAAATAGGTTTGCGACCACGGCCTTACCGTGACTAACTTTGTATCTAGGTTTTGATTTCTGTCTAAAATATTCTCTTGTTTCATACTTTTAAATCACTTTATTTTTAGCAAAGGTTTTGCGTAGTAAAGGTATTTCAATATGCCATGAGATGATACAAATAAACTGACAATAATATGACAGTCACTCTTATAGTGTACATTTTAAATCCTAAATATCAATATTAGCAAAAATATTAATTGACAAAATTGGAATAATCGAAATCCATCCATCCATCAGCCCGTAAACGTCCACTATTGGACAGGCCTCCCCACGAAAATGCCATTTGGCAACGGTCCTGTGCCACCTGCATCCAACGGTTTCCTGTGACCCTGATAATGTCATTAGTCCACCTAGTGGGGGGTCGTCCTACGCTGCGTCGTCCGATTCGTGGTCGCCACTCGAGAATCTTTCTTCCCCATTGGTTGTCGGTTCGTTGAGCGATGTGGCCTGCCCATTGCCACTTCAACGTGCTAATTCTTCGAGCTATGTCGAATACACTCGTTTTTATACGGATTTCCTTATTCCGGTTTTTGTCACGTAGAGAAATACCGAGCATAGCCCTCTCCATAGCACGCTGAGTGACTTTGGGCCTTTTTATGAGGCCGACATTTAGAGATTACGTTTCAGTGCCGTAAGCCGTCGCTGGTAACACACACTGGTTATAAACCTTTGTTTTTAGACACTACGGAATATTAGACGAGACGATCCTCCTAAGTTTCCCGATCGCTGCCCAGTCGAGTTGGATTCGTCAGCTGACCTCTTTCTCGAAATTGGATCTACCCAATTGGACTGTTTATCCTAGGTAAACATAGTGATCGACATCTTCGAGAATCGCATTCCCAACCAGGACCGTAACAGAAATGATATGGGCATTAGACATGACTTTCGTCTTGTCTATGTTTATTTGCAGCCCTACTAGTTGGGAGACCTTGCTGAGGTCATTGAGCACGGTGCCAAGGTCCTCCAGGGATTCTGCCATGACTACAATATCATCTGCGAATCGAAGGTGAGTGATGTATTCGCCATCGATGTTGATGCCGAGTCCGGTCCAGTCTAAGAGCTTGAAAACATCTTCCAGCGCAGTGGTGAACAGTTTCGGAGAGATAATGTCTCCCTGTCTCACGCCTCTCGCAACTGGATCGGTTTCGTATTCTTATCCCGGATGCGGACCGACATAGTAGCGTTTTTATACAAACACTTAAGCACTTCGATATTTCGATAATCAATTTGGCACCTCTGAAGGGACTGCACCATTGCTCAGGTTTCGATAGAATCAAAGGCTTTCTCATAGTCCACAAATGTTAGACACAGAGGCCGATTGTACTCCTCAGTCTTCTGTATAATCTGATGTAGCGTATGGATGTGGTTTATGGTACTATAACCTTTTCGGAAACCGGCTTGTTCGGGCGGCTGGAAGTCGTCTAGCTTGCGCGCGAGTCGATTCGTAATGAATCTTGAAAACAGTTTGTACACATGGCTCAGGAGTGAGATGGGTCTGTAATTCTATAAGAGCGTTTTATTGCCCTTCTTGAAAAACAGCAGCACCACACTCCTGGTTTATGACCCTGGAACATCGCCCACGAGACTGACACAATTAAACAGCTTCTGTAGGGCTTGTAAAACCGGCTTGCCGCCTGTACTCAGGAGCTCTGTGATAATTCCGTCATCTCCCGGTGATTTCCGTTCTTTAATTGTTTTAGAGCCATTCTGATCTCGTATAAGCTGACGTCCGGGATTTCGTCGGTACAGTGCCGAGTTAGCTTGGATCTGGGGTTTTGGACCAAGCCGACAACAGGATTCAGGGATGATTAATCGAAATCACAATCGATTAAAAGTATTAAGTTAATTATTAGTTAGAATTTCCCGCTCCTTGGTTTCCTTTCGGTATAATATATGTACTAAAATGTGGCTAAAGGATGTATACAGACCAATGCAAGAGAAGGCAAACATTAAATAAGACGGAATGTCAATCCAACTTGAACAGCGTGATATTGAAGATTAGTTTCTCTCTATTTTGAAGGACACACAAGAAGACACTATATAAACCGAGAAGAAGCTAAGAATTAAGCGTAAGCTTAAGCGTAAGCTAATGATGTTACTACGAGAAAAGGAGAATTTGAAATAAAGACCTATGCTAGTCTATCTACTGAACGCGGTATAGTTTGTTAGTTTACTGTTATCCTAGAGAAGGCTTGTGTCCAAGCAATTTGACGTATAAGCTGAGAAGACATTAATTGTCATGGATGTCCATGATAACCGAGACCGATGGTTTATCCTGTTCATTGAGGCTTGTATTTTAGACGTCCTCGTAATTTGTTTTCATATCTTGATGTATATAAGTCTTATGTACGTGTGTATGTAACTAAACTCCTCCTAAACGGCTGGACGGATTTTGTTGAATTTTTTTGTGTCTTTTCAATTGGATTCAAGAATGGTTTAGATTTGCAATTGGCCCCGGTAGGTGGCGCTAAGATCAAGTTGTAGGATTTTTACTTTTCGTACATTGACTGTTAGGTGGAACGAAGGTTGCCGGGTCCGCTAGTTATTTCATATTTCATTCAACAAAATGTTTTCTTTCACCATTTAAATAAACAATGATTAACAATTAAATCTTATTAATAACGATAATAATATAGGTTTAAATATTTCATAACGTCTATTTCACAATTCTCTTATTATTTAGGCTATAAAGAAGATAATCACCGCTTTAGTAGCAGTAATAATATCTAAAGCCTTCAACGGGGCTTTTTACGATTCCAGACCCTTAGAAATACAAGTAATTAAACTTGTAAAAAGGATATAACGTTTTAAAACGATTGCTATGTAATGTTTGCTTAAATATATATTATTAGATGATAAAAGTTAATAGTGCACTTAGTTAAGCTTCCAAATTAAAGTACAGAATTTACGTGAATCAATGAGATATTAATAAAGGGGCTTTTAACTTGTACACAGTCAGGGATTGTTTACAAGGTTTATAAGCGATCGCAATTAAGAGTTCTAGCTTATCTAAGCTAGAACTCTCATCATAAATATGTATCTATGATTATGAAGCATGAAGTCGAGCCATATTAACGCGGCGGTTTTCCCTTGCAATATCTTGTTCTTCTATCGTGGTTACAATCGTGATGTTTCGAATTCTAATTGCGTTACGACTTTGTCGGGAACGATTTGATTTTATTGGTAGCGGGATTATTGATGACAATATAGATACAATATGATTTATGATAAAAATATTCGTAAAAAATCGTAGCACTGGCACAAAACGAACACTGACTGATCAAATTTTATTTCAACTTTTCGCGGTATTTTCCAAACAAACCATTACGTGGGCTGTCAGTTGCGTTTTGTTAGATCATCAACAAATGATCGTTTAGAACTGATGTTTTAATTAATGTTTTTTTATTGTTTATTAATTTTATATTTTAATATCCTATTCCCGACGACAACAAACTCAAAAACATAAAAATCATAAAAATTGTTCCAGCCATTCTTGAGTTATAAGTGTTGTAACTAACACAACTTTCTTTTATATATATATATATTATTGAATGTAATATAAATTGAATGGCTTTCGAATAATGGATCCCGACTATTCAATTGTTGTGTTCCATTATGAGAATATATTTTATTTTCTTCAATTGTTTTTATTCATTAGTATATTATAGAATTATAGACCACTGGACATCTGTTTGTTTTTTATTTTCAGATTTTTTTTATTATGTACGTAGTTTGATTCACTTTTTACGCAGATTTCATTTGATTTTTTTTTATACGTTTTAGTTATGAGTGCCCAGCTAGCTATTTACTAAACTGGAGTTCCTATCAGCATTATTACTAACTACATTCCAAATATTTTTGTCAACCTGCATACTAACGGGGCCACAATGGTTGTTAATAAATATAATTATTTTAAACATAATAATTTAAATACAAAATTTGACGTAGACGAACTTCGCAGGCACTGTTAATAATTGATAATACGAATTGAAATGTAAAATATGAATTGATCTTATCGACATAAGTCATCCCAAGATATTGTTTAAATTTTTTATTGCTTGTATTGGTGGCAAACGAGCAAGCAGCTCACCTCATGTTAAGTGACACTGCCACCCATGGACCTTTGCAATACCAAGGGACATTTGCGATAGCTAAGCCACTATGTACCAATATAAACCCCGAACTCATCCAGTTGGGCTTGAGCGAGAGGCTCACCGAACGAAGCGCAATAGCACATTGCCATAACTCAGACGTCGATCTTTTGCGAGAGTGTGGTACTACCCCGGACGGACCGGCCCGCAGCTGTAGACAGAGAACTTTCCAACAGCGTGCTCCTACCACAAATAAAAACAAACAAAAAATAAAATAAAAATAAAGCTTGGCAAACGAGTTGAAAATTGAAATATTGTTATAAGTTATCCAGGAGAGTGTTGCTGTCCATTCTCCTGATGATTAATTATCTGATTTTTAAAAGTCCCTTGAGAAAGTAAGGATGCTGTCATATTGAACTTCAACCCGTCATCACCCGGGTAATGAAGACCTTTGAATATAGTTTTTCTTACTTACGTGTTTGTAAAATCTTTCAAGATAAAGGATCCATATCATGACGACTTAAGAAAAACCTGTATGTCGATGGATGTGTACAAGCAATAACCTATCCTCTCAATAGCCTTACATAAGGCTGCAGGCCCTCGTCTTGCAGCTCTTATTACAAAATTTTATGTCAGATATCAATATGTTCAACATATGAGGTTATTTTAAATTCTGATTATGACCATCAAAATTGTACAATATTTAACGTCAATATTTAACGTCACTTTAGTTCCGAAAGGTATACCAGTATGCTAAACGTATTTGATGTCAATTTAATAGCGTTTATATATTCATGTGGAATGGGTTTACTCAAATTTCAACTCTATTATTCTGTGTTAAGATTTGCAATGGAGGGTAAGCTGCTGTTCACCCAGCCGAACGACAATAACTGGCGAAAAGGACGTACCATCAAGTTAACGCCAATCAACGCTCTTTTGGTAACTAACGGAAAGGTAAGTTCTGCTATTCTCTTAAAATGAAAAATGCTTTTGCAATCTCAAAATGTATGTATAGGATTTGATATAAATATGACTGTGTGGCGGAGTATTCTAAGTGGCGACATCCCGTGTCGAGTATCAAAGTTCGATGCCCGCTCAAGTCACTTTTTTTATAATCCACTAGGGGTTGTTCTGAGTTTGTAAATGTAATATGTTTACGGTTATTATATACTTACGAAATAGCCAGCTACAGATTTTATTTCTCTTAATATACTTTTTAGTCCCTCATATGTCCTCATGTTGACCATAAAACTTCTCTAGAATAGGACAAAGATACGCCCGCCTGCCTGGTTATACTAGCTGAACAGTTTGGCATAAGTCTTTCTGTCTAGACATCATTCTCTCACAGGGATATTATTGTATGTTAAACTTGTAATTTAACTCCGTGTGGTGACGGAGTAGGAATACATTTCTTCATCTCAGCTCATATGTGTCCCACTGTTGGGCTGGAGCTTTCTCCATAAATGAAGGGAAATTGACCTACTATACCACCCTGGTCAGACGTGTTGGTATAGGGTTTTGTTTCGAGTTTGCCTTCTCTTGCATAGATGTTACATGCATTTTATATCCCTTAGTCGTCTTGTACGATAATCTACGAGTAAGACAGGGGGTGGTGAATTGTATTCTTACTCCGTCACCACACGGTAAAAAGAAATATATAATTAATTTATCAAAATTTACTAATTTGAGTAGTTTTTACTACCACAGTTGACATTATTCTTAGCAAAAATCATATAATTTTATTCCAAATGGTGGATAATGATGATAAATGTTTGATTGCTTCTTATAAGAGATAACGATTAAGCAATGACTCTAAAAATTAATTACTATTTCATTGATTGTATTAATTATTATTATCCATTTAGGAAAATTGCTGTTATTTTAATTTTATAAACAATTATTTTGATTTTGAGAGATGTTATTGTATATTTAGGGTTTTAATTTTGATTTGATTAATTATAGTTTACTGGCTATTTATATTGATTAATTATAGTTTATTAGAATCTGTTGTTGTATAGAATTACTTTAATATAATCTGCTGTGTGGTAGCGACTACGAATACTACCAACCCTTACTTTGCTCGTGGATGTCGTAAAAGACGATTAAGAGCCTTATAACGACCTGGGCCAACTAGATATGATGCCGTTTGGTCAACAATTACATTTCCAAGCAGGGTTGAAGTCTGGCAGGCGGTTGGTCATAAAACTATTGCCAATAACTTTTACAATATGTACTATGAAAGAAGAGTACATATTGTGTCGACCCCGAGCAATTGGGATAAGAGTAGGAGAATGAATGAATGAATGATTGCTTTAATAGAATTTGAGACTTTGATTGATAGATATAAAATTATAATTTGATTTTATTTGTATTCATTATTTTCTAATAATCATTTATTGAGCGTCGTATAATATCTTTTATAAGATATAGCTTTAAATTCGTATTCAATTATTTATAAAATAATAATATTAAACTTTATCTAATATGCGACTCCATTTGCAATTACCACACATGGAATATAAAAAAGAAATTAATAATAATGATCAATTTTTATTTTAAGCCAACGATCACTCATAAAACGAACGAGATTCGAGAGACAAGAGAAGCGAGAGATAGAGAAGCACGTGAAAAAGAAGGAGAGGCGCTTTTTGCACGCAGTGGAGTCAGAGAAGCAGCCCTCCTACTACTTAGAGAAAAGGCAGGCAGATATACCTTACAGAGAGAACCATTGTTTCTCGATCGCTGCGTGGTAGCCGCGGATCATGAGCCTGAACATTTCTTCGAGGTGCACGAGATCACTTCTAAAGACTCTTATATATTTAAGGTGCGTATTATATGTTTCTTCTTCTCCTCTTAACTCACATACGTTCAATCGTTGGACATGAACACAACGGAAAGAGAATTGGCTAACATGATAATGCCATGCTGGTGAGACAGGTTGGTGTAGAATTTTATTTAGAGTTTCCTTTTTATTGCTTATGGTGGCAAATGAGCAAGCAGTACACCTGATGGTAAGTGTCACTGCTGCCCATGGACCTTTGCTATACCAGAGTATAGCTAGGCCGCTGCCTACCATTACAATCCTCAAACCCACCTAGTTGGGCTTCCGGCTCTCTCGCTCTCTGAATGAAGCGCAGCAGCACATTGCCATTACTCAGACGTCGATCTTCTGCGAGAGTGTGGTACCACCCTGGATGGACCGGCCCGCAGCTGTAGACACAGATCTGTCAACAGCTTGGTCCTACCACTATTATTTAGAGTTTCTTAGTAATGTCATCTGTCCCTTAAAACTGAAGTATTACTGAAGTCTTCACGAATGAAGAAGGCATGGTGAGGTTAGATCAGATATTTGCTAATTTAATGACATCGTAATATTTTCTAAATAATCAAATTCAGAAGACTTTTTTTTGTTTTATTATTATAAAATTGGTATGTATAAGTATTTTTTCATGGAGCAGATTTATATGCTATCCTCAATGATGTAATTCGCCACCAAGCGCCGTTGCGATATTTTAACTTATAGAAACAAACTAACAGGCTGTGTTTGGTAGTATTATATAAAAAGAAATAAAAAAAAACATTATTCACCTGGCAAGCGTAAAGTCGACGTTGAATATTGTAGATATTGTGAAAATATTAATTTATTCTTATTTTTAGACTGTGTAAATATTTATTTTAATTTCTATATTAAATATTCAATATTGCTTATGAATATTATTGAAAAGAAAGGTTTTCTTATATAAATTCAATGTCTTAGCAAAGCAGACGGTGACGAAGGCTGAGCCCAAATCGGATAAGGTTACAAGAAAAGGTGGCCGAATTCCGATAGGGGGTAGGTTAAGGAACTATGCGATCAGAGTCCCACAGTCTCATTCCTATCAACATGCAATTTGAAATATGAATTCAATTTTTTTAATACAAATTTTAAGCGTGTCTTTATTTTTTGATTGCAGGCGGAAGAGAATACGCGTACACGAACGTGGTACCGCCAATTACAATATCATGCGCAAGGTGCTGGTGCATGGCGTAAGCGACGCAATGCGCTCGCTAACATCATGATTAATCCTATGTTAACCAGAAATTGATAAAGAATAAACCATTGAGGATAATTTTAAACAAATTATGAATGAAACGCTTATCGTGTTTTCATGCTACAATATTAAAGTTTGAGACAATTAATATGACATTTAATTCAGGTGTATTCAGATTTTAGTGCGCTCATACCGAAGTTTTAGAGATAATCATGACTGATTTCAATATCACGTTTAGTTACGGTCTTCCCTCAACATATGTGTGGTTCTTGATATAGTAATAAACTTGGACTCATTAAAGTACGATTATAAACCATAATTATAATCATGACATTTGTGAAAAAGGACTTTATAATCCATTTTACGCAAAATATTGCAATTATATCGTTAAGGGCCCAAGGCCGAGTGCACTAACCATAATTCTTAAAGCTATTATGACATCATTAGATAACTTAATTTTTTTCTATTAAAAAAAAACTTGATTTTATTTATTTAGCTACCTATTTTGATCACTGATAAGTGTTTGTTGTTCGTGAAAGAACATGAGCATCGAGCTCACAAAATAATATTGTTAATTTAGACCACGAAAGTAATACATTTTAAATAATGTTATTTCTAGTATAATTAAATTTTCCTGATATTCTTTAATATTTTGTTTTAATGTAAATATTATAGAACAGTTTGCCACTAGTTTATAATTAGCTTTACACCAAAATTAGATGTTTTATCATTTGATGTGCCCTATAAAGACCGTAATTACCTATAATATTAACAAAACCATAACATAAGATATTGTATATAGATTACGTTTAATAGCTGTGATATCCACGAAAAACGTAATTATAAAAAGAAAAAAAAATGCTTTGTAACTATTGACACATCATGTTATTTACTGTTTTTAACATAAATGGTTGTTCAAAAATAATTTTATGACTAGTCTTAAGATATATTTTCGTGTAACAATAAAATATTTATAAGAATAAAAATATCATTTCGCCTTATATTTATTGTATGTAATAGGCTAAGTAATTACTTCTAAATGGGCTAAATTAAGCTAATATTATACAAGCCTGTTTCACCTTTGGAATATATTACAAATGTTATTTTATTAGAAGTGACAGGAAATAAATGATTTAATAAATATAAAAATATTTTTATTCTGTATTATTTCTGTATTCTTTATTTTCAGCTCAGTACTTGTAAATAAAAGATATATGTAGATTCCCAGAGTTAATTATTTGGTAACGATTGAATACATTACGTACGTATATTACGTACAGGTTGCATGGCAATCAAATCTATAACAATTAAAGTTAGTCCAGCAGGGCTACAGTCATCCCTTTCTTCGAAATAACCTCTGACTAGGTCTTATCCCTATTGTAAAATTTGGAGATCGAATTGACTTTTTCCGAATTCTGTATTCTGATAATGGAGGCAGTTCTCACTCATATGATATCTTCATAGTTTGTAGGTATTTTTGTGTAAATTTAATTACAACAATTAAATTTATTTTTTTTCATTTCGTAATCGGATTTTATAAATAATTAAGCATATTAAATGCTAAATTTCAGTAATTTAATGTAATTATTGTCCGTGCGGAGACGGAGTAAGAATACAATTCACTACCCCCCCCCCCTCTCTTGCCCGTTGGTATCATCGTTATCATAAAAGAAGATTAAGATATATAATATGCATATGGCATCTGTCTAAAAGAAGGAAAGCTCGAAATAAAACCTTATACCAACACATTTGATCAGCGCGGTCTAGTACGTTAATGTCCCTCCCAATATGGAAGAGAGGCCGGAGCTCAACAGTGGTATATATGTGGGCTGAGATAATGATGATGATTAATATATAACATATAAATTATCATGTTTAAATGTTTTTGTACTAATAAAATATATATCTTTATAGTGTAGGAATTGAAAGGTTTAATAAACATAACAATACAATAAAATTTTGTTATATTTTATGAAAACTAAGCTTTTTTCTTATCATGCTACGATTTGAACATAGCCAGCCTATTCCGACAGAGGCGACGGAAGAGCGATGTGCAACCCCAGAACCCATCGTATTCTCCATCAACATTAATAACATTAGCCGGCCTGGCGGTTTAGCCTTTCGGGCATCATCGCCATCGACGCCACGGCAACAAACAATCGTGATGCCGAGACGTCGCTATTACGGGAACATCCTCTTTGTGGGTGACGGTCTAATACCCGGTTCATCCACACACGATACTACAATATTTCTTGGTAAACAATATTATTTGTTTTGTTTTCGGATGCTAGAATTAATTATCAGACTTCTCTGTGAGCTTAGTCTGGAGCATGTCATACATAAAACTACCCATTGGAGAAGCAGCTTTCTCACAAGTCTACTCCCGCTACTTTAAGAGTTTGATCTTGAGCTTAGTTTATGGTCATTGCGAAGCAGAATTTGATGGCAAACTGCATTCTCTGGAATTCGAAGGGGTAATTTGATTGTATTAGAAGAATCCTAGGAATAAATACAGACTTTGCTCGAAAACAACCGGTCAGTATAGTTGCCCTGATTATATTACGATTCAATATTTTTTCTTGCAAATTGTTAGCATTATATAATTTAGGCGGGTTTATATTGCGCTGTAACATGGTTGGCGTGCCAATCTAAATTTTAAAATGTGAGGCCGAGAGGCTTCGGTGTATTCAGAAATTCGACCGGTTTTCTGAGTCGGTTTATGATTTACTTAAAGGATTTATTTTAATATTTAACCCTCTTCGAATAATCTCAAATATTTGCAAGTAAATAGTATAAATAAAGAAATCGAGACAACCGTAGTAGCGCACATGCATCATGGCGTCTTGGGACCCAGCTGATCAGCATCAACGTCCTGTCTTCCTATTGCATCTTACTGATTGTTCCTAATATAATTCAATCTTTCCGTCCCGATATTTCTAAACATTTTGAATAAAAACTGGTTAAACAGCGAACGAAAATATAGCGATTTTAAAACTAAACAACCGCTGAAATGGAGTATCCACTGCACAAAAAGGTATTGTATTGCATGGTATGAGTGATGGATTTTAGTTATTCGATGCAATGTGATATCGTGGCTCTCAATTACAATATTCTGTTTAGAAAATTGCTGTCGAACAATTTCAAACTCTACGTTCCTATGAGGCTATGTCCTAAAAGTGCATGACTTCTTTAAAGCTTAGAAACCTCAAAATACCGTAATAATACAGTACGATGACTTTCGAGACATTCCAATTTTAAAGAGTATTTGCATTGTCCCAGGCTTTTACTCGTAGCCCTATCGCGGCTCAAGCCGAACGTGGGCGGACCCAGTTTTGAGGGCCAACGGCTGTATGCGGGGGTGATCCGCTCAACGGCCATGTACGGCGCACCCGTGTGGGCGAGGGCTCTGAATGCCCAGCTCAGGGCTGTTCTGTGGAGACCACAGAGAGCCATGGCGGTCAGAGCCATTCGCGGGTACCGCACGGTATCGACCGAGGCGGCATACCTATTGACCGGGACACCCCCGTGGGACCTAGGCGGAGATGCTCTCCGACTTCTACCAGCGGGTTACCTCAGTGCGCGACGAGGGTGGCTCCCCATCGTCTAACGAGATAGCTACCTGGCGCGAGGATGCCCATCGAGATGTCATCGCCCGTTGGCTTACGCGGCTGGAGAGGCCTAGACACGGTGTTGTTACCGTTGAGGCCCTCCGGCCCGTACTGATGGAGTGGATGAAGCGGCGGCACGGAGTCCTCTCCTTCCGGTTGGTGCAGGTCTTGTCCAGGCACCGTTGCTTCGGCAAGTACCTGCACACGATCGTGTGGAGGGAGTAGACTCCGTCCTGCCATCATTGCGGTAGTGACGAGGACACAGCGCAACATACGCTCGAGGTATGTCCGAGCTGGTACGGGCAGCGCCGTGACCTCGTCGCTGTCATCGGTGCTGACCTGACGCTGCCGGCTGTCGTGAAAGCGATGGTCGACAGCATCAGGAATTGGGACGTGGTAGCCTTTTGCGAGGCTGTCATCTCGCAGAAGGAGGCGGTTGAACGAGTCCGGGAGGATTCCCGTCACCCGGGCCGCCTCCAACGGCCGGGGCGGCGCAGGTGCGAATATCAGCGCCTGATGCCGCCCTAACCGAGGCTTCGGGTGATCGGATCGGGAAACTGTTCGGTCACCCGACGTGAGGCCACCGCGTGAGGGTGACGCCCCGACGGCGAAAGCTGTCGAGGCGTTGACACGAGAGGAACCCGCAAGGGTAAACCGCCGGGCGGGCCACCGAAGACAAAGATCGGGTACCGGTGGCTCGCTCGCACGGCGAAGAGAGGTGCTTGCAGGTTGGGTCCATGGGGTAGCGCGCCGCCTTTTCTGTCGCCCCGGACCGATTAGTCGGGGCGCGACCACGTGGTCGTGGTCCATGGTCCACCTTGCAAAAAAAAAAAGTCTTTTACTCGTATGTCCTCCCGGATGTCTGTCATCAGGCTGTATCTCATGAAATATGGTAGTGAGACAGTTAAAATTTCCACAGATTATGTATTTCCGTAGCTGCTGTAACGACAAATACTAAAAATTATTATTAAATACATATTTAAGGTAGTTCCCATACAATAATCGTCATTTTTCGATGCTTTTTGTTCGATATTGATAACGGCAATAGGCAAATGCTTAAAATATTCAAAGAATATTTAGTTAAATATTCACTTTAGAAATAATTAATTAAATTAAAATGAAACAAGTATAGAAATATTTAAGAGCCCGTATGGGCTCTTAAATATTTCTATATTACGGTACGTAACGGTAAAAAAATGTCTAAAAAAACTGTCTAAAACGGTAAGACATTTTTTGCCGTTTTTATAGATAATGGTACGGACTCCTTCACGCGCGACTCTGACTCGCACTTGGTTTTTTTTTTAATAAAATCCGATTGAAATTACTGAAATTTTTAGCATTTAATATGCTTAATTATTTATAAATACCCGATACGAAACGAAAAATGATGTCACAAACGGGGTTCGAACCCGCACCTATTGGGAATCCGGCCCAACCGTGCTGCCACTTACACCATTGTGAACTATTTTAGGACATGCAAATTTCGAATCATATTATATCTTACGTCTTCAAGGTGACGTATGCCATCTATCGGACAATGTTTACACATTGTATAGACTTAACACTTCAAACTTTACAGTTAGAATTGTATTAAACGATGACACAACCTTGTTATTCAAATTACTGAAATTTTTAGCATTTAATATGCTTAATTATTTATAAATACCCGATACGAAACGAAAAATGATGTCACAAACGGGGTTCGAACCCGCACCTATTGGGAATCCGGCCCAACCGTGCTGCCACTTACACCATTGTGAACTATTTTAGGACATGCAAATTTCGAATCATATTATATCTTACGTCTTCAAGGTGACGTATGCCATCTATCGGACAATGTTTACACATTGTATAGACTTAACACTTCAAACTTTACAGTTAGAATTGTATTAAACGATGACACAACCTTGTTATTCAAATTACTGAAATTTTTAGCATTTAATATGCTTAATTATTTATAAATACCGATACGAAACGAAAAATGATGTCACAAACGGGGTTCGAACCCGCACCTATTGGGAATCCGGCCCAACCGTGCTGCCACTTACACCATTGTGAACTATTTTAGGACATGCAAATTTCGAATCATATTATATCTTACGTCTTCAAGGTGACGTATGCCATCTATCGGACAATGTTTACACATTGTATAGACTTAACACTTCAAACTTTACAGTTAGAATTGTATTAAACGATGACACAACCTTGTTATTCAAATTACTGAAATTTTTAGCATTTAATATGCTTAATTATTTATAAATACCCGATACGAAACGAAAAATGATGTCACAAACGGGGTTCGAACCCGCACCTATTGGGAATCCGGCCCAACCGTGCTGCCACTTACACCATTGTGAACTATTTTAGGACATGCAAATTTCGAATCATATTATATCTTACGTCTTCAAGGTGACGTATGCCATCTATCGGACAATGTTTACACATTGTATAGACTTAACACTTCAAACTTTACAGTTAGAATTGTATTAAACGATGACACAACCTTGTTATTCAAATTACTGAAATTTTTAGCATTTAATATGCTTAAATATTTATAAATACCCGATACGAAACGAAAAATGATGTCACAAACGGGGTTCGAACCCGCACCTATTGGGAATCCGGCCCAACCGTGCTGCCACTTACACCATTGTGAACTATTTTAGGACATGCAAATTTCGAATCATATTATATCTTACGTCTTCAAGGTGACGTATGCCATCTATCGGACAATGTTTACACATTGTATAGACTTAACACTTCAAACTTTACAGTTAGAATTGTATTAAACGATGACACAACCTTGTTATTCAAATTACTGAAATTTTTAGCATTTAATATGCTTAATTATTTATAAATACCCGATACGAAACGAAAAATGATGTCACAAACGGGGTTCGAACCCGCACCTATTGGGAATCCGGCCCAACCGTGCTGCCACTTACACCATTGTGAACTATTTTAGGACATGCAAATTTCGAATCATATTATATCTTACGTCTTCAAGGTGACGTATGCCATCTATCGGACAATGTTTACACATTGTATAGACTTAACACTTCAAACTTTACAGTTAGAATTGTATTAAACGATGACACAACCTTGTTATTCAAATTACTGAAATTTTTAGCATTTAATATGCTTAATTATTTATAAATACCCGATACGAAACGAAAAATGATGTCACAAACGGGGTTCGAATCCGCACCTATTGGGAATCCGGCCCAACCGTGCTGCCACTTACACCATTGTGAACTATTTTAGGACATGCAAATTTCGAATCATATTATATCTTACGTCTTCAAGGTGACGTATGCCATCTATCGGACAATGTTTACACATTGTATAGACTTAACACTTCAAACTTTACAGTTAGAATTGTATTAAACGATGACACAACCTTGTTATTCAAATTACTGAAATTTTTAGCATTTAATATGCTTAATTATTTATAAATACCCGATACGAAACGAAAAATGATGTCACAAACGGGGTTCGAACCCGCACCTATTGGGAATCCGGCCCAACCGTGCTGCCACTTACACCATTGTGAACTATTTTAGGACATGCAAATTTCAATCAAGACGTAAGATATAATATGATTCGAAATTTGCATGTCCTAAAATAGTTCACAATGGTGTAAGTGGCAGCACGGTTGGGCCGGATTCCCAATAGGTGCGGGTTCGAACCCCGTTTGTGACATCATTTTTCGTTTCGTATCGGTATTTATAAATAATTAAGCATATTAAATGCTAAAAATTTCAGTAATTTGAATAACAAGGTTGTGTCATCGTTTAATACAATTCTAACTGTAAAGTTTGAAGTGTTAAGTCTATACAATGTGTAAACATTGTCCGATAGATGGCATACGTCACCTTGAAGACGTAAGATATAATATGATTCGAAATTTGCATGTCCTAAAATAGTTCACAATGGTGTAAGTGGCAGCACGGTTGGGCCGGATTCCCAATAGGTGCGGGTTCGAACCCCGTTTGTGACATCATTTTTCGTTTCGTATCGGGTATTTATAAATAATTAAGCATATTAAATGCTAAAAATTTCAGTAATTTGAATAACAAGGTTGTGTCATCGTTTAATACAATTCTAACTGTAAAGTTTGAAGTGTTAAGTCTATACAATGTGTAAACATTGTCCGATAGATGGCATACGTCACCTTGAAGACGTAAGATATAATATGATTCGAAATTTGCATGTCCTAAAATAGTTCACAATGGTGTAAGTGGCAGCACGGTTGGGCCGGATTCCCAATAGGTGCGGGTTCGAACCCCGTTTGTGACATCATTTTTCGTTTCGTATCGGGTATTTATAAATAATTAAGCATATTAAATGCTAAAAATTTCAGTAATTTGAATAACAAGGTTGTGTCATCGTTTAATACAATTCTAACTGTAAAGTTTGAAGTGTTAAGTCTATACAATGTGTAAACATTGTCCGATAGATGGCATACGTCACCTTGAAGACGTAAGATATAATATGATTCGAAATTTGCATGTCCTAAAATAGTTCACAATGGTGTAAGTGGCAGCACGGTTGGGCCGGATTCCCAATAGGTGCGGGTTCGAACCCCGTTTGTGACATCATTTTTCGTTTCGTATCGGGTATTTATAAATATTTAAGCATATTAAATGCTAAAAATTTCAGTAATTTGAATAACAAGGTTGTGTCATCGTTTAATACAATTCTAACTGTAAAGTTTGAAGTGTTAAGTCTATACAATGTGTAAACATTGTCCGATAGATGGCATACGTCACCTTGAAGACGTAAGATATAATATGATTCGAAATTTGCATGTCCTAAAATAGTTCACAATGGTGTAAGTGGCAGCACGGTTGGGCCGGATTCCCAATAGGTGCGGGTTCGAACCCCGTTTGTGACATCATTTTTCGTTTCGTATCGGGTATTTATAAATAATTAAGCATATTAAATGCTAAAAATTTCAGTAATTTGAATAACAAGGTTGTGTCATCGTTTAATACAATTCTAACTGTAAAGTTTGAAGTGTTAAGTCTATACAATGTGTAAACATTGTCCGATAGATGGCATACGTCACCTTGAAGACGTAAGATATAATATGATTCGAAATTTGCATGTCCTAAAATAGTTCACAATGGTGTAAGTGGCAGCACGGTTGGGCCGGATTCCCAATAGGTGCGGATTCGAACCCCGTTTGTGACATCATTTTTCGTTTCGTATCGGGTATTTATAAATAATTAAGCATATTAAATGCTAAAAATTTCAGTAATTTGAATAACAAGGTTGTGTCATCGTTTAATACAATTCTAACTGTAAAGTTTGAAGTGTTAAGTCTATACAATGTGTAAACATTGTCCGATAGATGGCATACGTCACCTTGAAGACGTAAGATATAATATGATTCGAAATTTGCATGTCCTAAAATAGTTCACAATGGTGTAAGTGGCAGCACGGTTGGGCCGGATTCCCAATAGGTGCGGGTTCGAACCCCGTTTGTGACATCATTTTTCGTTTCGTATCGGGTATTTATAAATAATTAAGCATATTAAATGCTAAAAATTTCAGTAATTTGAATAACAAGGTTGTGTCATCGTTTAATACAATTCTAACTGTAAAGTTTGAAGTGTTAAGTCTATACAATGTGTAAACATTGTCCGATAGATGGCATACGTCACCTTGAAGACGTAAGATATAATATGATTCGAAATTTGCATGTCCTAAAATAGTTCACAATGGTGTAAGTGGCAGCACGGTTGGGCCGGATTCCCAATAGGTGCGGGTTCGAACCCCGTTTGTGACATCATTTTTCGTTTCGTATCGGGTATTTATAAATCCGATTGAGTTTTCAAACATGTGTCAAAATAAAATTTCATTTAATTAAAAACACGGAGTATTGATATATATGGAATAAATCACACCCTAAATCATTTTGTGCCTCTTTTTAACCCTGTCGGGAGATGCATTTCAACAAAATACGAAACACGTCTTTCATCAATTTTGTTAAAGAATGTTTATGCAAAATTTGAAATAGGTTGGATCAAGGAACCACGGTGTCCTATACAAAGTTTGCCCCGCCTTTTCACCCCTTTAACTACCTAAAAAAATAAAAACCCTTATCGAATGCCTACGTCTCACAAAGAATACACTCTCGAAGTTTCAGGTCTCTACGAACAGTGGTTTAGGCTGTGCGTTGATCCATCATCACTCAGGACAAAGCATTTTATATATAATTTGGAAAATCCAAAAGAGCACGCCTCATAATTTTTTATATTATTTATCATTTACTATTAGTCAATACCATAAATGAAAATGAAAGAAAAAAATACTTTTGAAATCTCTCTCTCTCTCCCTCTCCATCCCTCCCTAATGAATGGAATGATTCGTATATTTTATAACCAAAATATTCTAGTCCTTACCATTTTTGGTTTCGGGAGCATTTCCGCAGGCTCGCTCCGCGGCTCGTCGGCGCGGCGTTCGCCCTTTCGTGGCTTATGCCGAACGTGGGCGGACCGAGCGCTACGTGCCGAAAGCTGTACTCGGGGGTCGTCCGGTCGATGGCCCTGTACGGCGCACCGGTGTGGGTGGGATCTCTGACCGTCCGACTCAGGGCTCTTCTGTGGCGACCACAGAGGGCCATAGCGGTCAGGGCCGTACGCGGGTACCGTCTGGCGTGTCGACGCCCGCCGCGACGTCATTGCTCGTTGGGCAGTCCGGCTGGAGAGGCCTCGGTTCGGTGTGCGGACTGTGGAGGCCTTCCGGCCGGTGCAGATGCAGTGGTTGGAACGGCGGCACGGGGTGCTCTCCTTCCGACTGGTGCAGGTTTTGACGGGGCATGGATGCTTCGCCAAATACCTGTACACGGTCGTCAGGAGGGAGAGTACACCGTCCTGCCACCACTGCGATTTGCGTTTTCACCATTACGACGAGGATACGGCGCAGCATACGCTCGAGGCGTGTGCCGCTTGGGCAGAGCAGCGCCGTGAACTTGTCGCAATCATCGGTGCCGACCTGACGCTGCCGACCATCGCCAGGGCGATGCTCGACAGCGTCAGGAACTGGGACGCGGTCGCAGCCTTCTGCGAGGCAGTAGTCTCGCGGAAGGAGGCGGCGGAACGCGTGCGCGAGGAGCGTCTCCTCGACGACGAGAACCGCCGCCGGCGACTGGGGCGGCGTAGGCGCGATTACCTGCGCCTGATGCCGCCCTAGCCGAGGCCGCGGGTGACTGGACCGGGCAATTAGTCCGTCACCCGCCGAGAGGCTGACCGCGCGAGGAGGGAATGACGTCCGCCCCCGGAGGGGGGGGGGGGGGGGGTCGCTCAAGAGGAGGGTACCTCTCAGGGGGTATTCCGTCGGGCCGGCCACTGACGACAAGTTCACGCTGCTCCAGTGGCCGGTCCAACGACGTAGGCGAGGTTCGTGGGTGGGTTACGGGTATGCGTGCTTACGCCCCTCTGTCGCCCCGGACGGAGTGGTGCGAGAAGAGCGCCAACCATAACCCACCCCAAAAAAAAAAAAAAAGTCCTTACCATTTCAAATTTCGAAGGCTAGTTAGGAACGTAAAAAGACAGCCGTATAGAAAAATAATATTTTAAACTTTAGCCAGTGCGCATATGTACGAATATAAACTTTATTAAGTGTGATATGGCGGTGATGACTGTGAATTAATTGATAGCAGACAATAACGATGGCGTCCTACAAATTAGTAAGGTGAGAATTTTTTACATAGGTAGATTTTTACATAATATAATTTAATTAAAACAGTCCACTTTAAAATAGTCTTTGCTTTTACCAATAATTATGAATCTATGTTTGCATCGATTTTGAATTATGAATCTCTTTTTAATCGACTTCAAAAAGGAATGATTGATTCTATGTTTCATTGTATGTATTTTTTTTTAGGTATGTTCAGCAACATTTCTGTCAATTGTGGGCCGATTTTCAAAATATTTTTTTCATTCTAAAGGTTATACTCCCAAGGTGGTCTCATTGTCACCAAGTCATAATCTGATGATGGGAAGCCATGGAAATCGAGGGCAACCCTCAAATTTTATAAGCACAAATTACGTGTCTCATATATTTTCAAAAGCTATTCAAATATTTGCATCTGGCAGTGAGAATCTCATTTAGGTAAACTGGTGATGTAAGGTACATCTCCTTAGTGGTTAGGAGTTGGAGGCCAATTCTTTCAATATCATATGCACGCATAGACTTTTAGCTGTATTCTTTCAAGTTAATCACGTAAGCTGATAATGTAAGGTACTACTCAATAACGATTAGAGTTAGGTAATTCTTTATGTTGCCGATATAGTAATCTTTGTTACGTAGGTAGAAAATAACATACCAAGCTGGAAGGATGGACCTTTTTCAATTCACCTTTCTCAAAGTTGAACTGTTGTAAATATGTATCACCATCTCGACTTAAGCTTCTCTTATATTTCACCACAAAATGCCAAACTTTTATTCTTCAGCAATTATCGGTTCGTCGAGCGATGTGGCCTGCTCATTGCCTCTTAGTGTGCTAATTCTTCGGGATATGTCGATTACACCCGTTAATATTCTAATTAAAACTATCAGAAAACTATTCTTTATAGGACATTTTTTAACCGACTTCTTGAGATATTTCTTCTACTCCGTACGTTTTAGACGCTTTTAAAAACCTTATTGTATTTTCTCTTACAGCGTTAATTATATTGCATTGGCTCCCCTTTTGCTATAGATGCCATCCTGGAACATAGAAAATAAACATATGTAACGATTTATCATAAGGACCTGCATCTGCCAGTGATAATCTCTTTTAGGTGAGCTGGTGATGGAAGGTATATCTCCTTAGCGGTTAGGAGTTGGAGGAAAATTCTTCTAATATCATATGCATGCATAGACCTTTAGCTGTATTCTTTCAAGTTAATCACGTAAGTTGATAATTTAAGGTACTACTCCATAACGAATAGGAGTTAGATCAGGAGACTAGACTAGGACGAGAGTTCTAAGAGAGATCCATAACGATTAGGACTGGCAGGTGCAAATCAATGACAGCTTTGTTTAAGGCTTTGTAAAGTACCCTGGAGTTTATATACCGTAACCGCCCAATAAAGGATTAGTGGAAGCATTTTCAGTTCAATATCCCGTAACCTTTCGTTACCTGATATATGGATGACACAGGCGCTATGGCAACTAACCCGTCACTGTCTTTCACTTTTGTGTCAATAGTGTTGTCATCAAATTTTGTAAAAACCAAATCAAGTAACTAGCCTGTTTCAAATTGGTCACAGTGAAGGGGAAGCCCACAAGTTTGGATATTATCCCCATTGCCCGCTTACCAAGCCTTTAATGACAGAGATATTGCATCTTACCATGACCCTGGAGCCTATGTCTAGTCTTAACAATTGCATCAAACCGTCACAATTATCATCACTTGGATGTTGGTAGTATCTCATACCTAAGTTACTGCCTCACGTGACGCATCGATAGCACATAATTATGGTGTATACGCGAATTGATTGAAACAGTGAAATTTAAACCACTGGCAACGAGATACAGCATTTCGTTTCCATTTTTTTCGAAATACGTAATATATATATCTTAATATATATAAATTACGCGTCACGTTGTTTGTCCGCGATGGACTTCTAAAGTACTTAACCGATTTTAATTAAATTTGCACAGCATGTGTAGTTTGATCCAACTTAAAAGATAGGATAGCTGCCATCTCAATTTATAGTCGCAATATTATTTTATTGCAAATTATTATTTGTCTATTATTTGACAGTGAATATTATCTGTTATCTCCAAATGATTCTAACAGATGGCGGTATCTGTTGACTATGAGTATTTAATAGACGGCGCTATGTTAAATGTACAAACGTTTTATATAAGCTAAAATTTATTAGCATAACCAATATGTGTTACTGAGGCTACCTTAGCCACAGCAACGCGTGGCCGCGTCTGCTAGTCTTAATATATATAAATTACCCGTCACGTTGTTTGTCCGCGATGGACTCCTAAAGTACTTAACCGATTTTAATCAAATTTACACAGTATGTGTAGTTTGATCCAATTTAAAAGATAGAATAGCTTCCATCTCAATTTATAGTCGCAATATTATTTTAATGCAAATTATTTGTCTATTATTTAACAGTCACAATTATCTGTTATCTCCAAACGAATCTAACAGATGGCGCTATGTTAAACATACAAACGTTTTACATAAGCTACGAGGCTACCTTAGCCACAGCAACGCGTGGCCAGGTCTGCTAGGATATATATATAATATTCTTTATTTTTTTTGTTTTGATACCCTACTTCTATTCTTCCTTGTGCCATGTGCATTTTTAGTCGATCTATTCATAGTGCTATATTTAATAAATTATTTAATTTATATGAACTAGTTAAAATGATTACTTAACTACGGTCGAAAAATCAAAAAATAATTGAACTTTTAAAAAAAATATAAACCGACTTCAAACTAAGGTCAGCCAAAAACCATACTTATGTACACCGACCAACTTCAAATCGTGTTAGTGGATTTCTAGCATACATTGTAATTATATTACATATATGTAGCTTGATTGGTAAGAACATTAATGTTGTATAGGTTCATTTAAAATATTATTATTTGAATTATTTTGGGGGGCATAGTCCGGAGCGTGCTCGTTCGCGTCCCCTGCCAGTCTAATTAGACTGCTAATCCGGCTCGATATGCGTACCGCAATGCGGGTTAGGGCGTCCCCCGGAGGCGACGCGTACCGACCCGCCCCCGTCGGTACGAACTTAGGCAGTTGCGGCGATGGGGGCCGCCACCCATCACGCCCTGCCCAGTCAGGCGAGTCGAGGAGAGCAGAGTGCCGGGTGGGCACGTGGAATGTAAGAGGTTGTGTGGAAGGTAAGTTGCACGAGCTGATATCCGTCATGGCGGACAAACAGCTAGACGTGCTCTGTGTGACAGAGACCAAGCGAAGGGGCAGCGACGCCTGCGATCTTCCTGGTGGCGGGATGGCTCTGTGGTCTGGTGTACCACAGAGCGATCGAGCCACACTGGGGGTAGGAGTGCTGTTGTCCTCTCGCTTGGCCTCAGGTGTGAAGGATTACGGAATGTATGATCCCAGACTTCTTTGGGTCCGTATAAAACTAGGTGTCACCAAGTTATACATGGTTGTAGCATATGCTCCCGTAGGATCCTCGGTGGCATCAGACCTAGAGAAGTTTTTGGGACAATGTTAGGGAAGTTCTGGATATGGCAGAAACCAGTGAACGCGTGATTGTATGCGGAGATTTGAACGGATGGGTGGGGACCAAGCGTCCCGACTATGAGGACGTACTTGGTCCATTTGGTGATAAGAGAGTGAACGACGCAGGTAGGCTCATAGCGGATGTATGCATGGAGAGGAACCTTATTGTGTCAAACACATTATTCCAACATAAGGACATCCATATGTATACATGGAGAAGGAATGAACAGAAAAGTATAATAGATTTAATTTTGGTAGACAGTCGTCTCCGAAGCAAAATAGTGGACGCAAGAGCCTACAGGGGCGCCACAGTCGATACGGACTACTATCTTGTTATTGCGAGATTTAGTGGTCTGTTCAGAAAGTGGAGGCACTGGCAAGAGCGTGTCCACTTCGGAGGGCTTGAAAGAATAAAGGTTGAAAGGTTGCAAGAAGAGTGTGTAAGAGAAAAGTACGCAGAGGGTGTCCGAAAACGGCTGACGATGGCAAGCCAGTCGCAATCTGACATTGAAGAATGCTGGAGAATATTGAAAGAGAGTCTGGTAGATACAGCAAAAGAAGTATGTGGAAGTACAAAGAAGCATAGAAAAACAAATGGTGATGCATGGTAGGATGCGGAAGTGGCAGCTTCCGTAGAGAAAAAGAAGAAAGCGTGGCTGGACTATGTCTCTTCTTTGAATCTGAATGACAGTATGACTGAACAGAAGAAAGAAATATATCGGCAATGTAAGAATGACACCAAGGCCTTACTGAAAGAGAAACGTGATAGAGCAAGTATGAGTGCAGAAGATAGGCTGACTAAAAACTTCGAGGGTAACACCAAACTCTTTTGCAGGGAGGTGAAGAAGTCTCGGGGTGGTTGGTCAGCCTTCAGAATGAATAAAATAAGGTCTAAAGGTGGAGACATTCTTACACAAACACAAGACGTGTTAAGCCGATGGAGTGAATATTTTGGCGATATGTATGCGGATGCTATGGTTGGCGCCGATGTCGCATGTGGTCTAGTAGATCAACATTCGGCGACGGCGTCCTCCGAAGGCATCAGTATAGATGAAGTTGAATGGGCGATAAGAAGTTTAAAAAATGGTAAGGCAGCGGGCATTGATATGGCGTCTGCCGAGATGATCAAGCTTGGTGGCTCCTGTGTCTGGGAGGCGTTCCTGTTGCTCCTCAATTTATGTTGGAGCTCGGGAATGGTTCCCGGGGACTGGAACAGCGCAGTCATCGTGCCTTTGTTTAAAAACAAGGGTTCACGTTATGACTGCGCAAATTACAGAGCCGTAAGCTTGACCAGTTTGGCAGCAAAAGTGTATGGTAAAATTATTGAAAGGAGAATGAGGATGGTGTCCGATGGTTTACTGTGTGAGACACAAGGAGGTTTCAGGAGTGGAAGGGGATGCATGGATCAAGTGTTCTCTCTGCGCAACATTGTGGAGAAGCATCTGGCTCTAGGTCAGAGGGTTTTCTGCAGTTTTGTGGATCTGGAGAGAGCATTTGACACGGTTGTACGAAAGGAACTTTGGGACATTTTACCGGAGTATGGTATTAACGGTAAACTGCTACAGGCTGTGCAGTCCAGTTACATGGGCTGTAGAGCCTGTGTACGGCTGGATGATGGAATGTCGCCTTGGTTTGGCGTCAATATCGGCGTTAAGCAGGAGTGCGTTCTGTCAGCCAGGCTGTTTATCATATATCTGGATAAATATCTCCAAAGGTTGAACGATTTGAATGTGGGAGTCTAGATGGGCGACTTAGTGGTCACTGCTCTGCTTTATGCAGATGATGCAGTCCTGCTGGCACAGTCAGCGACTGACCTGCAGACCCTAGTCGACACAATGACAAAAGATTGTAAGAAAAGGGGTCTACGCGTGAATGTGAGCAAAACCAAAATAATGGTCTTGGTCTTTGAAAGAGATGAAGCCAGAACAGATGTAAGAGTAACAATAGGTAATGATGTACTAGAGCAAGTGGATGAATTTGTATATCTTGGATGTGGATTTAGCCGAGATGGAAGGTACACCACTGATATAGAGCGAAGAGTGAATGCGGGAAATAGAGTGAATGGAGCGTTGGTGCAACTTCTCGGCAGCCACCACCTCAGCCAGAAGGCACGTGTAGCAATACATAACGCAGTGCTTGTCCCAACATTACTGTATGGAAGCGAGAGTTGGGTATGCAGAAAAGAGTATGAAAGTAAAATTAATGCGGTCGAAATGCGATCTCTACGGAAAATCTGTGGAGTTAGGCTGACCGACCGCATTCGTAACGACGACGTAAGAGAGCGAGTAGGTATGAAAGAGAGTATTGGTGTAAAGATGCGAAAGGGAATGCTCCGATGGTTCGGACATGTGGAAAGAATGCCGAACGAACGTCTGGTTAAGAAGATATACAATGCGAAAGTGGAAGGATGTAGGTACCGAGGGAGACCGAGACTAACCAACCTAGACCAGATAAGTCATGTACTGAAGGAAGGTGGAGTCAAGAGTCTCCGAAACCAGCGAGCGTGTATGAAGAGAATTATGAATGTTGAGGAAGCGAGTGAAGTATGAAAGGATAGAGTTCTCTGGCACTCTGTTCTCTCTGCCTACCCTGCAAGGGATATGGCGTGATGATATGTATGTATGTGTATTTGAATTAAATAGTTCATCTTATTTTTCGGCTTTTAGTGTTTGAAGTAAGTATGGTTTTTGGCTGATCTTATTTTGAAGTCGGTTTATATATTTTTAAAAAAGTTATAGTAATGTTTGGTTATTATAATAACAGCATCTTATTACCTTCTAATAAGATTATTGACTCCTTCTTTTCCTAAAATTCATAAGCAAATTTCTTCTTAAATATTAAGATCGTA
Source organism: Lymantria monacha (assembly GCA_905163515.2). NCBI lineage: Eukaryota > Metazoa > Arthropoda > Insecta > Lepidoptera > Erebidae > Lymantria > Lymantria monacha. The sequence goes on from LR991096.1 coordinate 17,792,444, forward strand.
AGCTCAATAATTCTTGAATAGGTATTCCAAAGACGTAATGGAATTATGGCAATACTTTGTTTATTTTTAATTTTCTAATAACGAAAACTGGTTATGGAACGTATCTATTCATACTACGTAACCCATTTTTTACAATTTCATTTCCTCGGTAATCACCCGTAGTACAAACCACGATTCCCACCCTCCCTTGCCTTCTAGATTTCACGTCGTTCTATTAATATATTTTCTTTAATCCTTGAAAAAAAAAAACATTAGTTTAAATCATATTTGTTATAATTAACGTGCCATTTACCGCGTGACGATGAGATATGTAGGTAGGTAGGTACCTATAATTACAATTATAGTCTGTCTAATCTAAGAAGTGCACTTTGACAGCTGTCTGAGTAAGTTGTCTAGGTATGTGAACCAAATAATCGCTATCGAAAATATCCGATTTTACTGAGAAATCGATATTGATTCTTTATAATTAATAATCGGTTTATTTTTTATTTTTCAAAAAAGTGATGAATAAATTAAGTGCTAAATTAGTACTAAACAAATTTAATTATTTCAGCATAGAATCTATTCATCATATTTAGTAGGATTAGGTTAATTAAAAACAAAAACTGGATTTGAAAATGGCTATTTATTAAGAATTACTACTATTACTTGAATTATCAGCGTCGCGAACATTATTAATTATTTTCTCATCAATCAAAGTGTCGAAATGTACATCTCTGTCAAAATCTCTATTCGATTAATTGTATTATTCTTATATTTTTACCGATTATTTGGATAATCGTGAATTGGAAGTTGTCCAGCACTACTGTATAGAACGTGATGACGTGACATTTTTAGGTCTTCACTAACAATTACTATTTACCATGTCATTTCTATTTTAAATTAGTTTTACGAGTTTCAACATTAGATTATTGTACTAGAAAGTCACCCGCAATGTTAATTATGTAAATAACTTAATAGTTGTTTAAAATTTCAGATTTAGTGTTTACAATCATGTGTATACGTTTGACCGAGGTTATTGTGTATTAAAAAATGCAAAACGTCAAAATGCATTTCTTAGATTAGATGAACTATAATGGTTGTAAAGCAGCTTATATAGACTGCCGGCGAAGCTATATATATAGGCAACAGCATATACTATTGTAAAAACCGTTAAAATGTGCGTATAGAACTTGATGGCTAATGTATGATGCACATCTACTATTATATAGACTACTAGCTGACCCAACAGCCGCTATTCTGTAGAAATTAAAATCATTAATTCCTTTGAATCGATAGTAGCGCCCTCTACCGAGTCCTAATGCATTGTTTTAATAGTCTAAAATCATCTATACTACTTTACACATGAAATAGCACTCGCTGCTCATAGTTAAGAAAATTGATCTTTCTTATAGACCACATTTAGTTTTCATCATAATGTTGATAATTGCTCGTTTTGAATTAGTCATTGCCTTGCAATGAACTTATTAATTTAGATTTTGGAACACTTAACTTACAAGAACATAAATGGTGACGTAAATTATATAACTCAAGAAATCAAACCTTAAGCGGTAGTACATACATACATACATATCATCCCGCCATATCCCTTGCAGGGTAGGCAGAGAGAACAGAGTGCCAGAGAACTCTATCTCTGCATACTTCACTCGCTTCCTCAACATTCATAATTCTCTTCATACACGCTCGCTGGTTTCGGAGACTCTTGACTCCACCTTCCTTCAGTACATGACTGATCTGGTCTAGGTAGGTTAGTCTCGGTCTCCCTCGCTACATACATCCTTCCACTTTCGCATTGTATATCTTCTTAACCAGACGTTCGTTCGGCATTCTTTCGACATGTCCGAACCATCGGAGCATTCCCTTTCGCATCTTTACACTAATACTAGCGGTAGTAATTACGCTAAAGACTAGAAAACCTATTTACGTTACTTATTTTATTTTAGATCACTGCACCCAACTGCGTTTCTCGCTCCACTCGCGACGCTCCGCGATTTTTTGAGAGTGTGGTAACAACCCCGGTCGGACCAGCCCGCGGCTGTAGACAGACAATTGTCAACAGTGTAGCCTTACCGCTATCTACACACTTGAAACAAACAGACACAATGAAAAAACACAAACACATTAATAAAATACAATCCAAAAAATTTGTCACATAATATTAATTTGCGTAATTGTGTATGTACTCGTATATGAATAAACAGTGGGGAGGCCTATGTCCAACAGTGGACGTTTACGGGCTGATGGATGGATGGATGGATGAATAAACAGTTGAAGTTTTAATTGAAAAAAAATGTTAAGAATGCTAAACAATTAATGACAACGAATTAAGCAGTGAGATTATGGAAAGTCTTGAATTTTGACAAGGAAACGTGAAAGTTTTTTTGTTTTATTGTAAAAAGACATAGACTAAGGAAATAATTCTTGTATTGCGAGGGACTTTACAAATGTGGAATTAACGCAGACAAATTACATCCATATTCAGAACAATAGTTTATGGATCGCACAAAGTATTTTCCTGTGTGGGAATCGAACCCATGATACTGGCACGAAAGTTCAATCTTAACCATTATGCCATCTGTGTAGTCAAGATATCTCTGTAAATCACTAGTACTGGTATCATTATCAAAAAGTTTATTACATGAAGGACAAGATGTTTTAATAAAAGTATTATTATCATAATTATACAATTATAGCGTGTATATCCACAATGTATAATTTGGCGGGTCGCCGGTAACTGGTCCTCCGGAGATAAATACAACCCTTTTTTTTTTTTTTTAATGGTGGACTATGGATGCGTCTCGCCCCGCCAAATCGGTCTGGGGCGACGGAAAGGCGGCGAGCGACCCCATATACCCACCGTAAAACTCCTCTCTCTTCGCCGTGCGAGCGGACCACCGGTACCCGATCTTTGTCTTCGGTGGTGAGATAAATATAACCCTAAGCTACTGTGAATATTTGTTAAAAGATATTACAAATAAGCAGAACGCAAAAATTACTGCAAATGAATTAATAAATAATAATTCAATTCTTTTGCTAGTGGACAAGTTATTAAGATTTTTGTCAATGGCATAAACGTAATGGAGAAATAGCGATACAAAGTTAAAAAAAGTACTATAAGATTACAATTATCTCATAACTATGTAAATTTATCTACATAAACGAAAGAACAAAACTCATAAACATTATTATTCTATTATTTACTTTTATAGGCCAAATAGTAAATAAAATATTAGGTCTAATATGAAAGGCCTTTTACTAAATGTAATACAGCACTCGGTCTCATTTCCTGAGCTGCGAGCAAATAACAATATAATTATAACTTCCTTCACTTATTCGAGAGGTTTTTTACACTCAACGATTTTGGAACAAAGCTTAATCGAGAAATTATTGCTCGGATATTTTTAATTTTTGGCACCAAAATTTAAATATGTAATACTAGCTATACCCACGGCCTCACTGTCTACTATTTTTACATTTATTTCTCTGTTCCTTTTTCCAGATGAAAGTTGTTCTGTGTCCGTGAATCATCAAATTTGCCACATCTCATGATTGTCGGGCCAGCAATAACGGTGTGCCGGGTGGGCCACTGAAGTAAAAGACCGCGTACCAGTGACCCACCCGCACGGCGTCGAGAGGTATATTGTAGGGCGGGTCTACGGGGTCTTGCGCCGCTTTTCGTGTCGCCCCGGACGGATTAGCGGGGTTTGACGTACCGTAGCCCGCCGCCAAAAAAAAAAAAAAGCATTAACGGTGTGTATAGTAATAAATAAACATTGTGGCAATCATATTACGTCATTAGTAATTAGATTTCTTAAATTAAAATTTGGTGTATAGTTTTATTTTCAAATTATGTACCACAAGACCGGTCGATTACCAAAACAATAGTATTTCCGTGTGGAAATCAGCTATGATTGATAACATCAGAGAAAAGTTCATTATGTCTGTGTAGACATAATGAATTTTTCTCTGATGTTATCAATCATAGCTAATGGGCGCTCCACTCAGCGGTCGGCATCAAATAGTGGTAGGACCACGCTGTGGTCAGTTTTCTGTCTACAGCCGCGGGCCGGTCCGTCCGGGGTAGTACCACACTCACGCAAAAGATCGACGTCTGAGTAATGGCAATGTGCTATTGCGCTTCGTTTGGTGAGCGAAAGAGCCGGAAGCCTAACTGGATGGGTTTGGGGATTGTAATGGTAGGCAGCGGCCTAGCTATAGCCTTGGTTATAGCAAAAGTCCATGGGCGGCAGTAACACTTACCACCAGGTGTGCTGCTTGCTCGTTTGCCACCGTAAGCAATAAAAAAAAGCATGTTCAGTTTATTTTTACCTATGTTCAGAGAAAAAAGACACAATTGCAATGGTAAGTATTACGTACAAAGATATTTCTTATTTACTAATTCTTGGTTTAGATACATTCAATTTAATAAAATTCTCCACGTAGAGGATAAATTTAATTTTACCGCTAATATATCCATCCATTCATCAGCTCGCAAACGTTTACTTTTGGATATAACCCTCTACTAACATAAATAAAATATATTAATTTTGAAAGACTGTTTCATAAATTAGAATAGTGTTATTATTATACGTATATTCATTGTTAGTTATTTAGAATACCAGAATCCATAGACCATGTATTAATAAATTACACTCGCTACTTGCCTAGTCGCTTATAGTGGCAGACGAGTAAGCAGTCGAATTGAAGGTAAGTGGTCACTGCCTGTCACGTCACACCTTTGGAATTTCAGGGGTATCGTTAAATCTCTATCTGCTATAAGGTGTTGAGTTAGTGTTAAGTTGTTGAGTTTATGATATTGTTACAATGCATATAGAAATCTGCTGGCAATGCTGGCAGTTCTATCACTAGAGGGAGGAGAGGAGGGATCAAGGTGGAATAGGATATAAGGAAATCTTATGATGAGCACCCTCCAGAACTGTAACTTGCAATTTTCCGTAGAACTTCAAACAAAGATCAGCATCAGGCATCCCCAGGGGGATGCCTCGTTTAGAGGCGAAACACGTGTAGAATTTTGTGTAGTGGGTCTACCTTCTTCTCCTCCATTTTATAATAATAATGGATTTCCGCCATGTATCGCCTAATTCATTCAATGATATCAATAGAGATTAGCAAAAATAAAATTATGCTTGTGTTTCCTTCCTTATTAAGATTTTCACATACATAGCTTTCATTTATTCATCTTCTAATAAGTAAAGTTTAAGTAAAATAAATTAATTAAAAGATAATTTTCATAATAATGAAATGCTAACTAATTTTAAACATATTTCTAATACTACGGAGTCGTCTCGGAACATTAAAAGGTACATCTCATTTCATGTGCAATCTGTGGAAGATGCTTTCGGCAAATGTGAATAGTATGTGATAAACGTCGAGACTGTAGGCAATGTTATTATTAATATCACAGACAGGCATACAACGTAAAAGTTATTCAAAATGATATCAATGTTATAATATTCGAGCTTCGTCTTTTGGAAACAGCTTGTGCTTCAACAATTTTCAACTCATCCAAAATGAAGTTACGTAATGTTATTCGCTTTAAATACTATAATATTATAGTATGTTATATAGTATTTATTTACAAGCAAGATAATTAATAATATTGTCAGCTCATCCCATATTTGAAATATGAATTGCCATAGATCTATTAATCAATCCTTAGACGTCCATTGTCTATACCTATACATAAATACATGTTATCACACCATAGCCCTTGCAGGATTGGGAGAGAGAGCAGAGTGCCAGAGGAATCTATCCTTGCATACTTCATTCGCTTCCTCAACATTCATAATTCTCATCCTACTAGCTCGTCGGTTTTGGACACTCTTGACTCCACCTTCCTTCAGTACGTGATCAATCTGGTCTAGGTAGGTTAGTCTCGGTCTCCCCTAGTACCTACATCATTCCACTTTCGCTTCGTTTGTCTATACCTATAGAGAGCAAATAATTATTGTTTATATATTTGTTTGTAATGATTAAGCTCTGAAGCTACTGAACCGATCTTAACCATTTTTTCACTAATAGAAAGCAAGATTATCGAGAAGTAACATATTCACATTCCTTTAAAAAATGGATATCTTTATTAAAATTGCATTATTGTAAAACGAGGTATAGAAACGATTTTTTTATAAGCTTACGCTTGAAAAGCTATTGACGATAGAATAAAGTAATGTACTACGGATTTATAGGTCTTATTAATATCTACAAAAAATGTGCTAAGGAGTATAACTGACTATTACAGCTATGTCACAATAGCAGCCTTTATGTTCTAAATCCCAAGCAATGCTACGTTTTTATAGGCGTGTCTTTCAAAAATATTGACGATAATATTATATATTAAACTTTAAAAAAAAAAATGTAAACCGACTTCAAAATAAGATCAGCCAAAAACCATACTTATTTAAAACATTAAAAACCGAAAAATAAGATGCACTGTTTAATTCTTGTCTAATTCTAATTATGTATTAATTTTTATGAAATATAATTACAATGTATGCTAGAAATCCACTAACACGATTTGAAGTCGGTGCCAAGCCAAATAGGTATACTATATCGCATTCAAACTACGCCATGCTTGTGACTGAAGTGATCTGAACGCGCAAGCGGAGTGATTTAATCTATACGAGCAGACGTCGTTCACGGTTGTGTCAAATGGTATTAAAGTTGTGGCGTTATAGTGTTCTGAATACATCTTTTAATTCTTATTTCCATTAATAATTTGATTTTATTAATTTTTCACCCTGTGTGTATATCATTAAGCTTATTGTTTTTTGGTAATTTAAGCTTGGCTTGGGTTTTTTTATACTAATTCTAATTAAAAAGTTTTTTTCATTTTTGTTTCGTTCATTGGTATGATTTATAATTAATTTAAAAAAAATGCTGAGGAAGAGTTTATTACTGTGTCTTCGTTAATGAAATCCTACTTTAATTGTGAAATTTGTGTTATTTAGTGCGTATGTTTGTTACTTCTTCACGCATTAAGTACTGAACCCATTGGGAGAACACTTGATACATACTTTTACCGGTAGCTGTTACTTTTTATCTCGTTATCCCTAAGGACCAAAACTTACACTGGTGAAACCGCGGATTGCATATAAAATAACTTTATTTTAACGCCGTTGTACGCTTATATGTTGTAAATTACGCAATAGATTTTAATACTATGTTTGTTACTATATAGAGTAAATCAAGAGGAAGATTTATATTATACATATGTATTATAATACATGTATATTATAGTAGCAAAAGTCAAGAACTATAAAGAGTTGCAAAAAAAAAAGTTATCAATAGAGTATTACTTCTTATCCTATTAATAGGATAGAGTATTTAAATATATAAGATACGTGGTGCATTTAATGTAAATTAATATTGTTCTTTACAGCATATAATTGAAATGAATATGCTAGAAGTTACCAGAGGTGACAGAGCGAATACCGATGCGAAGCGAGGTCGGGTCGCTTGTTGGATATATATGGATGGTTTCCAAAGGCTAAAATGTTCATATTCGTCACATTTGTTAGGCGGATTGGGAGTCGCAGTTCCTGTTTATCCACGAGAGCGTTGCTGTCTACTCTCATGGTGATCCCTGAGTCGGTTTTATGTCTCCCAGGAGTAAGGAAAAAAATAAGGAAGAAAGGGAAAAGGTGTGGTGAAAAATATTTTTAACTCCGTCGCAACACGATTGTAGGTATAATTTAGATTATTTTTTTTTTTATTTAAGAATTAGCTGTTAAGCCACATTAAAAATAGGGTCTTCTCCCTGATACACTTCTTGCATGCGACTACTGACTTGCAAAACTCGACGACGCGTCCGGTCTCTACTGTGCATGAAAATTTAATCAAAGAGGGTTTTGTGACTGCTTAGCATCAAAAAATATAAAATAAAAAGAAAAACAAAAAATAAGAATGAAAGTAATTAACATTTTAAAATAAATTTTCTTCCGATTTATTCTCATCATTTGATAAGGGTAAATAAGAAAACATAAAGAGCAGAAAAAGCAGGTTCGCAAATTATTAAATGTTAAACAAGGCTTGTTGACCCACAAAACTGTGAATGACAAAGTTTATAACTCCAAAAGTATTTAACCCTTAAACTGGACCCATAAAACCAATTTTCGGCAGCCAAAAAGTTTCATACGGTCGGTTGCCTGTTTGCTCCGGTAATTAAATCTTGCCGTACACAGAAAAAGATTATATATAATACCCTTTTTTAAAGAATTTTAATGCTATTTAAAGATCTTAAATAAATTTATTTTGATTTTCCCTTTTTGATCTGTTAAAATGCTTTTCTATGTCATAATCTGTAACTATAAAGTAAACATTATACGAACCTATTTAATTAAATAAATGGATTAGATGCTTATTTACGAAACGTTGCCACAATGAGCTCCAATAAGGTTCGTCTGGTCCCAGAAATTCAGTGGCATGATATTAGTTCTGGGTATTTGTAAAGTGATATAATATTCTCTTGTGTGACGACGAGATAAGAATACAATTATCGCCATCCCTCATTTAGCCATGTGAGACGTAAAAATCATCTGACTGGCTCACTAGGGGATTAGGTACCAATCTTATGGGAAACGTATAACACTCACTGCGATCACCAAGCCTATCAATCATCGCGAATATGGCACTATCCCCACATTTATGGAGGAGGACGTTCAGTAGTGGACGGTGAAAGAATGATGATAACTCAATAATTGCTCACTAAATGATTAAGTGAATGAAAAATGTAAAGAATTCCTTATACCATATATCCGTCTGATTAGCGCGGTATAGTAGGTCAATGCCCTTTTTTTGCGGTGGGTTATGTACGTGGTTGCGCCGCTCCAAATCGTTCTGGGGCGACGGAAGAGGCAGCACGCAACCCCATAGACCCACCCTGCAAACACCTCTCTTCGCCGTGCGAGCGGGCCACCGCTACACGATCTTTGTCTTCGGTGGCCTAGTAGGTCAATGCCCTTCCCATTGTGGAAGAGGTTCGAACCGAAGGGGACGTCCATGAATCGAGCTGAAGATGATGAAACCTTCAACATTCATCATTAATCATCATTCTCCTACTCTTATCCCAATTACTTGCGGTCGATACAATATGCACTCTTCTTTCATATTGTAAAAGTTATTGGCAATAGTTTTATGTCCGGCCGCCTGCCAGACGTTAACCCTCCTTGCAATTGTTGACCAAACGGCATCAGATGAAGTTGGCCCAGGTCGTTATAAGGCTCTTAGTCGTCTTTTACGACATTCACGAGCAAAGTAACGGTTGGCAGTATTCGTAGCCGCTACCACGCAGCAGACATTATATAGCAGCATATTATTATGCCAGATTAGAGAAGTGTTTACAGGATTTTGTAACCTTATGTTGATAATAGTGTTTTATGCCCTACTCCCGTAGGGCGCTTGTTTGCTGCCTAACCACACCATAGTACTGCGCAGTTACTTTCTTATCGACCTAACTTTTGAAATATTGGACCAAATGACACAGGGTTAAAAATATGTATTTTAAATATCGATAGCGATAAAAGCATTTGTTTGCATAAGAATCAATGCGTTACTACAAAATATGCAATAGAAAAAAATACCAAACTTCATTGTATTTTAATTTACTATTTTAACGATAATAGTTTATCATAAAAAATAGATATATGTTGTTCGTTCGTTCTTGAGTTATAAGTGGTGTAACTAACACGACTTTGTTTCACATATATATATATATATATATGTACGAATATCGTCAGATGCGGCGATGGGGGCCGCCACCCATCACGCCTTGCCCAGTCAGGCGAGTCAAGGAGAGCAGAGTGCCGGGTGGGCACGTGGAATGTAAGCGGTTGTGTGGAAGTTAAGTTGCACGAATTGATAACCGTCATGGCGGACAAACAGCTAGACGTGCTCTGTGTAACAGAGACCAAGCGAACGGGCAGCGAAGCCTGCGATCTTCCTGGTGGCGGGATGGCTCTGTGACCACGGAGCGATCGAGCCAGCATGGGGGTAGGAGTGCTGTTGTCCTCTCGCTTGGCCTCAGGTGTGAAGGATTACGGAATGTATGATCCCAGACTTCTTTGGGTCCGTATAAAACTAGGTATCATCAAAGTATTCATGGTTGTAGCATATGCTCCCGTAGGATCTTCGGTGGCATCAGACCTAGAGAAGTTTTGGGATAACGTTAGGGAAGTTCTGGATATGGCAGAAACCAGTGAACGCGTGATTGTATGCGGAGATTTGAACGGATGGGTGGGGACCAAGCGTCCCTACTATAAGGACGTACCTGGTCCATTTGGTGATAAGAGAGTGAACGATGCAGGTAGGCTCATAGCGGATATATGCATGGAGAGAAACCTTATTGTGTCAAACACATTTTTCAAACATAAGGACATCTATATGTATACATGGAGAAGGAATGAACAGAAAAGTATAATAGATTTAATTTTGGTAGACAGTCGCTTCCGAAGCAAAATATTGGACGCAAGAGCCTACAGGGGCGCTACAGTCGATACGGACTACTATCTCGTTATTGCGAGATTTAGTGGTCTGTTCAGAAAGTGGAGGCACTGGCGAGAGCGTGTCCACTTCGGAGGGCTTGAAAGAATAAAGGTTGAAAGGTTGCAAGAAGAGTGTGTAAGAGAAAAGTATGCAGAGGGTGTCCGAGAACGGCTGACGATGGCAAGCCAGCTGCAATCGTATATTGAAGAATGCTGGAGAGTATTGAAAGAGAGTATGGTAGAGACAGCGAAAGAAGTATGTGGAAGTTCAAAGAAGCATAGAAAAACAAATGGCGATGCATGGTGGGATGCGGAAGTTGCAGCTTCCGTAGAGTAAAAGAAGAAAGCGTGGCTGGACTATGTCTCTTCTTTGAATCTGAATGACAGTATGACTGAACAGAAGAAAGAAATATATCGGTAATGTAAGAATGACACCAAGGCCTTAGTGAAAGAGAAACGTGATAGAGCAAATACGAGTGCAGAAGATAGGCTAACTAAAAACTTCAAGGGTAACACCAAACTCTTTGAGAGGGTGGTGAAGAAGTCTCGGGGTGTTTGGTCAGCCTTCAGAATGAATAAAATAAGGTCTAAAGGTGGAGACATTCTTACACAAACACAAGACGTGTTAAGCCGATGGATTGAATAATTTGGCAATATGTATGCGGATACTCGAGTTGGCGCCGGTATCGCATGTGGTTTAGTAGATCAACATTCAGCACCGGCGTCCTCCGATGGCTTCAGTATAGATGAAGTTGAATGGGCGATAAGAAGTTTGAAAAATAGTAAGGCAGCGGGCATTGATATGGTGTCTGCCGAGATGATCAAGCTTGGCTGCTCTTGTGTCTGGGATGCGTTCCTGTTGTATCTCAATTTATGTTGGAGCTCGGGAATGGTTCCCAGGGACTGGAAGAGTGCAGTCATCGTGCCTTTGTTTAAACACAAGGGTTCACGTTATGACTGCGCAAATTACAGAGCCATAAGCTTAACCGGTTTGGCAGCAAAAGTGTACTGTAAAATTATTGAAAGGAGAATGAGGATGGTGTTCGATGGTTTACTGTGTGAGACACAAGAAGGTTTCAGGAGTGGAAGGAGATGCATGGATCAAGTGTTCTCTCTGTGCAACATTGTGGAGAAGCATCTGGCTCTAGGTCAGAGGGTTTTCTGCAGTTTTGTAGATCTGGAGAGAGCATTTGACACGGTTGTACGAAAGGAACTTTGGGACATTTTACCGGAGTATGGTATTAACGGTAAACTGCTGCAAGCTGTGCAGTCCAGTTGCATGGGCTGTAGAGCCTGTGTGCGGCTGGATGATGGAATGTCGCCTTGGTTTGACGTCAATATCGGTGTTAAGCAGGGGTGCGTTCTGTCAGCCAGGCTGTTTATCATATATCTGGATAAATGTCTCCAAAGGTTAAACGATGTGAATGTGGGTGTCCAGATGGGCGACCCAGTGGTCATTACTCTGCTTTATGCAGATGATGCAGTTCTGCTGGGGCAGTCAGCGACTGACCTGCAGACCCTAGTCGATACAATGACAGAAGATTGTAAGAAAAGGGGTCTACGCGTGAATGTGAGCAAAACCAAAATAATGGTCTTTGAAAGAGATGAAGCCAGAACAGATGTAAGAGTAACAAAAGTTAATGATATACTAGAGCAAGTGGATGAATTTATATATCTTGGATGTGGATTTAGCCGAGATGGAAGGTACTGATATAGAACGAAGAGTGAATGCGGGAAATAGAGTGAACGAAGCGTTGGCGCAACTTTTCGGCAGCCACCACCTCAGCCAGAAGGCACGTGTAGCAATACATAACGCAGTGCTTGTCCCAACATTACTGTATGGAAGCGAGAGTTGGGTATGCAGAAAAGAGTATGAAAGTAAAATTAATGCGGTCGAAATGCGATCTCTGCGGAAAATCTGTGGAGTTAGGCTGACCGACCGCATTCGTAACGACGACGTAAGAGAGCGAGTAGGTATGAAAGAGAGTATTGGTGTAAAGATGCGAAAGGGCATGCTCTGATGGTTCGGACATGTGGAAAGAATGCCGAACGAACGTCTGGTTAAGAAGATATACAATGCGAAAGTGGAAGGATGTAGGTACCGAGGGAGACCGAGACTAACCTACCTAGACCAGATCGGTCATGTACTGAAGGAAGGTGGAGTCAAGAGTCTCCGAAACCGGCGAGCGTGTATGAAGAGAATTATGAATGTTGAGGAAGCGAGTGAAGTATGCAGAGATAGAGTTCTCTGGCACTCTGTTCTCTCTGCCTACCCTGCAAGGGATATGGCGTGATGATATGTATGTATGTATATATATATATATATATATATATATATATATATATATATATATATATATATATATATATATATATATATATATACATATATATATTATCTCGTAGTAGGTTACCAACAAAATTTAACATAGTAGATCATTAAACACAGATTATGTTAACTTTGCTAAGTACAATTCTATTTCTCCTACCTTAATATAGATAAAACGCGTATTCAGCCAAAATGTTGATGCTAGTATGTAGCTATTGTAATCAAACATTACTAAGCATTCATTATGTAATTAAGACATCCATATAATTCATGAGGTACAAGGCGTGTTTCAAATAATATATTATTAGTTTATAACGTTTTAGATATGACGACAAAGATTTAAAAAAAAAATAGTTCAGATAGGTATATTTTATATGACTTTGAAAAAAATATTTCATTATTTCTTCGTGGTCTCATCCCAAATACTTTGGAAGTGAACTCATACCTTAATAGAAATACGCCGCGTTCGCAAGACGGAATGGCTAGGTTAATTTCATATTTTCCCTTTTTGTCGTGATTCACTTCCTTTCTATCATTCTAATCTAGTATTACAAACATGTATCTGCTTATTAAGAGGTTACAGGCTTGATAAATAGGCCATAACGTTATACGTTATACGACAATCATGAGGAATAAAGGAGTGCTGCTACATTATATTCTTACTTCGTCACCATAAAGAAATATCTTTATCACAGACTAAGTTTACACAAATAATAAGTTTATAATACCTATAAAAAAAAATATAAAAAAAAATACCTACAAAAAAGATGAAGCCAGAACAGATGTAAGAGTAACAACAGGTAATGATGTACTAGAGCAAGTTGATGAATTTGTATATCTCGGATGTGGATTTAGCCGATATGGAAGGTACACCACTGATATAGCGCGAAGAGTGAATGCGGGCAATAGAGTGAATGGAGCGTTGGGGCAACTTCTCGGTAGCCACCACCTCAGCCAGAAGGCACGTGTAGCAATACATAACGCAGTGCTTGTCCCAACATTACTGTATGGAAGCGAGAGTTGGGTATGCAGAAAAGAGTATGAAAGTAAAATTAATGCGGTCGAAATACCATATCTACGGCAAATCTGTGGAGTTAGGCTGACCGACCGCATTCGTAACGACGACGTAAGAGAGCGAGTAGGTATGAAAGAGAGTATCGGTGTAAAGATGCGAAAGGGAATACTCCGATGGTTCGGACATGTGGGAAGAATGCCGAACGAACGTCTGGTTAAGAAGATATACAATGTGAAAGTGGAAGGATGTAGGTACCGGGGGAGACCGAGACTAACCTTCCTAGACCAGATCAGTCATGTACTGAAGGAAGGTGGAGTTAAGAGTCTCCGAAACCGGTGAGCGTGTATGAAGAGAATTATGAATGTTGAGGAAGCGAGTGACTTCACTCGCTTCCTCAACATTCACTCTATCCTTGCATACTTATGCAAGGATAGAGTTCTCTGGCACTCTGTTCTCTCTGCCTACCCTGCAAGGGATATGGCGTGATGATATGTATGTATGTATGTACAAAAAAAAAAAATTATGTTCGTTGATGCACATAAAATGCCCGAACGCTATGATATTTTAAAAATAAAGTTCCCTGCAATACATATAATATAATTTTAAATGAATCTATTGTCTTACAGAGATTTCGTAATCGCCTTACAGCGGTAATTCCATAATGTTGTTTCCGGCTTCTAGCTAATCCCTAGAAATCCCCATTTTCGGAAGTTTGCCATATAATCCAGCAAAGTTACTTCTCTATTAATTTAACTGTTTGTTGCAGGATTAGCGAAACAATATTGAATTATTTAATTTATATGGAGTATTTTTAAATACAATTTATTTTACAATATATATATATATATATATATATATATATATATATATATAATATCTGCATGACCAAGCCTTGCTAGGTATTTTCTTTTTAATGTGTTTTGGAAGATATATTTAAATATAATAATGACAAAACAAATCAAAAAGGAAAAGAATAAAAATAGAAACTAAAAAATTTCGATCAAAAAGGAGCAAAAATGACGTTTGTTGTATGGGAGTCCCCTTAAGTATTTATTTTATTTTATTTTTTAGTACTTGTCGTTATAGCGGCAACAGAAATACATCATTTGGGAAAATTGCAACTGTCTAATTACCATGGTTTATGAGATACAGACTGGTGACCGAGCGACGGACGAACGGACAGCGAAGTTTTAGTTATAGGGTTTTGTTTTAAGCTTTGGGTACGGAACCCTGAAAAGTTTGAACTCCCATAAAAGCTTAGTACAATGGAAATGCTCTTTAAAATTGCAATGTCTCGAAAGTCACAATACTGTATTAATACGGCATTTGAAGTTTTCTAAGCTTTACAGAGGTATATACATTTTAGAAAATTTTTAAAAATGAAAGAGATTTAAATTTGGTAGCAATTAATATCGCATATCAAACGGTCTACACAATCGCTGTTTACAACTGTTGAGATAACAAGAATAATTACTGAACTGTTATGGATGTTATTAATATTGATTTTATTACCTATATCGCTGGTCAACGTAGGTATTCATGTTCATATTATCTAGCAGCTAACTCGTCATCGGGTGCTGCTTGTGGGTTCTGGTCCAGCCAGCGTCTTTTACATTGTATTTGAACTATTGGGTTCGAAGGGCATCACACAGGAGTGAGTCCTTACTAAGCATGTTATACTATTTTTTTTTATATAAAAGAATCAGTAAACAAATTACAATGTAAATCCGCTGAGTTTCTTGTCGGATCTTCTCAATAGCGGTCTCCTTCCGATCCGGTGATAGTTTATTGGATAGATTTAAAATGTTAAAACTGAAAATATGTAAGTGCCCTCGCAGGGTTTATGTATAATAAATGAATTTGAATTTGAACATACAAAATAATGGCATTAAATAGGTATATAATCTAAACAAGCGAAGCTGTTGGCATAATCTACATGTACATAATATAGGTATATAAGAGATTTCCACCTATGTATTGATTTATAATGATATCTCTGGAACCATAAGACCTACAGACTTTAAATTTGGTAGGAATACTCCTTTCGCCGATTAAATTTCACCTAAGAACGGACGGGATTGGTGGGGTGTAAAAAAAATCACATTTTTTAAATATAGCTCCTACAGACTTAAATTTTGGTAGGCATGTTTGTGTTACGATACAAACTAAACTAGAGGCAAACTAAGAACGGCTTTTTAAAAATTTCACCGCTAAAGGGGATTGCGTAGGTGTTAATCCATTTTTACATACACTTTTAGGACAAGGCGTCATAGGAACGTGGCGTTTGAAATTTAAAATTATTGGACAGCAATTTTCTAAGCCGAATATCGTAATTGAGAGCCATGATAACACATTACATAGAACTAACTGAAATCCATCGCTCATAAGATGCATTAAACGTTTTTTTATCTGACTCTGACGAGGGTATTTTTACCGTATAGTGATTAGGAAAGGAGAAGGTAGTCATTTGCTATATTTTTGTTCGCTGTTTAGTCAGCTCTTAATCAACATATTTGCAAAAATCGAGACGAAAAGGTTGAGTTATATTAGGAACAATCAATAAGATACGATAGGGAGACAGCATATTAATGCTGATCAGATGGGTCGCAAGACGCCACGATTTACCTATGTGCGTTACTACAATCGTTTCAATTTCTTTAAATGATTTCATCATTTCATCATCATTTCAGCCTATTGCCGTCCACTGCTGAACGTAGGCCTCCCTCATTTTACGCCACAGAGTGCGGTCCTGTGCCGCCTGTAGCCAACGACGCCCAGCAACCTTCACTAGGTCGTCTGTCCATCTAGTGGGGGGGCGTCCCACACTGCGTCGTCCGGTACGTGGTCGCCACTCTAGAACCTTTCTTCCCCAGCGGTTGTCGGTTCTTCGAGCGATGTGGCCTGCCCATTGCCACTTCAGCGTGCTAATTCTTCGTGCTATGTCGGTTACACCCGTTCGTCTGCGGATTTCCGTATTTCGGATTCTATCTCGCAGAGAGATCCCGAGCATAGCCCGCTCCATAGCACGCTGAGCGACTTTGAGCCTGGTTATGAGGCCTACATTTAGGGACCACGTTTCCGTGCCGTAAGTCATCACTGGTAACACACACTGGTCATAGACCTGTGTTTTCAAGCACTGAGGTATGTTGGATGAGAAGATCTTCTTAAGTTTCCCGAACGCTGCCCAGCCGAGTTGGATTCGTCGGCTGACCTCTTTCTCGAAATTGGATCTACCTAACTGGACTGTTTGTCCAAGGTAAACATAATGATCGACAATTTCGAGAATCGCATTGCCAACTAGGACCGGTACAGGAATGACATGGGCATTTGACATGACTTTCGTCTTGTCCATGTTCATTCGTAAACCCACTAGTTGGGATACCCTGCTGAGATCGTTGAGCATGGTGCCCAGGTCCTCCATGGATTCTGCCATGACGACAATATCGTCTGCGAATCGAAGGTGAGTGATGTATTCGCCATTGATGTTGATGCCGAGTCCGGTCCAGTCTAAAAGCTTGAAGACATCTTCCAGTGCAGTGGTGAACAGTTTCGGAGAGATGACGTCTCCCTGTCTCACGCCTTTCTGCAACTGGATCGGTTTCGTACTCTTATCCCGAATACGGACTGACATTGTGGCGTTCCTATACAAACACTTCAGCACTTCGATATAACGATGGTCGATTTGGCACCGCTGAAGGGACTGCAGCACCGCCCAAGTTTCGACTGAATCAAAGGCTTTCTCATAGTCCACAAACGCTATACACAGAGGCCGATTGTACTCCTCGGTCTTCTGGATAATCTGCCGAAGCGTGAGGATATGGTCTATGGTGCTATAGCCTTTTCGGAAGCCAGCTTGTTCGGGCGGCTGGAAGTCATCAAGCTTGCACGTGAGTCGATTGGTAATGACTCTCGAAAACAACTTGTAGACGTGGCTCAAGAGTGAGATGGGTCTGTAGTTCTTTAGAAGAGCTTTGTCGCCCTTCTTGAAGAACAGCACCACCACACTCCTGGTCCACGACTCTGGAACGTCGCCCCCGAGGATAACGGAATTAAATAGCTTCTGAAGGGCTTTTAAGACCGGCTTGAATGATTTACTTGCAAATATTTGAAAACATTCGAAGGGGTCAAATATCAAATTGGGGGGGCATAGTCCGGAGCGTGCTCGTTCGCGTCCCCTGCCAGTCTAATTAGACTGCTAATCCGGCTCGAAATGCGTACCGCAATGCGGGTTAGGGCGTCTCCCGGAGGCGACGCGTACCGACCCGCCCCCGTCGGTACGAACATCGGCAGTTGCGGCGATGGGGGCCGCCACCCATCACGCCTTGCCCAGTTAGGCGAGTCGAGGAGAACGGAGTGCCGGGTGGGCACGTGGAATGTAAGAGGTTGTGTGGAAGGTAAGTTGCACGAGCTAATATCCGTCATGGCGGACAAACAGCTAGACGTGCTCTGTGTAACAGAGACCAAGCGAAGGGGCAGCGACGCCTGCGATCTTCCTGGTGGCGGGATGGCTCTGTGGTCTGGTGTACCACAGAGCGATCGAGCCAGCATGGGGGTAGGAGTGCTGTTGTCCTCTCGCTTGGCCTCAGGTGTGAAGGATTACGGAATGTATGATCCCAGACTTCTCTGGGTCCGTATAAAACTAGGTGTCACCAAGGTATTCATGGTTGTAGCATATGCTCCCGTAGGATCCTCGGTGGCATCAGACCTAGAGAAGTTTTGGGATAATGTTAGGGAAGTTCTGGATATGGCAGAAACCAGTGAACGCGTGATTGTATGCGGAGATTTGAAAGGATGGGTGGGGACCAAGCGTCCCGACTATGAGGACGTACTTGGTCCATTTGGTGATAAGAGAGTGAACGACGCAGGTAGGCTCATAGCGGATGTATGCATGGAGAGAAACCTTATTGTGTCAAACACATTTTTCCAACATAAGGACATCCATATGTATACATGGAGAAGGAATGAACAGAAAAGCATAATAGATTTAATTTTGGTAGACAGTCGCCTCCGAAGCAAAATATTGGACGCAAGAGCCTACAGGGGCCCCACAGTCGACACGGACCACTATCTCGTTATTGCGAGATTTAGTGGTCTGTTCAGAAAGTGGAGGCACTGGCGAGAGCGTGTCCACTTCGGAGGGCTTGAAAGAATAAAGGTTGAAAGGTTGCAAGAAGAGTGTGTAAGAGAAAAGTATGCAGAGGGTGTCCGAGAACGGCTGACGATGGCAAGCCAGCCGCAATCGGACATTGAAGAATGCTGGAGAGTATTGAAAGAGAGTATGGTAGATACAGCGAAAGAAGTATGTGGAAGTTCAAAGAAGCATAGAAAAACAAATGGTGATGCATGGTGGGATGCGGAAGTGGCAGCTTCCGTAGAGCAAAAGAAGAAAGCGTGGCTGGACTATGTCTCTTCTTTGAATCTGAATGACAGTATGACTGAACAGAAGAAAGAAATATATCGGCAATGTAAGAATGACACCAAGGCCTTAGTGAAAGAGAAACGTGATAGAGCAAGTATGAGTGCAGAAGATAGGCTGACTAAAAACTTCGAGGGTAACACCAAACTCTTTTGGAGGGAGGTGAAGAAGTCTCGGGGTGGTTGGTCAGCCTTCAGAATGAATAAAATAAGGTCTAAAGGTGGAGACATTCTTACACAAACACAAGACGTGTTAAGCCGATGGAGTGAATATTTTGGCGATATGTATGCGGATGCTACGGTTGGCGCCGGTGATGATATGTATGTATGTATGCAAACAACCGGTCGAGTTCCTAAATACACCGAAGCCTCCCGGATATCCTAGCTCACATCTTAAAATTGAGAGCTGGCGCGCCAAAATTATACAATGTTTGCAAGTTTGCAAGAAAAAAAATTCTAGGATTCTCCCAATGGCATCAAATTATCTCTTCAAATTTCAGTGAGTGCAGTTTGTCATCAAAGTCTACTTCGCAATGACCATAAACAAAGCTCGAGGTCAAATTCTTAAGGTAGCGGGAGAAGACTTGAGAGAAAGCTGCTTCTCTCATGGGCAGTTGTATGTGACATTCAGAGTAAGCTCACAGAGTAGCCTGGTAATTCTCATTTCAATCCGAAAGAAACTAAAAGATATTGTTTACAAAGAAATACTGTAGTTGGTGTAGTATTGCGGGTGCATGGACCGGGTACTAGTTCGTCACCCGCAGAAAGGTCAGCCTCTTGAGGGCGACGCCTCGGCATCACAGTTGTTTGTTGTCGGGGCGTCTATAGTGATGATACCTGAAAGGATAACCCGCCGGGGCAGTCACGGATGTCAAGGAAGCGGTACCAGAGGTCGGCCTAATTTCGATGCAAAACATGGTAGGTTAGGGGCCGCTCACTACCCTTTCGTCGCCTCGGTCAATGGGCGCAGTTGTTTAAAACATAGCCTTCTAAGAAAAAAGCTATCGTGTCCATAATATACAACAAAATTTCATTTTATTGTCATGTTCATTAGACCTTTAAATATCCTGTACTATAATAAATATTGTTATATTTTATAAGTATGTAGAAGAAGGAATCAGACACTAGGAATATAAATGCGGTTAAAAAGTTGCAATTGACCGTACTGCAAGTAATCACGATTACCTTCACATTTATACACCAATCACAACTCACACCTTAAGTGAGCTCACAGGACAGACCCAGGCCATCGCCTTTGTACAAAGAACTATATGGTATGGATGGATGACACAGGATAGTCTTGCCCGTGCGACCACGGGACAAGACCACAACCAGCGCCACCCATTTACCTGCTCGTGGATTCCTCAGCCAAATCACCTAAGGGTTCATTAAGAGAACGAGCAACAGCTCTTCTCCGGAGAACGTACAGCATTTACCGCTACCGCCAGTCCACCTGCCAAGCGCAGCAACCATGACACCACTCTCTCACAAGTGACAACATGAGAGAGGTCCACCAAACTAACGTAAGTGAGTATACGATATGCGACCAGTGCACCGCGCCACTCGCGGGCTCAGACTGCCGAACGGAGGTCGGTCGTTTAGTTTTGTTCGTCTCTTAAACAAGCTTGCGCTAGGTGGCGCGATTAGTGAATACTTTGTTAACATGTTTCCGCTTAGCACGTACGATAAACGGAAGTACCGTCACGGCCAATCCTGACTGTCGCACGTCCTCGTGCGCTTACTAGTCTCGTACAAATTGCCTGAAAACTTACAAAAATGCATTAGTGTTAGCTCGTCCATTCCTGACTTTAGATTAACTGAAACGTTCAGTCGTTTAGTGAAATAATCAGTAGCGTAACGCTATTCACTATGGTAACAGGCCTTGAAGGAGTGATAAATGCCGCACTAAGACACTTTCCTTCATAAGCCACGGTAGCGCTCACTCGCATCTTCAATAGCGTAATGAGATCAGGATATTTCCCATCCCAGTGGAAAATAGGGCAAATAATTAGGCTGCCTAAACCTGGAAAAGACTCTAAGAAGTCGGATAATTATAGACCAATCACACTTTTGAGCATAATGTCAAAGGCATTCTAAGAACTTCTGCTTACCGAGATGACACCTCACTTAAAACCTCGCGAAGAATAGTCTGCGTTTGGAGTAGCACACTCTACAGCCCTCTAAGTAACGAGATTTACTAATTAAATGTCAACCAGTCACAATAAGAAGAAGACGTTCGATAAAGTGTGGCACGAAGGTCTGCTACACAAACTGTCGATGACCACGCTTCCTACGAAGAGCATCAGCGTCCTCTGTTCATTCCTCGCAGTTAGGAGATTTATAATGGAGTTTTAACAAGTCCAATCCACCGAGAAATCAATAAAAGTTGGAGTCCTCCAAGGGAGTTGCATTTCGCTGACGTGTTACGCTTGGTACACTACCGACATACGAGTTATTGGACAAGCTCTGTATCTTATCTAGTATTCAACATAGCCAGGAAATCATCATTAAAAAAAAACACAGATACCACTGTAGCAAAGGCTAAGAGTGCGCGAGCAGCCCTGGTGCATATCCTATGACCAAAACTACCAGTAAGAAAGAAACTAGGACTCTATAAAAGATCATACGCTGCCGCCTCATATATGCAGCTCTGGAGTAGTACCCATGCGCGTCGAATACGAACAAAAAAATAAAAATTCAAGCGTAACGAAATCTATGCCTGCGAACGATCGTTGGAGCCCCAAGATACGTCCGCACCACCACTATCGCGAATGATATGCATGATAGCAATATCGAATCTTTCGTGAAGCATCTCCTTACTAATGTTCGGAAAAACAGAAGATTACGATCACAAGAATCTTAAGAATATCGCACCCTTGCATGCCAGAACCACCAGATGAAAGGAAAAAAAGGAAAATGAAACCTTACTCAAGAGAATTAATATTTACAAAAGAAACCATATGAAAAGAAAACCACTAACACAAGTGGCGAAGCTGTCGGCCTCCCGTGCCCGGCTGGTGATCGGTTTGCGGAGCCTCCACTGGATTAACCAGTGGTCTCACATGGCAAGGCCCGATCGCACGAGTACAAAGTGGAAACCGCAACTTACACGTCACACAGACTCTCCAAAAGTCAACGTAAAGGCGCAGAGACCAGCCATAGAAAGAGTAGTAGAAGATATCCACCGACTACTATTGCAACAACTCACGACATGGGTTCGGGGACCCCTCGATCGTTCTGTAATATGAATTGTACTGCGGGCGTATGGAGCCCCTTCGACCTATTAGCAATTCCACATGGCGTGGCCCGGGCATATAAAGCCCATGCGACCCGCCTTCACTAAATACGGCGTGGACCGGGCACATAAAGCCCTTGCGACCTGCCTTCACTGAATATAGCGTGGACCGGGCACATAAAGCCCTTGCGACCAAACTTCACTGAATACGGCGTGGACCGGGCACATGAAGCCCTTACGACCAGCCTTCACCGAATATGGCGTGGACTGGGCACATGAAGCCCTTACGACCAGCCTTCACTAAATACTACAGGGTCCGGGCGTATGGAGCCCTAACGACCAACATTCTGCAACAAGAACGTGGACCGGGCATACTAGGCCCATTTCGACCAGTCACTCTGCTGTTTAAGGCTTCTCCATCCTTTACAGTAACAATCTATTTCCTTCATCAAAAATTATCATCAAAAAAAATTTTATTGTCTCCGACTCCTTTCAAATCAATCACATTACGTCATTCAAAAAATTTAAAAAAAATCTGCCTAAAGGGATTATCACTTTATGTACAAAATCTTACGATCCCTGTCTAGGCTGCGACGTACACGACGCGTCGGTATATTTGTATCACTTCACACGCGCTCAAAATTAATCCTAAACGTAGGATAGATATGAAAACGAAACCTTTTAAATTTAGATGACCAAACTGAGTAAGGTTATAAGCTTGGGTACTTTATCCCACACTTCTGATGTAGAAGAAGGAATCAGACACTAGGAATATAAATGCGGTTAAAAAGTTGCAATTGACCGTACTGCAAGTAATCACGATTACCTTCACATTTATACACCAATCACAACTCACACCTTAAGTGAGCTCACAGGACAGACCCAGGCCATCGCCTTTGTACAAAGAACTATATGGTATGGATGGATGACACAGGATAGTCTTGCCCGTGCGACCACGGGACAAAACCACAACCAGCGCCACCCATTTACCTGCTCGTGGATTCCTCAGCCAAATCACCTAAGGGTTCATTAAGAGAACGAGCAACAGCTCTTCTCCGGAGAACGTACAGCATTTACCGCTACCGCCAGTCCACCTTTTTTTTTTTTTTTTTTTTTTTTTTTTGCGGTGGGCTATGGACGTCGCACCCCGCCAAATCGGCCCGGGGTGACGGAAGAGGCGGCGCGCAACCCCATTGACCCACCCTGCAAGCACCTCTTCTTCGCCGTGTGAGCGGGCCACCGGTACCCGATCTTTGTCTTCGGTGGCCCGCTCGGCGGTATGCCCTCTCGGGCTCCTCTCCCGTCGACGCCCCGACAGCTTTCGCCGTCGAGGCGTCGTCTTCACGCGGTGGCCTCACGTCGGGTGACCGGACAATTCCCCGGTCCGATCACCCGAAGCCTCGGTTAGGGCGGCATCAGGCGCAGGTACTCGCGCCTGCGCCGCCCCAGCCGCGAGCGGCGGCCCGGGTCACGGGAATCCTCCCGGGCCCGTTCCGCCGCCTCCTTCTGCGAGATGACAGCCTCGCAGAAGGCGGCGACCGCGTCCCAATTCCTGACGCTGTCGACCATCGCTCGCGCAACAGCCGGCAGCGTCAGGTCGGCACCGATGACAGCGACGAGGTCACGGCGCTGCCCGTCCCAGCCCGAACATACCTCGAGCGTATGTTGCGCCGTGTCCTCGTCGCTACTACAATGGTGGCAGGACGGAGTCAACTCCCTCCGCACGACCGTGTGCAGGTACTTGCCGAAGCAACCATGCCCCGACAAGACCTGCACCAACCGGAAAGAGAGGACTCCGTGCCGCCGCTCCATCCACTCCATCAGTACGGGCCGGAGAGCCTCAACGGTAAAAACACCGTGTCTAGGCCTCTCCAGCCGCGTAGCCCAACGGGCGATGACTTCTCGGCGGGCGTCCTCGCGCCATGTGGCTATCTCGTTAAACGATGGAGAGCCACCCTCTTCGCGCATTGAGGCAACCCGCCGGTAGAGGTCGGAGAGCATCTCCGCCTCTAGGTCCCACGGGGGTGTCCCGGCCAATAGGCACGCCGCCTCTGTCGACACCGTGCGGTACCCGCGAATGGCTCTAACCGCCATGGCTCGCTGTGGCCTCCACAGCACCGCCCTGAGCTGGGCGTTCAGAGCCCTCGCCCACACGGGTGCGCCGTACATGGCCATTGAGCGGATCACCCCCGCATACAGCCGTCGGCCCTCGAAACTGGGTCCGCCCACATTCGGCATGAGCCGAGAAAGGGCGGACGCCGCGCTGACCAGCCGGGGAGCAATTTGGCGAAAATGCTCCCGGAACCACCATCGCCCGTCGAGCACCAGACCCAAGTACCTCATATGGGCCTGGATACTGATGTGGATGGAGTTGACGACTAACGAGGCGCCAATGGGCAGCCTAACACGGGGCCCATGGAATAGCAGGGCCTCCGTCTTGTTTAGGGCCACCCTGAGCCCCAGCGCCTCGATTCGCCTGACCATCTCCTCGGTGCCGAGAGTGGCCAGGCTCGCCGCCTCTTCGAATGTCCTGCCCCGGGCTGTGACGAGCGTGTCGTCAGCATAGCAAATAACGCTCAGCCCGGGGGGGAGACTCCCTCTCAACGCCCAGTCGTACCCGATGTCCCACAGAGTCGGCCCCAGAACCGACCCCTGCGGAACACCGCACGACATGGGCGTCCGCACAATGTCCCCTGCGGGGCTCGCGTAGAGAACACTGCGCCCCTCCAAATAGTCTGCCACCAGCCGCCTGAGGTACAGGGGCACTCCATGGAACCGGAGCGCCTCCCTGATGCAGCTGAATGGCAGACTATTGAAGGCGTTGGCGATGTCCAACGACACCGTCAACAGCACTCCTTTGCCGGCGACAACCTCCGCGGCCGTCTGCCTCAGGCGTAGCAGGGCCCCGATGGTCGAACGCCCCCTCCGAAACCCAAATTGAGCGTCCGACAGATCGGGCCCCACCTCCTCCAGGTGCCGGACGATGCGGGCAGCGAGGACACGCTCCAGCAGCTTACCCACATCGTCCAGAAGCACAATGGGCCTGTAGGCCGACGGCGAATCCGGGGGCCGTCCCGGCTTTGGCAGGAGAACCAACCTCCCTTCCTTCCAGCACTCAGGGAACTGTCCAGACGTCAGACAAGCGTTGAACAGTCGCCTGAGGCGAGGTTCGAGATGCTCGAGGAGCAACGTCAACACCCGGACTGGGACTCCGTCCGGGCCGGGGGCCGTGGTGGCGGAACGAATCTTCGCCACGGCTGCCCCCACTTCCGACTCCGTCACGGGCGGAACACTCTCGACGGCCTCCCGGTCGTGATCTGGCGAAGCCATGACCGGGGGCGTGTGCTCCGACTGCTGCGGGAACAGCTCCTCGACCACTCTACGAAGGAGGTCGGGCTGGAGGGTCTCGGTGAGGGGGGGGCCCTGCGCGCGAAGCTTGTTCAGCGACGCGCGATACGGGCGACCCCAGGGGTCACGGTCGAGACCGTCCAGCATCTCCTGCCAACTTGCGTCCTTAGCGGACCGGATGGCCAGCCGAAAGGCGGTACGCGCACTGCGGTACGCCTCGTAAAGCTGGCCCTCCCGCTCAACATCGCGGCGACGCCGCCGACTGCGGGTGTAGGACCTTCGGGCACTAATGCACGCCGCACGAAGGTCCGCCAGTCTTGGGGACCACCAGTAGACCCCCTGCCTCGGAGGTAGACGCCGCACCCTGGGCATGGCCGCATCGCAGACCTGCGTTAGCGCACTGCGGATGCGGACAGCCTCAACGTCCACTCCGTCCGCTGGGGGTGGTAAGGACAGCCACGTGTTCACGATGGCCGCCTCCGCCAGTAGGTCCCTATCCAGCCGCCCCACAGCCCACCGCGGAAATGCGGGAGCCCGGTCCGCCCTGTGACCCCTGCTGGGGTCCCGGAGAGGGGAGACCTCCATCCGGATGTATCGGTGATCCGACAGGGTCTCCGCCTCCTCCAGGACACGCCAGTTCCTCACTCGTGGTGCGACAGCGGGGCTAGCGAACGACAAGTCCACTATCGACCCACCCTGCTGTCGCACACACGTGTTCACTGAGCCTCTGTTTAGGACACAGAGGCCCAGTGACGCCGCCCACTCCACGATCGCCCGCCCGCGATCGTCCGTCATCGGGGACCCCCACGCCGTGGATTTGGCGTTGAAGTCCCCCAGGACCAGGACGAGGCCCGGTGCCAGTCGCCGTATCGAAGCCTCCAAGGTGGTGAGGGAGGCCCCGAAATCGTCCATTCTCCTGTTAGGGGAGAGGTATACACTGTAGAGCGTGACCCCTCCCCAATCCGCCGCGACAAATTCCTCGCCCCTATCCAAGAGGGATAAGGACGGGAAGTGCCGCTGCGTGGAGGTGACGATTGCCGCGGTTCCGTTCCGGCTGACCACCCAATTGGGGCGATCAGGCACGACGTACGGTTCCGCGACTACGGCTGCACCGATCGACCACTCCGCCATGGATTGCAGGAGGAGATCCTGCGCACCGGCGGAGTGGTTGGTGTTGGCCTGCAGGAGGTGAGTGGACTGAGCAGCCATTAATGGGCTGTGTCCATCATCACCTCCTGGCTTGCGGTGGGCGATCGGGCCGCGCTAGGAGCGGGAGCGGCCGGAGTCGGAGGGCCGCTCCGCCCCTTTGGAGCCGAAGCCGGAGGTCTGCATGCCCCAGAGCCCATGCGGTGCTTGGCGGGCTTATTGCCCGCCGCACACGCGGGGCAGTGGGGCGGGGCGGCGCAAGATGCCGCCATATGCCCAGTCTGACCGCAGCGGAAACAGAGTCCGCCGCAGTCAAAGCAATTAGTGCATGTTGGCCGGGTGTGCCCGACCGCCATGCACTTGAAACACCTCGCAGGCCGGTGCTCCAGCACGGTGACTCGCGCTGAGCTCCAGCCCACGAGGAGCCTGCCTGAGTCGGCCAGTTGCCTGACCGACTCCACTGGGCACTGCACCCAGGCAGCACCTACGCCGCCCGGACCGGGCCGGATGGCGCCAACCCGGACGGTGTCCATGGGACACCCGGTTTTCGAGGCAATGGCCTCCCGGATGTCTTCCACCGTCACGGAGTCGTCCAAACCCGCGATGCGCATTTCGGCGCACTTTACGGGTCTGGCGATTTTGACGCCACCCTCCTCGGCGAACAGACCTCGCAGCTTCGACGCCACGCTATCGGCCGTCCTGGTGCCCTCGGCCCCAGGGAACTCTAAGATCCGAGCCCCTGTCCGGGCCTTGCGGGTCCTGGCTTCGACGCCTCCTATGTCGGAGACGTCGAGCTCCCGCCGGGCTTTCTTCAGAACGGCCTCATAGCTGAGGCCCCTTTCTGCCGCCTCAGGCAGCACAGTGATCACCACTGCGGCTGTCTTCGGCGGCCGGAGCCCCTTGCGCGGCCTCTTCTTCTTCGTGCCGCCTCCTGCGGCTCCTGCCTGGGGGGCGACGACCTCAGCGGCGCGCTTGGCCGCCGCTCTCCTCCTCTGGCCGCGACTCTTTCTGCCGCGCTCGGCCACCTGCCAACCCTGTTCGGGCGTGCCGGGCGCTGAGGGCGTAGTCACGGCCGCGCTAGTCGTCGCCGGCGGTGTTGGTGCGGGCGACGACTTCGTTGCGGCAGGAGCCGGTGCCGTCTTCCTCTTTGGAGCGGGCCCCTTGGGCTTGGGTCCAGCCGCGGCTGCGGCGTAGCTCCCCCCCACGCGGCCACCCTGACAGGGTAGCGGGGCGGGGGTTGGTGCCGCATACGGCCGCTTGTCCCCGGCGAGAGGCGGCCGAACTCGTGGTTCCGGAGGCAGCCTTGCCTCCAGAACGGCCAAGCGCGCATTGACCATATTCCCTATGGTGTCTATAATGGCGCGCAAGGCCTCGTCCGACACGCCCCCCACCGCAGGCAGTGGGATCGGTGTTACTGGCTGGACCTCTGCCGGGGCCTGCTCCACGACGGTGACATTTGGCGGGCTGGTGCTGGTCGACGGCGTCTTCGGCGCGGCGGCAACCGATGGACGGCCAGCACCTCGGGGCGGCTTCGGGACGGCGACGACGGCGACGGTTCCTCGGCGGCCAGCATTGACCGGCGGCGCAGGTGGCGCAGGCGGCACGAGCCGCGTCATTTGGGCCTTTAGGTCGGCCACGTCCTTGGTGAGGAGGCGGTTGGTCCTCCGTACCGCGGCCAACTCTGACTCCAAACGGCGATTCTGGGCCCGCAGGCCCGACACCTCGCCACCAAGGCGGGCGTTTTCAGCCTGCAGGGCCTCCATGTTCGTGGCTGGGGCACTCGTGCGGGCACCAGCAGCCGCCACTTCGGTGGGAGGGATGCCGGACAACACCCCCAGCACCCTCGCGGCAGCCGCCTCGTTGTCGGCCCGCCTACCAGCCTCCGCCCCTCCATGCATTCCGCCGGCCGGGAAGTGGGTCGTCCTGCCCGTCGTCGCGGCTCCTCGCCCTCTGCGAGACGCCGGCACTTTAGGGGGAGGCATGATCACCACGCTCCCCTCGGAATCGGCGCCCGAGCTGCCCTCCTTGCTCAGGGGGCGCTTCCGCATTTTCGAGGGGAGGGCCTCCACCCTGACAGTCAGGACCGCCGCTGCAAGATGCGGTGATGACCTGGCGGGGGCGGTTTCCTCAACCGACCCGCTGACTTTCTTGGACGGCTCTGCGGAATCGCCCTCGTCCATTTTTTCGGCAGATCCACTGCCCTCATCCTTGGACGGCTCTGCGACACTACTGTCGCCCTCGTCCATTGACGGCCCTGCAGTAGATCCGCCGCCATCATCTTGGGGTCCAGCGGTGGTAGCCTCCCTGAGAGCCCGCCGCTGCTCCCGCTCCGCCTGTTGCTTTTTGGCGCCGGAAGACTTCCCCCTATTCGGGGGCCTCCCACGCCTCTTCGTCTTTGGGGCCTCCTTGGTCTGAGCCGGGCCCTCGGCGGACGCCTCAAGTCCTGAGGACGAGGCGTCGTTGTCAGTTTTACGTTGGCTTGACAAGGCCGTGATGTGGGAATCCGCTGGATTCCCGTCTGGTAAAATATTTTTATGCAAATCCATTTGATTCCCACGAGTATGGGAGAACTAACGGTCGACCCGGGCAGAGATCCCTGTACCCGGGCAAGCCTACATTTACCAACCAGGGGGTCGGCCGGTACCCTGGCTGGAGCGTGCTAGGAACAGAATACCCCATCTGCCATGCATCCTCTCGCCGCACGCCAGAACTTAGGATTCTGGGTAATTTCCGAATTCGAATGTCGAATTCTTTATAGAGGTTGTCTTCCTCGCGGTCCGGGCGGTTAAGCCAAGACCCTCGCTCCTGAAACTACGCCTCACGACAATATGTCTTGAAGCAAGATATCAGGTTTACGATATGTCGGCGGTGGCATAATCCTGCCCAGCCCTCAAATTAATGAATGACCGGGCCCGTCCGAGATTTCGCGTCCTGTACCCTCTACAACTAGAGGGTCAGGAGCGAATTGGGGCTCAACCCATTGCTGGGGAACCCCCCCTCGCGCCAGAGATTCGCTACGGGCGACAATTCAACAGAGGGATCTGGGGGACTGTCGCCCGCACCCAGGGTACACCACGCGGAGGTTTCTACCGCCAGTCCACCTGCCAAGCGCAGCAACCATGACACCACTCTCTCACAAGTGACAACATGAGAGAGGTCCACCAAACTAACGTAAGTGAGTATACGATATGCGACCAGTGCACCGCGCCACTCGCGGGCTCAGACTGCCGAACGGAGGTCGGTCGTTTAGTTTTGTTCGTCTCTTAAACAAGCTTGCGCTAGGTGGCGCGATTAGTGAATACTTTGTTAACATGTTTCCGCTTAGCACGTACGATAAACGGAAGTACCGTCAAGTATACAAACATGTAAACATAATAATTTATAAAAATAATAAAATTAATAACGTAAATAACAAAAAATAATCTATTAGAACCTTTTTCGACTTCTACGCGGACGAAGACGCGGGCAAATGTTAGTAATTAATAAAATAACAAAAAAAAAAAATAGGCAAAAAATTAAAAAAGGGAAGCTAAGGATCCAAACCGAGTTCCGATTTGTTGGGATTAGACTACTCAATATTCCAACTGAGCTATGTCTATTCTTTATGACAGCGTCAAAATTTGCCTTCATATGTTAATAGTTTTTAGCCAATGAAAAATTATATTTTTATTGCCTGAAAATACATACAAAACAATATTTTCTAGAAATGAAACCTAGCTAGATCGATTAATCGCCCTCGGAACCCCCTACATGTTAAATTTCATGAAAATTGTTGGTGCCGTTTCCGAGATCTAAAATATATTATATACAAGAATTGCACGTTTAAAGATATAAGATATATACTTAGTCTGGCCGTAAATACTGTTACAATTAAAGATAAACAAAATATTACATTTAATTTTGGAAACTGTCATTTTTATATAATTGTTCATTGTGTTTT
The DNA here is from genome assembly GCA_905163515.2 of Lymantria monacha. Lineage (NCBI taxonomy): Eukaryota > Metazoa > Arthropoda > Insecta > Lepidoptera > Erebidae > Lymantria > Lymantria monacha. The sequence goes on from LR991096.1 coordinate 17,823,371, forward strand.
TTAGGGTTCCGTACCTCGAAAGGAAAAAACGGAACCCTTATAGGATCACTTTGTTGTCCGTCCGTCCGTCTGTCTGTCTATCAAGACCCTTTTTCTCAGAAACGCGCGGAGGTATCAAGCTGAAATTAATATCAAATACTTAAGTCTACTGTCCCTTGGAGCTGTGAAGAAATCAAACTTCTAAGCTAACGCAATCAAAAGATATAGCTGTTTATGTCGCAAATGTCAGCAAATTTTGGACACTCGCAAGGGAATCAAAACCTACAGGGTACTTCCCGTGAACTCAGAATCTTGAAATTTGGTACGAAGCAACGTTTTATAGCACAGATAATGAAAAAATTGTGATAACCGTAAATTTTTTATTACATCATATATAAAAATATTTTTTTAAATTTTAAACGCACTACCCCTTTCCTCCTGAACGTGTAGAGGTATTAAATTGAAATTCATATCAAATACTCAGGTCTATAATACCTTTAAGTTGTAACAAAATCAAACTTCTATGTCAACGCAATCAAAAGAAACAGCAATTTAAGACGCATATTTTCAAACTCGCAATTGCTTGCAAGGGAATCAAAACCACTTGGATACTTCCAGTCGACCTATAATTTTGAAATTTGTTATGAATCAATGTTTTATAGCACATATAAAGGAAAAGATCAGAAAACCCTACATTTTTAGTTACATCACATTTTTTTTTTAGTTTTGCGTAACCCTTCGTGTGCGAGTACAACTCGCACTTGGCCGATTTTTTTCATTTTGGCACCAATACATTGCACATATTTTGCGATATTAAAATGGAGTAGGTTTATAAAGAAAACTGAACCGCTGTGACTGCATTACACAAAGTAGGTATGGAGCCAAATGCAATTTTTAAAACTCTATATACGCTTGGTATTAGCAAATGTTTGTGTACCTCTTAATAGGTACAATGAGCCCTCCTTTGTTTGTGACAGAAAAAGATCTGGCCGTCCACGTAGTGTTTGTACGAAAAAGGTGGTCAAAGCAGTATGGGAAAGAATTCGAAGAAATCCTGTCCGAAAGCAAAAGATTTTATCTCGGGAGATGAAGATAGCACCTGGAACCATGTCACGTATTTTAAAAGATGATTTGGGACTTGCAGTCTATAAGATACGTACTGGTCATTTCTTAACTGATAATTTAAAAAAAGAATAGGGTGGTAAAATCGAAGAAACTACTGAAGCTTTCTTTTTTCTCTGTGACCTTCCTTAGCGTACCGCTAAGGAAGGTTACAGAAAAAAACTATTTACAAATGAGAATTTTTTTACAATTGAGCAAAATTTTAACAAATAAAATAACCGTATTTATGCCCAAAGCTTTAAAGAAGCTTCCCAATTAGTCGACAGAGTGCAACGTGGGCATTATCCGACTTCAGTGATGGTTGTGTTGGTGGGGTATTAGCTATAAAGAAGTGAATGAAGCATACTTTTGTGAAAAAGGTGTCAAAACATTGGCACAAGTGTATCAAGATACCATTTTTGCGAAGGTAGTGAAGCCTCTTAACAACACTATGTTCAATAACCAAGAATGGTCCTTCCAGCAAGTCTGGGCGCCGGATTATAAAGCTCGATCTACGCAGTATTAGTTGGAAATAAACGTTTCGGAGTTCGTCAGAGCTGAAGACTGGCCGTCGTCTAGTCCCGATCTTAATCCGCTGGATAATAATTTATGGTCAGTTTTAGAGAGTACGGCTTGAACTAAACGCCAATTTGGAGTTCCTAAAACAATCCTAACGATTAGCAGTGAAGAATTTTCCCATGGAAAGAGTGCGTGCTTCTATTGACAACTTTGCCTCAATGTTTAAAGGACTGTATTGCAGCCAATGGAGACCATTTCTTATGTTGTCTTACGTGTTACATAAATTTAGCTGTTCTGGAGTATGAAAAATGGGCAATAGTCATCGTTTATAACAATTGTAACAGTATCGTTCAGAATAATTTTCTATTTCTAAGTGAGTATACAATATAAGTGTTCCGTATCGTGATATGACACGCTACGGATCACTTATATTGTTACTATCCCAATAGTGTTAGGACCACGCTGTTGACAGTTCTCTGTCTATAGCCACGGGCTGGTCCGTCCGGGGTAGTACCACACTCTCGCAGTAGATCGACATTTGAGTAATGGCAATATGTTGTTGCGCTTCGTTCGGTAAGCGAGAGAGCCGGAAGCTTAACTGGGTGGGTTTGGGGATTGTAATGGAAGGCAGCGGTCTAGCTACCCTTGGTATAGCATAGGTTCATGGGCAGCAGTGACACTTACCGTCAGGTGTGCTGCTTCCTCGTTTGCAACCATAAGCGATAAAACAAAGGTATATCATTTTGTCATAGTAATATTAATTTTATCGTATTTTATATAGATACAGCGTGTATGTGCTCCGTTTACTAACATGGCCATAAACGATAGATAAACAAGAACAAATAGTGAGCATCTATACAAACATCCAAAGTCAATCTTAACAAATATAGACCCTTATACGAGTTCGTGAAACCTACTTTACTTTTACTGTATCAGAGTACATATTTCATTGCAATATTATTATGAAGACTGATGTGAAGGAAAAAGATCATTTGGTCATTTGGTTTCGAATCGTTTGTAGCGTAATCGGGTTTGACTAAAGGTTACAACATAGGCATAAATGTAACCTCTGGGAATCAACTTTGTAATTCCTATTTAAGTTTATTAGTATTTTGTATTATAATATACTAAACCAAATAAAAATATAGACACACTTTTGACATTTAAATTAAATTAAAAATAAATTTACTGTGGCGTATGATGACGAAACAAAAATACAATTCACCACTCACGGCAAGATAAAGAAAACTCTAAAAAATCTCTTCCAATTCGTCTCACCGGCGTGGTATAAAAGATAAAGTCCCTTCTCATTATGCAGCTCGGGTTGAGAGCCCATAAGGCTCGCCCATAGACCGGTTCAGCTTTCAAAGCCACAACGGCTAAAAGCTCGCAGTTGTTTTTTTTTAGTGGGTATTCAGTCACCCTTCAGGGGCTGCGAGTCTCACATACCCCGCCCGGGCGGAAGTGCGAAAAATACATTTTTTAGCCACTGCGTTACCAAAAACAAAAAAAAAAAACATTATGCAGCAACTCGTTCCAATATTAGGACGTATGGACTCACCTTATGGTGAAAAGAACAATAACTATGGAGTAATGAATTTGCTGATTGGCCTTTGTAAACCACTTGATCTTTTTCGGTTAATGTTGTTTAATAATTAATTTATATTTTGTAGTCGAGATGTACATTGACTTCACTCCACCCGGCTATTCAGAATAACGCTCGCCTAGAATAAAGCACGACAACACAGTTACGAAATAATAAAAAAATTAAAACAAAGTAAATCTTTATTTTTATTTAAAAAAAATATAAAAAGATATTATCTTTATGAATAAATTGTGCTATCAAAATAATGCTCTTTACGATGTCATTTAATTGCGTTACGAACGAAATACTTTGAAAAAGCAGTTATGTTTTATGTAGTAACATGTAGATTTATAAAAGAATCAAATGTACATATTACTTTGGGCTTAATTCTATGTAACTAGTTGAGGCAATCAGTAATCGACATACAAAGAAAACGATAGAGTACTTCGTAATCTACAGTCAAACGAGTCTCATTTTGCTCAACTGAACGTTGGCGGCAAATGAACTCGACCTTTTTAGGGCCGTCAAAAGGGTAAGTGCGAAATGAGTACTATATACCGACATACTGTTAGAAAAACTGGATACGATTTTTTTTATGAATTTCTATTTTGAATTAATCATAGACATGGTTTAAGGATTATGTTATTCTCTTTTTCTTTGCACAGAAAAAAGAAACTTGTGAAATATGATACGACACGATACGAATTACTTATATTATTGTTACTACAATCTCTTAACTTTTAATTACGCACATTCATCTAATATACTAATAACGTCCTCTGTTGGAACGTTTTCCTGATGATTCTCCAGTTTTTTTTTTCCGCAAGGTGGACCATGGATGTGGTCGCGCCCCGACAAAACGCCCGGGGCGACGGAAGAGGTGGCACGCAACGCCATGGACCCACCCTGCAAACACGTCTCTTCGCCGTGCGAGCGGGCCACCGGTACCCGATCTTTGACTTCGGTGGCCCGCCCGGCGGTATACCCTTGCAGGTTTCTCTCTTGTCGATGCCCCGACAGCTTTCGCCGTCGGGGCGTCGTCCTCACGCAGTGGCCGATGATTCACCAGCTAGTGTTTGCAACTGTCGCGAGGCAGGAAGATGCGGTGACACATTGCAGCCTAGTAGTAGTGTGTACACAGGCTATGGCACAAGGCTCTTTAGATTAATTGCCGTTTAAAATTTGCTAAATTTTATTAGTAATTGAGCAGTATTATATTAATTATCGTCTTCTTTCTATTGCAATATTATATGTGGTATTTGACTAAGAAAACAAAATGTAATGATGAAAGGAGTAATTCAATTACCTTATCAATTTAGGGAGTTAATAATATTAAACATCACACCGTCCGTGGTCTACTTGAAAAAATGGAGTCAAAAATACTATTTTGTGGAGTCTCACGTCGCACTGGACGGTTTCTCGGGAACAAATTATTGACCATTTACTTACTTTTTGTAGTATAATCTTAAGCGAGAATTATTACATAGATTTAACATGTTAACTGTCCATGCCCCACCGGTGGGGGCATTTCGAATTGCTCATCGGACGTGAATGACCCACGGGTGGGGCACGGGTCTTCACAAATTTTAAGGCTCGTAACCTCAAACACGTGTAAATTTAGCCACTTTTTTTGTTTACACGTATGAGCAATAAATTAAGAAAAAATATTACGCGAAAACCGGACGAACTTATCTATAATTTGAAAAAAAAAGACTTATTTAAAATGATCTATAATTTGCGTTTGCACTTATGGGATAGTCTCTCTCCTCATAGCTACACAGTGAACATGTTGATACTTAGTACTAGCCGTATCTGTCATAAGATTTTGTATTCCGTCTTTATAAGATCTAGTATTCGAGGAAGTAGCCTTTAAAACCATTATCATCAACCGCTATTTTATTTATTTAACGTAAGGAAATTCTATTATACCTTTTTTAATCAATACGATATATCGAAACAGAAAATGAATCTGCAAGGATCCCTTCATTGCGGTACAAATCGCAGGAGACTACAAAATTACAATTAACGTACAAGAATAATACCCAGACTCGAAACGATCAGGCGTAGATCGAATAAAGAACTGAACTGCATGGGGATCGCACCCACAAGACTTGACACTGGGTCCCTATAACTTTCTAAGTAACTCTAGTCTTTTTCTTCTCATTTGTATACCCCCATTATTATTTCCTCGCTCTTTCTTCAAGCTAAGCACGCAATGCCCTTTGGGTTAGCCCAGAATCTCTACATTCCAACAGCCTGAGTAATTTAAATTTCTAATTGGTTTTTGAGTAATAATACTTTTCTTAAGCACTTGTTTTAGTACTTGTGAATGCTTTTGTGATAATGGTATTGTGACTTGGTAAAGATTTTGAATATCAAAATTTATTGTATGATAATTGAAATAACGACGTTCAGATTTCATTTTGAGATTATTGTTCCATAATGATAAAGTTTCTTTAAAGCTCGGAAGGTTTTAAAATATTGAGTAATTAAACGCTCATTAAAAAGTCTATGAAACTGATAGCTGTGGTAAAAAAATAAGATTATATATTTATGTTAACGCTACATTATTTCATTATAATTTTAATTTATTGGACTTTCAAGTAAACTAATTTGTGAATTAGAAAAAAGCTTTTATTATACGTAGAACTTGAAACATCTATTGTGTATTCATTTCTACTATTTTACCATTCGTAACGACGACGTAAGAGAGCGAGTAGATATGAAAGAGAGTATTGGTGCAAAGATGCGAAAGGGAATGCTCCGATGGTTCGGACATGTGGACAGAATGCCGAACGAACGTCTGGGTAAGAAGATATACAATGCGAAAGTGAAAGTATGTAGGTACCGAGGGAGACCAAGACTAACCTACCTAGATCAGATCGTGATGCGTGATGGTATGTATGTATGTATGTGTACCAATTAAATAATCAATTTCTCTATTACTTGTCCTGATGGGATATTACTAAAGTCTCAATCGTGAACTCTTGAAATGCTCGTAACGTGTGGTGCTAAGTAAGTCACGCTCAGCTCATTTATACGATTCTGATTGTTACTCTGTCTGAAATTGAACGGCCTATTTATGAAGTGGAATTAGATGAGACATACAGTCTCAAAGATTCGTTAAAAGATTATGATATTATACAAATATGATATTAATTGTTGAGGTGATAGACCATAATGATTGATAGTGACTATCAACTAAGTGAACGCGTCAAAAGGGGGACAGGTGTTTATTTGTCAGAAGTAAGTTATAACATGTTTGTGGCTTTTCCGTGAATTGGTATGGGATGACTAACTTTACCCTGACAATATTTCGACAGATTATTTTATTCGTTTTTGAGTTCGAAGATTATTACGAGTATGACTTCTTGTATAGTTGTCACCTCTCCGGTATCATAGCAAACATCCTAGTTTCGTTTAACTTAATTGTATCATTCTTCTCTTCTCCTAATAGGAACAAGAATTAATATGCAATAAAATTAATCGACCTATCCTATAAGTGGATTAATGACAGCTTAAAAGTCGCAGGGAATCGAATGCAACTGGCACAGAACCGACCTGAGTAGCATTTTTGTGGCAATTTAATGCCTAATATATGAATTTTATTAATTTAGATATTTTCATGTAATTCTTATGATATTTTCATGTAATTCTTATGCTTGGCAGGTGGAAATAAGCTACTTATTTCCGCCTGCCAAGCATTGTTTTTTTATTTTCAATTTTCCTAAATTTTCTTTACTTATAGGATTCAACAATTTTCTCAACAATTTCTACAACAATCCGATCCGCATTGTTGTAGAAATTTCTTTTATTTTTCAAATAACATAACCAAAAATTTTTAATCTCTTATTCTTTGTTTAAATCTAAAATTTATGGATAAAAAGAAGGCTCGCATTATTAAGTTCAAATAATACATAGAGAACCTATAAATCTGATAGTAGAATTAAATAGTAAAACATAAAGAAATCAGTCCATTCTAGCGAAAAGATATCTCTGCAAAGCAGTTTATACGTATTAGCACGAGCGTATAACGGGATCGTGTTGCGAATGTTACATTCAAAGGCACCGTGAAACCCGACGAGTTTGTCGCCTCATCCGTCATTATACCAACTTTATTTTTATTGTTAGGCTTGCTTTGTACGCTGCTGGGATTGATCGGATAATTTACTACAAAAGGAAACGTTCAATTTATTATATGTAATATATATAAGACTTGAGAAAGTTATTTCAAAACAGATGCAATTTTAAAAACCAAGAAAACGCATCAAATCAGCAAGAAAGATATTTTTTATAATCTCTCACCACCACATAATTACATTTACCTATACATTTTTTTATTTAATGTAATAATGGGTTACTCTATTACTACTAACTAGAATAGTACCAAAACTTTGGAATTGTTATAGAAAATTTTATGAAGTCTCTTTCGTTCGTTCTCCTATTGATCAGAAATTAGAATATTTGTAATATTTCATTCATTTCAGAGTTAGTTTGTTATGTATGTATGTATATGTTGGGATTGGGTGAGACGGATTAGCAAAGTTTGTATCAGGAGAAAATTGACCTTATCGATTTTTTTCTAATTATTCACAAATACTCTTCGATAGGAATAAATCAACCTATGTTTCAGCATTTGTCAACTTTCATATTTTGGGGGTGTAAAATAGTCTAAAGAAACTGGTTGACTGACTCATCAGTGCCAAATCGAAGCTACTGAACCTAGAAAAATGAAATTTTGGTAATAGTTTCCGTTTGTGCGAGAAAGACTCAGTAAAAATTAATGCACTTCAAAAGGGGTGAAATAGTAAATTTTGTATGGAGTGAAATAATTTTTTTTATTGATTCTTCTCAATTATGCACAAATTTTATTATTAAGACTTTATTGCTAACATAATTTAAGTGCATAATGACTTTTACAATAAATACTTAAAACTTATATATATATTAGCTATTAGACGTCGGCGTGTCTTTGCGATACGAAGGCCTCCTCCAGCTCTTTCCAGACTTCTCTTTTTTAATAATTCTGTACCATAGTGAGCCCACAGTATTTTTGATGTCATAAGACTACCGTTTTCTTTGTTTTCCTCTTTTCCTCTTTGTATGAAATTTAGGAGTCCATTCTGTTACATCTCTTGTCCATTTATTTCTATTCTCTCTCATCATGTGACCCACCCACCTCCATTTGAGTTTTCTAATTTTAGTTATGACATCCTCATTTTTTTTAATGTGTCTTATATCTATTGCTCTTTTCCTGTTTCTTTTTGTGTAACCCAGAATACTCCTCTCCATGGCTCTTTGACATGTAATCAACTTTGGTTTTGTTTTTGTGTGCTTGTCCAGGTCTGACATTCATATGTTAATATTGGTAATATGCATGTGTTATATATTTTCCTTTTCATTGCAATACTGTATTGTTCACCTTTTAGCACTTCTTTGAGATTCTTATTTTTATGTGCAGGATTGGGAGCAAGTAATGAATCGCTCAGAAAGTGGAATGTCCGTAATATGCAAAGCTTTATATGAAAGTCTTCTTACTCTTAATTCAGATAAAACTAAATTCGTATACTACTCTAAAACAGCTGCCAAACATTCCAATACTGTTATGAGCCTTGGAATTCACACGTGTTCCAATATCATCAAGCAACCACATGACTCAGCGTGTAGTCACATCTTAATAAAACGTTCACGTGTTATCAAATATTTGAGTATTTTGATTGATAGTAACATTATTTTTAAAGAACATATAATGGATCTGTCTAGTAGAATGAGAATGACAAAGATGAAACTGATTTATGTTATGAGGCACCTTTGAGATTGTACGCCAATTTAAATTTCAAGGATGGTATATATCTTCTTCCAGTCAGTAATTCACACACATACACACACACACCCGCAAGTATGCCTAAACTCACGTACACTCACTCACCCACTCGTACCCATATTTCCAAACACAATGTTTAGCCAATGTTTTGTGATAAGACAATATTTTAAACTAAAATAATAATCACTCTAACGTTGCTTGCTTCTGTAAATCAGATATTGTAACTATATTTTATGTAAACTGTCACACTCTGAGGCTCAAGATACAGACTAATATCTAATTTGGACCTCACTGCATACCCAAGATCTGATCCGAAGATGTAATAACATAATTACTAGTCTAGGTGATATGTAAAATTTATTTTTGGCAATTTATTATTATTATAGTTAAGAGAGGACTGTTTCTCATACAGGAAGTTCTTCGTATTCTATTTTAAATTACTAGTTCTACCAGCAATCTGGTAATACTTGCACAGGGAACCTTGACATATTTATACAACAGAAACAGGATATAAAATGCGATATAGTTTGGTATTGAAATATAACTTTGTAAAGAGGTAACTCTTTCACACTTCAGTTCTTTAGAGGATATATTCCTCCCTAAGAGAGTGAATAGGGGATGAAATTTTGTTTCATATTTCTCACCCTACAATACAAATAATAAAAATATTTTTTAATCCTAATTTGCCTCAGAAATCGAAAAAGTTAATGCACCAAGAGGTAATTAATACCTGACACTGACGTGACATACGCTATTAATCTTTCCGTCGTGAAAGCGATGGTCGACAGCGTCAGGAACTGGGATGCGGTCGCCGCCTTTTGCGAAACAGTCCTCTCGCAGAAGGAGGCGGCGGGGCAAGTCCGTGAGTACCTCCTCTACGGCGACACGCTCCACCGCCGACGCCTTGGGCGACGTAGGTGCAATTACCTGCACTTGATGCCGCTCTAGCCGAGGTATTGGGTGACCGAACCGGGAATTAGTCCAGTTGCTCGGAGTGAGGTCACCGCGTAAGGACGATGCTCTTCACAGCGAAGAAAAAGACCGCGTCCATAGCTCACCCAAAAAAAAAGCGTTCATGATAAGACGGTTTCTTTGTATTAGTTGTTTGTTTATTGTAAATTAGAATAAAGTGTTAAGTGTTTGTTTGAAATTATTTTTGTGTTCGATTTGGTTTATGCTATTTTAATGATCAAGAGACAACTAATTGAATACAATGTGGGTGTTTGACCTTTGATTTTTTATTACATTTCTTTCTCCATTTGATCCATAAAAATAAATTTCGAAACGACTATTTCAGTAACACCCACATGAACCATCAAAAAATGTAAAAAGAAAGTATTTTAATATCTGGCAACATTTAATAGAGCTTATTTTATATCTATTTAATGGGTAACTTTATTCAGCAATTTTTTACCATAGGTTATAAAAATTCAGTATTTGTTGTATATGTAAGTGTAAATAATGCCAAATATTATATTTAAAAAAATATATACCGAAGATATAGTTAAATTATTTGTATATATATAATGATTGTAATGTTATTTGGAACTTATGAAATAATTATGATATTTCAAAGTACTTATAAATTAATATTTCACTATGTACAATAGTAAGATTGTCCTACTATTTTTTTACTAATTTCATTATTCTCAAACGTTTTTTTTAATAACAATCAGCTGCTAATTACTGGACAAATGCCTCCTTTTATGTTCTACATCTTTTCATCTATTATCTTCTCTGATCGTGCCTTGATCGCAAAAGTACATATTTCGTCCGTTTAATGTCTTCTTAGTGCATCTATATCTAAAGTGATGTATCTATAAATATTCTGGACAATATCTTTGTAGAGTGGCCGTATGCCGAATGATGACTACCGAGACATAGTAAATGTTTTCCAACACTTTATAATACAGAATATAACACACAATGTTATTGAAAATTATGTTTAAGCGAAACAATATCTTTGTTTATGGTAGAATAAGTTAAAATTAAAAAGGGTTTTTAAAAAATAAGGATTTATTTAAATTTGCTAAAATAAAAAATTAAACTTTTACCTTAAAAATTTTACTATCAAATTATATACGTCATTACATAATTTATATGATATAAAAGCTTGTTACGAGATTGAAGTACTCGTATTTACGTAGTTTGAGAATGGTAATAGTTAAAATCATTCACATCAAGTTATTTAATCTTCTTGTTTATCTAGATAAATAAATCTTGCTAAAAGCTTTTATATCATATAAATTCTATAATGCCATTATAATTTAATAGTGAAAATATTAAAGTGAAAGGTTTTCATTCTTTAGAAAGCTTTTTTTACTTTTAATTTATTTTTTACTTTTTAGTTATTTTGATTTACTCTTAAGTAGCCCTTTCATTTGATATCCACATTGTGGGAAAAATTTAAAAGTAACGCCGTACACCTTAACAGTTCGCCATTTTGTGTATGCTGCCATATTGGATTTAAAAGGCTGCTATATTGGAATAGAGTAACGTCATTTTGTTTTTCTAGGGATTATTAATAAGCCCTTTCATTTGATACCCATATTGCAGATAAGCATTAAAGTAACTACTCCGCCATTTTGGATGTGCCGCCATGTTGGATTTAGACTGACGTCACAAATTTATCCTGCATTGTCACCTAAACTGAGCGTTTATACAGAATTTCAGCTCAATGGGTTGAATATTAATTTAAGCGTTCTCTTTATATAAAGTGAGTCACCGAGAGCATTTAAATCATCAAAAATTTTGGAGCACCAAAAACATCACCTTGTACATCCGTAGTCTAAAAAAATTCAGGGAAAACTCTTATACGGTCTGCTGTTACCTTTGACAGCTGTAAAACATGTGGTGAGATAGTAACTAGCCACTACTTCGGGTAATTACTGTACGATACATACCATATTATTATTCAAATTACGATAATATTATTAGCAGAAAGTTTTTACTACATATTTAATATAAGTAGTAGACTTTTTTTAATATAATACAGCCGCCAAATGCTCTAGGTATCTCACAACACTGGTATCCGTTTACAAATAGAACCCAGCGAACGGGCTTATTCACAAATCTTGCTGACTACAGAGACTGTACTTATGCAGGTTTACGATATTATAACAATTTTAAAATAGTAAAAATATGCTACGAGTAAATTGAACCATTTCGTATAAATAAGTGGAAATAAAAGCACCTTCACTTATCTATACCAAGCTAATTATTAAGGAAATAGAATCTAATCAAAATTTAATTTAATTTGTTGATGAATGAGAAAAATATTAAATAATTTGGAAAATCCAAACGTGCACGCCTCATTATATTTATATTATTTATCATTTATTATCATTTACTATTTATCATTGACTAATAACTCAATGCCATAAATGAAAATGAATGAAAAAAAATACTTTGAAATTTGGTGCCATTTTCTACGTAGTGCTACACATAGCTGTTCGTTTACTATGTATGGGATTTGTTTCCTTTGTCTGTCCGAATGGACGAATAAAAAATGTAAACGAACCCAATTTTCATAAGGTATACATGCACTAAGCAATTTAGTTTTTTTATTAAATGCAATTAAACGACAAAGAATTACCAAGCCATTTTCGAAAGGAAATAGCGCGTTGCGATTATGAGGCTTTAAAAAAAAATGATACAATAATTTTTACGGTCGTGATCGTGCCAGATCCAGAATAGTTTATCCGACGTTCTCGAATATTTTTTTAATCATCTATTTTCTTACTTTAAACAAAATAATTGCTTTTTAAAAATATCAATTACGTTTAAACGAATGGTTTTTTCTTGACATATGTATGATATTATTCTATAAGTGCAATGTGAGAAAAACACGATAATTTTTAGGTTTGAAAAGTGCTTGATTTTCATATATCCAGAGTAGAGCAAGACCTAAACGTTTCGCTTATGAGGCGTGCTATAGTTTTCAAACGTATAGTTATAAACTAATCAATCCGTCTTAAATTTCATCTTAAAGTTTTAATTTATTTTTTTCGTACCTACCTATATACCTATATAGGTATTTAATAGTAATAATACAAATCTATATACTAAATTTACAGTTATCTAAGAAATGGTGCCCGACTATATTCTGCCTATCAGTAAGTGGCAAAGCTGTGTAGGATATTATTATGTATATTGTAGTATACGATTAACTGAAGTATTACACTGAAATACAACTTTCTACTGACTAGTATAGCATAGTTCCATATATCATAAATGATATGGATTTTAAAATAAGAATATCGAAACTCTAAATAGTGCTATTGAATGCTGGTGCACCGCAATGCACCACGATGATTATCATATTTGACTTTTTTTCAATTAAAAAGCGAAACTTGCTTTACTACAAACTAATCTCAATAGTAAAACTGTAGCTATAGTAAATATTAAATCTATAATAGTTACATTAACTATTCTAATTAATTTTTTTTTTAATGCCTATAGTAAAAGTTGTCCATCGTCTGCTTACACTTGTAGGAAATGTTGCGTGCGGTCGCGTAATTCGACATACTGCAACTCTCTAATTAGTAAGCATCCTAATGGAACCAATTCCATGACTTCAGTGGCCCGCATGATGGTTTACAATTTTGAGTTCTCACTAACCACTTGAAATTTCAACAACACATCGAGACGTCATCCCCACCCGGTCAACCTCCTTCTATTAAGGAATTAGTTTATGTTTCGACTACGCCGCTCTAGCCCTGCCTAGAGTGGCATAAAGTGTAGTTATTCGTACCTGAGCTAATTCACACGTAAAAAAATTTTAGTGGGTGAAAGCTTTGCAGAAAATTCATAAGCGTGGATAATACTACTGCAAAAAAACTCCTTAAGCTGGATCTAGCATTATCCTCTTCTTCTATAGCTATTATCCTTAGATTACGTTACGTAATTCCATAGATTTGAAAGATTTACCTTGACCTTCACCATTTCGACGCTTAAGGATGTAATAACCATTTCAGTGCCTTACTGTACAACCCAACCCTTATATTTTACCAACCCTTATAACAATCCTTATATTGCTCGAGGTTATCGTAAAAGACGAAGAAGAGAAAAGTATGCAGAGGGTGTCCGAGAACGGCTGACGATGGCAAGCCAGCCGCAATCGGATATTAAAGAATGCTGGAAAGTATTGAATATTATATATTTCGTTGTATCTACTATACTCTCTATATAGTAGATACAACGAAAGAAGTATGTGGAAGTTCAAAGAAGCATAGAAAAACAAATGGTGATGCATGGTGAGATGCGGAAGTGGCAGCTTCTGTAGAGCAAAAGAAGAAAGCGTGGCTGGACTATGTCTCTTCTTTGAATCTGAATGACAGTATGACTGAACAGAAGAATGAAATATATCGGCAATGTAAGAATGACACCAAGGCCTTAGTGAAAGAGAAACGTGATAGAGCAAGTATGAGTGCAGATGATAGGCTGGCTAAAAACTTCGAGGGTAACACCAAACTTTTTTGAAGGGAGGTGAAGAAGTCTCTGTGTGGTTGGTCAGCCTTCAGAATGAATAAGGTCTAAAGGTGGAGACATTCTTACACAAACACAAGACGTGTTAAGCCGATGGAGTGAATATTTTGGCGATATGTATGCGGATGCTACTGTTGACGCCGGTGCCGCATGTGGTTTAGTAGAACAACATTCGACAGCGGTGTCCTCCGATGTCATAAGTATGGATGAATATAATGGGCGATAAGTTTGAAAAATGGTAAGGCAGCGGGCATTGATATGGAGTCTGCCGAAATGATCAAGCTTGGTGGCGCCTGTGTCTGGAAGGCGTTCCTGTTGCTCCTCATTTTATGTTGGAGCTCGGGAATGGTTTCCGGGGACTGGAATAGCGCAGTCATCGTGCCTTAGTTTAAAAACAAGAGTTTACGTTATGACTGCGCAAATTACAGAGCCATAACCTTGACCAGTTTGGCAGCAAAAGTGTACGGTAAAATTATTGAAAGGATAATGAGGATGGTGTAGGATGGTTTACTGTGTGAGACACAAGGAGGTTTCAGGAGTAGAAGCGGATGCATGGATCAAGTGTTCTCTCTGCGCAATATTGTGGAGAAGCATCTGGCTCTAGGTCAGAGGGTTTTCTGCAGTTTTGTGGATCTGGAGAGAGCATTTGACACGGTTGTACGAAAGGAACTTTGGGACATTTTACCGGAGTATGGTATTAACGGTAAACTGCTGCGGCTGTGTAGTCCAGTTACATGAGCTGTAGAGCCTGTGTGCGGCTGGATGATGGAATGTCGCCTTGGTTTGACGTCAATATCGGCGTTAAGCAGGGGTGCGTTCTGTCAGCCAGGCTGTTTATCATATATCTGGATAAATGTCTCTAAAGGTTGGACGATATGAATGTGGGAGTCCAGATGGGCGACTCAGTGGTCTCTGCTCTGCTTTATGCAGATGATGCAGTCCTGCTGGCATAGTCAGCGACTGACCTGCAGACCCTAGTCGACACAATGACAGAAGATTGTAAGAAAAGGGGTCTACGCGTGAATGTGAGCAAAACCAAAATAATGGTCTTTGAAAGAGATGAAGCCAGAACAGATGTAAGAGTAACAATAGGTAATGATGTACTAGAGCAAGTGGATGAATTTGTATATCTTGGATGTGGATTTAGCAGAGATGGAAGGTATACCACTTATATAGAGCGAAGAGTGAATGCGGGAAATAGAGTGAACGTAGCGTTGGGGCAACTTCTTGGTAGCCACCACCTCAGCCAGAAGGCACGTGTAGCAATACATAACGCAGTGCTTGTCCCAACATTACTGTATGGAAGCGAGAGTTGGGTTATTTTACTTTCATACTCTTTTCTGCATGAAAAGTAAAATTAATGCAGTCGAAATGCGATCTCTGCGGAAAATCTGTGGAGTAAGGCTGACCGACCGCATTCGCAACGACGACATAAGAGAGCGAGTAGGCATGAAAGAGAGTATTGGTGTAAAGATGCGAAAGGGAATGCTCCGATGGTTCGGACATGTGGAAAGAATCCCGAACGAACGTCTGGTTAAGAAGATATATAATGCGAAAGTGGAAGGAGGTACCGGGGGAGACCGAGACTAACCTACCTAGACCAGATCGGGCATATACTGAAGGAAGGTGGAGTCAAGAGTCTCTGAAACCGGCGAGCGTGTATGTTGAGAATTATGAATGTTGAGGAAGCGAGTGAAGTATGCAAAGATAGAGTTCTCTGGCACTCTGTTCTCTCTGCCTACCCTGCAAGGAATATGGCGTGATGATATGTATTTATGTGTACGGCTAAGAGCTTTACATCGACTTAGGTCAACTCCAGCTGATGCCGTCTGGTCAACACAAATATTCCCGAGGAGGTTGGATGTCAGGCAGGTGGCCGGGCTAATAATAAAATTTAATACATATTGCGTCTGGCCCGAGTTATTGGCATAAGAGAAGAGTAATGACGATGATGATGATGAACCATTTCAGTGCCTATGGATGTAATAGCCACATTGATGATACATCAATTATCAATTTTGTTAATCTCAGTATTTCTCACGACAACGACGTCTGCGTAATTTTTTTTTTATATTTGTACAATAATTTATCCGATTTAGTAACATTTAAATTCATTTCCGTGTGGTGACGGAGTAAGAATACTATTCACCACCCCATATCTTACCCGTGGGTGATCGTACGAGACAACTAAGGGATGTGAAACGCATATAATATCTATGCGAGAGAAGGAAAACTCGAAACAAAACCCTATACCAACACGTCTGACCAGCGCGGTATAGTAGGTTAATTTCCCTCCCATTACGGAGGAGGCCCTAGCCCAACAGTGGGACATTTATGGGCTGTGATCATGATGATGATTGATAATACATCAATCATCAATTTTGGTAATCTCAGTATTTCTCATGACAACGACGTCTGCGTAAAATTTTCTTTTTTTTTATATTGGTACAATAACTTATCCGATTTAGTAACATTTAAATAGGAATGGAAGTGGAGTGTACACTTTCATTTTTTGCAGCATTGTGTATCTAGGCCTACAATATAACCTTTCTCGATGAATATGCTACCTGCAATGAGATTTTTTCATATCCAATTATTAGTTCCTGAGATTAGCGCGTTCAAAGAGGTAAACAAACTCCTTAGCTTTGTGATAGTAATACAGATTTCAATAATTATAATTTTGGCTACTATCCAGGGAAAAGATTATCGCAACACTTGGAAGTATTATGGCAATTATCATAATGTTCCACTCTGGCTAAATGATCATATGCCAATGGTTTTATTTTAAAGTTTTCCTACTCCTTCAATGATGTTCTCTGATTACATTATTAGCTTTTTCTAATATATTTGCCCTTCAATAAGGAGTAGTGATACAATGTCATCATCATCATCATCACATCTCATAAATGTCCCACTGTTAGGCTCGGGCCTCCTCCATAATGGGAGGGAAATTAACCTACTATACCGCGCTTGTCAGACGTGTTGGTATAGGGTTTTGTTTCGAGTTTTCCTTCTCTCGCATAGATGTTACATGCGTTTTATATCCCTTAGTCGTCTCGTATGATCACCCACGGGCAAGATATGGGGTGGTGAATAGTATTCTTACTCCGTCGCCACACGGAGAAGTGATACAATGTACTCAAAGATTATTATTCTTATCAGCTTTTCACTAAAGCAGACTTTCGGATTTAGTATAGTCGATACGATACGAGGCTTCTCCATAATAATAGAGTAATTGGTCCAATACAGCCCCGACTTTAGACTTATTTGTATATAGAGTTTGTGCTCTTTATATATTACTTACTTATATTTATGATATACATGGACAAGAATGTGCTAATGATATACCTTATTCCCATTCCATTAATACACAGAATTTGTTATAAACCTTATTTCTAGAGTCATAACCAACATTAATTTTAAACTGTATCTTAGCATTCAATGATTTTTTTATCATTACATACATATTTTATTATATATCGAAATAAACTATTATTCTTTTAAAATTTTAAAGTAAGTAATATTGAATATATTGAATACAAAATGGAGCAAACTTTACTGCTGGCAGTAAATTTATCTCGGGGTGCGCACCCTGCATAGCAAATTGGTACAAAATTTTCTCGCACAAATGGCGCGCTATGCATTTTATTTGTCCTTTTCTCATTACCCTGTAATGAATAACAGTGTATTAATAAACTATGCATTCATGAATTATGTATCTACTGCCTGGAATGGTCGAATGGATTTAAATTGGTGTCTGGTTGTAATAAAATTAATGGTGAGTAAAATAATAGCTGCAGTTTGTACAAACTTCAATATTTTGTAGATTTGTATTTTGTTGTTCTCTTGTGGTAGGACTACATTGTTGACAGTTTTCCGTCTACAACCGCGGGCCGATTCGTCCGGGGTAGTACCACTCTCGCAGAAAATCGACGCCTGAGCAGTGACAATGTGCTGCTGTGCTTCGTTCGGAGGGCGAGCGAACTGATAGCCCAATTTTCTGGGTGGGTTTGGGGTTTTTATTGGTAGCAGCGGCCTACCAAGGTTAATGGGTGGCAGTAACACTTACCATCAGATGTGCTGCTTACTCGTTTGCCACCATCAGCAATAAAAAAAGACCTGTTTTATTTATATGTATAATATGGATATAATAATTTTTAATTAGATTAATTTTAATAGGAAGAAACTATATAGTAATAGGTGATATATTTATTAGTTACATAAATATCATCACGCCATATCCCTTGCAGGGTAGGCAGAGAGAACAGAGTGCCAGAGAACTCTATCTCTGCATACTTCACTCGCTTCCTCAACATTCATAATTCTCTTCATACACGCTCGCCGGTTTCGGAGACTCTTGACTCCACCTTCCTTCAGTACATGACCGATCTGGTCTAGGTAGGTTAGTCTCGGTCTCCCTCGGTACCTACATCCTTCCACTTTCGCATTGTATATCTTCTTAACCAGACGTTCGTTCGGCATTCTTTCCACATGTCCGAACCATCGGAGCATGCCCTTTCGCATCTTTACACCAAAACTCTCTTTCATACCTACTCGCTCTCTTACGTCGTCGTTACGAATGCGGTCGGTCAGCCTAACTCCACAGATTTTCCGCAGAGATCGCATTTCGACCGCATTAATTTTACTTTCATACTCTTTTCTGCATACCCAACTCTCGCTTCCATACAGTAATGTTGGGACAAGCACTGCTTAGCAAAAGCACACTTTATTAGTTAGTTTTGGTAAATCCAATTATGTGGACCCACAATAAAAATATATATTCGCTGCTGTCCCATTGTTTTTGGTCCTGGGTTTTTTTTTAAAAGACTACAAAGCAAAAGCACTAAACAAAACCCACATTAACTCGTCTGGCCAGAGTCTTGTAATAAATTAGTTATATTCCCTTAGCCAAAGAAGGATGTGTCATTAGTGAGATTTATAAGATGTAAGAAAAGAAGAAAAAATAAGCGGGCGCGTAGTATAATGTTGCCGAATGCATATTTTTTTTTTAAAATGCTACGTGTGCGCTACGTAACAATGATACGCTAATGTTTTCACCAATGACAACAAAATTTGTAGTAAAACCTCTATCCATTCATCCAGTCTGTAGGCGTCCACTATTGGACATAGACCTCCTCACGAGAATGCCACCAATAATGATCATGTGAGACCTGTATCCAACAGCTCCCTGCGACTTTTAAGATGTCATTTGTCCACCAACTAGATAGTCGTCCTATGCTGCGTCGTAATGTCGCGATCAACCCATCATTTTTATTGTGATATGGAGACTGACCTCCCTGTTACCTAAAATTTAAATGTCGTTGACGAAAACGAGCATAACTTATTCAGGGAAAATTGTCACTGTCGAATGTACTGTATTCGACTGTGTATATTATACCTATATATGTAACAAATTAAAGGAAAAAAAAGACTGGTAAATAAGTATTTTTTAAAGTTTGAGATATACTACATATATAATTAATATTACGACCAAGATTTGCAAAATAGAATTGACGGGGAAGAAAGGTTTGGCACTTTGTGGCGAAATATGTGGGAAGCTTACGTCTCACAATGAACGGCAAAATGATACATACTTATAACAGTTCGACTTTGAGAAAGGTGAATTCAAAAAGATCCATCCTTCCAAGCTTGGCATGTTTTTTTCTACCTACAGAACAAAGATTACTATGTCAGCAACATAAAGTATTACCTAGCTCCTAATCGTTATGGAGTTGTACCTTACATTATCAGCTTACGTGAATAACTTAAAAGAATACAACTAAAGGCGTGCGTATTGAAAGAATTATCCTCCAAATCCTAACCGCTAAGGAGATGTACCTTCCATCACCAGCTCACCTAAATGAGATTATCACTGCCAGATGCAAATATTTGAATAGCTTAGGAAAATATATGAGACACGTAATATGTGCCTATAAAATTTCAGGGTTGCCGTCGATTTCCAAGATTTCCATCATCAGATCATGACTTGGTAACAATGGGACCATCTTGGAAGTATACCCTTTAGAATGTAAAAAGAATTTTGAAAATAAGCGCACAATTGACAGAGATATCGGTGAACATACATAAAAAATACATACAGTGGAACTGAGAACCTCTCCCTTCTTTGAAGTCGGTAAAAAAATGAATGTACAGGTATAACCTACCTTAATTTTGTTCAATTTTCTTTTGACTGACATTTATTGATGGTAGAAAATTGTATTTGGATTTTGTATTTATTACATCGGATATGCTCTGTGCATAGCATTTTAATGGAGTAGAGATTTCACGGTCTCTTCCTCTTGGGGATTGACAAAGATAAATGGAACCCGCCTTTCGGAATTTTAGGATTCTTAGAGAATAACAGTAAAAGTGTTTACGAGTTCAGACTTTTTAGAGTGGAAACACTTCGGTATTGTCCCCTTGATAAATTTAAATGTCTCTGCAGTTGCTTCTTATTAACTTTTTAATAATATCGTGATGGAGTTGGGACAATTGCTCTACATCAATGAATATTTAAGTAGAAGTAAATTTATTTTAGTGAGCAATCTAAGTACAAAAGCAATTTCTTCAAACGTTTTTTTTTTGGGTAATACGAAGCGGGCAATATATGTGTGTGTGTGTGTAGCTAAGCTGTATAAGCTGTGTACCTGTATATACAGGTTATTGTTATATTTGTATGAACTTATATTACAAAACTATGAAAGAGTTTCGGCAAAACTAAAGTCAGCACTTAGTTTGACAGTTATATATAGAACATTTGGAAAACCTCTGTCTGATACATTAATAACTCTTAAATATTCAAAATTGACTGTTTGGTAATTTGTTAAAAAACAACGCATCACTCTGCGTGATACGTTGTTTTTTAACAAATTACCAAATGGCCATTTTTGAATATATCAGAGTTGTCAACTTGTCTCACGGGACTACTGTCACAATCTCATGATCACCGACTGGCCAAGCACCCCTCTGTGGCTTCACGTCAGTTTCTTATAAAATTCATGCTCCCGCCTTCTTGCCTTTGATTCTGGTCCATAGATTTTGGCGTTTGTGAGGTGTGCTCAATTAAAACGATTATTACAGGGATTGAATTATACATCTTCAATAATCAATTATTGCATTATTTATTTGATTTTAGCAGTCTACATATTGAACCGTGAATAAGGTCAGGAGGTGACGGAACCTTAATATTTTTTTTTCGGTAGTCTATGGTCTGGACATACACCGCCCATATCATTTGGGTTAACGAAAAAGCAGTGCGTGGCCCCATAATGCCCCGAGTTCCCTCCCCATCACCATTGGGGCGACCACTGGTACCGAATCCTTGACGTTTATGGCTAGCCCGGCAGGATACCCTTTGGAGTATCACCTCCGTTGACGTCCCGGCTTGCCGCTGAGATCCAGTGATCCACCCGCACGGCGTCGAGAGGTATGTTTTAGGGCGAGTCTACGGGGTCGTGCACCGCTTCTACTATCGCCCCGGACAGATTAGCGGGGCCTAACCGCACCAAGCTTTTCTAGCGTCTAGGCGGTTCCTTGGGTGTTGGAAGAAGGGGAGGCTGTTTCTCCTGCCGAAGCCGGGATGGTCTCCGGATTCGGCCGCGGCCTACAGGCCCAACTTGCTGCTGGACGATCCGGGAAAGCTGTTGGAGAGAATTCTAGCTGCCTGTATCGGCCAGCACCTTAGCGAGAACGATCCTGATCTGTCGGACGCTCAATTCGATTTCCGAAAGGAACGTTCGACAATCGCGGCCTTGCTGCGCCTGAATGCCGTGGGTGCGGAGGCTATTACCAGTAGAGGGGTGCTATTGGCGGTGGCTTTGGACATCATTAACGCATTTAATAGTCTGCCTTTCAGCTGCATCAGAGAGGCGCTCTGTTACCACGGGGTACCTCTGTATCTGACTGGTGGCAGACTATTTGTAGGGGTGCAGTGTCCTCTACGTGGATTAAGTCTCACTCTTAAGGCGACCAAAGAGGGCCATGGTGGTCAGGGTCATACGCGGATACTGCATGTTGGCGACGGAGGAAGCGTGCCTGTCAGCCGAACCTCCTCCGTGGGATTTGGAGGCGGAGATGCTAGTAGAGGGCGGTAATGTGTCATCTCGCGAGTTGGCCGCCTGGCGAGACGACGCCTATCGGGACTTCATCGTCCATTAGGAAGTCCGGCTGCGTGGAGGATATGCCGCAGCATATGCTTGAGGTCTGCGTGAGCTGGATTCAGCAGCGCCACGCATTCGTCGCTACCAATTATACCGACCTGACACTGCTGGTCGTCTTGAAAGCAATGGTCAACACCGTCAGGAACTGTGAGACGAAGTTACTGTCTTCTGCAAGGCACTCCTTTCGAAGAAGGAGGTGGTGGAACGAGTCCTTTAGGAAGTCCGCTACGGAGGCTTGCGCCGCCAAACGCACCGCTGCCGGCGCATTGGGCGGCACAGGCGCGAGTTTCTGCGCCTTAGCGGAGGCACTGGATTGGGGATTTAATCCAGTCACCCGGAGAGAGGCCACCACGTGAGGATAGCAGGTGGCAGCTTTTGCCGTTGGATCATCGACTTGGATACCCGTGAATGTAACCCGCCGGGTTGCCATCCAAGACAAGGACGGGGTGGACTACTCGCACGGCGTAGATAGGTATATGTAGGCGATATGTATTTCTTCTGTCGCCCCGGATGGATTTAATGGGGTGTGGCTACTCCATAGCTTGCCACCAGAAAAAGTTAACCCTAAAAATATTTAAAATATATTGGAAAAGAATTTACTGCTATTTTCCCTCAGCAAACATTTTCAATACAAACATTCTTATTAGCTAGAAATATTTGTGTAATGAAAAAGAGCGACCCTTTTATTTAATAACAGTTACCGATTTCCAGTTACGGGGCGAAATATTTTATTGACGAATAACAATTTTACTGTTTGGAGAGAAGGCCAGATTGATTTTAAATCATTTATTTTATACGTATAAAAACCAATAAAATGTATAATTTTATTGAACTATCATATCATTGGTTTATAGATAGCCGAATATTTACAATTATATAAAAAATAGTAACTGCCTCATTAATTCGATAGTATTGGTATGAAACGTTTCACCGCAAGATTCGTAGATTGAGTCCTAGTATCAGGCAGTAAATATATGTATGAAGTCTGGCTTTATGTCCTTTTTTTTATATATTGTTCATTCTTTGGAGGTAAAGTGCTAAGCTTATATAAAGGCTGTTAAGCAGTAGATCGTTGTTGGTGCGCTGTAACTCGCTGGCTCGCAGTTTTGCAAGATGATCCGAAACAGTCAATGTCACTTTATATAAGGCTGTTTGCCAGTCTTTTCATAATTGTAGCCTTTTGTTTTGGTTAATTATGTTCTGGATGTTCAGTGAAGGGTGAAGTGCGGCCCCACAATCCACCGAGCTCCCTTTCCATCGCCCTTGGACGAACCACTGGTATCGCTTGCTTGACATCCGTGGCCGGTTTGGCGTATTACACTTTCGTTTACCATCCCACGTCGACGCCCCGACCGTAGGCCGCCCCGTCTCCCTCACGCGGTCAGCCTCGGAAATCTCGGCAAGGGCTCCAACGATTCTCATGAAATTTACCATGCAAGGGGTTCTGGGGCAATTAATCGATCTAGCTAGGTTTCATTTATAAAAAAATATTGTTTTGTCAGGATTTTCGGGCAACGAAAAAATATAATTTTTCGTTTGCTGAAAACTTAAAATATTAAGGAAAATTTTGGCACTGTCATTAAGAATAGACATAGCTCAGTTAGAGAACGCCGGTTTGAACCGACAGATACCCTTTTTCATTCTTTTTGACTTTTATAATTATTATTGTGAACTTTTTTGTAGATCTATTTCAGATTAGTATTAATTAATTTTTATATATCTCGCAAGGTTTACAATGCAAGTGTATAAAAATAAATGTTTACGTCATCACATAACAAATCCTTCGAATTCTCGTCTTTTTTCTTCTATGTGTCTTATACATATAAACCTTCTTCTTAAATCACCATGTCTATTTATGAGTACTGCATTAAAATTTGTTGTATAGTCAAAAGATCTAATCGTGCAGACAACAGACCGTAGATTATCTTCTAAATGTGTAGGTGTATTTGTAAGGCAAACCATGAATCTATCTAATGTGTTTATTCGAGGAAATCTCGGCAACGTTTTTATGAAATGCAAAAGAATTTTTATGAAATTTAGAGAATGTAAGGAGTTCCCGGGGACGATCAATCGATCTAGCTAGGTTTATTTTTTAGAAAACTTCGTTTTAACAGTGTTTTCGGTCAATGACTGAAAAATTGTTACTATATCATTAGAATAAGAAGGTAAATTTCGGCCAATACGTACGGGGTTATAATAGCTCAAGTGGGAGATCGGGCGGTCCTGAAACCAGAACACCACTGTTCGAATCCAGATTACTATTATTTTATATTTTTCTCAAGTACCTTCTTTTGTTAGAAAATTATTACTAGGAGGTCTTTATCAACGCATCTGATTTGTATGTAACTATATTAAAAAAAGGAAAATTTATCCCATTGGCAATGATTCCGTACAAAGATAAATGTCAAATATTTAAAAGTTTGTCGACTCGCAGCTAACCACTTTATCAAGACAGCAACACTAAATCTACTTAACATTAGAAAGACCAAGACCGTCAATTTGACCGCAGGGCGATTTCATTCTTAAATATTTTGCAAACTATGTTTTTGTTTCTTTTCATATTTTATGACTTTTCCTAATTTGCTATTATTAGACTAAATCTAAATACCAAAATATTAAACTATATGTTGTACATGAGATTCTTTTACAAATACCTACTAAGACCACACACCGTCAATTTGACGGCATATAAGAGTACAAGATTAGTTAGATTTGATAAGTAAACAACGATTTCTTCAAACTAATGAGATTACTTTTGTTTTTATTTATGTTACATTTGGCATAAAGTTTTGGCTGCTTGTGGATGTCAAGAGTAAGTATCTATATGGTGGATTGCCGCATCTAGAAAAAGACGAGGACCGTTCAAACGATATTTCATTACCCGAATATGTAGTTTTGAAACTGGTACAACCCTATTTCAAAAAGGGCCGAAAAGTTACCACTGACAACTTTTTCATGGCTCTAAATTTAGCTAAAAATTTAATGGTTGGAAAGACTAGCATTATTGGAACAATGCGGTGTGCAAGACGAAAAGTACCGCCGATTTGTAGAGGTATTTGTACTACAAGATATAAAACTTTTATAGTAAAAACCGAGGCTGATACAACCCTTACTGTCAATCAAGGAAAACCAGAAAAAAATGTTATTCTTTTGAGTATTCTGCACCCCAACGTGAGTATAAGTACTGATCAAAGAAGCTGCCCCAGACAATTGAATTCTATAATGAAAAAAATATTTGGTGTAGACATCATCGATCAAATGGCACGCAAGTACACCGTAAGAGCTGGAAATCGGAGATGGCCTGTTCACGTTTTTTACGATAAACTTGATTTAGCAGCTATAAACTCGTGGATTCTATACCGAGAAAGTCACAGGAATATTTTTTTTTGCCATGATTTTATCCTTCAACTAGTGAGGGATCTACGTGCAAAGTATGTGAAGAAAGAAATACTTGTACTGCGACTCAAACTAATTCTGAAACAACGATGTACTACAAACAATAAGAGGCGGCAATGTCCAGTCAATCGTAATTGTGATAAAAAAAACCGTGTGAAAACTGCACAATTTGTAAAAAGCAGTTTGTGGAAAATATATAAAATTTTAAGAATAAAGCTATTACCGTTTACAAATGTTACTCAGTTTAAGTGCTAAAGTTATTTATTATTATTAAAAATAAATAGATATTATTTTTATTTTATTTTAGTGCAATATACAGAATAATCTCATTAGTATTCTGATTGAATCTCTAATACCGTCAAATTGACCGCTGCGGTCTATAAAGGTATAGTATGAAGTGCGGCCCTTCTAGTGTTAACAATAGATGACGTTGCTAAGCAACAATAAACCTGTTATTGTTTGTTTTGAAGTTCGACTAGAAGAATGAATTGTTATATTATTCATAAAATATTTGTCTTTTTAACGCACGTGTTCACTTAAAAATGCCTAATAGAGCTTTAAAAAAACGCTTATAAATAATTTAATTCGACGAAGCCGTGATCCATCTCGACAACTTGAAGAAAATCGCAGTCATAGTTCATGTTAATGTCAATAATAAGATTTCTCTCGTCCCAGACATGTTTCTGAAACATCACATGGTGAAGATTTATTACATACATACATTCAAAACCTTTATGAAAATAATCAGGTTTCCGTTCATCGTACACGTGCTGCTAAAGTAAGATGTTTGCAAAACTTGACTAATATTATACGAGCAGAAAGGTTTTATGATTTAGATGTTTCAAGAGAGCATGCGTCACAACGTGTGGCTGCTGAAAATGACGAACAATCGGAACGACGTCTACAGGATTTGCGGCATCATGCAGCACAACGAGTAGCTACTGAAAATGACGAATAAGGAGAGCGACGTCCGAAAGACTTGCAGCAGCGTGCGGCACAACGTGTAGTTACTGAAAATGACAAACAACGAGAGAAACGTCTACAAGACTTGCTGCAGCGTGCGGCACAACGTTTACGTACGTTTACGTATTAGAAGAACAAAGACGTCGAGACGGAAGACGTTGTAGAGCTTTTGAACTTAATAATTATTTACTGACATATAAATCTGCCGTTACTGCAGTTATGCAATATCAGGCCTTAGGACCATTTGAAATTTTGTGTATCCACTGTGGTGCTTGCGTTTTCCTGAGGATTGGTTTTCTAATCGTATAAATGGAAATTATTTTGGTGACTGTTGTTTGCATGGGCGAATTTTAATTGAGCAATCAAAATTCTCAAAGAAATTAGTACGCCTCTTTTGAAATCGTTACCCACATTCGGAAGTAATTCTTAAAACAAATAGAAACATATACGCATCTTTTGCTGAAGCATCTTTCAATGCAGAAGATTACAGAACAATAAATAGCCATGGTATTTATAGTTTTATCCTTTGCGGACAACAAGTATATCATAAAATGACTATGACAGCTCATCCGATGCCAAATGATATTGGTGTCTTTAAATCCCGATGAAGCCGTTAATGATAGAGTTAACCATGCACTTAATATTGGAATCACTACCTCAATGATGAAGTTACTGGAGTTCATCATTTGAGCGCAAAATCGTTATGTACAGGGCTAAATAATGACGCGAGAAGTAGAGAACGAAATGAATCGGTTAACTTCTGCTCAAGGGTAACCCCCATCATACGTAAAGCTTTTATTTAGACTTCCAGATGAAGCTGATCACATTGTTCATCAGCGTAATAAAAACATTGTTTTTTTAAAGAATGTTGATAACCAAGTCGAGCCATTTACTTATCCATTATTTTACCCAGCCGGCACAGTTGATTTTTGCCCAGATTTGCAGTTAAAAACACCTTATGCCAGCCGTAGTCATTTAACTCGACTTGAAATGGCATAATGCAAACTTTTGTTTCGACCAGAGTTTGTTAAATTTTTAACGATGATGATGATGATGATGATGTCTCATCAATAAAAGGACCCGATGTACGGGAACATCCATTTAATGCATTGCATTTTGGGGGTCAATTAATTCAACAATATTTAGTGGATACTTAGATTCGTATAGAGTTTGACTGTATTCAATGTATAAAATATAACGAAAGTAAGATCTTAGCTAAACGATATAACAGAGTAACTAGTTTCGTTAATCAACATGCCAAAAAAAAAAAATGCCACAGTTGGTGAAACTACTATTTTAACTTCTTCTTTTCCTGGTTCGACGTGGTATTACACGGAAAATTTTAAAGATGCAATGGCTATTGTTCGACGGCTTCGATCACTTAATGTCTTTATCACCATAACATCGAATTTTAACTGGCCAGATATAAAACAGGCATTGCAAATAAATTTAGAAGATCGAACAATTTTGCACAGGATCGTCCTGATATTGTGGCTTGAGCTGCTAAGTTAAAATTTGACCAAATAATAGAAGATTTAGATTAAAAACAAATCTTTGGAAAGTTATCGGCTTATGTATACACTATAGAATTTCACAAACGAGGAAAACCACACATGCATCTGCTTATTATGAAATCAGATGACAAAATTCATCAACCAGAAGAAGCTGGATGACTTGATTTCATCCGAAATACCAGGCAATGATGACTTAGAGTTAAAATAATTAGTACTCAAATGGATGATTAAAAACCCATCTAGCAATTTAAATCTCAATGTAACGTGTATGGTTCATAAAAACGGCAGAACAAAATGTCGATTCAACTTTCCAAAATCGTACCAGGAAGTTTCATCTTTAGTAGATGATGGTAAACCAAATTACCGATTACGTTGCAATCCACAGTTGAATCCACTTAGTCCCCACTTCTCACACAAACATGCAGTTTTATCGCAAAGACATAGATGTTCGTCGTATAGCACGAGATAATTGTCATGTAGCTCCCCTACAACGCATATTTATTGAAAAAAATAATTGTCATTTTAACGTTGAGTACGTAGAGAGTATTTTATTAACCACAATGCCGAAATTAAAAGATATAATCAGTCAAGCGACAATGTCTGATGTCAATATCTCTTATATTGGCATATGTCTGAAAACTTTAAATGAATCGCAGGGTTAAACAAATAGGAGCCAAGAGTTCGCCATTTACGAGTTATTAGTAGGATTCACTTGCGATTGTTACTATTTCATGTAAAAGTAGCAACAAGTTTTAAAGACGTTCGAACCGTAACAGACATCCGATATCAGACGTATAAACAAACTTGCTTAGCACGAGGCTTAACTTATGACGATCAACAATGGATCGAAGAGTTACCAGAATCGGCATTATCTAAAATGTCTTTAGCAATGAGAAACCTTTTTGTTAAAATTTTGATGTACGGATCTCCTGAAAATCCAAAGCGTCTGTAGAATTTTTTTTCTTGCTTATGGTGGCAAACGAGTAAGCAGCACACCTGGTAGTAAGTGTCACTGCTGCTCATGGAACTTTGCAATACCCAGGGTATAAGCTTAGGCCGCTGCCTACCAATAAAATCTCCTAAGCCACCCAGTTGGGCTTCCGGCTCTCTCTAAAAATTTAAAGAACATTGGCAGAATATTTTATACAT
Source organism: Lymantria monacha (assembly GCA_905163515.2). Classification (NCBI taxonomy): domain Eukaryota; kingdom Metazoa; phylum Arthropoda; class Insecta; order Lepidoptera; family Erebidae; genus Lymantria; species Lymantria monacha. The sequence goes on from LR991096.1 coordinate 17,853,047, forward strand.
GCAGCCCAGCAAAATGGAGGGTCTATAGAAAATGGAATTAATCGCGGTCACAGATTTATTGCTAAAAATTCAACACTAAAGCACCCTTAAACAGACCTTCTGTGAAGGTCGAAATTTCCAATAATGAAAATCCAAATATTTGGCATTGATAATTTCTATCTTGAAGATTATCTTCAAGATCGTAATTATCAATGCCAAAAAAAGGATAATTTGAAAACGAATGAATCAGCAGTACTAGGAGAGCAAATATAACCAGTTACTAAAAAAAAAAACAGATTGAGCTGTTAATTCCGTTCTTTAAGTTGGAAATAATAGGACATCTGAAACTAAATGCTTCTTCATTGATGATCCAGGGAAAATTCATATATATTTTATACTTTATACTACATGCTGACTGAAAAACGATACAAAATAAAATGTATGACTTTTACCGGTATTGCCTTACCTATTATTATCTAATGGACGTACTTGTCATAAAACTTTTGGACTATAAGTACCATTGACACCAGATTCAGTCTCAATTATTAAATCTAACTCCTCTGTAGCGAGATAATTAGCAGAAATAGATATTTTTCTTATTGATGAAGCTCCAATGCTTCCGAAATATAGTTTGCAAAACATTGATGTACTTTTGCGATCCATTGGAAATTCGGATGTCGCTTTCGTTGGAAAAGTAATAGTACTAAGAGGAGATTTCTTTCAATGTCTCTCTGATCAGCCGCATGTGAATAAAACTAAGTTATTAGATCTTTCTATTAAGTGATGTTCCTTATGGTCCGTTTTTAAGACTTTTAAACTAGAAGAAAATACGCACGTTAATACAGAGCAACGAAAATTTGCTGATTATTTACTAAAATTAGGCAATGGCGAACTGACTCCAAATACTATGGAAGAAATTAAATTGCCACAGAAATCAGAATATCATTTCAAGCAACAATCTTATTGATGAAGTATTTGGTAACTACTTAGTCAATGGAAATGAAAATGAGAAGATGAAATTTAGAGCAATTCTCGCGCCTCTTAACAAATATGTTAAAAAAAATTAATGATGACATAGTTGCCAAACTTCCCGGAGAGTACAAAATCTACTATAGTCATGACTTAATGAAAGATTAACCTGAAGGAGCAACCGAATTTCCAACAGAATTTCTCAATAGTGTCAACATATCAGACTTATTGCTACCACACGAATTAAATTTGAAAAAAAAAATACGTTAATAATTTTATTGTGTTATTTAGACGTATCATAAGGACTATGCAATGGTGTAAGACTCATTATAATAAGTCTGTGCAATCACATAATAAAGGCAAAAATTGTTACTGGTGAACAACCCGCCAAATAAGTACACATGCCAAGGATAACCCTTAACTCATAAAAAGGACAACTGGGATGCACTATGCAGCGTCATTAATTTCTCGTTAGATCAACATTTGCTCTACATTTGATCAACATGGTGTTCACAAAGTCCAAGGACAAACATTTAAGTCTGTTGGGGTTGACTTAAAGTCCAGCCCGGTCTTCATGCATGACATGTTTTATGTAGCATTTTCTAGAGTAAGGCGACCATCTATGTTAAAAGTCCATCTTCCAAATGAAAATCCTCGACATACCCATAATATAGTATGGGAAGTATTTTTATAATTTAAACTGTGAACAAAAACTATAAATATACGTCATTAATTGATGAACTACTTTTAAAATTTATATAAATTTCTGTAATAACGATGACTTTTTGGACCTAAAACACCTTAGTCCTCTCGTGACCATGATCACTGTACAGTGTAAAATTCATCCTCGAAAGGCATCTTTATCTACTTTTCACATACATACGGAAGCACCTGGAGAAAGTGTGGCTGGAGGTTGACCATTTTGTGGCCTAATTTCTAATTGGTCATGGCAACTTTAAAAGCAAATTATTTTCTTTTAAACTCATACCTTACCTCAGGAGGCGGCGGCGTCTGTAGTGTTGAACCAGCAGGAGTGGCAGTAGAAGCGGCGAGGACAGCAGCGGGAACGACATCAGCAGTATAGAAGGTGAATGGGTGGTGTGAGGACTGTGACTGCTGTCATTCCTGCGTGAAGCTTTTCTTGGCTTTGGCCGAGTCTGCCTCATCCAAGCTCCTTGTCCGTCTCGGGTGGTTGACTGGCGGCTGCTCCGAGGCCTTTGAGGTGACGGATAGAAAATTCGTCCTAATCCTGTTCATATTTTGTAATTATATTATATATAGATATTATTATAATTGATGTACAGTAAACCTAATGTACAATAAAAAGCCAACAAATTCGTACCCACTGAAGTGGGGCATCAATCAATGTAGTGGCTCTTTTTGGTCCAATATCCACTTAAGGGGCTCTCATCTGCTCTAATAAATGAGATGAAAGCATTCCTTTATCATGGAACAACAGAGGATTACATATGAAAAAGGTGACCATAATAAAATTAAAAAAAATATTGTTTAAAATATTTAAAAATATGCTTTGACTACATATACTTCGAAATAAAAAGTGAAAAATAAATTGTAAGAAAATAAAATTCAAAACAACTTTGATTGCTAAGATCTAATGTTATATTAATCCATTTATTTTTGGTTTATTATTTAACTTCGTAAGAACTATATTATCATATGGTTCTACTATTCTTCTGCATTAGATTGAATACCAGAGCCGTAAAGAAATTCAAACTTAATCAAAGGAACTATAAAAAAAATTACTATTATATTAATAAAGCAACTGAAATAAATATACACTCATAATTATACATGACTGTATGTTAGTGTAATTCTATCTTTATACAATATATTTCAGTAATTTTTCTTATTATTATGAAATATCATAACACCCCACAATCAACTTTTTGGGTGGTTTTGGGATTATTGGTAGGCAGCGGTCTAGCTAAAAATGTCGAAATGCGATCTCTGCGGAAAATCTGTGGAGTTAGGCTGACCGACCGCATTCGTAACGACGACGTAAGAGAGCGAATAGGTATGAAAGAGAGTATTGGTGTAAAGATGCGAAAGGGAATGCTCCGATGGTTCGGACATGTGGAAAGAATGCCGAACGAACGTCTGGTTAAGAAGATATACAATGCGAAAGTGGAAGGATGTAGGTACCGAGGGAGATCGAGACTAACCTACCTAGACCAGATCGGTCATGTACTGAAGGAAGGTGGAGTTAAGAGTCTCCGAAACCGGCTAGCGTGTACGAAGAGAATTATGAATGTTGAGGAAGCGAGTGAAGTATGCAGAGATAGAGTTCTCTGGCACTCTGTTCTCTCTGCCTACCCTGCAAGGGATATGGCGTGATGATATGTATGTATGTATGTAGCGGTCTAGCTATACCTCTGGTATTGCAAAGGTCCATGGGCGGTAGTAACACTTACCATCAGTTGTGCTGCTTACTAGTCTGCCACCAAGAGCAATAAAAAGAAATCAATAATAATGTTTGATACACCTTTTTTTAAAAATATTTCAATTAAATTATTTAATTTTAAAAATCAATTACTCACTGACACACACCCGTGACTAATAGTTTTTTTCAATATTTTAATTTCTATTAAAATGTATAAACATTGTTGTTAGGTTACAGTTATATAAGTAATTAAAACTCTATTGATGTTACGAAATATTAACACGTTTCTTGATTTGGTTTAGTATTTATATATAGTTATATAGTATTATCAAATTCTAATATACATATAACCCGCGGCTTTACCCGCATGGATATATGTATATTAAAATATGACTAATTGTTTGAGTGGTCAAAAAGTAATTAGTTAGATAATGTCTTAAATTAAAAAAGAACTAAAAAGTAAAAAAACTAATACTCTTTTATTTAGATAATAGATTATTTTTATATATTATCACGGATCTAACTCCAAAATTGACGAAGTTTAATACAAATGTGCAACCCCTATTTTATATTTCTAAAAATTCTGAAACACGTATTTCTTTATTGAATATTAAGTTACCAAATATAAATTTTCACTGATCTAACTCCAAAATTGACGAAGTTTTATACTAATTTGCCCCTAAATAAATACCTATTTTATACTCTTATGGAGAAAATTTCAAATGCTGAATCAGTCAGCCGGGACACTAATTAAATGTACATATGTATTTAGATAAACCGTATCTAATGAATACTTTTGTTTTTTTCTTATTATGACTTGTAGTAATAGAGATTGTGTAATATAATATTATTTAATATTTGTAAATTGTCCACCCAGAACTGCGGTTACCCTAATGGTGATGCTTTTCATTGGCGTGGCAGAATTAAAATTTAATATTTTCCGCTTGTAATGTTTGGACTCACGTAACGCTCTTTACAATTTCAACAATGTATGGATTATATACTTTGTACGTTTTATTAGCAATTTTATATCTCTCGTAAAATTTTAACTTATGTGTGAGTATAATTATGTTATTAAAATTGTCTTGTTTCACATATAGGCACATTCCACTTAATTCTATCCAGCCTATATATATCTTCTGTCAGACAAAGCTCTAATAGACTTAGGTTCCAAGTATGGATGATACCATATTCACCACTCTCAGCAAGTGGTTTGACGATTGCAGTTGGTGATATAAATTTCCCAGGAAAGTACTACTGACCACTCTGGCACTCATTTAGACTTATGCCATCCACTGCCACTGAACGTAGGCTTCTCTCATAGAGCGCTACAGAGTATTTATTATTAGTATTACAAGCGATATTATGACAGCCGCCGGTGATTAACATCTGCCGGTGATTCTCAACGAGTCGTCGATCCACATGATGGTGATCGTTCTCAACTGCGTCGTGTGATATATAGTCACCAGTCGAAAACTTTTCTTACCCAGAAACTTCTGGAAACTGGTAATCGATAACCATCAGTTTTGTCGGGTGATGTGACATTGATAATTCTTCTTGCTAAATCGGTCACATCGATTTCTCTATGGATTTCAAATCATATATCACAGAAAAATCCAGAACAAACTCTGCCCCATAGTACGCGGGGTGAGATTGAGTTTAGTTACAAGGCTTACATTTAAAGACTACGTTTCTGTACCATACGTCAGCGCTGATAACACACTGATACTGTAACTCCGGACACTGAATGATATTGAATGAGAAGATTCTCCTAATAAGCCCCAAAGACTACCTAGGCGAATTGAATTCGTCGACTGGAGTTCTAGATAAATATGATAGTGCTTTTTAGCCTACATTTTGATCTTTTAAGTTCATTCCTCAGCTTGAAAAATTTATAGTCCTAAATATTTTAGCTATATTTTTAAGTTATTTTAGATGTTATATTTTAAGTTTATTCTGGCTTTATAAACAATGTATTTATCGTTATTTATTGTTTTCAACGCAGACTGTTTCTGAGTATAAAGTGTGCAAATAAGTGATATTTTCGTGTGGTGACGGAGTAAGAATACTATTCACCACCCCATATCTTACCCGTGGGTGATCATACGAGATGACTAAGGGATATAAAACGCATATAACATCTATGCAAGAGAAGGATAACTCGAAACAAAACCCTATACGAACACGTCTGACCAGCGCGGTATAGTAGATTAATTTCCCTACCATTACGAAGGAGGCCCGAGCCCAACAGTGGGACATTTATGGACTGTGATGATGAAATAAGTGATAAATTATAGGAGAAACCACTCAATACACAGGTTACAGCTAATGACACAACTTTATAGACTAACGTATGGAATAAAACGAAATCGTACTGTTTTATAAAATAATTCTAGTAATAAATATGTTTATGTTATAATACTTGATTAATTACCAGACGTTTATTATTACCTATTCACTATTCTAGAATACTATTTTATTTGAATGGCTTAAAGTAAATTAAAAATTTACTATTTTATTTGCATGGATTAAAAGCAACCTATCTATTTGTAAGGCTTCTAGCTTTAATAGCTTAAGCATTAACGGAGAAATTACAGGGGACTAACCCTGTAATACCATTAGCACTCGACACTTGGTGGTTAAAATGCTGCTATTTGAAATTGACGTAGACAATTGACAATAACTTGAAAGATTAATATATAGAAATGTAATGTTTACAAATCTATCTATCTATCTAATGTCTTTAAACATGCAATTCTTTTATAATTCTATATACTTAGAATCTCAGAAACGGATCCAACGATTTCTTTGAAATTTAGTGTGTAAAAAATATCATTTTGTTAGTATTCTCAGCAAATGAAACATATAATTAGAATATATAGGTAAATTGAACCACTTTCAACAGGAATATAGCTTAATTGGGAAATCGTACTTACGCTTAATCCAGGCAGTCCTAGTTCATTCTTGATTATCACTTTTTTATAAAATTTTCCTTTTTTAATTTTTCATTATACTTTTCATAGTCTCGTTAATTATTTGTTTATATCTAAAATTTGTGAAAAATTGCCAAAAACATAAATAAATAATTTAACGAGTTAGACTCGATTACCTATTTACAAATGATTATAGTCTATAATCACACTTAAAAATATTATTTATGTCCATTTGTTCTCACGTCGGCAAGAGAAGGATACTCAAGCAAAAGCTAATGGCAGCTCGTCCAGTTGGCGTGTTACAATAGACCAATCGCTGTGGAAAAGGCTGGCGAACAATAGCACGAATATGAACAACATATGACTAAATTAGATCATCTATTTATAAATAAACTTTTCGCTCTATATTACTGGACATTGCCTCTCCCCTACAATATTCTATAGCGCGATACTATACCGCCTCGTCCAATCGCTCCCTCTGACTTTGACCAAGTTATCTATCTGGTCATTCAACACATCAAAGTTCTGTTAATACAAGGTGCTAATTGAGTAAAATAGCGTATTTTTCAGCATACTACATATAAATATTATAAAAAGTATGGGTGTGAAGTTTGTGTTAATCCATCCGCTTATTTAAATTTAACAAACACAAGTATAATTAAGCTATCTTTTTCAAAAAAAAAAATACAGTACTTGTGATTGTCATCTATCCGTGAAGTAAATAAGTTTTATGGTATTTTATGGTCTGTGTTTATATGTAGCTTAATAAAAAATAATAATAATAATATATCTATATATACCATAACTATTTGCTATACTATATAGTATACGTCACCATATAATTATTTACCCCTCGCAAGTGTCACAAAATTCGACTAAGGGTACACTAGGAAACCGAACAGCAGCATTTTTCTAAAGAACTTAAAACACTTAGTGAGTGTGTGCATCATGTAGTAATCTGACTACAGCAATTTTGGTAAACTCACGCATCTGTTTTAATACAAATCCTAAGTATCGTTATACTTAAAGAAGTATGTAAAGACATATATTTGTTATGTGGGCGTGAATCGAAAGATCAGAACTAACATGAACTATTAAATTACGTACTCGTGACTCATTGTATTGGTGCAGCGTTCACACTATACTCATGAAGAGGTCCACAAGCGCGGTTGTAGTTTATAATCGAGCACTTGCAGACGTTCAATTAGAGGTTATTGCAATAACTCTATTCAGTTGAATACCCGATCCCGATCTTTCTCATTTTGCAAAGATTGACATTCTGTTTCATTATTAACTACAAGCAGTAACTTGAGATCATCTGCAAATTATAAACTCAACCAGCACTGTTGCCTATCTCATATATATAACTAGCAAAAAACTGAAATCCGCACTAATATGTCTTTATCAACGGTACCAAATACCTCCTTAAAATCAAAGTAAGCTGCGTCCCCCTGTTCACGAAAAAGTAAGGAGAATGATGATGGGTGATCGTACGAGACGACTAAGGAATACAAAACGCATATAACATCTATACAAGAGAAGAAAAACTCGAAACAAACTGTCTGACCAGCGAGGTATAGTAGGTCAATTTCCCTCCCATTATGGAGGAGGTTCAAGCCCAACAGTGGGACGTATATGGGTTGAGATGATATATCAACAAATCCACCAACAACTGTACATACTTAATTTAAAAAAAAACACAACCTAAAAACAAAAGTAACAGATTAACTTCTAAAGCAGGATAGCTCAAAAGCAGAATCATTGCTCATTGTGTAAGATAAACATATAGTCACAAATACACAAACGTGCATATGTACACACGTATATCCACAATTCGTTAATTGTAAACTAAACTCTTGTTTAGTTGCCTTATACATTCTAGGGCATTATTGTGTTGGCCACCGAAGACAAAGTTTGGGTACGGGTGGCCTGCTCGTACGGCGAAGAGAGGAGTTTTGCATGGAGAGGCGGCGCGTAACCCCATAGACCCACTATGGGGTTACGCGCCGCCTCTTCCGTAGCCCCGGACCGATTTGGCGGGACGAGACGCATCCATAGTCCACAGCAAAAAAAATGCTATTGCATAGTATTTTTTATCAACTTATGCAATTATATAATTATTTATTTATTTTTTATTTATGTAGTATCTTTGTTTTTGATATTAATTCAAGTTTTTTTTCTTTGATATTAATTTAAGTTACACCTATTTATTAAAACTACTAATTTATTAAAACATTTAAAGTACACGTTTTTAAACTGTTTTATTTATAATATTATTAAATTATTATAAATAAATTTTGCAAAAATAAATTGCAAGAATAGTTTGACGGCGGTGAGATTCGAACTACCGCCTACGGTGCCTAAAACCAGCGCCTTAGACCAAGCGGTCACGCTGCCTGAGTGTATTCAGTGCAAAATCAACTGCAGCTTTTCAACTATACAATCTTAGGTTTTATTTTCGTTACGAAATTTCTTGATTCGGTCGCCGCGCTCAAAGCCCGCGATAAAAGCTATGCAAGCTTAAAAAAAAGGGTATTATTGTGTTAAAAACTTCATTGACAGCAATAGCGCCATTTTAGTATAGCGAACTGTTACTAAGTACTATCGTCAGTCAGAGTCGTCCGGCCTTAATGATCTGTCCACACAGGATGGATGTCGATAAGTCTATTATTTTTCTACTAACACCGGTTCCTTATTAATTACTGAAAATCAGGCTTTAAGCTTTAGTTACATCACATTCCCGCTGCTGCTCTCGCGTAGTTAAATACTATTCTTCGAAAGATTATTTGTTTTTATTAAAATAAACCTTATTTTATTTTGGTGATATTAAAAAGTGTTAAAATTCAAATTCATTTATTATGCATAAACCCTTTTTTTTTCTTGCGGTGGACTATTGGATATGGGCGTGCCCCGCCAAATCGGTCCGGGGCGACGGAAGAGGCGCCACGCAACCCCATAGACCTACCCTGCAAGCACCTCTCTTCGCCGAGCGAGCGGGCCACCAGTACCCAATGTTTGTCTTCGATGGCCATTATGCATACACCCTGCCAGAGCACTTTCATATTGTTAGTTTTAACATATTAAATTAATACACTAAATTACCTCCGGATCGGAAGTACACCACAACTGAGAAGATCCAAGCAAGAAACTCAGCGGGGTTGTCATATCATATCATTCAGTTATGTATCACGTACGAGTATACCTAAAAGCATATTTTTTATTTATCTTAATTATAATTTTAATGAAGAGATGTATGTGATGTAGGTCAGTCTAATGAAGTACTATAAAACTAAACCCGATTGATAATCATAAATTTGGCATTTTCTAGCTCAGTTGCATGTAAAATGTGGCACAGGATACTAGAGTTAAATTCAGCATTAGCTGCTTAAAACATTACTTATTTTTACAGACCGTCGCGCTGTCTACAGATTGGTTGTACAAACTTAGCTGCTGCCATTTTGTCCTGTCTGTCAAACGTTTGACAACTGAGAATTATCATTTTTGTTCCTAGCGTAGGAACTTATTGTCATCTATCTATTTTCGGTTATTGATGTACTTTTTGAAAATTATCTCAATTTTCGTTGTTAAGTATCAGTTGATATGGTTTTTTTTATATTTCAAGGTAGATATGCGTACCGCAATGCGGGTTAAGGCGTCCCCCGGAGGCGACGCGTACCGACCCGGTCAGTACGAACTTCGGCAGTTGCGGCGATGGGGACCGCCACCCATCACGCCTTACCCAGTCAGGCGAGTCGAGGAGAGCAGAGTGCCGGGTGGGCACGTGGAATGTAAGAGGTTGTGTGGAAGGTAAGTTGCACGAGCTGATATCCGTCATGGCGGACAAACAGCTAGACGTGCTCTGTGTAACAGAGACCAAGCGAAGGGGCAGCGACGCCTGCGATCTTCCTGGTGGCGGGATGGCTCTGTGGTCTGGTCTACCACAGAGCGATCGAGCCAGCATGGGGGTAGGAGTACTGCTGTCCTCTCGCTTGGCCTCAGGTGTGAAGGATTACAGAATGTATGATCCCAGACTTCTTTAGGTCCGTATAAAACTTGGTGTCACCAAGGTGTTCATGGTTGTAGCATATGCTCTCGTAGGACCCTCGGTGGCATCAGACCTAGAGAAGTTTTGGGATAATGTTAGGGAAGTTCTGGATATGGCAGAAACCAGTGAACGCGTGATTGTATGCGGAGATTTGAACGGATGGGTGGGGACCAAGCGTCCCGACTATGAGAACGTACTTGGTCCATTTGGTGATAAGAGAGTGAACGACGCAGATAGGCTCATAGCGGATGTATGCATTGAGAGAAACATTATTGTGTCAAACACATTTTTCCAACATAAGGACATCCATATGTATACATGGAGAAGGAATAAACAGAAAAGTATAATAGATTTAATTTTGGTAGACAGTCGCCTCCGAAGCAAAATATTGGACACAAGAGCCTACAGGGGCCCCACAGTCGATAAGGACCACTATATCGTTATTGCGAGATTTAGTGGTCTGTTCAGAAAGTGGAGGCACTGGCGAGAGCGTGTCCACTTCGGAGGGCTTGAAAGAATAAAGGTTGAAAGGTTGCAAGAAGAGTGTGTAAGAGAAAAGTATGCAGAGGGTGTCTGAGAACGGCTGACGATGGCAAGCCAGCCGCAATCGGACATTGAAGAATGCTGGAGAGTATTGAAAGAGAGGATGGTAGATACAGCGAAAGAAGTATGTGGAAGTACAAAGAAGCATAGAAAAACAAATGGTGATGCATGGTGGGATGCGGAAGTGGCAGCTTCCGTAGAGCAAAAGAAGAAAGCGTGGCTGGACTATGTCTCTTCTTTGAATCTGAATGACAGTATGACTGAACAAAAGAAAGAAAAATATCGGCAATGTAAGAATGACAACAAGGCCTTAGTGAAAGAGAAACGTGATAGAGCAAGTATGAGTGCAGAAGATAGGCTGACTAAAAACTTCGAGGGTAACAACAAACTCTTTTGGAGGGAGGTGAAGAAGTCTCGGGGTGGTTGGTCAGCCTTCAGAATGAATAAAATAAGGTGTAAAGGTTCATTCTTACACAAACACAAGACGTGTTAAGCCGATGGAGTGAATATTTTGGCGATATGTATGCGGATGCTACGGTTGGCGCCGATGTTGCATGTGGTCTAGTAGATCAACATTCGGCGACGGTGTCCTCCGATGGCATTAAGTTTTGTGGATCTGGAGAGAGCATTTGACACGGTTGTACGAAAGGAACTTTGGGACATTTTACCGGAGTATGGTATTAACGGTAAACTGCTACAGGCTGTGCAGTCCAGTTACATGGGCTGTAGAGCCTGCGTGCGGCTGGATGATGGAATGTCACCTTGGTTTGACGTCAATATCGGCGTTAAGCAGGGGTGCGTTCTGTCAGCCAGGCTGTTTATCATATATCTGGATAAATGTCTCCAAAGGTTGAACGATATGAATGTGGGAGTCCAGATGGGCGACTCAGTGGTCACTGCTCTGCTTTACGCAGATAATGCAGTCCTGCTGGCATAGTCAGCGACTGACCTGCAGACCCTAGTCGACACAATGACAGAAGATTGTAAGAAAAAGGGTCTACGCGTGAATGTTAGCAAAACCAAAATAATGGTCTTTGAAAGAGATGAAGCCAGAACAGATGTAAGAGTAACAATAGGTAATGATGTACTAGAGCAAGTGGATGAATTTGTATATCTTGGATGTGGATTTAGCCGAGATGGAAGGTACACCACTGATATAGTGCAAAGAGTGAATGCGGGAAATAGAGTGAACGGAGCGTTGGGGCAACTTCTCGGCAGCCACCACCTCAGCCAGAAGGCACGTGTAGCAATACATAACGCAGTGCTTGTCCCAACATTACTGTATGGAAGCGAGAGTTGGGTATGCAGAAAAGAGTATGAAAGTAAAATTAATGCGGTCGAAATGCGATCTCTGCGGAAAATCTGTGGAGTTAGGCTGACCGACCGCATTCGTAACGACGACGTAAGAGAGCGAGTAGGTATGAAAGAGAGTATTGGTGTAAAGATGCGAAAGGGAATGCTCCGATGGTTCGGACATGTGGAAAGAATGCCGAACGAACGCCTGGTTAAGAAGATATACAATGCGAAAGTGGAAGGATGTAGGTACCGAGGGAGACCGAGACTGACCTACCTAGACCAGATCGGTCATGTACTGAAGGAAGGTGGAGTCGAGAGTCTCCGAAACCGGCGAGCGTGTATGAAGAGAATTATGAATGTTGAGGATAATGATATACTAGAGCAAGTGGATGAATTTGTATATCTTGGATGTGGATTTAGCCGAGATGGAAGGTACACCACTGATATAGAGCGAAGAGTGAATGCGGGCAATAGAGTGAACGGAGCGTTGGGGCAACTTCTCGGCAGCCACCACCTCAGCCAGAAGGCACATGTAGCAATACATAACGCAGTGCTTGTCCCAACATTACTGTATGGAAGCGAGAGTTGGGTATGCAGAAAAGAGTATGAAAGTAAAATTAATGCGGTCGAAATGCGATCTCTGCGGAAAATCTGTGGAGTTAGGCTGACCGACCGCATTCGTAACGACGACGTAAGAGAGCGAGTAGGTATGAAAGAGAGTATTGGTGTAAAGATGCGAAAGGGCATGCTCCGATGGTTCGGACATGTGGAAAGAATGCCGAACGAACGTCTGGTTAAGAAGATATACAATGCGAAAGTGGAAGGATGTAGGTACCGAGGGAGACCGAGACTAACCTACCTAGACCAGATCGGTCATGTACTGAAGGAAGGTGGAGTCAAGAGTCTCCGAAACCGGCGAGCGTGTATGAAGAGAATTATGAATGTGGAGGAAGCAAGTGAAGTATGCAGAGATAGAGTTCTCTGGCACTCTGTTCTCTCTGCCTACCCTGCAAGGGATATGGTGTGATGATATGTATGTATGTGTGTATATATACATACATACGTACATATCATATTATTTTGGTTTTGCTCACATTCACGCGTAGACCCCTTTTCTTACAATCTTCTGTCATTGTGTCGACTAGGTTCTGCAGGTCAGTCGCTGACTGTGCCAGCAGGACTGCATCATCTGCATAAAGCAGAGCAGTGACCACTGAGTCGCCCATCTGGACTCCCACATTCATATCGTTATATATATATATATATATATATAAATATATCACTGTCACTGGTACTACCCTGGATGGACCGGCTTGCGGCTGCAGACAGAGAACTGTCAACAGCGTGGTTCTATCATTAATAATCTAAGCATAATAATCTAGTATCTGGTAATCTAGTAAACTAGTATCTGGTGAAAAAAGTTGGGGAGTATCGACCTTGGCTCCTGAGATTGCCCGTAACGTACGGTGCAGAGCAAATTTCCCCACGCAGATGAATCGACCGCAATAGGGCCTTCTGGTGGAGATAATACAGAGATGATGTGGAACCATACGTAGATACACCATAGTGTCCATTAATGTTTCGGTGAACACTCGTAGAACTTGAAGGTACATGCACTAGCCAGAATACTTCAGTGGGTCTCGGCGCGCCAAACGGCGGGTATTTATTAGACTGGGCCAAAAAAACGAACAATTTTTTTTATTAACGGTACTGTGAAAATATTGTTAATAATAATAATAATAATAATAATAAGTACCTCCGGGCCAGTCGTTACCTCACCATGAGGCTAACGCAAAACTCGGAGGAACATTATATGGCTCCTTAAGTTCTTTTGATATAAAAAAATGTATCTCAAGATTTACAGGAAAGCCAATAAACCGCAGGGCAGCTTGTGGCGAGCTGAATGTGAGTGGCGACACTGCGGTCCTGAATACTCCAGAGAGTCGATCAGGGACTCGTCTCCAGCTGGCCTTCATTGGCTGGCTAGAGTGGAAACCGAAGAGTGCCCGAAGGACTCTCAGCTCTGGCTTGCCTTAAACAGCTGGTCAGAGAGGGGTCGCCAGAGCTATATGCTCGGGGGTGGAAGTGTCATTTTCAAGGGCATAATTACGGGGAAACCAAGGGTCTGTTTATCGCAGACTCAATGGTGAAACCGGCGCCGCACCGCTCGACACCCCTAGCCACTTACACCAATGTTGCCCTCTGTTCCCCGTATGACTAGTGTGTCTGTGGCGACTATTTAGGGGGCCCATTCAGTGAGTTGGCGAGTCACCGTCTGCCACCGTTCATCTCTTAACATGGGTTTGAAGGCAGACGACAGTTTATAATTTCATAGATACAAGATGAACCAGTCCACTAAGCACCCACTCCCATATTCATATATTAGATACCATCATCACACAATAGTTTTACACTTAGTGCTGGCATTCCACGTATGTTATGTGCAGACGTGGAATGTCATCGGTAGGTGTCCCATCCCAATATTTAGATTAAATTTCTCTAAAGGCCTCTGCGTGTTGGATCCATATCCCCATGTAAGCCTACCAAAGGACCGGGTATCTTCCCTACGGAAGATCCCGTGAATAAATGGAGATACAATAATAATAATAATTTTTATTTCGGATAAGTGACATCCATAGAAGGTTAGTAAATACAATCTTAGAAATTATGTTAGTAATATAAATACACTATTTGGTAACGAGTTTAGTGTTCGTGTGACATCGACGAACAATATCACAAAGAATGGGAGACTCGTACCTTCTAACAATTGTTGTCAGGATGGAGTTGGAACTGGCCCGCAGTCTGCTGAGCAGTGAGGCAGATTTCTGTCGTATGATGGCGTGGAAATTGTCTACGCGGGCCTGCGAATACATATCCGATGCACTGCAGAAACGAGGCAGTCCCATCAACATCCTAAAGCCATTATTATATTGGACCCGTAGGGCACTGCTGGCACGCTGCGTATAATTAGTCCACAGGCTGCACGTGTAGAACACTTGACAGTAGGCTTTAAAAAGTGTTATTTTCATTTGTTCGCTACAACGTGCAAACCTCCGGGCCAACATGTTACATCGAACCGCCAGCGCCCTACGTTCCCTCTCAATATCAGCCTGGTCCCCAAGGTCATCAGTGACGACATGCCTTAAATATTTAAATTGAATAGAACAGAATAATTTTCTTTTGTCATCATTAACCTAAATATTTAAGTTAATGATGACAAAAGAAAATTATTCTGAAAACTTGAGCCCTTAATATTAATATTAAGAGGTGCATCATTATGATTATCGATTTTTGAACAGCTACTGAATTTTTCACACAAAATTCGGACACCATGAATTTTATTTTTTTTTCCATTTCATATCTTTGAAGGAAATTAAATTCCATACAAAAAAGCTCTCTTAATAAATTAACGTAGGACGAGCCGTTCCCTTGTAATCAAGCCTTAAACATTGATATATTTAATAAAAAAAAAAATAAAAAAAAAATAAACGGTTAATTACTTTTGAATTTAATTTTAAAGTCACACAGTCATAACTTTGAAAGGAGTGAATTTGATAAAAAATGTTAAGAGACCTTTTTTGTAGACCATGAAATTTTACTTGAGAATAATTATTTGCTATATAAAAATATTGATATTTTAAGTGGTTAAAAATATCCAGAATCCAAATTAAAAAAATAAAAAAATATATCAATGTTTAAGGCTTGATTACAAGGGAACGGCTCGTCCTACGTTAATTTATTAAGAGAGCTTTTTTGTAGGGAATTTAATTTCCTTCAAAGATATGAAATGGAAAAAAAAAATAAAATTCATGATGTCCGAATTTTGTGTGAAAAATTCAGTAGCTGTTCAAAAATCGATAATCATAATGATGCACCTCTTAATATTAATATTAAGGGCTCAAGTTTTCAGAATAATTTTCTTTTGTCATCATGAACAATATTTTCACAGTACCGTTAATAAAAAAAATTGTTCGTTTTTTTTGGCCCAGTCTAGTATTTATATTATTTCGGATTGAAATATTTCAGAAATAACTGCTTATTATTTTTAATACTATTTTACATCTCTACATAATTTGAATGAAAATATATTGCAACTGATTCTCCACAGCGGCTAAATAAACTCTTCTAGAATCAGATATTACTTTAACTCAAGTACATTTGATTATCATATATTTTTGTTTCTACTTTCCTTTTATTTTTCTCTTGTGATTTTTGCTTGGCCTATTTGCATATTGGATACCGATATTGTAGTCAAATTTATTACATATACGAACCGTATTGCATAATATTCTACTCCAATGTTTTATTTATCAAAGTGATTGTAACGATATTTTCTGAATTATTGTATCAGAATATATGATCAGTTAACTGAAAAAGAAAAGAATATTTAGTTTAACCGAAAATATAAATATAAAGGTTTGTTTTTCAGCCTAAAAAGCTCGTGCTCTTTAACATTCTAAAAGAACATAGCTTCTCTAGTTATAGTATCATCATCATCATCATCTCAGCCCATATATGTTCCACTGTTGGGCTCGGGCCTCTTCCGTAATGGGAAGGAAATTAATCTACTATACCGCGCTGGTCAGACGTGTTGGTATAGGGTTTTGTTGGTGGTGAATTGTATTCTTACTCCGTCACCACACGGATAGTAATAGTATAATGTTGGTATAATACTAGCTTTGAATATTATCCAATAATGACTATTTTTATAATACAGTAAGTACTAGCTTGGAACACGATTTGCGTTATTTAGTAATACGGTTGACTTGATGGGTGGTAACTAACTTGAAGCTGAAACCACCTAATATTCCCTGTTTAGATGGATATTCACAAAATACAAGGCGTTAGTTAATTTGTACTATGCACGTGTCATAAAAAATCGCTCTTAACTGGTTAATTAACATGCTCTGGTCAATAGCATTCAAGAAGCGTGCGGTACAGTAGTCGACAATAACGCTTATGTCGACGATGTCTTGTGTCGTTATTATATCATCTTCACATGTCTCGAAATCCATTATCATTTCATTCACACTCACCATACATTTGTCACATTTGCGTCGCAGTTCTGAGATGAATAGTGACCTACTTAATACTGCTGAAATACTTATTACTTTAAATAATATGAACGGGTAACACAATATTTTGGAGTGAGAGGTCTTTTGATCTTTTGAACTCCCTCGTGCACTACACAAGTCCATAATACACATTACTGTTTATTGACTACACTTGTTATTATTTTTTAAAACCTTGTTCATTTTTTTTTCCTACTGGATTAAATACTCTTTTATTTGTAATTTTTGCAGTCTGTGATCTAAACACACCCAGCCCACTCCATCCGGGACGATGGAAGGGCGGCGTGCGGTCCCATAATCCACCGTGTTCCCCTTCCCATCGCCATTAGACCGACCACTGGTATTGATTTCTTGACATCCATTGCTAGCTCGGCGGGTTCCCCTTTCGGGTATCGTCTCCATCGATGCCTCGGCAGAAAAATACTGTGTTAACGAGGCGTCGCCCTCACACCGTTGACCTCTCTACGGGTGGCAGAATAATCCCCAATCTATCTACCGGTGACATCAGCTAGGAGGCATCACGCGCAGATATTCACGCCTACGCCATCTGAAGGGTCGGTGGTGGAGTGTGTCAGCGTGGAGAACCTCCTTTCAGATACGCTCCGCCGTCTCCTTCTGCGAGGCAATCGTATCATTTCCTAATACGGTCGAGCATTGTCTTAGCGGTGGTCGGCAACGTCAAGTCGGCAGCATCATGTCGGCGCCGATCCTCGTCGCAATTGTAGTGGTAGCAAGGCGGTCTCCTCTCTCTCCTCGCAACCGTGTACAAGTTGCCGAAGTACCATATCCCGCACGCAAGACCTGTACCAGTTGGAGGCAGGGGATTTCCTGCCACCACTCCAACCAATTTGTCAGTACCAGCCAGATGGTCTCCATGTTCCGAATACAAAACAGGATGAATCTTATATTGACGTCACGCTTACAAGCGCAGACGTCTGCTTGTATAGGTGACGCGTCCTCCCGGACGTATCGTGTAGATGATCATCCCCTGATCATGTACGAATTTGAACCGAGACTGATACAAGATCCTCATAGTTGGAGTTACAACTTTAATATTAATGTAAAGGAGCAAAACGCGACATCCTTCTTGCCTAAAACCATGGAGCGGACGTTGTCTAAAGCGCACCACGTGGAGATATTTCAGCTTTATGCCCCACTGGATTTAAGTCCAAAGACATAAGATGGACCTAAAGAATAAAATACCAAATAAATGATGATAAATAGTATTTTTATTCTTTCACCATACTTATTGAAACTGTATATTCTATATTTTATTGCATTAGCAATTGTATCTTTTTTCGGTTCGAGATATAACTATTGAAGATAAATAAGTTGTCGTCGTTAAAGCGATTGGATTATTATTTGATTGTTATATCATAAAACAACATGATTTCTTTTTATCCTCCACATTTGTTGATGTAATTGAGTCGTTAGTTCTAACATATATTATAATTATGTCTTGTATTTAACTATTATAAAAATAAAAGCTTATTTTTTGTATGGCTTTTTTTTGTGGCAAGTAGTCTAGACAATCACGGCCCAATTTATACGGGGTGATGGAAAGGAGGCGCATGGCCTCATAGACTG
The DNA here is from genome assembly GCA_905163515.2 of Lymantria monacha. Lineage (NCBI taxonomy): Eukaryota > Metazoa > Arthropoda > Insecta > Lepidoptera > Erebidae > Lymantria > Lymantria monacha. The sequence continues at coordinate 17,871,872 of LR991096.1, forward strand.
CCATTTCCATTGCGCTAATTACTTATAGTGTTTCTTTTCCTCTTTCTTGACCTCGGTGGCTAGTTCAGCTATTTACGCCTTCAGGTAGGTACTGCCCCTATCGACGGCTCGGAAACAAACAACAATATTGTTGCCCTCATGCGGTTAGATTCTATAAGGACGGTGGAGTAATTCTCAGTCCATCCATTCGTTCACACGAATGACCTTAGGTCAGAAACTATTGTTTTTTTTTTTAAATTCTTTTAATGTCAAATAAATCTATATATAAAATATCTATATATATACAAGGAAGTGGACGAAAAATAGAATACATATTGCGTTGACCTTGAATAATGGGGAATAAAAGAAGAATGATAATGAAGTACTGGAGAGTATTTTAATTTTGTTATCTAAAGACACACTAAAAATGAATATTACAAAAATCAGTCTTTCTGAAGATATATTTATACTTCAGATGGGTTTAAAAAGGCGGTAAATTTTGCTGTGATATTTTTTACCCTACAGCACAAATCAAATTAGTTATATTTAACGGGGTCTCGCAGTTATACGGATTAGTCAAGGCAGGGCTGTTTTTATACGGATGGTTCTACGTGGCTTATTCTAAATTGAGTTCCATCAAAGTTGATAATTCTTGCACTGAAAAGTAATATCGCCAATGTTGTGTAAGATATTCTACACTGGAATATGTACGTTAACCTTTACACAAGAGAAACCCAACATTAAAGGTAGTGTAGTTTGTTGAATGAATAAAAATATAGCTTTCTATTTATCTCTGTTACACTTGATTTTTACGCAGGTAAATTAATTTCATTCATTTAAATAAATAAATAAATAAATGCAAGTGGTAAAGTTTGTACTAGAAGAAAAAAATATTAACCTATTGTTTTTAAATTAAATACAAATAATCTGAAGATTGTTTTTAACGAAGCAAAAATTACTATACACCTTTTGCGCATTGTGGTGTAGAAATAATCTACACGCGCCTCGGGAACATCCCCGAAGCGCTACAGAAGTTGGGTAGCCCCAACAACACCCGAACGCGTTGTTTTCTTGGATACGGAGGGCATTATAAGAGTTTTGAGTATATCTAGCCCACACGCTGCATGTGTAAAATGATGTACAGTAGGTTCTAAACAGTGTAATTTTCACCTGTTTTGTACATCGTGCAAAGCTGCGAGCTATTATGTTCGCTCTCACTCACAGTGTTCTTCATTCAGTTTCGAAGTCCTCATTGTTCTTGAGACCAGGAGCCAATATATGCTCTAAATATTTATATTTGAAAAGTCTTTTTAAATTATCTACTCGGAGGCGTAATGATGGTATTTTTTGAGGACTTTGGCCCCCTAGTCTCAATGACTCATAGCATAGTTCTCACAAATCGTTATGAGATGCCGCAGTCTACACGGTGACGCATTCAGTAGCGCCATATCATCGGCGTAGGTTATGTTATTAATACACACTCCATCAATGTGACATCCAGCCTTGGTGCTACTGAGCTTGCTAATTATCTCATTAATATATAGATTGAAAAGAGTAGGTGAGATGAACCTCCCCTGCATCACCCCACATTCCAACCTATAGGACTGCGCAAGAGCTCCTGCTCATCTCACATTGTTGATCTGATCGCCGTTTTAGTATTTTAATACATTTATAAAAGCAACAGGGACCAGAGCCTGTTCCAGCTTCAACAATAAGATGTCGTAGGAAACCAGGTCGAAGGCTTTGGAAAGATCGAGAAAGCAGCAATACACACGTATCTTACGCCTGGTATAGTAGTTGACAGCATATTTAAAACACAGTATAGCACTTTCCGTTAATAATCCTGGCTTAAAACCGAATTGATTATCACATGAAAGTGTATGTTTGTTCAACTGCGTATTAAACATGCTATCAAATACCTTCGCTATTATTGTAGCTAATGATATTGGCCTATAGTTTGATTTATCTGCTAAATCGCCAGATTTATTTTTTACTATAGGTACTACCACCGTACGCTATAGGTATATCTGAAGGTATGTAGCTATGAGACGCACACAACGAATGCGGCAATTTTAGTACCCTAGGCATATGGGACCCCGCATATCGAAGATGCTCAATGCTGAGGTTGTCTTGCCTCGGAGATTTGCCCCTGGTTCTAGAATTTATTGTATGAGTAATCTCTTTAGAGTTAAATTTTACCCCCGGTCTCATGCCAGCCTCGTCATCAACCACCATATGAGATGGTCCCAAGGGTGACCTCATATAGAAATAGTCCTTGAAGAGGTTGGCAATCTCTTTGGACTCCGACACGCCGTTGACGCTCGCGGGCAGCGCAGAATTATACTATAATTTATTGGTGTTTTTCCAGAATACAAGAAAATCTTATTTTGAATTATGACTAAAGTTAATATATTCTATAGTATTCTAAAAAAAACTAGACGCTTAAAAATATTAAAATCGGCGTAATCCAATTTCTGTATAGTTACTGATGCATTCTGAAGAACTATGTTATTTTAAACTCTATTCTAGTCATATATCAGGGTTCGGGACAGCGTTGATCGATGTCCTAATATCCGATACGTCCCAATGCAAGATGTCTTCTGTAACACATGATATTTCAAAATATGCGTTAGTAGTAGTGATTTATTATTTTGAATCATATGTACTATTGTACATTATGTAATTATATTTAATTACCGTTAAAAATAGCTCCACAGTGAGAAAAAGAAATTTGAAAGTAGACTCATGGCAAACCTTGAGCAGGATATAGCATCCTGTCACTTACTTATTACGTAAATTACTCTCCTATTAAGAAAGATACACGAACAGTGAGACATGAAAAGGGTGGAAAGTAAAAAACATAATTAATATTGCTATTGGGTTTTGTATTGGTAGACAGCGGTTTAGCTATACCCTTGGTATTGCAAAAGTCCAGGGGCGGCAATGGCACTTACCATCAGGTGTGCTGCTTAATCGTTTGTCACCATACGACATAAAAAAAATGGCGAGAAAAAATCTTCAACGGTTCTTTTCAAATCATGCGCAAATACTATTCTTGAAATTCGACCCTTTGGGGATATATTTCTCCTCCTTATGGGTTTAAAACAAGAGCTAAATTTGGCTGTAATACTTTTCCTGTTTCAAATAATCACTGATAGAATGGATGGAGCAGCGGCACAGAGTCCTCTCTTTCCGGCTGCCGCAGGTCTTGTCGGGGCACGGTTGCTTCGGCAAGTACCTACAAACGGTCGCAAGGAGGGAGTTGACTCCGTCCTGCCAGCAGTGCGGCAGTGACGAGGACACGGCGCAGCATACGCTCGAGGTCTGTACGACCTGGGCTCAGCAGCGCCGTGACATCGTTGCTGTCATTGGTGCCGACCTGACGCTGCCGGCCGTCGTAAAAGCAATGGTCAACAGCGTCAGGAACTGGGACGTGGTCCGAGATGTGTCCGGTGCAAGAAGCCTCGCAGATGGCGGTGGCGGAACGGGTCCGGGAGGATTCCCTCCACGCGGACTCGGGCCGCCGCCGTCGCCTTGGGCGGTGCAGGCGCGAATATCTGCGCCTGATACCGCCCTAGCCGAGGCATCAGGTGATAGGACTTGGAATTAGTCCGGTCGCCTGAAGTGAGGCCACCGCGTGAGGGCAATGTCAGGTCATCAACTTGAGAGGAACCCGTGAAGGTAAACCGACGGGCGGGCCTCCGAAGACAAAGATCGAATTCCGGTGGCTCACTCGCACGGCGAAGAGAGAGGAATTGGGCATTGGGCATAGTCTATGTGATCGCTCGCCGTCTCTTTTGTCGCCATGGACTGATTTTTTGGGGCGGGACCATATCATAGCCCACTGCAAAAAAAAAGTTCGCTATTTCTTGCAACGAGGGTAATACTGCGAATATTGTGTACAAAGAGGTTTTGCACCGACATTTTTTTTTGGAACAGGCTATTGTATTGTGTAACGATGGCGCGGATCCTATAACCTGCCGTACACGTACCTCTTTATGACATACATCCTTCCACTAACTTCTTCAAATAGAAGGTAAGGAGCGATTTTTATTAAATTTGTAACTTTAACGTTAACAGAATTAAAAATATTAACTGCCCATAAAATCGCTAGATATTTGCTACGAGTGACAACTCCTCAGAAGAATCCAAGGGAATTTTGCTAGTGCCCAAGATACACCTGCCCGATGGCTGAAAGCAGCAGCAGATGCCAGCGATTGGGCACTCGGGGAGGTTTCTGGCATAGTTCCCCATGTGGATGGACTGGGGATTAATCCGCCACCACAAGAGAATCCAACCGCGTGAGGCCAACGCGCCAGTAATACAACACAATTGTTTGTTGTCGCGGTGTCGATAAAGATGATAACTGAAGGAGCAATTCACCGGGCCAGCCACGGATGTCCAGGATGCAGAGCCGGTCATCGGTCCAATAGTGATGGGGAGGGAAAGCGGTGGGTTTATGGGGTCGCAAAACACCTTGCCGTTACTCCGAACGGCATGGCAGGGTGTGCTCTGACTATATCCTGCCAAAAAAAAGTTCTACTGAACTTATATACGACGCACTATGGGGAAAGAACCTTGTCCAAGTGAGAAAACTTAGCCTCTTACACTACGTAGGTCAGAGGGTTACCGTAGGCTTTTATTACGAGTTTTATTCCTCATAGACCGATATAGGTACCGACCTGATTTACTTTATAGGTACTCAATAATGTGTATAGGTATTTTCATATGTGACGTCCATAGTTTTCACAATAGTTTTCATAGATTAGAAGTATTTAGAAAACAATACATCATTCCAGAAGATTGTAATAACAAAAACATTACTCAAATAAAACACGCTGTTGGCGTAAACGATGTTTTTTCTGACATTCTGAGAAAAATAGTCCTACAAATGTAGCGAACCATTCATTTATTGTAGTATACTCAGTTCGCTTTGCGCAGTTGTATTTTTTTTACGCAATATTATAAGCTTGCTATCTATTTTAACATTAAAACATTTCACTTGTACTTAAATAATTTCGATACAATATATTTTTTATTGCCTGATGATATGTGGTAAACGCCGCTGATGGACCTTTATAATATCAGGCTCATAATCGGACCATTAGTTATTATAAAGATGGAGTTTGGGCCTCTCCAGACGTCGATTTTCTGTAAGACTATGTGATGCTATTTTCGACAAACCGGTCCATATATTATTCCATACATTTATATGTTTATTGCGTCAACCTCTCCCCACTCATTCTTTCTACGTGTCCTAACTCACGTCAGCATACCAACGCTCTCTTATAACATTATTCCTAATTTTATCTTACAGACTTACACACACACGTTACGAAGAGGTCTCAGGCTCTACAGTATTTATTCAACTTTCATGTCTTTCCCGCCAAATCCAACGTTCACTGCCACGATTACTATTTAGTCAAGAATAATAATACATGCCTTCTTTAATATAGCATTGTATACGTGCTCATAGATGATATTTAGTAATAGGAAATATCTATTACGTATATAAGATTTACGAAGAATACAGGCAGAAACTAATCACTTAAAAGGATACTAAGAGGATCTATTGAAAATATAAATATCTCATTTCTAATTAAATTTGTTATGCGTTCCAAGATAATTAAATATTTTTCCAAGAATTTCCTAGGTATTGAACCTATTTGTCATCAAGTTTACAAGTTTACATAGTCATACCACTGAAAAAGTACTCGGCCAGATGTGTTTTTACTTCTGTGATTCTGATCTGTCATTATCACTTTAAGTAACCAAAACTAAATGAATTTACTCGCGTTTTTACTTCTGTGTCTATATTATCACTTTAAGTAACCAAAACTAAATGAATTTACTCTAAGTACCCTTGTCTTATTTATTTAAACGACATTGATAAAACTTAGCATCATTCTTCCATTAGAACGACGTAGGCATCCTTAAGGCTGTGATCCATATTATTAACTCCACTTTTTCATGGGTTTCCATAGTGATTAGTGCCCTTAATCTGGTAGTGCTGAATCCATAGACAAAGGTTGTTATCACTTTCATTTACATAGCATATTATAATCAATTTTAATAATAAACTGAGCGCAGATATTATGTTTATAGTTGCCGAAAAAAGAGTATAATTAGCTTACTGCTATTGGTTACGATAAATAACTATTGACTTTTTAAAAATGACACACTGTATATTATACAATACGATGCCCACACATACCAATGCAATTTCAATCTTGTGGTGAATGCACTGAAGATTATTCTAGCCAAGGCACATTATGCCGCTCATTTCGGCCACTGTTATTGCAAATGAGCTCTGTGGCGCTTCTGGAGAAATGCATTGGCATGAATGTAGAAATATGTAGGTTCGCGATTGCGAGACTTAATTCCAACAAGTGGTTATTGTAATAATGTTCTTATGTGTATTCATCAGAGAATATAAATATTTGAAATTGGGGTCATTTTCACAAACTCTTTAAAACCAGCCAAGTTCTAATTATTTCAATATTATTTAAGTTTAATTTAATTTTTAATTTCAAAATAATAAGCATGATGATTGTCTTCTCTCTGATTCTCTGACTGACTGATTCTTGATATATGTAATTCTTTAATTAGGAATTAAATGGTTAATCAGAATAAAGTAGGATAAAATGATTATAAAAAACATTGAAATGAATAGAGATTTTCAATGAATTAAGTGTATAAGATAAATTGGCTAAGTGTATAAGATAATTGGTGTATAAGATAAAAGAGCAATTGGCTGTGTTTACTGATACACCAATCAGAGCAAAATTGAGCGTCTGACGTCATTCATAAGTAAATTCCACTGTGCTACCTCAATTTTTGGTCTGATTATGAGTTTTAATTATTTTCTTGGGGCATATAGTTAGTTTATTTGTTGTTTATGCCTGTTTTTTGTGGGAGCAATATACAATCCAAGGATCATCAATATTGGAAAAATTTACCGAAAAGCTATTTAATAATATTAGGAGAGTTTCTGGCCATAAAGACATCGTTGTTCATCTGAATTTCCAAACATGAAATCTTCCTTTTAAGTATATTTGTTATTAATCTTCAATGCTAAGTTTAATTCAACCTAGGCAAACCTTTTATCAACCTCATATACGAATAACGTATATCATGGGTTGTTTTTGATATTAACGGACAGAATATTCGTAGCTAAGAGGCATACTACTTTTAACGCCCTAAACATCACATCAGTTGTCCTTTTTTGTATTTATATTTTAATCTAATCAGACTAATTTATTTCAGATTTTCACGACTGCCATGTAGAGATGATGTTATAACTTATGTGCAAGTTAAAAAAGAAGAAAAATATACACTATAAAACATAAAATTTGCCTGGAGTATAAAGTACATTCACAATTATATACAGGTAAAAGGTAACATTTGTTCACTGCCTGCACACTTGTGTTAGTGCTTGAAGAGGCTGCCAGCATGTCATAGCTCTCCTTTTGTGGGCTCACCACAGGAGCGAATAATCATTATATATATATGATAAGATAAATAATATAAAAAATATGTCCTAATATCCAAAAACTATTCAATGTTGGCTGAATAATTTAAGAACATTTGTGAAGATAGCATTGTTGAGATTATAAAGCCTACGAGTCAAAAAAAATTGTCAAGTATTTAACAAATGTATTTGCTTATTGTATTTGAGTGGACTGGTGTTTTTTTTTTGTGTTTCAGATTGCAATTTGTATGATACAAATAAAAATCTAAGTTCATATTGTGTAACATTTAACGAACAATATGTGTCTGATCACCTAGAAAATGTAATTTCATTTATTTAAGTCCCATGTATTATATAAAAGTATAGAGTGGTAAATAAAGATACAGAAAAGTTGTTTGAATATACACGGTGACATTTATGTCGTCTTACAAAAGCAGTTTAGTTAACGTATCCAGTATCTACTATTCATTCGTAAAAAAATATTTACTGGAATATTTTTTACTAAAAATTATTATAAATAATTACTAATTAAAATAGTAAGAGAACAGCATGTAGCGAGCGGTAGGCTACCTACTCGACATAACTTACGTACTGTGTAGGTACTACCTAGGCTTAGGTACGCATTGGAATAGCAGTACACGTGTACTTCGTAGCTGTGATTGGCTAACGTAATTACGTGAGCCAATCATTATCATGCGGAATGTCATATGACTTCTATTGTTTAAAATGTAAACATTATAACCAGGTTGTTACAAAATATTAAATTAAATTTATTTTATTTTGTTTTTTTTTATCACTACTACTATTGAACAAATAAATATATTAGATATGTTTCTTTTGTCAGATACTTTGAATGTGTTTCATTAATTAAGTTATTTTATTTATTAACTAGCTGATGCCCGCAACTTCGTCCGCGTGACATTCAGTTTTACTACGCATCCCTGTTTGAAAATTAAAAACATGTGCATGTGCCAAGTATTTCCGGTAGCTACTTTGCCATTTTCATGACGGATCCTCCTTGCTATCTCTAATTTTCATTAAAACATCGGCACATTCTTGAGCATAGGAATGGTCGCTATAGCTCTGCTCGCATGTTGATGGTTAGGGTCAGCTTTTCTACTTGAGGCTATAGATAAGAATTCTTCAGTGAAACATTGATCTCAACGGCTCTAGTTCCTCGAGTTTTAACAGGAAAGATTTACCGAAAATCCCTAAAGAAAAGCATCATTGGCTTTTCATTACTATGAACATCTCGTAGTGCTCGATCCACGACCTCTACTTAGACAGAAATCCTAAAACACTAATACTGATAGAGCCACAATGTTGACAGTATTTTGTCTACAGCCACGGGCCGGTTTGACTGGGGTAGTACCCCACTTTTGCAGAAAATTAATATCTGAGCAGTGGCAATGTGTTATTTTCGGTTCGTTTAGGAGCGAGAGAGTCAGAAATCGAACTTTGGTGGGTTTTGGTTGATAGACAACAGTCTAGTTGTACCCTTGGAATTACAAAGTATCATGAGGAGTAGTAACATATACCATCAGTTGTGCTGATTGCTCGTTTACCACCGTAAACAATAAAACAAAAACACTTTAAATTTGTCGCAGTTGTGTGTGATTGAACATCTCGCTGTTTTATTGCTCTTTAAATCGATTGGGTTTTAAACACTGTGCAAGCTGTTTCACTGCCAGGAAGCAATGCTGCTGCGTTTTCTGACAAAGCCATTGCCAAAGCTATTTTATGCTGTCTCCTGATTTTGATAAGATTGCTCTGCTCAGATAAGTCTTTCCGCGTAAAATAGCGTCCTAAACTCGTCGCAATCATCGGTGTCGACCTGTCGCAGCCGACCTATCGCTGCCAATCTAGTGCTGCCGACTATCATTAAGACGATGCTCGATAGCGTCAGCAACTGCGACTCGGTCGCGGCCTTTCGGTGAAACACTCGTCTCACAGAAAGAGCCGGCTGCTGGGGCGTGTCGCACTCTCCACACTGACATACTCTGCCGCTGCAACACAACGCGCATAAGAGCAGCATACGCGAGTACCTGCGCCTGATGCTACCCTAATGGAGGTCATGGGTGGATGGATCAGAGATTAATCAGCCACCAGAAGAGAGGCTGGACGCGTAAAGGCAATGCAACTCTGTTGTTTGTCGTGGCGATGAAGACGATACCTGAAAGGATAACTCACCAGGCTGGCCACGGATGTCACGAAAGCGACGCGAGAGGCCGGCCTGATGGCGATGGGAAGGAAACACGGTGGATTATGTGGCCACACGATGTCCTTTTACTGCCCCGGATGGAATGGGCGGAGTTTGTCCAGACCATAGCCTACCAAACAAAAACAAAAAAGGGTGCACTGTGCCTACTCGCCCCAAAGTAGCGTCTTACCTTATTTTATTGTAGGCTATAGTCTGGACGCACGCCAACCGTTCCGCCCGGGGCGACCCTCTCCATCCCCATTTGGCCGGCCACTTGTAACGCTTCCTTGACATCCGTGGCCAGCCTGGCGAGTAGCATCTTACCTAAGAAAGTACGTTTTGTACGTTCTAAGAGGTGGAGCTTTCCTTTTTTTTTGTGTATGAAATAGTTGTTAATCAACAAGAGAGAAAACATTACACAGACTGTTGGGTAAGCGCTAAGGGCTTTCAACCCATGTACCCTTACTAAGTTCAATAAGTTAATGAAGTCACTTTAGAAAATAAAACGAAAGAATGATTTAAAAAAAAATATAGAGCCATGTATTGTTAATTTAACAAACTAAATAAATCATACATTTTATTACTTTATAACTAAACTATATATTAGCAACAAATTCTTTTTTTTTGCATCATAAAATGTTTTAATAGTTATTTGGACTACCTGATCAACGTTATATAGCATGTCAACTTCCCTCCTACTTTAGAGGAGGCTTGAGCCCAGCAGTGGGGGTATATATGAGCTGACTGATGAAACTACCATATATTAAGTAATAAAAATATTTTTCCACATCACAGATAAATAGATATAAGATAAGATTCTTATCTTATCTATAAGATAATATAATAAGATAGATGTAAGAGTAACAATAGGTAATGATGTACTAGAGCAAGTGGATGAATTTGTATATCTTGGATGTGGATTTAGCCGAGATGGAAGGTACACCACTGATATAGAGCGAAGAGTGAATGCGGGAAATAGAGTGAACGGAGCGTTGGGGCAACTTCTCGGTAGCCACCACCTCAGCCAGAAGGCACGTGTAGCAATACATAACGCAGTGCTTGTTCCAACATTACTGTATGGAAGCGAGAGTTGGGTATGCAGAAAAGAGTATGAAAGTAAAATTAATGCGGTCGAAATGCGATCTCTGCGGAAAATCTGTGGAGTAAGGCTGACCGACCGCATTCGTAACGACGACGTAAGAGAGCGAGTAGGTATGAAAGAGAGTATTGGTGTAAAGATGCGAAAGGGAATGCTCCGATGGTTCGGACATGTGGAAAGAATGCCGAACGAACGTCTGGTTAAGAAGATATACAATGCGAAAGTGGAAGGATGTAGGTACCGGGGGAGACCGAGACTAACCTACCTAGACCAGATCGGTCATGTACTGAAGGAAAGTGGACTCAAGAGTCTCCGAAACCGGCGAGCGTGTATGAAGAGAATTATGAATGTTGAGGAAGCGAGTGAAGTATGCAAAGATAGAGTTCTCTGGCACTCTGTTCTCTGTGCCTACCCTGCAAGGGATATGGCGTGATGATATGTATGTATGTGTACAGATAAATTAAATAATTATTTTGAATTAACCCTTCTAGTGACACAAAAGATGAGCATCGATTTTAAAAACTTAAATGATCATAACTTTTTTTTGCTGACATCAGATTACAATGAAACAAAGATTAGTCTTTGTTTCATTGTAATGTTGCTCTGAGTTGGCTTAATCTACTTGTGAAAACTGCACAACAATCCGTTCAGTTACTTTGGAGATTAGCGAATACACACATACCTACAGACATACAGACAGACAAAAAATTCCAAAAAATGTTTTTTCTGTTAGTGTTTTCTTAGTGCTTAGACTCATTTTTTAATAAATTTATGCAATGTACAAACACGGGGTTTCTACTGATTTATTATATGTATAAATATAGATAAGTAGGCAGCTACTTATATATAGTTTTTTGACTGAAGTTGAATACTAAATCGTTTGAAGTTGGAGATAGACGACCGTGACAGACATTAGATACTTCAGGTAGTCCAATATACCTACTAGATACTTTAGTATATGCCCATCCACATCTACACGCACAGTCCCACGAAGATTTCGTATTTGCAACGTAAATTTCTACGGTCTAAAAACCTATATTTGAGAGTGGTTGTTACGCAACTTTAAATCGATATAGATCCTAAAGGTCAGTCGAATCGAAAAATGTTGAGAAAAGTCCAAGAATTATTTTTAAATACCTATTCAACGATACCCCACTTGACATAGTTTGTTGACTTTAATTTTTTTCATTTTTACAGTATGGCGTCCAGTAGTTGCCATATTGAATTTTCACTAACGTTATGTCTTTAGTGACACTCGCCGGACTAAGAGGAATCGATTAACGTGTGAATCATAAAAATCAGCCCAGGCGTTTGGTCTGTATAGTGCTTCAAAGAAACATCCATACAATCATACATAGACTGTTAAACACAACATCACTCCTTTGCGTCGCGCAGTCCGATAAAAAACACGACGACGTTGCGCGGGTCAGCTAGTTTAAAATAAAACAATTTTTACGGATTCTGTAGCATTTGTATTTCATTTTAAATTTTCCGTCGTTTTGAGCACTTTATAGCGTTCGTAGTCACGGGGGTCTGTCCTCTCGTAAATAGTTATATTTCCAACAAAAACTTAAGCGTAATTTAATTAAATTTTGAATTTTACATTACACGCAATTTATATTAAAACTAGTTGTTTATAACATGATCGTGCTATATCTATTCAAATCAAATCAATTATTATGCATAATAAGGGCACTTACATATTGTCAATTTTACATCTCTCTTAAATCAATTCAAATTAATCTACCACCTGTTCGGAAAACGATCACAAACTGAGAAGATCCGGCGAGAACCTCAGTGGATACGTCATTTCTTGTTTGTGTTTATTTATGTGGGACTCGCCCGCCACTACGCGATTGGAATACCCATTGTGTGATTGAAATACATACCTAATCACAGCGGCCACTGCCGCACTTTTACGGGATACCGGAGAAATCGTCTGATGACATTAGACGTCCTCACAAAATGAGGCCATCGACGAACAGCACCTGTCGCTCCAAGCATCTTGGAAACGACGATTGGCAACGACAGGTACATTTCAAATCTCGACTGATCATGGCGCAGGCATCCCCAGAGGATACTTCCAGTAGGCTGCCTATCGGCGCCTCGTTAGTCGTCAACTCCATACACATCAGTATCCAGGCCCATATGAAGTATTTGGGTCTGGTGCTCGACGGGCGTTGGTGGTTCCGGGAGCATTTCCGCAGGATTGCTCCCCGGCTGGTCGGCGCGGCGTCCGCCCTATCGCGGCTCATGCCGAATGTGGGCGGACCCAGTTTTGAGGGCCGACGGCTGTATGCGGGGGTGATCCGCTCAATGGCCATATACGGCGCACCCGTGTGGGCGAGGGCTCTGAACGTCCAGCTCAGGGTTGTTCTGTGGAGACCACAGAGAGCCATGGCGGTCAGAGCCATTCTCGCGTACCACACGGTGTCGACAGAGGCGGCATGCCTATTGGCCGGGACACCCCCCCTGGGACCTAGAGGCGGAGATACTCTCCGACCTCTACCGGCGGGTAACATCAGTGCGCGACGTGGGGGCCCCATCGTCTAACAAGATAGCCACCTGGCGCGAGGACGCCCGCCAAGACGTCATCGCCCGTTGGGTTACGCGGCTGGAGAGGCCTAGACACGGTGTTGTTACCGTTGAGGCCCTCCGGCCCGTACTGATGGAGTGGATGGAGCGGCGGCACGGAGTCCTCTCCTTTCGGCTGGTGCAGGTATTGTCGGGGCACGGTTGCTTCGGCTTGTACCTGCACACGATCGCGTATAGAGAGTGGACTCCGTCCTGCCACCATTGCAGTAGTGACGAGGATACGGCGCAACATACGCTCGAGATATGTCCGAGCTGGGACGGGCAGCGCCGTGACCTCGTCGCTGTCATCGGTGACATGACGCTGCCGGCTGTCGTAAAGCGATGGTTGACAGCGTCAGGAACTGGGACGCGCTCGCTGCCTTCTGCGAGGCTGTCGTCTCGCAAAAGGAGGCGGCGGAACGAGTCCGGGAAAATTCTTGTGATCCGCGCCGCCATCAGCGGCCGGCGCAGGCGCGAATATCTGCGCCTGGTGCCGCCCTAACCGAGGCTTCGGGTGATCGGACCGGGGAATTACCCGGTCACCCGACGTGAGGCCACTACGTGAAGGCAACGCCCCGACGGCGCAAGCTGTCCGGGCGTCGACACGAGAGGAACCCGTAAGGGTAAACCGCCGGGCGGGCCACCGAAGACAAAGATCGGGTACCGGTGGTCCGCTCGTAAGGCGAAGAGAGGTGTTTGCAGGGTGGGTCAATGGGGTTGCGCGCCGCCTCTTTTGTCGCCCCGGATCGATTTGTCGGGGCGCGACCACATCCATGGTCCACCCTGCGGTAAAAAAAAAAAGAAAAAAATTTGGGATACTTCCAGTGTGTGGCGCGCATCATCAATTACTGCACCACAACCATGGCATCCTGTAACCTCTTTCCTTCCAATTTTATGCAGGTACTTACCGAAGGCCCCGTGTCCGGGTAGAACCTGCACCATCCTAAATACTAGACTGCTTTGCTTACTCGCGAGCCAGCGGTGGTGATGTGACGCAACCGCCTCCACAGTTCACCGCCATGCTACAAGGGACTCCAGGTCACCTTTTCACTGCCGCATGACTTTCCTTTGGGCCACTTATTATGCTCTGCCAATTTTTCTTACGGAGACTTAGTCGCCGTTGGCCCACGCTGTGGCGCGGAGCCGGTAAATTTCCGCCAGTGTCTCAGCCACTAAGTACCTGAACCACCATGCCATCTGTCTCTGCAGTCTCTGTCATATTTCTATGCAGCCTGGGTCATATGTTTGTATAGTCATATATTTTATCTATGTAATAGCTACTAACTTAAATGTGTTAATTTAGTAATATATTGTATTTGAAATAGAACAATTTTTACAGATTCATTCTATCGCGTTTGCACTTAATTTTTAATTGCCCAACGTTTCAAACATTTTACAGTGTTCATAGTCAGGCCAGGACCTATTTCTTTCATGATTATTAACGCTTAAAAATCAAACACAAACATGATAGATTATGCAAAAATAGTTTTATTTCAAATGTGTAATATTCGCGTAAACATCAAATATCATTAATATATTGTATTGAAATTATACTGGCGTACGCTAAATAAATATACCTATCTTATCCATTGTTACAGAAAAACGGTGGAATCAAAAACTGACCAGTCAAACAACCAGCAGTCCGACGTTTTTCTAGGTAAGTAGGAGCCTCGTAAACCATCACATGAGTGCTCCACTAGTACCACGTTCCAAATTCAATGTACCGATCGGCGATTTGCTCGTAACAATATATTTCCTTGAATTTAGGAGGGCTAATAATATCCTATTAATATTTAATGTACATATAATGAAATATTAAGTGGTAACGGACTGGCCACATCGTTTGACGAATGGATAACCGCTGGGGATGAAAAGTGCTCGAGTGGCGATCGCATCGTGGAGGACGCAGTGTGGGAAACAGCACCGACGACTTGATAAAAGTTGCTGGGAATCGTTGGAAGCACATCCAATGGCACAGGACTTACAGAGTTTTTTCACCGTGAGGTTTTTATTCTCGAGTTTTATATTCCGCGATCGAAATTACACTTAGTACGCACTGCGAATAAAATTTCGTACGATTTTTGACAGTTTAATTCAGTTCTCAGCTGAGACGCAAGATGGACAATCGAACTAAAGTTTTAATTTATCTAATACTAAGGCGGCGTAACATATGTATCAAAAGATGTCATGAACATTGGATTCACCCACTTATAGCATTGAGTAGGTCTCAATTTTTCTACACAAAATATCAAGAGTTGCGAAAATACAGCAATAAATTTTTCGGCTATTACAGAATGAATGAATGAATAATCATTCGATAACTTATTACAGTCCCAGGACATACCGCCATTTTGATTTAACTTACATGATACGTATTAGAATATAATGGAATATTATGTAGATTGATAGAAAATAGAGAAAAATAAATAGGTAGTAGATAGATAATTAGCTGCGTGGTAGCGGCTATGAATACTACCAACCCTTACTTTGCTCGTGGATGTAGTAAAAGACGACTAAGAGCCTATAACAACCTGGGCCAACTCCATCTGATGCCGTTTGGTCAATAATTACATTCCCGAGGAGGGTTGGCGTCTGGCAGGCGGCCGGTTATTAAACTATTGCCAAGTAATTGGGATACGAGTAGCAGAATGATGATGATAGAGAATATAGAATAGATAGAAATTAATATTCAGTCGTGGTACTTTTCATCAAACGTGTCCCACGGGGAAAGTTTCTTAACCATTAGCAAAATTAGTTGCTCCACATCAATGTAATTTTTTAATATCGTCTGCACAGCCGCTGATCGGCTTGAAGTATAAGTACGCGACATTCCTTCAACAGCACCGTGGCACGACTAAGTGAAACGCGCGAATGTTATTCCGCAGTGGGGACATAGCCATACTTACTACATACTGCACAGAATATTCGCGCAAAAATAAATCGCACCGCACCGTGTTGAATTTCCATCAAATCACAGATTTTTTTCCCGTGCGAATAATTTACCGCCGCTGCGGATACTTCTATAAGATTCAACGTGTTACAGAATTGCGAAAAAAATTCGCACTGTGAAAAATCGCTGTGTGAACAGACCCTTTTAGTGAAATATGATGGAGGTTTACGTTCAGCAGTGGATGGCAAATGGGCGAATTTCTAGTTAGATTAACTTGCACTTCATTTCAGAAAGATAATCAAATAAAACCAAAAATCATTTTTAATATTTCATTTTAATTGATGTTTCTCATGTGAAACTTTTATGGCACGCAATTATAATTAGTCATAAATAGACATATATTTTTTCCTATGTGTTATTGCTCTCTATAATTTATATAGGAAAAATTTTCTATATGTAGATTGTTTGTTTTTTGACTTACTAAAAATTTTCAATCGAAATATTTGTGTCGACTGCGATAATGACGTAATCTCGATCTTCTGAAACAGTAAGATATTCAGTATTACTATATTAAATGCTTACATTTGATTTATTTGGAAGAAGTATCACCATTAACCAAATTGAATAAATCTTAGACATCCAGCATGATGATCTAAGATTCACATTCTCATCATCATTCATCATCCAGACAGCAGGATAGAGCTTACATATAGTAATGAAACACGAGCTTTTTTTATTGCTGAGGGTGATAAACGAGCAAGCAGCACACCAGATGGTGAGTGTTACGGGTGGCACCCGTGGACCTTTACAATACCAGTGGTTCAGCTAGGCCGCTGCCTAGTAATGAAACCCAATATCCATGCAAAAAGTTGAGCTGCCGGCTCTCTTGCTCACCAAACGGATCGCAGCAGCACATTGCCTCTGCTCAGACGTCGATTTCCTACGAGAGTGCGGTAGTACCCCGAACGGACCGGCCCGTGACTGTAGACAGAAAACTGTTAACAGTGGGCCCTACCACTAATACAACGTATGACATACTTCAGCTAACAATTGGTTATCTCCATATCCAGAATAGACTCTGCTCTAAATGACGTAAGTTATATTCCAGCATGTTATTCGCTTAAACACAGATGGTAGGTAACTACCGTACCTTCTAGGACTGCACTATCATTTGTCACGAGATAGAATAATATGTCACTAGTTAATAAATGTTATTTGATTTAGTTATAAAAGGTCAAGCAGCTTTTATTTTTAATATTATTGTAGTGAACATCACTACTCTCTCCATTACTCCATCTTTGTATATTATCTCTACTCCATCTCTGTACTTTCAACCGTTAGTAGTTTCCTACCGCACTCGCAGTAGAGGAAGAAGTAGGACAAGAAGAATAACTTGAATAATGATGTTTACATTTGAAATATTAACTCCGTCCCAAAATAGTTTAAATCCATAATAAATACCTCTCATTAGTATTTAATGTATAATTTTTGACGTATACGCAAAGTTAACCTTAGTGATCAAGTCATTTTGCAGAAGAAAGCGGCGGAGCGAATCCAGGAGGATCTTCTCTACGAGGATTCGCGCCGCCACCGGCAACTGGGGAGACATAGGCGCGAACACCTGCGCCTCATGCCACCTTAGCTGAGGCAGCGGGTGACCTGATCGGGGACTAGTCTGGTCGCCCTTGGAGCGAGGCCAACACGTGAGGACGACGCCCTGACATCGAGATCCATTTTATGGGTTGAGATGATGCGGCGTCGACTCGATAGGATAGACCGCCGGGTGGGCCACTAAAGAAAAAGACCGCGTTCCAGTCACCCACCCGCTCGGCGCCGAGACGTCTGTTATTGTAGGGCGGGTCTACTGGGTCGTGCGCCGCTTCTCTGTCGCTCCGGACGGATTAGCGGGGCGTGACGTACCGAAGCCCGCCGCCAAAAAAAAGTGATGTCTTTTATTCTTAGCCGTTATTATGTATGTACATAATCATAATGTTATTACGTAATAACACAAATACTGTTTCATGTATGTAAATCCAGTAGATTTTTAAAATAGCGTCAAACTTGATTGCTTCATGTTTTATTTTTAAAATTCCTCAACTATACGTAATGTACGACGTATACATATACACATTAATATACTTACCTATTATAACTATTGTTCCTCCTATTACTCCTAATACTGTTCATATTATTCGCAATGAAATTACTACTTTGCACTTCCACACATAGTACTATTAATTCTTTATCACAGGATATGCTGCAACAAATAGCTTTTTTATTTAATCAATATTAATATTTTCCGTGTCCTTTATATCAATGTGTAATTTTATATTTAATAATATAATACTTTAGACAAAAATAAATTAATATAAACAAATACATAAAGAATGTTTGCCTAAATAAAATTATATCGGTAATATAGCGTAGATAGCTTAGAGTAATCAAAGTAATAAATTTAATAATTATTTTCTTATTTCTTTAATAGCCATCTCCATATTTAGTGTAACATACAAATATGTATGTATTATTAAACTTAGAAATGCTTATTGAATCGGGCAGGTGATAGATAGTTTCGTATATATTCGTATATCTACTACAAGCATCATATTGTATAGGTAGAGAGCTATTGACAATTATGCCCGAGCATAATTCAACATCTATATTAAAAAAATAGGGACGAAAATTAAAAAGGGTTAAAAGATGGAAAACAAAATAAAAAAAACTGGAAAGATAAAAGTGTGGTAGGAAACAGGGCTCTACGTTCATCTTTGATACTTCCTTCTCATCATTACAATGTCTTAATCAATTTTACCATAATCAATTTTAAATCATATTCCTTTTTAAAAATCAATAATTATAAGATTTAGTTGTACGAAGACTACTTACGATTCTTGGCCTAATAATAAATGACTTCCAATTGAAGATCCTGTTCCGTGGTCTAATGGAGAATTACTAGACCAATCTTCGCAGGTTTCATTACGTTTACCCATACTTGTAGCGCCATGCCAAATTTTTTTCTCTCTCCTAAAAATAAAAATAAAAGAAGAGAGAGTGACCATGTATAACGGACAGGGTGTCTCCAGACCATTGCCTGCCAAAAAGAGGCCTCTTCCTTAAAACACCACGTAGCGTGGTCACTTATCGACCCATAATTGCCACACAATGGCTAGCGGAGTAGCAATAACAGGCTGTAATATATCCCCCAGTACAGTGCTATTACCCATTTTCCTGCTTATCCCACAGCCAATTTTTACGACTCCTATAAGCCTGCGATAATAGTATTATTATCATCATTGTCTTCATTTTCCTTCACTTAGAGGTGTTATATTTATTTACCTATATATATATATATTTTAAACCCTAAACATAAAGTTAATTAATACTATGATATAAATGAAAAAAATCTTTAGAAATTTAAGGAATGTATCGATAGTCTTGCGTTCTATGAAGTTTATTCTTCCAGTGAATAATGAAACATATGCACACTTCATAGATCTGTTTCTATGTTTTTATGACTTATGTTTTCCCTATAGAACTATTACTAAAACCTTAAATAAAAAGGAAAAATGCATTTCACGAGGTATTAAAACCTGTGTAGTAAACGAAAAAAGGAACTATTAGAAAAAATCTACAGTAACCCTAATCAGAAAAGTAAGCTTGCTTATAAGACATAATCAGCAAGATTTAAAAAAATTGTTACGTTGACACAAAAAACGCAAAATAATTTTTATTTTATTAACATAAAATCAGCAGATAATAAGTCTAAAGCAACATGGTCTATAACCAACAAGTCGAAATTGAATATACGAAAAGAATCAATAACTGAAATTCGCATAAACGACAGCAAAGTTATGAATCCCACTAAAATAGCTAATCCCTTCAATGTTTTTTTTACTGACCCTTTATTACCGACAATAACATAGTGACATAAATAATTATAATAATGATGACATAAATAATTTAAATAATAATAACATAAATAATCCTAATATCACTGACGTAAATAATTTATAAAAAAAAATTGTAAATAATTTCAATATATCTAATTATTACCAATGCATCAACTCAATGTTCATGAATCCCACAATTCCACAGGACGGACTAAGAGAAATGAAAACACTAAAAAACACTAACAGTGTAGGCTATGATGTTATATGTAAGAGAGTCTTAAAATACGTTGCAGAAACAATAGCGCCAAACCTTAGCTATATTATTAACTTAAGCATGATATAGGGAATCTACCCCGAGAAGCTTAAAACTTTAATAATAATACTACTACCCAAAAAGAGCGCTAAGGCAGACTTAAAAAAACAATAGACCTATTGCATTAATACCTACCATATAAAAAAAATTAAATTTATTTATATACATTTCCCTATACTCATATTTAGAGAAGTACAAAATATTGACAAAAGAGCAGAATGGATTTCGTAGGGGTAAAAGCATTAATTTAGCAATTTATAACTTGTTAGAACCAATCATAAACAACATGGATAAAAGAATACCTATTTGCACCATATTTATAGACATGACAAAGGCCTTCGACTGCGTAGATCATAACATTCTCATTAAAAAAATGTATGCGTATGGAATAAGAGATAATGTACTACATCTAATACAATCACACCTAAATAACCGAAAACAAGTAATGGAATTCACTAAGACATGTCATAAAATGGCTAAAGAGCAAAAACACACATCTTAGCCCAAAATTGCTAAATACGGAATACCACAAGGCAGCGTATTAGGACCATTGATTTTCCTAATTTATATAAATGACCTTCCGAGACACGTATTCAAATTCAAATTCAAATTCAAAACATTTATTATGCATAAACCCTGCGAGGGCACTTACATATTGTCATTTTTTTACACTTAAAGTTAATCTAATAAACTACCACCGGATCGGAATGAGACCGCTACTGAGAAGATCCGGCAAGAAACTTAGTGCGTTTGTCTATTTATATTTTATCTGTTATTATAATTTTTTTCATTTTTTATATATAAAAAAAAATAGTACATGTTTATAATTTAATTAGCTTCAGTGCGATGACCTTCGAACGCAATAGTTAAAATACAATAAAGAAAGACCATGGCTGGACCGGATCCCACAAGCGGCACCCGATCACGAGTTAACTACTAGAGCAGCCATCACTCCCCTCAACCACCTTGGAGGGAAGGGAGAGACCCGCTCCACGCAGCTACCGCAAGCGGACTTTTCAGTGAGCATGACCAATACCATGATGTACTATAAATGCAAAAAAAGTCAAAATTCGTCAGGCAACACACGCTACGCTTTACAAGTATGTAAAATTATTAGAAAGAAATAGTAAATAACAGTTTAAAAAAAAATGTAATTGCTGAAAGAGGAGCTGCTCATAGCCAGTTTGAACTATCACTTAGATAATCTGAGATTTTATAATAACCTTTTTTACAGAGTCTGTTCTTGACAGCCCTTTTAAACTTGTTCACAGTCATATCTCGGATATCTTTTGGTAATTTATTATAGAAGCGTATACATTGCCCCATGAATGACCTATTAATTCTTTCAAGACGCGTACTGTGTACAACTAATTTGTCCTTATTCCGAGTATTCACACAATGAATGTCACAATATCTTTCAAAGTTACTGAAATTTTTTTTTACATACAAAACATTTTCGTATATATATTGTGATACAACAGTCAGAATATTCACCTCTTTGAATTTCTCTCGAAGTGAAACTCTTGGGCCTAGATTATAAATTGCGCGGACAGCCCTTTTTTGCAGAACAAAGATACTACTCAAATCCGCGGAGCATCCCCATAGCAATATGCCGTAAGACATAATACTATGAAAATAAGAGAAGTAAACTATTCTAGCTGTTTCAATATCGGTCAATACTCGAGTTTTTTTGACCGCATAAGCCGCTGAGCTAAGCCTGCTTGACAATTTTTCAATATGAGGGCCCCATTGGAGTCTAGCATCTATAGTGATGCCTAGAAAAACGGTTGATTCCACAAGGTCTAGAGCCACACCATCCATTTGAACATTGGTTCCCACTTGTCTTACATTAGGTGTGGTAAATTTAATACATTTTGTTTTGTTCTCATTAAGAACTAGATTATTTGTGTTGAACCAATGAACAACGTTAGACAGTGCGTTGTTCACATCGTCAAAATTAAGCATTTGTCTTTTAATTTTAAATAACAAAGATGTGTCATCTGCGAACAACACAATGTTTTGATTGTCTCCTATATAGTAGGGTAAGTCATTAATATATACAAGGAACAGAAATGGCCCCAGAATGGACCCTTGCGGAACGCCCATTTCAATAACAGAACCAGATGATCGTGCACCATTAATATCGACCCTCTGAATTCTGTTGCCTAGGTAAGAAATTAAAAGCTCAAGAGCGTTATTCCTGACCCCATAGTGATATAATTTTCTGATAAGGGTTTCGTGGTGCACAAAATCAAATGCCTTAGATAAATCGCAAAATATACCCAAGGCATCATGCGATTCCTCCCAGGCCGCAAAGATATTCTTTAACAATTCGACACCCGCATCAGTAGTAGAGGAATTCTTAGTGAAACCAAATTGATTTTTATGGAAAATACTATGTTTGTTAAAATGACTCAACATCTGATTAAGCAAAATTTTCTCAAATACTTTACTAAGTGTTGGTAGTATGGAAATAGGGCGAAAATTGTTAACATCTAACATACTACCAGATTTGTGCAAAGGAATTACTCTACTAAATTTCATGAGGTCAGGAAACGCACCTCGAGCTACACAACCATTAAACACACATGCCAGGTGGGGAGCAATAATAGATATTATAAAATTAACAGTCTTTACAGATAAGCCCCACAGATCTGCTGTCTTTTTAATATTAAGAGTTTTAAAAGACTTTAAAATATCATTCACACTGACATCTGAAAATTTAAAGGAAGTGTTACATTGCACAATGCATTGTTTAAGGAGCGATTCAGCTAAATTAGGAGATGACGCTAAAGATTTAGTCATTAGTACTGGCACATTTGTAAAATAGTTTTCAAATTCTGCCGCCACTTCGTTATCCGCTTTCACAATTTTATCACCTATTTTTAAATTAAAATCCTTTTTCCGTACAATTTTTCTACCGGTTTCACTATTTATCACTTTCCATGTCATTTTAATTATATCACTAGATTGTTTAATTTTGCTTCTCAGATAAATAGATTTAGCACAGGAACAGGCACGTTTAAATACTTTTGAATAATTCTTAACATATTGCAAAAATACTGGATTGTGGTTATAAGATTTTTCATCATAGAGTTCATATAACCTTTTTTTACTCTTGAAGATACCACAAGTAGCCCATTCACTAAAACCAGAAGGCACTCCAACTTTTAAAGTTTTGGGTTTAAATATTGTATTGAATTCAGTATTGAGTCAGTATGGTACGACACCCTATGGTATTGTTTGCTGACGATAGCATTGTAATAATAAAATGTGATGATCGTAATAAGTATGGGTTCTAAATAAATAATACCTTAAATTTGATAATTCAGTGGCTAACGAATAACAATTTAAAAATAAACCTTCAATAAATCAAAATTATACATTTCCATCAGAGATCAAATATTAGAGACATCAATTTACATTATCAAGGCGAAATAGTTAATTCAATTAATGTAATCAAATTTTCAGGTATACATATTGATAATCAATTATTGTGGAAAACACATTTAAATACGATGTGTATAAAAATGAACAAATCAGCCTTTGCTTTATATAAACTAACTAAAATAGTTTCATTCAATAAATTACCAGATAATATTAAAAAATTAAATATAGCACAATTTATAAAATGTATGAACAAGTTTTTGGTAGGAAAATGTTATTATATAATTAATGATTTTCTAATAGATAATATTGACAAAGTCACTTTACTGAAATTTCCACTAAATTATTATAGTTAATATATTTTATAACATTGGATTAAATATTTGCACACCTTATTGTTGCAAAATAAAAAGATACCTACTTACCTTACTTACTAACCTCATTCTGTAACAAGATTTTGTACTTGCCTATATTGCAAATAAAAAAAATTGATTTGATTTGATGTGAATTTCATTGTTTCTTTCTTATCCTTAAACGTTTTATAAAATGTAAAAGCACATATATGCGATATGACCTTTTAGATTTTAGTGTAGTTTCTGTATGGTGGCTACAAACATTACAAGCCCTTACAATATTCGTGGGTGTCATAAAATATGAATAAAAGATTTATATTGACTTGGGTTAATTCTATCTGATGCCATTTGGTCAACAATTACATTCTCAAGGGAGGTTAACATCAGGCAAGCAGCCTAAGAGTAGGGAATACACCAGACATACTGCGTTAACTCTAAGTAACTACTATTGGGATAAGAAGAGAATAATGATGATGACATGGCACGTGTATCAGTTATCACTGTGTATAAGTATTGCTAATTTAACTCTCATAATAGTAAAGAAAATATTTTATAATAGAGAACTCATTAACTGACTGACGAAACAACGCTTTGACTCATAGAACACAACAGAAACAAATCATTGTCGTTTATCTTCATTAGCTTGTTACTTACCATTTATTGTCAATAAAAACATTCTGACCTTTGAATGTTAGGATATTTCCTCTGTTATAAGATCTATCTATTACTCCACCAGAACCGTCGAATATACTTTCCCAGGAATCAAATAACAGATTTTCTAAGACATTAACAACCGGTAAGCCCCAATCTTCTTTGGAAACTAAGCCCTTAAGGTATTGTTGCCTGCGAAAAAGATTAAAATATATATTTAATATATTATTTTTAATTTTTAATCTACACTAAACAATAGTTATTCTATTGTATATTACCAACATATCAAAGTGTAACTTACAAAAATATCACTAAAGGACAATTAGATTTAATTATATTATTACAACCAGACTCAGAATTCATTTTGTTTCAATTTATTTTCTTTTGTAGTTGTGTAACGCCTGTTATAGATATATTATGGACATATCTATTTTATGGCTGTATATTTAAGGCCTCCTCCTCATATGAACATGTCTCACAAACGTGGTATAGTTGCAGAACTTTCTTCTCATTGTGGAGGAGGCCTGAGCTCAATCGTGATATGTATATGGTCCAAAAAGAAGAATAAGATTGTGATACATTGCAATGTATATATATTTTGTGGCGACGTATTTAAGAATACAGTTAGAAATACAAAAAATTGGGCAGCAACGCCCTTATATGAAACTTATAATACCAACTACCAATGCTCCTGACAAATCTGTTGATTACCTCTTGACCTGTCTATAGTGGTAATGGAATATCACTACTCTAAGGAGGTCTATGTCTAACAGTGGACTGATGGATGGACGGACGCACTTATCTTCCTACTATCCACCTGGCTATGTCCTTGTTTGTTCCAACTTCCATCTTTGTTAAATAGGCTCATTTTGTATTTACCTCCCCTTACGTAAGAAGCTTGTCCCTAACGGTGAAATCTATGTGGTATTAGACTTCTAAGTTATATCTTCTTAAATTTTTCTTACCTACTTGTAGAAATATATCAATCTCAATGGTTTTTATATATTTCTTATCTGCTTTAGTCAACCAGAAATCGTCTTTCGGTTTCAATATTTCGATTTGAAAGGGAGAATCCTGAATATGGGGTATCCATTATTCAATGTATTGCCACTACAATTGTAGAAAATCACAATAGTTTTTCATGAACAATTGCTACAACTCACCATTAAGTAAGCTGTTGTTGCATGCACTACTAATTTCAATGAAGAATAAAAAACAAATAGGAATTACTTAGTTGCCCGAAATGCTACGAATTTTCCTTTTCGAATTAGATTTACACTTTGTTTGTGACATTGCTCATCGGCATCTTCTTTATTTTTATTTATTCCTGCTCCTGTTCCTGCATATGGATCGTTGAGAGCAATCAGTCGTATCTAAAAAAATAATTAAACAGTTATCCTTTAAATTTATATGATTTTGAAAGATATTAACGTATAGTTATGTGTATTAATCTGCGTGGTGTTGGAGTAAGAATAAAGTTCATTTATTCTTCTATAGTCACAAATATCGTAAAAAACATCTAGGAGAATTAAACAGAAACCACTACTACTCTACCGACAACTACTCGATCGACTCGGTCGATTTCCCTACCAATGAGGAGACTAATATCCAATAGTGTATTGACTCATATAAGCTGAAGAAGAATTTACGTTGACCACGTAAAGGCTTGGCGTCAGGTGAGGCTAATTTTCAATTGGCATTTGTAAATATTATAGTAGTATTCTTTCTGTGTGGTAGCGGCTACGAATACTACCAACCCTTACTTTGTTCGTGGTTGTCGTAATAGACGAATACGAGCTTATTATCGATCTGGGCTAACAACACCTGATGCTGTTTGGTCAACAATTACATTCCAAATGAGGGTTGATGTCAGGCAAGCGGCCGGTCATAAAATTATTTTTGCTATATGTACGATGTGCGTCGACCCCAAGTAATCGGGATAAGAGCAGGAGAATGATGATAATGATGGTAGTGTTCTCCCTCGAGAAGTACTATGTTCAATAATGAATATTGATATATAAAATAAATATACAAATAGTTTGATTTCATAACAACGTACACCTTAAGGTATTTTTTTCTCATTTAGTTAGCAATCGAACTTAAATACCGAAAATTCTCACAAGAATACTTACATATCTTCTTCTACCATCTGCTGAATATTCTGGATTAGAACGAGGAGTTGTCGTTGAAGTTGTTATTGAGATGTTAGGAAACTGGAATTAGAATAAATTGTTATCGTTATAATTAGTTTCTTTCCAACAATGGAGTTTTCCTTATGACCAAACTTATGCCAGTCCTACTAGCCAGCATAGTATAGTAGATATTTACATATTATGAAGGACTATGCGCAATAGTTATTTATACGAGTATGCATGTTCATTAATTGTGTAGGCAATCTCATCATACAGGTATTTTAAAACCTTATTCTTGTTAATTTTATAACTTTTAACAACAAAATGTGTAGTAATTAACAGAATTTATAATAATTTTTGACGCATTTATTAAAATTTAAAGCAGCTTAAATCTGGAATATTATTTTAAAAAACCCGATTACGCGGATTAAGCATATTAAATGCTAAATTTCAGTTATCTGGAATATTAATGTAGTAACTCCACTAATTTTGAATTAAGACTACACTAGTTTACACGTTTCCCATGGGATGATCTCCATTCATGTAATTTTCTTAAAAAGTAAGAAAAACTTTTGTTTCACATATAAATTTTTAATTAATTATAGATCTCCCCATCTAGAAACATACATACATACATATCATCACGCCATATCCCTTGCAGGGTAGGCAGAGAGAACAGAGTACCAGAGAACTCTATCTCTGCATACTTCACTCGCTTCCTCAACATTCATAATTCTCTTCATACACGCTCGCCGGTTTCGGAGACTCTTGACTCCACCTTCCTTCAGTACATGACCGATCTGGTCTAGGTACGTTAGTCTCGGTCTCCCTCGGTACCTACATCCTTCCACTTTCGTATTGTATATCTTCTTAACCAGACGTTCGTTCGGCATTCTTTCCACATGTCCGAACCATCGGAGCATGCCCTTTCGCATCTTTACATCAATACTCTCTTTCATACCTACTCGCTCTCTTACGTCGTCGTTACGAATGCGGTCGGTCAGCCTAACTCCACAGATTTTCCGCAGAGATCGCATTTCGACCGCATTAATTTTACTTTCATACTCTTTTCTGCATACCTAACTCTCGCTTCCATACAGTAATGTTGGGACAAGCACTGCGTTATGTATTGCTACACGTGCCTTCTGGATGAGGTGGTAGCTGCCGAGAAGTTGCCCCAACGCTCCGTTCACTCTATTTCCCGCATTCGCTCTTCGCTCTATATCAGTGGTGTACCTTCCATTTCGGCTAAATCCACATCCAAGATATACAAATTCATCCACTTGCTCTAGTATACCATTACCTATTGTTACTCTTACATCTGTTCTGGCTTCGTCTCTTTCAAAGACCATTATTTTGGTTTTGCTCACATTCACGTGTAGACCCCTTTTCTTACAATCTTCTGTCATTGTGTCGACTAGGGTCTGCAGGTCAGTCACTGACTGTGCCAGCAGAACTGCATCATCTGCATAAAGCAGAGCAGTGATCACTGAGTCGCCCATCTGGACTCCCACATTCATATCGTTCAACCTTTGGAGACATTTATCTAGATATATGATAAACAGCCTGGCTGACAGAACGCACCCCTGCTTAACGCCGATATTGACGTCAAACCAAAGCGACATTCCATCATCCAGCCGCACATAGGCTCTACAGGCTATGTAACTGGACTGCACAGCCTGTAGCAGTTTACCGTTAATACCATACTCCGGTAAAATGTCCCAAAGTTCCTTTCATACAACCGTGTCAAATGCTCTCTCCAGATACACAAAAGTGCAGAAAACCCTCTGACCTAGAGCCAGATGCTTCTCCACAATGTTGCGCAGAGAGAACACTTGATCCATGCATCCCCTTCCACTCCTGAAACCTCCTTGTGTCTCACACAGTAAACCATCGGACACCATCCTCATTCTCCTTTCAATAATTTTACCATACACTTTTGCTGCCAAATTGGTCAAGCTTATGGCTCTGTATCTAGAAACAAGTTAAGAATATACTACTTGTGCCAAGAATTATATTTTTAATCCGTCCCCATATAGGTAAATGTAATTTGAACAAAATGTAGTAATTTTTAAGAATATTAAAAGATATTTTTAAATTAATACCCCCCTAAAACAATCTATACGGTTGGCAGTGAAGGATTTTTCCATAGAAAGAGTGCGTGCTTCTATTGACAACTGGATTCGACGTTTAAAGAACTGTATTGCAGCCAATAGAGACCATTTCGAATAAGCTTTTTATATTTACGTATTAAACTAACACACTGTAAAAGTAATAAATGTTATTTGCAATAGAATATTTTTTTTTACAGTATTTATGGCAAGACTAGGTAAAATCGCTTTTCCGTGAAAGTGGAATAGGTATATAAGCATGCTCACAAGCATTCTTATTTATTATGTTAATAGAATTAATAGGGTATATTTAAATAATATATTAGTAATCCTATTAAATGAACTTACTTCTGTTTGTTTAGTTGTGTGTGATGAAGACAGTGAAGAGGAACTAGCGGTCGTTGTAGATGTTAAATCCACTTGTAACGTCTGGAAGTAATATGTTTTACAGTCATTAATTGTTATCTCCGAAACAGAAAAGAAATAAGCAGTAGAAAATATCGTAAAGTAGTAATGTATCAATATTTCAGGGTGTACTTATTTTTTCAGCTTCATAATTAAAGTGTGTACTGCAAATTTTCCTATTTTGTGCATACTATTAAGGGTCAATTCAACAGAAAGCTAATAACTGTTTTTGCCAATCACATACATTAGTCTTGAATTCGATGATCGTCAATCGCATACTTATGATATTGGATAATAAAGTTGTCTATAAAAATACATAATTAATATAGTCTGAATATTATTCATATTAAAAAGCTATTTGCTATAGACTATTTGCTTTTACGTTTAAATACGATGTCACGGATGTAGCTAATTCGCACCATCGTTTGAGTTAATATAGATTTGGCCAATCTAATCTATTGTTAAAGGTAACACATTCCTCTAAGAAACGAATTCTTGTATTGTGAAATTTACAAGCATATATAATAATTAACGAACACAAATTAGTACACATAGATTCAGAACAACAATTTGTAGATATCACAATTTTTTTTGGCATAAAATGTGTTAATGTGCTATTCCAGATTATATAAGTTCATTAAAATTTATCTAAATCTATTCAGCAGTATTAGGGTGATTGAGTAACAAACTCTTATCCAAAACTCCCCCTTTTTCTTCGCATTTATAGTAAAACTAGCTTCTGCCCGCGGCTTCGCCCGCATAAAAAGTTACTTTCCTAAAGTTTTGCATCCCCTATTTTTAATTACCCCTTAAGGGTACATTTTTACAACATATTAATGTCATATTTATTTACATCTAATCTTCGTTACAACTTTTGATGAATGAATGATACTTCGTTACAACTTTTCATCCCCCTTTACAGCCCTTATTTTTTTGCATTAAAAGGTACCCTAGGTCCTTTGTGAGGCTCTAGACTATCTGTGTACCAAATTTCATTTAGATCGGTTCAGTAGTTTTAGCGTAAAAGAGCGACAGACAGACAGACAGACAGAATTACTTTCGCATTTATAATATTAGTAAGAAAGTAATGATTGACCATCTGATATAATTAAATATTTTGTTTCAAATATATTTTCTAATTATGATAATGATTTGGTATCTATGTAGTTTATAATCTTAATGAGCCAATCTAGTTGAAACAGAATTATTATACTATATAGAAGCAATGCCTTTTACTGAAATTAACCTTACTTTAAGCAGAAAGTTGCATATTTATATTCTAAGTCTATCACTACACAAATTTCAATAGCAACCGTGAATAGGAGGGAGAAGAAGAAAATATTAAATAATCAGAAGCGACAAACAAGATTACCATAATACGATTCCATTCATTGTTGTTGCCTTTGATCAACAACTTATTGTCTTGAATAACAAATACTATTGTTCCTATGGGAATTGAATGGCCTGTCTGAAAATAAATAAGAAGTATGAATAAATTGAGGAATTAAGAGATTGACATACAGAGGTAACTCATCATCATCATCACAGCCCATAAATATCCCACTGTTGGGCTCGAGCTTCCTCTGTAATAGGAGGGAAATGAACCTACTATACCGCGCTGGTCAGACGTGTTGGTATAGGGTTTTGTTTCGAGTTTTTCTTCTCTCGCATAGATGTTATATGCATTTTATATCCCTTAGTCATCTCGTACGATCACCCAC
Source organism: Lymantria monacha (assembly GCA_905163515.2). NCBI lineage: Eukaryota > Metazoa > Arthropoda > Insecta > Lepidoptera > Erebidae > Lymantria > Lymantria monacha. The sequence goes on from LR991096.1 coordinate 17,903,048, forward strand.
GACTAAGATATGGGGTGGTGAATAGTATTCTTACTCCGTCACCACATGGAAAGAGGAGAGGTAACTAATAAGGTAAGAATATGGATTCCTTGATTCCACGCTATTCTCTTACTTTGGAAGTTATTTACTCATGATTCCAGCTATAAATGAGAATTTACAATACTTCTGGAACTACTAAGGTGTGACTGCAGATAACACTTACACAGTTACTACCATCAAGTTAACTGCTTTGTTATCCTTAACATCTTCATCTTAGCCCATATACATACATCGCGCTGCTGAATTAACACATTTTAATGTTTTTATTTTGAATAGGAAGCACTAATTATCATTGTAATGGCCAAGACTTTTACAAGCACATAAGAGGCACATATAATATTGTGTATCTTTTGTACCCAAACTCTGAATAATTCCCATCCATCCACCAGCCCGTAGCGGTCCACTGTTGGACATAGGCTTCCCCACGAGAGCGGTTCTATAACATTTGCATTCAAAAATTTCTTGCGAGTTTCATAAGGTTAACAGTCCACCTAGTAGGGGGTCGTCCTACGTTACGTCGTCCGATTCGTTGTCGCCACTCAAGACTTTTATTTTCCCCAACGGTTGTCGGTTCAACAAGCGATGTGGCCTGCCCATTGCCACTTCAATGTGCTAATTCTTCGGGCTATGTCGGTTACATCTGTTCTTCTACGAATTTCCATATTCCAGATTTTATCACGTAGAGAAATACCGAGTATAGCCTTCTCCGTAGCACGCTGAACGACTTGAAGCCTATTTATGAGGTCAAAATTTAGAGGCCACGTTTCAGTACCCTAACTCATCGCTGGTAATACACTGGTTATAAACCTTTGTTTTCAGACATGCGGCATATTGGACAAGAACATCCTCCTAAGTGGCCCGAACGATGCCCAGGCGTTAGTTTAGTACCCAGTGTTTAGTGGTAGGACCACGCTGTTGACAGTTTTCTGTTTACAGCTGCTGCGGGCTGATCCGTCCAGGATAGTACTGCACAGGTTAGTACTCACACTGTAACATATTCCCAGGGATATATTGAGGCTCTATATCATCGCTCATGACCAGTGTTGTCATCCGTATAGCAACGCACATTCTTTATGAAGAACATATCGTTAATATGCAGGATTAGCAACGTTGGGGAGAATACCAAGCCTTTGTAGTGTATCGGTGTTAATGGTCATGGTGTTGGAGCAGGAGTAAATTTTATACTCCGTACATCCAAAGAGCTGGCGAATCAATTTCAGAGTCCTTCGAGACCAGGCGGTTGGCAGTGGCATATCTTTCACAGTTCGAAATAAATGGATAATAAAATGTGTAAGCTAATTTGAAATGGACACGATTAATGTTAGTTATATTGAAGTAACGTAACATAAAATCTAACGTGTAATAATAGAGTAAGAATACAATTCACCACCTCCTATTTCACCTGTGGTTTTTATAAAAAGCGTACACACACATACATATCATCACGCCATATCCCTTGCAGGGTAGGCAGAGAGAACAGAGTGCCAGAGAACTCTAAAAGCGTCTAAGGGATATAATGCGCATATAACATTTATACAAGAGATGGAATACTCAAATTAAAAGCCTATCCGTCTTTTTAGCGTGGTAGGTCAATTTTCCTTCTATTGTGGAGGAGGCCCACCAAAGACAAGGATTAGGTATCGATGGTCCACCCATATAGCGCTAGAGAGCTACATGTACGGTAGGTTATGTGGTTGCACGCCATCCCTTCCGTTGTCTTCAAAAGGTCGCGTGGAATGTAACTACACTACAATCTATATATCCAATAACAAAAAATGTGGAGGAGGCTTCAGCCCAGCAATGGGAAATAAGTCAAAATGTTAATGATATAGAAATAGGTGTTTTAATTGTAATTTAGTTTTATAAATAATTTTTACCTTTAATAGACCTTTTTCAGATACGTAGACCAATGTGTTTGTAGAATAAAATGCATTCTCGTCATTTAAATCCACTGAAATAAAAATGGAAACCTATTACTTTTTATTTTTTTCCAACAGGTCACCTACGTCCACTATTGGATATAAGTCTTCCTAATAAAGTAGATATAATGGCATAATTATTATTGATTGCAGTTGATGTTAGTATTTTCCTAAGAGAGGACTTTTGCTGATTCTCCTGGTAGTCCTTTAACCAGTTTTTATAGTTTATTATTATTGCCGGTGGTGGCAAACAAGCAAGCAGTACACCTGATGGTAAGTGATATTGCTGCACATGGACCTTAGCAACACCAGGGGCACAGCTAGGCCATTGCCTACCGTGAAGAAAGTACCCTCTTTAAACCTTGTTTGAAGAAGGACATGTCATAGCGCTTGGGAAACATAGCAGCAGGTAGTTCATTCCAGATCTTGCACGTACGTGGGAGAAATGATCACTGAAAACGTACAGTCGAGGACTGTACCGTTTCCAGCTGAAATGGATGAACACTGCTGCGGTATCGAGTGGTACGGTGGTAAAACGGTGACGGTGGTACCAAGTCAAACAGTTCCTCAGAGCACTCCCCGTGAAAGAGCCGATAGAGTACACAGAGTGACCCAAAGTCTCTTCGCTGTTCCAGCGACTCCAATCTGTCCGTGAGATTGAGATCATCGACGATTCGATCAGCACGCCTTTGCAGGGAGTCAAGTGGGTCTAGCTGATACTTAGGTGCGCCTGCCCAGAGATGAGAGCAGTACTCCACGTGAGGACGAATTTGTGCCTTGTATAGCACAAGACGCTGTCTCGGCGTGAAGTACCGCCTAGCTCTACTCAGCACGCAACTTTTTGCTTGCCAATTTGGCTTTGTCCTCCAAATGACTCCCAAACTGGACTTTGCTCGACAATTCGACACCGAGCCCTGTGGTACACCAACATTAATGGTCATGGTCGCGGCGAAGAAGCTATTGACGACTACTTTCATGCTCCGACCATCCAGAAAACTGGTGATCCAATTACAGAGTCCCTCGGGGATTCCATATGATGGTAGCGTCGATAGAAGGGCCCTGTGCCGACCCTGTCAAACGCCTTTGCGATATCTAGGCCGAACGCTAGCGCCACGCTCCTGCCCTCCAAGGCCTCTGCCCAACGGTGTGTGAAGTACACAAGAAGATTATCAGCTGACCGGCCATGACGAAAGCCATATTTTGCCGGTCACTGATCAGCTGGTGATCCTCAAGGTACTGCATTCTGCAGTACCTTGAGCTGGTGGTTAATTATTTTCTCCATTATCTTGGAGATCAAGGACGTTATCGCAATTGGCCTGTAATTCGACGGATCCGACCGGTCTCACCTTTTCGGGATCAGGTGGAAATGGGCTACCTTCCACGAAAATGGAATCCTATTAGTGTCATAAGAAAGTTGGTATAGGCGCGTAAGGACGGGGGTCAACTCGGGGGTGCACGTTTTCAAAATCACCGCAGGGATGCCAGTTTACTAGATACTAGAAAAATATTTTTAGAAAAAAACAAAAACCGACTTCAAAACTATACCTACAATAAACGATATACAATAAACTTACACTAAAAAGTAGAAAATAATTCTTTTAATTAGTTTAATCTCAAAAGAATAACAGAACAATTTACGAAATTATAGTATACCTACCTATTTACAGGTAGATATGTAAAAACTTATACTATGTCAAGAAAAATGGATAATAATATTATATTTTGTATTTCAAAGCAGCAGCAGGAGCATTGAAATATAATAAACGAAATTATTAATATTTATTTACAAGTACTATTTTTTTGGAGTCGGTGCCAGCTAAATCAAAATTAAATTCCCTTGCATAAATCTTTTAAGCGCATTAAATCATCAACGAAATCTGCCCGCGTTCGGGTAGTTCACTCAGTGACATCGCCCCTCCTTTCTCGCACCTGCCTCGCTCCGGCTATCGCTCTATTCGCAGTGATCGTCCATCTTTGGGTAGGTCAGGTAGGTACTGCGTGAGCCGCGTGATGTTCGCAAAGTAGAAAAACTGTCCTTGGCTTGTATTTTATCTCAGAAGAATTCACATTTCACTATTTATTTTTATCCTAAGTAATGGGAGTAGAACCTATTTTTGTCTACTAGACACAGCTTTGGATACCAGGGATAGTTCTAGGCTAATAGACTTGCCCAATAGTGAGATACATATGAGTTAAAGGAGAATAGTAAATGTAAATTTGTCTTGTCTTAACTATAGCACGGCATAATTCGCGATTCAGCAGAAAATTCTATTTTATTTACAATATAATTATTTTTATAATATAAAACAGACTAATCACCTTCTATTTATTTTGTTATCTTCGTCTCTTATATACCAAGAGTATTTAGGATATTCTTATGTAATAAAATATATTGAAGCTTGCATGAATTGTTTAACTACTACTACGGTTTATTCGATTATTAAGAAAAAATATTCAAAATTCTTAGCTTGCTTTCATTCTTATTCTCTTTTCTTTTCTTTTGTTCGCTTTTCTTTCGTTAAACTAAAATGATTTTAATCAGCGCTTTTGACACTACATTTGCTTTTATATTGAAATCCTACCCATATTTTATTTTAAGAAACCCTTTTATATAAATTGAAGGTTTTCAATTAAAACAATTCGAAATAATTTTTTAATAGAATACAAGCCATATTCTTTTTTTTTTTGTAAATAATGATGGTGGCAGACGAGTAAACAGCACAAGTGATGGTAAGTGATACTGTCGCTCATGGCCCTTTGCAATACCAGGGCATAGCTAGGACGCTGCCTACCTTAAAGAAAGTGCTATTCTTAAACCTCGTTTAAAGAAGGACATATCATAGCGCTCGGGCAATACAGCAGCAGGTAGTTCATTCCAGAGCCTGCACGTACGTGGTAGAAATGATTACTGAAAACGTACAGTTGACGACCATAACGTTTCCAGGTGATATGAACGAACCATTACCTTTTTCTTTGCGGTGGGCTATGGTCTGGTGCGCGACCCCATTGACCCGCCCCGCAAGTGAGATTGGGGTCAACGACGATTTGAACAGGACGTATTTGTAGGGAGTTAAGTGAGTCTAGCTAATATTTGGGCGCGACTGCCGCAGAGATGTGTGTGATTAGTAATCCATATGAAAACGGACCTGTGTTTTATATAGCACAAGACGCTGTCTTGGTGTGAAGTACCGCCTGGCTTTATTCAGGACGTCCACCTTTCTACTTGCCAATTTGGCTATGTCTTCCAAATGACTCCCAAACTGGACTTTGCTCGATAATTCGACGCCGAGAATCCCAATACTCTCGGAAATTGGGCGAGTTACTCCTTGGAACTGAGGTGCCATGATAAACAAGTCCCTTTTTGCAGAGAACGCACGAACTTGCGTCTTAGTGCGATTGAACTGGACTAAGTTTCATCCACCCTATCCGAGACCCGCCCCAGAGAGAACTCGACTTCAGACACAAGTTGAGTCCTTCTTTCCTGTAACATATTGCGAGGGCTATTCTGATGCTCGGTATACCGCTCATCACCCGTGCTGTCATCTGCATAGCAATGCATATATTCTCTATAGTGTATAAGTGAAAAACTGCTACTTTCGAAGCAAAAGTTGGATGTTGCTTATATGTGAAGAGAAAAAGAATACTTTACAATTGTAAAGTAGTAATTACTTATGATCATCTCGACACGTTCCATTATTTACTAATGATGATATATTTATGTAAATCGTTAATAAATATTATGTATGTATTATTTTAAAATATCTATAATAATCTATTTATCTATATAATTATTTTATTGTTATTTAATATTATTTATTAGTCAGGTTACCCAAATTCTTTAATTTTTAAGCTTATGCTGAGGTAAGAAAGACTTTTTTCAGTATCCTACGTATATGGATTTGTAATTTTCAATGTGTATGTGTTTTGGAAACCGAAATAAATGATTTTCTTTCTTTCTTTAGAAATCACGTCATTGATATACAGGATAAACAGCGTCGGGGAGAGCAACGATCCATGTGGTACACCAGCATTATTTATGGGAGCAACAGTCATCGACGGTCAACTCAGGGGCGCACGTTTTCAGGACCAATGCAGGGATGCCATCTGGACCACTCGACTTATATAGCTGTATTAATTCATTGTTATTTTTAAATGAATTATGAATTTATGTATTTGAAAGTGTATGCTTGTATAATAAAAACCACAAGCGTACACTTTCAAATACAAAATTTAAATTGAATGCACTATTTTTATGAGCTGAAAGACATTTTGTGTTAGCCTATTAGTTGAAGCTGTTACTTCATAGTCTCAGGATTATTGAAGTTGACATAATTATTCTTCATAGTAATTCCTTTATTCCGATAATTTCTTTTAATATATATTACAACTTCTACTAATTTCACTTTACGTTACAATAAAATCTTGGATAGTAAAGGCAAAACTAGCTGTCAGCTAGCGTTTGCACTGTATTAAAGTCATGGGATATTGTGTAGTTATAATAATACTATACCAGGCCTAATCTTTATCACGCGCGCCCTTTCTTGCCTCTTGTTACTGTTGCTCTCAGAGTAAACACTAAATATGTAAAGACACTGCTGCTCTTAGCAAAAACACGATTTCGTAACACTGTGGGATGTTACACTCGGACGCCGCCTCCTAATTCCTTTATCCAGTGGATCACCACTATGTGAGATGGACTGAATGACGGACGCTCAAGTACAAATTGCAGAGATTGTAGTAACCTCGTGGAGAGACCACCGTCAATAAATGGACTTTGTTAAAGCTGCTATATACATGGATGGATGATTAGAAGAAGGAAAAATTGTATATTAATAGAGTTTTTTCATATATATCTTACCAACATTATTGTTAAAATCTTTATAACAGGAATCTCCTTTTTCTCCTTTTTCGGCGATATAAGTTATACCAGGTGCTCCTATTTCTCCTTTAGATCCTGTATCACCTTTTGGGCCTCGAGCACCAGGCGCACCACGATCACCTTTCCGACCAACTCGACCAGGAGGCCCAGTTGGTCCTGGTCTTCCCATGTGTCCGCGAGAACCTTTGACGCCAATCTCACCTTTATCACCTTGCAACTGTTAAACATATATATCCAAATAAATAAACAATAATATAACTATTATAATATTACCATTTTGGAATGACACCCTCTCCATGGTAAATTTCATGACAATTGTTGGTGCCGTTGCCGCGATCCAGATTATATATATATATATATATATATATATATATATATATATATATATATATTATATATATATATATATATATATATATATATGTATATATATATATATATATATATATATATATATATATATATATATATATATATATATATGTATATATATATATCTCCTAGCATTCGGTTTTCTCCTACTAACAGCTCTTTGTACACGACGGATTGTGGCGGAAGAGTTTGGTAATTTTAATACCATCACGCAGCAAAAGAAAATGGGTGCTCATGTCTCTCACCAGTAGAGCAAATAATACATTAACACGTGCTTTTGTATCTCCAACTTGATCAAAAGTGCAAGTTAGTACCTGTAAGTACTGGTAAGGCTTCCGTACTATCTGTTCTGTATGCCTTATATAGGAATATTAGCGCTAATCGTTGACTCTGGAATAGGTACACCTTGCCTCGCTAATGGTAGCACGATCAGCCAACGCTGGCGCACTACAACTTATACATCCTTGATATATGCCTGCATATGTAATTTTAAGCATATTAAAACGAAGATCTGAAGTCGACGTTAAAATTCTAGTAAGTGCATAAAATTTTCGATTCGATTTATCATCATCATTATCATTTCAGTCTATCGTCGTCCACTGCTGGACGTAGGCCTCCCTCATGGTACGCCACAGAGTGCGGTCCTATGCCGCCTGCATCCATCGACGCCCAGCAACTTTCACCAGGTCGTCTGTCCACCTAGTAGAGGGGGGTCCTACACTGCGTCGTCCGGTACGTGGTCGCCACCCTAGAACCTTTTTTCCCCAGCGGTTGTCGGTTCTTCGAGCGATGTGGCCTACCCATTGCCACTTAGGCGTGCTAATTCTTCGTGCTATTTCGGTTACACCCGTTCTTCTGCGGATTTCCGTATTACGGATTCTATTACTCAGACAAATCCCGAGCATAGCTCGCTCCATAGCACGCTGAGCGAGTTTGAGCTTGGTTATGATGCCTACATTTAGGGACCACGTTTCCGTGCCGTAAGTCATCACTGGTCGTAGACCTGTGTTTTCAAAAACTAAGGTATGTTGGACGAGAAGATTCTCTTAAGTTCCCTAAATGCTACACAGCCATTGCCAATAGTAGGTATTGCTTACTTTTTATTAATTTAGTATTTGACCTCCTAGGTTTTATATAAAAACTCATTTGCAAACAAAATACTTATTTACATACGTGAGGCTTGATTTGCGGTTTGATCATTTAGATTATTGGTTCACATCATCGTTTAGTACCAGTTTAGTTGAAAAATTCAAGTATTAAACTGAAACATAAGTAAATATTTTCTCATAGATGGCACTATAAAACGTTTCTGGTAAAAACGTGGATGGAGATTTGCTTGCTTCACGCAACTTCTACTTTGATATTAATTAGTTAACCATTGTAACGGGTTAGGTCCTAATAGAAGTAGATCAAGGTCCTCCGTATCATATAATTTTTCTGTTTTCAAATATAGGCAATCATAACTAAACGCTCTCCTTATAGATGACCATTAAATTTATAAAACTAAGCTTCAAATTGATTAGTTGACATTATAAAAACATTATCGAACGTAGAATTGAAAGGTGAGAACCAGCGATTTGAGGTTGTATATATTTTGACTATTGCCCCTAAAGATATAAGTAGAAATACAATTACTTAAAGGTTTTTCGAAAGTTACACAAGAATATCATAAATTATAGCTTTAGTTTACCTTGTACAAATCTATATTTAGAGCACTTTCACCTTTTTGGCCCTTTTCTCCATTAGTGCCATTGAATCCAGATGGTCCTACAGGTCCCTGAAACATAATTTGAAGTTACCAAGTAAATAAGAAGTTGTACTATATTTAATGTTTTAAAGATAAAGATTGAATGTTTAAAAAAGTAGCAGTTACCATGATTCCAGTTGGGCCACGATTGCCTGTATCCCCTTTAAACCCTTTTGATCCTACGTCTCCTTTCTCCCCTTTAGTTCCTGTAGATCCAACAGGTCCACTTGGGCCGGGCAAACCTCTGTCTCCTTTTGCACCCTAAAATAATACGTAAAAACTGAAATGTGCAAAAATAATTTTGCCTCGTCTCATTTTTTCATTAATTTATATTTAAACGTTGTTAGTGATCCGGATCTGGAGTGACAAAGCTAGTCAGTTAAGTTAATGATATTTAATTAGCGATTAAATGTTATACAGTAATTGTATTTGTTTTCTTTATGGGTACATCTATAATCGTGTTTGTGAAGCTCAAAATCTCGACTTCAATGCTATATACACATAACTACAAATTACATTATGAAAATAATATAGCATGTTTTATATAAACTAAGTTTTATATATAAATATGACCACATTTACAAGACAGTCCGTCTTGTAAATGTGGTCGACGTCATGGTTACGCATTCGACTGGATTCTTTTTAACAAAATGGAATTATTTAGATATGGTTTATGGTCGTCGATTTTTAACTGAAACAAAGAGCTTATACAAAAGGTTCAAATTGCCTGCGCTCGTTTATGATTTGAAATTGCTTTAAGAGTGCATGTGAGACCAATCTTAAACAAACACATTTTTAAAAATGCAGCATTATCGTAAACTCTATTGGGTCAGCCTTCCCTTTCAGAATTGTAAAGCAGTAAGAATCTACTTATGACAAATGGTCCCAAGAAATTAATGGCAGATCTCTTAAAAGTTGTCAATATTCCATCGAACATTAATGACTTTCATGTTGACGAATTACATTCAATTCTCAACGGCAAGATATAAAATAGCCGTATTCAGAGGTAATAGCTACTGCTATGCTGCTTCTAAATACTAGAATGAAATTCCTGCACCAATACAGAATATACCGATACTAACGATTCGATCACCATCAGTTCCTTAAATCATATTGCTCGATTGTGACAAGAATAAATATCATTCATGGTTACAGACCATTATGTTATTTTTATTATAATTAAATATATGATTTATTTATAGATTGTGTCTTATTGCCAAAAACATATTTAAATTTCTTTCTCCTTTTTCATCAACTTCATTTTAGATAAGTATTAGGATGAGCCTAAAAGAAAATAAATTATTGTTCACTAAAAATTTAAAAATCCGAATACTTAGTAAAATAAATTCTCTAGTTAGTTGTTCCACAACTTCATTGGCGTCATTGTTCAGTTATGTTCTATTATATGCACTTTTATTCAATATTTATCACCAAAATAAACGTTAAGAAGTTTGAATGAATCTTTCTTATTGGTTTTCACTATGACTTTCAGTCAATCAGTTAGAGAAACGTCCTATACTGCGTCTTCCAATTTATGATCGTCTCTAGAGAACCTACCTTCTTCAATTATACGATTATTCTCAGTATATTGAGCGATGTGATTTGCCAATTTAATGTGGTAATTCTTTGTCCAGTATCAGTTGTATCCTTTCGTATTACTGCATTGTGTATTTTATCTCATATATAAATTTCGGACATAGACGTTTCCATGATAAGTTATGCAGATTTGAAACACGCCTCATAACCGAAGCGTTGAAGTGATGCTGTACTCTCGATATATGAAAATTAAGGACTTTTCAAAACTAAAAAATATATATAATATGTCAAGGAAAAAGATCCGTTTAACGTATTTGATAGTTTTAAAATAAATAATTTGTTTAAAGTAAGAAAAAAATTGATTTAAAAAATATTCGAAGACGTCAGGATGTCTGTCCGTATGGAACTGGCACGCTCACGACCGTAAAAATTCATATATCAAAGTATTTCTTTTTTAAACGCCTCATAATCGCAACGCGCTGTTTCCTTTCGAAAATGGCTTGGTAATTCTTTGTCGTTTAATTGCAATTAATAAAAAACTAAACTGTTTAGCATTTAGTCTATGTATGTACCTTATGAAAGTTGGGTTCGTTTACATTTTATTTTGGTTCGGTTCGTTCATTCGGACAGGCAAAGGAAACAAATCCCATACAGCCATGGGTTCGTTCACAATGCTTACAAGCTATGTTTTGCGCTATGTCAAGAATGTTGCGAAATTTCAAAATATCTTTTTTCTTTCATATTTCTTTCTTTATTATTAACTAAATGATAAATAATATAAAAATTATGAGGCGTGCACTTTTGGATTTTCCAAACTATAGATATTACAATATCATGCCACTGCATGCTAATGCATGCAGTGGCATAATATTGTACTTGACTGTATTTTGCCGTTGTAATTAATTAATTATATTATTGTGGATGCATTATTAATAGCTAATTTTGAAATTCATTTATGTACAACATAATGCTAGCCTAATGACAAGAAAGTCATCATATAATTTCATTTATATATGTAAATTGTATTTTTATATTTTAATCAATACCTTCAATAAGGCAATTTCTGAAGCAGGTACTTTGCCTGCAGGTCCCGGTTCACCTCTATCGCCTTTAGCACCACGAGGTCCAACTGCTCCAATATCTCCTTGATTTCCTTTATTTCCTGTAACACCAGGTGCACCATCTCTTCCATCATTACCAGGTGGCCCTTGTATACCGTTACGTCCATGTTCACCTGGAATGCCCTAAAATTTATTCAAAACTTATTTATGTAAACATTAAATGATTGCCTAAAATTAAAATTCATTTAGAGAAATAACACAGTTCTGCAAGTAAAAACTGCATAAGCTTTTTATAGATTTTGATGTTCTAAAAACGAAAAAAATATTTAAATAACTCCTTCACATTTTTTTTAAATACTATAATATTTTTTATATTTTTATTTTATGTAAAATTCTTATTTAGTTAAAATTTTGTATTTTATTTTCTTTAGCTTCAAATTTAATTAAAATTAATATTTATTACCCTAATTTTATTAGTATATTTATCTGGGAATAAAAGTAAAAATAATGGACACCCAGTTCATATGAAAGAAAACTTGATGATTCTTGAGAAAATCAAATATCAAGAACATCAATGGATGGTTTGTGGAGATTTTCAAAACACTAACAATGTAGTTGGTGTCAGTCAGGTTATACAAAATGCCCTTGTTTTCTATGTTTATGGTATATTAGAGCCGGAGAGCTACACTGGACTAAAACTGACTACTAACTACGACACAGTTTAACTACTGGTGAGAAAAACATTATTAATACCACTTGCCTTCCCTCAGAAAAGGTTTTGCGGCCATTTTTTCATATTAAATTGGGGCTAAATCAAAGTTAATAGAAAGAGTTTTCACTATCCCCGACATAAGAAAACTTTTGTTTGATCCCCTTTTTCCTGAACCAATGGGAGAAATCATAAAAGAAGCATGGAATTCTTTCAAAAATGTAGTGCACAATTTTTGTGAAATACTAAGGATCCCGAATATAAAACTTTTGTACAGCGCATGCTGACAGTATATAAAGCTCAAAAGTGCAAGGTGAGCATATAAGTTCACTTCTTACACTCTCATATTGATTATTTGCCTGAAACCTTGGGTGCATACAGTGAAGAACAAGGTGAAAGATTTCACCAAGAAGTACGTGATATGGAGACGTTACCAAGGAAGACGGGGTGTCAATATGTTAGCGGACTATGGTTGGATGCTTTTTTTGTGGTGGGCTATAGAGTGGTCACGCCCCGCTAAAGTAATAAATAGTTGAGATTTCTCATTATTCCATTGGTATTTAAAAAAAACCCTATACGTGTGATAGAGAGTAACAGAGGTTATTTTTGAAATCAGCGTACTTTAAAGCTTATAATTCAGCAAAAGTATCTCATGCAGCTGAAAAGATTTTGCAGACATGTGTAATCTAATGTTACTTAAGTAGATGTTATGTGATTCAATATTCACTGTTAGACATAATTCTCCACAACAGAGGATGTGGGCTATAAGAGAAGAGTCGTAGATAGCAGCCAGATGGGCAATCACAGTTGGCGTTATAAATTGCTTATATAGCGGAATGCTCACGTCCATTCTCTTGGTGATTCTTCTACTGGTTTTTGCAACTCCTACCAGAAAGTTAGAGATCGTGATACATAATATTCTTACTCAATTGGTGCACAGAGAAATATACAATTTAAGCTACCTTAATTACGAATTTCCCTAGAATTTGTTTTGATGCTTCAGTATGAAAACATTACAAAGACCAATTTTGGTTATTTATGTTATTAGTTTGATAAGAATTCTATGATATAATGTAATTAAAATCTATTTATTGCTGAACAATATCAATTTAAGGATTGAGTTTTAGTATTATAGAAAGTAGAAATATTACATAAATTTAAAAGTAAAGTACCTTTTCACCCTTTTCACCTCGATCACCTTTGAAACCTCGGAGCTTAGATATCACCATTTTTTCTGAAAAATCATATACAGATTTGTTTGCAATTCTTATACATATTTCCATTTGATGGGCTATTATTTTAATGTCTAATGTTAATATAATTTACATTATTTTTTATTTGAATACAGTCCTGTCACCTAAATTGACCTCAGATTCAAAATATTTAACATATATATAAACCTAAAGTGACTTTAGATCAAAATATTTCCCAAACTTATATATATATATATATATATATATATATATATATATATATATATATATATATATATATATATATATGTGAAATATTTATTATTTTTAAATAATAATAGTTATAAAAGTAGATGCAGTTTTAATAAGCAAAATTTTAAATATTAAAAAGTTGCAAAGATATTAGATATCACTAAGTATACTAATACTCTTATAGTTAGCTTAATATAGTATATGAAGAGATTATGTAGTTGACATTATCTTACTTTCTTCTGCAGTTACGTCTTCGTATAAAATTGAAGTTATTGAAGCTGGTTTGCCAGCTATACCTGGACTGCCATTGTCACCTACGGAAAAATAATATTGAAATTGTACTATTGATAATCGTAATAATGAGATTACAAATTTTGTGTCATAATACATAAATAGCCTACACTGATTACTGACTACTACTTATTTTCGGTGTAAAATGTCTTGGTCCTAAATCCACGGGAGATAATTCTTAATGCAATCTCCATATACTTTGAATGTCATTTGTTTCTTTATAGAAAATATTTTGAAGTTGCAGATTATTTTATACTTTATAATTTAATAAAATCATAAACATTTAATTCCCTACAACTCCTCTATTTGTCGTTACATTAACGAAATAAGCGGAATTATTATGATTTCGTTATATCAATATAACTTGTACTAAAGAACAAAATATCATCTTCATATACCTGCTAGTTAAAATTAAATATATGTTTCTTTTTTTTTAGGTACGAATAATTTCCAAGTAGTAACATACTAAAATTATAAAACATTAAAACTACATATTTTTTTCTGATCACTATACCATTCCTTATAAAGAGTATTGCACAAGGTGATTAAGAAATACTGGTCGCGTTTCACTACGTGTATGTGTACGGTTATTGAGCATTTAGATATATACAATTCAAATTACTCATTACATTGAGAAATATATTTTCACTTAATGTCAGATTGAACATTAGAAGCATTAGGTATTATAAAAAGTGGTACACTTATTTCTTTACCTTTTTCGCCCTTATCGCCCTTGTTGCCATCTAAACCTGGAGTTCCAGGCTTGCCGTCATTTCCATCTCTTCCTCGTTCTCCTATAGGACCTTTTAGACCCATTATACCCTAAAGAAAATATTATATATTATCATCATCATCAGCTCATATACACACACATATGTTGCACTGTTGGGCTCGAGCCTTCTCCATAATGGGAGGGAAATTAACCTGGTGGGTTTATATTCACCACCTGGGTGGTGAATTGTATTCTTACTCCGTCACCACACGGAAATGAATATTATCTATACATATATAATAAAAGATAAATAATTCATTAATTTTTTTGTTGCTATTATAGTAGCAGCTACGAGTATCACTAAAACTTTTCTTTTGACAGGTTTGGCACTTGGTTAACACAACACTTAGCTGCATGTAGCAGTAATGTGAATGCTATGATGGATGTGTAGCATGATGGGATTGGATAATATAAGGAGTAAGCGTATAAGAGAAAGTTTGAATGTGGCGCTGGTGAAGTGAATGCCGAACATGGTTATAGACTTGTGATGAGATGGGATGAAAGTAATGTGAGAAAAGTATGAATGGCTTTAGGGACAAGGGAAGACTTAGGAATAAGGGAGATTTATTACGAGATAATATCTGATAGGATTGTGTGGAAGAAAAGGACATATTGCTTTAACCCCTAAGTTTTTGGGATAAAAGCATGGTAATGATGATGGTCATATGGCTAACCTATTCGAACTTAACCTCACGTAAATCGTCCGAGGCGATATAAGGGTGGCGTACGTCCTATAACTTGTCATATTAACCCTTACAGCTAATTTAACGGGCCGCTGGTATAGGTTCTTTGACTTTGATGAGTATCAGAAACCTTAGCATTCTTATAGATACCGTTAAACCTAACCAAAAGCTTTACATATTTTTAATTAAATTTCACCTAATGATGTATTCAGCCGTGTGGTAGCGGCTACGAATACTACCAACCCTTACTTTGCTCGTGGATGTCGTAAAAGACGACTAAGAGCCTTATAACGACCTGAACCAACTACGTCTGATGCCGATTAGTCAACAGTTTCATTGCCAAGGAGGGTTGACGTCTGGCAGGCGGCCGTTCATAAAGCTATTGCCGGCAACTTTTACTATATGTAATATGAAATAAGAGTACATACTGTATCGACCCCAAATAATTGGGATAAGAGTAGGAAAATGATGATGTATTCTAGGAGAATCTTTTATTTTCTTACACCTGTTACGAGAAAATAGTACAAACCGTATTGATTACATATACATTGGATAAAGGATAGAAAGACGGATTGTTGGCGTGATAAGACGGGCAGTGGCGAGCGACGCTTTGCCATGCTCTATGATTCAATATATGGACTATACGTAGTAGTGTGTGAGAAGTGAATAGGGAGCGGGGAGGGAAGGGGTCGGTTGATTAATAATTTAGATTATTTATTATTAATATTATATTTATTATTAATAATTTAGATTTATTTTATCTTAATGATTTCATATTTTATATTAATTTTAATTAATTAATTTGTTATCTATATATATAAAATGCTTTATCCTGAATGATGAAACAACGCATAGCCTAAACTGTTGATCGTAGGACGTAGAGACCTGAAACTTTGAAAGTGTGTCGTGCATGTGGGACGTAGGCATCCGATAAGTATAGATTTTTTGAAATTACACCCCTAACTATACCGAGGTGAAAAAGTGGGGCAAAGTTTGTATGGGACATTGTTATGCCTTGGTCTAATCTATTTCAAATTTTGCATAAATATTCTTAAACAGTATTGATGAAAGACGTGTTTCGTGTTTTATTGAAATTCATCTCATAACAGGGTTAAAAAGGGATAGAAAGTTTGGGAGTGATTTGCTTCAAAGTTAATATCAATATTTCTTAGTGCTTTTGATTTAAAAGTCATTTTATTTTGGCACATGTGGACGACGCGTGGGCTAGCCACGGATGTTAGGGAAGCGGTACCAGTGGTCGGCCTAATGTTGATGGAGAACACGATGGTTCGTTCCGTCGCCCCGGACGGAATGGGCGAGATGTGTTCAAATCATAGCGTGCCAAGAAAAAAGCTTCGTGTTCATAACACATAACCAAATTTTATTTTGTTTTCATGTTTATTTAATTTTAAATCCCTAACATTATAATAAAAGTTATACAAACATTTTAACATAATAAGTTATATGTTATAACAAAATTAGTAATGTAAAAAAAAACAATCAAAAATCCGATTAGAACTATTTACGGCTTCTACGCTGATGAAGTCGCGTGCAAATACTAGTCTCTAATACTTTTGTAATGTAACATACTTCAGTTATCATCAACCGATTGTCACAGTAATATCATCAGAGGCAACATCGAATATAACTATTACCGAAGTCACTATGAAAATAATTGAGTAGTCGCGATTTTAAAGAAATTTCTGAATTATATTTATTTTTGTATATAAAGGCAATCAATGTTTATATATTGAATAAACTGTCATAATTTTCTAGAGAAAATTCATAATATTGTATTTTTTTATCATGCCATATTTAGTGCCTGTCATAGTCTGTACTTTTAAGCCTATTACTTGTACAAAATAATTTTGATGTTTACATGTGCCAGCAGTTACATGACTCCTCATTTTTAAAACTATGGATAGAAACTATAAGAAGATTAATTAATAATTCAATATACGGCACATGTCATAATAGGAAGGAGTAAGGGATATGATAAAAGTATTTACTACAATTACATTGCTGGTCGATATGACTATTGATACAATGTTTCTTTCCCACTGTGAGGGAAGCAGAAGCCCAACAGTGGGCATGAGACGAATTGATTTGACAATGAAGATCAGTCTTAATAGGAGTGGGCGATACAAATCGTATATAGATATTGAAATTATATATCGATGCAATATTGTAAATCGGATATCGGCTCAAATTAGAACTATGTATTTTACAGAACACTATATTGTCGAATATCGAAACGAACAACGAATCATATCGAATCACCGTTGAATGGATACGAATGCGACCGACGACGAAATATCCGATATGGGAGTTACTACTACTACGACATTAAACTTTATGCCCAACGCGTAAAGATTATTATTATTTAATTGAAGCTATATATCGATGCAACATCGTAAATTGGATCGACTCAAGTTAAAACTATATATTTTACGAAACACTATATTATCAAAAACATCGAAACAAGGAACGTTACGTTCCGAATCACCGCTGAGTGGATATGTAGGTATGCGGTCGACGACAAAATATCTGATATCGTACAGTTACTACTACCATGATTTTAAACTTTATGCTTAACATGTAAAGATTATTATTATTTGAATCGTTTCTTTAGTACTTTGATGAAATTATAAGTGAAATTTCAACTTTCGACCATTTTGTTTTCTTGCGGTGAACCATAGAGTTATATATTATATCGATGCGGTGGACTATGGAGGTGGTCGCGCCCTGCCAAATTGGTCCGGGGCGACGGAAGAGGCGGCGCGCGACCCCATAGACCCACCCTGCAAGCACCTCTCTTCGCCGTGCGAGCGGGCCACCGGTACCCGATCTTCGTCGTCGGTGGCCCGCCCGGCGGTTTACCCTCACGGGTTACTATACACACAATGCATCTTCGCGCGTCGACGCCGTCGGGGTATCATCCTCACGCGGTGGCCTCACTTCGGGTGACTGGACTAGTCTATTGACTTTCGACCCTTAGAATAATAACACATAGAAACCAATTCCACGCACAATATTTGAAGCCATTAAATTGGTGACAAAAATGTCACCCTACGCCGGCCTGTTCCGTAGTGTGCGAGGTCATTGTGTTTCATTTTATAGTAGTGTGCGTGTAATCGCTTGCATACTAACAGGATTTTTAGCTTCACTTTTTTAAACACTTAAAGTACCGAACTATCCTTCTAGGTACATAGGTACCTAAACACATGTTTTTATTCTAAGTTTCGACCTTGCAAGTAAGTAAATAGGGATACATTATGCTAAGAAATGGTGCATTTTGGTCTTGATAAGTTCATAAGTTGATAGCCGTCTAACAGTCGTTACAACTAAAATTATATTAATAATGACGATTTTCTGTATTAAGTCATAATAATTTCAACAAATTGCTAACAGCAAGCAACAACTTGTAAATTTTTAGGATAATAATCGTATAACATCGATCACCACATGGAGGACCATGCGAGATCGCTTAAAAATTCTAATGGTAAGTGTTACTGCCACTATTACCATGGACTTTGCAATACACCGAATCAAGGCCGGGTGATAGTAGTTTTCTTCATAGACAATCATAATATCGCGATCCCAAATACTGTACAGCGCCATCTATCGAGGTTACTAGCAAGTTATTATGTATAGCTTAGTAAAATAATAAGTATCTACCAACGATCATCACATGATAACCATACGAATTCGCTTAAAAATGTTGAATGTAAGTATAACTTGCACTATTATTTACCAAGTAATTGTATATTATAATTATATTCATTGTCGACTTTTGTGTAATTTATAAAATTCGTTTTCAATAGGTATATAAATAATAATTAAAAATATCACTTTTTGTTTCAAGTTTTTGAAGTCATGATTTCCGATAAGGAGTGCAACCATGTTCATTTATTTCCGTTTCTCTGATTCATAATACTATCCATTCATACATTAACCTTTCGAAATTTACTGTTAACATAATATCTTCATAAGGAGATAATGCTAAATTAGCCACCCTTGGCAGAATGGACTGGCGATCGCAGTTATACATTTCACACACTAGTGCTTCTGCTCCTCATTATATTGATGGTCACTTAACGAGTTGTCATGACTTCAACAGGAATATAAAGTGTGGTAAGAGACTAAGAGATATTACTGTTAACCAGTCACTTCACAGTCATATAATATTATATTATACTAGCTTCTGCCTGTGGCTTCGCCCGCGTAAAAGGTTACTACTACTACGTTTACGTCGTCTACGTTTCTCATCCCCTATTTTTATTTTACCCCTTAAAGGTAATATTTTTACGAAATTTTAATGTCATATTTATTTATAAATAGCCTAAATATAAGTTTCAAGCTTCTGGCTTTAAAAATGACGATAATTTCTTAGAACGTTTCATCCACCTTTACAACCCTTTTTTGCAGTAAAAAGTAGCCTATGTCCTTTGTCAGGTTCTAGACTATCTGTGTACCAAATTTCATTTAGACCGGTTCAGTAGTTTTGGCGTGAAAGAGCGACAGACAGACAGATTTACTTTCGCATTTATAATATTAGTAAGGCTTATGAATATTGTGCTGGTAATGTTAGATTAATCTTAAATTAATTTATAGATTAAGGCCTAACGCATAGATATAAAAATTGGAAGAAGTTTGTTTGCGTTAACATATCCTTTTGAGGTACAACGGTTGTTTTATAACGGTCCTTTTATATAACTAGGATTAGCAAAAGTTTAAGTGAACATTATGAATCACTAAAGCCTCCTCTACACGTCAGCAGATGCGTCCGCAGACGTCGACAGATGGATCTCCACGAGCCGTTCACACGTCTACAGATCGATCAGTCTGTGTTGGTTCTCGACAGACGCAACACGTACGCACGCAAAATGGATATTTAGACCGTAGCTGCCGCAGCTATTTATTTTCTAGCTATTTATGTCCTAAATGTACGAGAAGCAAGTAAAAAAGAAATACCGAAAAAAAAACTGCAAAAATCATGCGTGCCCTCCAATTCACTGCCCGATGAACATTGATCCGTCGCCAGACGTGTGGATAGACCGCTCACTTGCGCCGAGCGCTCGCGCTGAAACCCTTTGATCCGTGTTATAAAAACCGATAACTAACGGATTTGTGCCGGATGCATCTGCCGACGTCAAATACCAGAAGCGGCTTCATTTTGTACTACAATAGATGGTACAAACAGCTATTGTCTATCATCTTAACCTTTTTTTTTTGTTAGGTGGACCATGGATGTGGTCACGCCCCGACAAATCGGTCCGGGGCGACAGAAGAGGCGGCGCGTAACCCCATGGACCCACCCTGCAAACACCTCTCTTCGCCGTGGGAGTGGGCCACCGGTACCCGATCTTTGTCATTAGAAATGTAAACTTATTTAGTGGAACGAGATTGGAGCGAATTCTGAAGTAAAGAATAACAAAAATTCTGAAATAATATAAGGTTGTACCAAATAATCAATAGTACGACACTGTTGACAGTTTTCTGTCTACAGTCGCGGGTTGGTCTGTCTGGGGTCACTTTGGCAGAGAATTGTCCTCTGAGAAGTGGCAATGTGTTGCTTCGTTCGGTAAGCGAGAGAGCCGACAACCCAATTTTCTGGGTGGGTTTGGGGTTTTCATTGGTAGGCAGCGGACTAGCTGTACCCTGGTATGGCAATAGTCCATGGGCGGCAGTAACATTCATCATCATGTGTGTTACTAGCTCATTTGCCAGCATAAGCATTAAAAAAATCTTTAATGATAAATCGTTGATATATTTTAAGCTTAGCTTAAATTAAAGATTTCATGTTTACGCGAGTAATATACATTTGAAATAAAAACTCATTTTACGGATTCTATCGCGTTTGTATTTGATTTTTAATTTCCCGACGTTTCGGATACTTTACAGGATTCATGGTCAAGACTAAGGTGTTTTACATCCAAAAAGCTATCGTTATTACAGAGGTTTATATATATCCGCTACAGTATTATATGTATATGATATCGCTTCCTTTGTTAGCTAGTCGGTCTTGTTGTTAGTACAGATCGTAACATAAGATGGAATCAATTATATAACTACTCTTTTACTGGATCATCCAAATTCTTTATTGTATTCAGAATAAAGTATAAATCTTACCATTTCTCCTCTTGGTCCCCTCTGCCCCGTTTCTCCAGGTTCTCCTTTTAGCCCAACTGAACCAGGGGGGCCTATAGGTCCAACATCGCCTTTTATACCCGCTATTCTTATAATACTTGCATTTTTCTCTTCTTCTGTTAGCTGTCAAAATATAACTATATTGTATTTACCATTTAATTACTTACCAAATAGATATCGTGCAAAGAAATTAAAAAATCTAAGTGCGAAAAGCTTGGAAAACAAAAACTAATTTATGTAGTTCTTTTTTTTTTAATTTAGTGTACCAAAAAAAATGATATTTACCAAGTTAATTTATTATTTTTACAATTCCCGTAGCCATATACATATAACTTTTTTTTAATAAACTTAAAAATGGAGCAGGTTCGCAATTCGTCACAATATAGGTATAATAAGTACACTAGGTGTAATAGGTACAATACTTTAGTATTTGTAAAGCCACACTATTGACAGTCTTCTAATTACAGCTGCGGGCCGGACCGTGCGGAGCAATACCATATTCTCGTAAAAAATTGAGGTCTAAGCAGTGTCTATGCACTGTTGCGCTTCGTTTGGTGAACGACAGAGCCTGAAGGCTAACTTTCTGGGTAGGTTTTCATTAGTAGGCAGTGGCCTAGTTGTATTCCTGTTATTGTAAAGGTCCATGAACGGCAATAGCACTTACCATCGGGCGTGTTTCTTGCTTGTTTGCCACCATAAGCAAAAAAAAATCTATTTTATAAAAAAAATATATCAACTGGCATTGAAACTCACAGAAAAAGAAAGATAACATTAAATCAAATCACCCAAAAACAAATAAAATAAAAATGTAGATTTTACTCAAAAAAATGTTAAAAGTTTGAAATCAGTGCCAATCTATCTATTCATCTGAGAATCATTGTCTTTTATTTATTTGAGTTGTTTAACCAGGCAAAATTATCTATAATTCAGCTCCTAGATATTCAATATCCTTTTTCCGTTTTTTTTATGTTTTAATAAATCATCATCATCATCATTTCAGCCTATTGCCGTCCACTGCTGAACGTAGGCCTCCCTCATTTTACGCCACAGAGTGCGGTCCTGTGCCGCCTGTATCCAACGACGCCCAGCAACCTTCACTAGGTCGTCTGTCCACCTAGTGGGGGGGGGCGTCCCACACTGCGTCGTCCGGTACGTGGTCGCCACTCTAGAACCTTTCTTCCCCAGCGGTTGTCGGTTCTTCGAGCGATGTGGCCTGCCCATTGCCACTTCAGCGTGCTAATTCTTCGTGCTATGTCGGTTACACCCGTTCGTCTGCGGATTTCCGTATTTCGGATTCTATCTCGCAGAGAAATCCCGAGCATAGCCCGCTCCATAGCACGCTGAGCGACTTTGAGCCTGGTTATGAGGCCTACATTTAGGGACCACGTTTAAATAAATATTGAATAATTATTTATTAATTAATAGAACTTGCTGAGTGGCAGAGGTAATAAATAACCCATGGTTTGCATGTGGGTATCGTAAAAGATAACTAAGAGCTCTATCTTGAGCTGGGCCAACTCTGTTGAATACCGACTGGTGTGTAACTATATTTCTAAAAAGGGTTGACGTCAGGCAGGCGGGCGGTTATAAATTAATTGACAAAACCTTTGCAATATGTACGATAATAGCAATAATAACGATAGGGCTTGGTCGTATCCCGCAGATGATGCGTAGGGGTAATACTCGGTCTCTGTGGAAAGTGGATATAGGTTGTTGCAACAAGGGTGGGTGCGACGTGAGGGGGCTGGGCTTAAGATAAAATGGGGCATGGTTGAGAGAAAGGAGTATGCCAGTAGATTTATACAAGATATGATAAATCAAATAAGGGGCGTTCGTTCCATATATGAAGGATAAACCTGTAAATGAATAT
This sequence comes from Lymantria monacha, assembly GCA_905163515.2. NCBI lineage: Eukaryota > Metazoa > Arthropoda > Insecta > Lepidoptera > Erebidae > Lymantria > Lymantria monacha. The sequence goes on from LR991096.1 coordinate 17,926,521, forward strand.
TGTAATGAAATGGCTAGCTATATTAGGAATACAACTAAAGTAATATTAGGAGAAATGAAAGGAAATTTAATAACGATACGTGGTGGTGAAATCAAGATGTGTAACATGTCCTGAAAGAATAGCTCCTTAGATGGACTTCGTGCAAATGGCGCTGTATCGGAACAAGCGATAGATATTAGGCACTTTAGGTGTATATGTCAAAGTTTGATATAATATGAGGAAATAAAAGTTAAAAGGTGTATTGTGAAAGATTAATGAACAAAGAGTATACATGGAGTGTTAAAAAATGTATCAGAGAGTATGCTCTCTCAGTGAAAGATATTAAATTAGATAAAGAAAGAAAGGAAGTGGGAAAATGAAAAACAGAAAATCTTCAGGACTGGATGATGTACCAGTTGAAGAATGGAAGATTTTGGAACAGAGTGGTATTGAGTGGTTGACTTCTTTCTTCAATAAGTTGCTACAGGGAGAAGTAATTCCCGCTGAATGGTACAATAGTGTGCTAGTGCCTAATTTTAAAAATAAGGATATGTTCAAGTGTCCAGTGATTATCATGGTATAACGCTCATATCACATATGAAATAGTGGGAAAATATGATTGAGAAGAAATTGCGAGAGGAAAGCAACGTCTCATAAAATCAGTTCGGATCTATTTTGGGTCATGGAATAACGAATGCCATACTTGCATTGTGTCAACTTTGTGAAAAAGTTCATGGTGCACTTGAAAACTTGCATATGGTGTTCGTTGACTTTGAAAAGGTATACAACAGACTATCTAGAACAGTTTTGTGATAGGCATTGAAAAGGAAAGTGTGCTTCAGAAGTATATAAGGTTAGTGAGTACTATGTACTGGCTATGTAGGTCGTCCGAAAAATCAGTTGCTGGAAACGTCGATCAGTTGGATTTCTCAATATCGGAGATACAGGAAGAGGCACCCCGGAACATGCTATTCGCTGATGACATTTTTCTCATGAAAAAAGTGGACCAAAGCATGCTGGAATGAAAAATAAATTGTATTGATAGGATAATTGTAGTGGTAGAACGATTGGAACAGATTTCCAATAGGTGTGGATTTGAGCCTACGTGCGACAATCATTTTTCACTCGTGAGCAAGTTTTCATAAACAACCTAGCATTAACAATGCTAAATCTCAGTAATTTGGATAATAAGGTCGTGCCATAATTTAATATAATTCTAACATAAAAGTAAGAATATTAAATCTGTACAATGTGTAATCGTTGTCCGGTAGATGACACAGCTCCCATATAGGCGCCAAAATAATAATAGCGACAATTTGATTATCATACGGTAACTTATACTTATCTAAGTGGTTGGACGATTAGAACAGATTTCCAAAAAGATTTTCATTTTCATCCATAGGTGAAAATTAATATTCTATTTTAGAAATTTAATAAAGGATTAATAATAATAATTATATTTAATTTACTTTTTTATTATATGTATAGACGTAGCGGCAGTGAACTTAGTTTATTTATTTAACTACTACCCATTTATTTTGACGCCAATGTTAAACCTATCACTAGACCCTTCTTTTACATGAAATATACATTTATACCTAATATTTTATTTTTTGCTTTTTAACTTAGGTAGTACTTTTTACCTTTTTTTTTTATTACGAAAGATAATGCTCTTAAATGGAATAAAATCCTTTGTGTTATACTTTTTATATGTAATATAATGATCATAGTCACCGTGCATTTTGGACCTGGTGGTCCAGGTTCTCCTTTAAGTCCTGGAAAACCGTTGCTACCAGGTTTACCCTCCTTTCCTGGTGTTCCTGGAGTGCCTGGAATACCTTTGGGTCCTTCACTTCCTTGGTTACCCATGTCACCTTTTTGTCCAATATCACCTCTTGGTCCTACATCCCCCTAAAATCATAACAGTTAAAAGTTTACTAAACACTACGTAACGGCTTACTAACAATAATAATAAAAAAATAAATAAAACCCTAACAAGTATTATAAGGCATGTATTCATTTATTTTTTAAAAGATCGTCATTAATTTTTAATCGTGCTATTATGGGTACGGGAAAGAACTTAGGGCACCCAAAGTACAGCATTCATTCGTTAAGAAGTACCGTTACCAGGGGTAAGAGAGAGAGAGAGAGAGGTAAGAGAGAGAGAGAGAGGTAAGAGAGAGAGAGAGAGAACTTTAAAAATGTCGTCCAGAAGAACATGCGTAGGAGCCATGTGCTATATATAGCTAGTATCATATTTATAAATATTTCAGTTAATGCGTAATTTTTATGAGTGAATATATTACATTTTTCTTGATTAAATTACTTGAATGTACGTTTACATCTATTAAGTAGCGAAGATATCTTATGCGGAAAATCACGCAAAATTACAATATTCTCTTATATGTACTATAATTATATAGTAATCTTGCATATATATTTTTTTACAATTTTTATTTGCTAATTTAATTGCTAAATAATCAATACAAGTTATTTCTTCTATCGCCATGATATGTATTATAGATATGTTCTTCTATCGCCATGATATGTATTATAGATATGTGTATTATAGATATGTATATTATAGATATGTATTACAGAGCAGGAATGCTCAGTAGGATAAAGTAGGGTAATTTATATATTTCCATGCTCTGTAATGTGTATTACGAGTGTCACTTATCCACCTTTTGGTTTTAACGTTATTTCCTTTTCAGTACAGTCCTTAAAAGTCCTAATGTAGGGTATAAGCCTCCTTTGTGATGGTAGGGACACTGACCATACCACGCTAAAGAACGTGTTGACAGATATTCTGTTTCGAGTTTGCCTTCTTTTAAATAACAGTGTGTTTTTGCATTAATATCTGTATCTTAATTGGTTTATACGACAAATAAGGGAGAGTATTGGCGTTGGCACAACTACAAATATTAGTCTTTGAAATGAATAAAGTCCTATGTGTAAAATATAGTTTATAGTAACAATTAAATCATATTTAGTTTTACTAAAACTTACCCTAGGTCCTTTTGGGCCTTGTGGTCCTGTAGCTCCTTCATAGCCTGGCGGTCCTTTTTCACCAGAAGCGCCTTTTAAATGTGGATTTTTCATTAAAATCGAAGTCAATGTTTCTTCTGTACATTGGCATTCCTAGGCAAAAATATAGAACTAAAGGTTGATTCAAGTTATCTCTTTAGATATTCTTTTTAGTATGGGTCTTAATTATTTTCTTTCTTCTTTTCCTTTATCGTATCATTATAGAATACAGGTCTCCGTGATATAGGCGAAGAAACTAATCTAATTGGTAAATATTTTTTTCTCAAACATGCTTGGAAATTTGAGTATTATTTTAACAATCTTCTTCGAGATAAATCGAAGTTGCTCTACTGACCAAATACATGCGAGCAGCGGCCGGCAAAAAAAATGTATGAAAATCCATAGCTGTTTTAGTGGCCAAATAAATATATATGTAAATTCACAATTACTTAATTTAAACCATGCATTACGAGAAAAGGGGCAGGAATATAAGGATAGACATGATAGAGTCATAGTTTTGCATTGTAACCCTTGGCCTAACATCGTAAAAGTTGGTAAAAAACATTTGGAATCGATCAAATGGGACATCTTATCACATCCGTTGTATTATTTAAGCATAGCTTAGACTAGAGAGAGCTAGACTACTAAGTGTTTGACCTAACCATAACCGTGAAGTTAAAGAAGTTATTCTTTTGAAGAAATTGAAAATTGGCTTCAAGATAGGATCGCTAAAAAATTTATAGTTTTTCGAGGCGGAGTTTGAAAACTGCTAGAGATATGGAGAAAAGCAGCAAGAAGTGCAGTGATGGAAATATTTAGTCGATCATAAAGTTATTGCATTTTTTTTTGCAATGTGTACGAATACCTAATGCATCGACCTCAAGTAACTAAGACAGGAACGAAAGAATGATGATGATGATAATTCTATATATACATACATATCATCACGCTATATCCCTTACAGGGTAGGCAGAGAGAATAGAGTGCCAGAGAACTCTATCCTTGCATACTTCACTCGCTTCCTCAACATTCTTAATTCTCTTCATACACGATATATTCTATTTATCTTTAAAAAAAAATACTGAACTAATTATTATACCCAATAAAAGAGATTAGTTATAAAAAAAAAAAAAAAAAACAATTAACACACTGAGTTTCTTGTGTTGGTTCTTTTCAGTGCAGTCGCGCTCTGATTTGGTGATAGAATTGGAATTTAGTAATTAATATGAATAATATTAATGATGAAAGTGACAAAAGCTATCCAATATTATTAAATAATAGTATTGTGAATGTTATTATTTCTATGTTAGTTTAATAAAACCTTTTGTGCTGCAGATAATAGTAGTTCATGTACTACTATTATTTGCATCATAAAAGTTCTGAGTTAAATAAAATTCAATGTATCTACATTATATAATGTCTGTATATATATATATATATATATATATATATATATATATATATATATATATATAGACATTTCTGTTTGACTTAAAATAACGCGATAGTAAATTATTTATGGCAAATATTAATTAGTTCTATAAAGTTTACTTCCAGGCATATAAAACTATTATTTTTGATTAAATATTCAAGCAATCAAACTTACATTATCAAAGTCACGCTTCTCGTCTGTCTAGTAAAAGAAAATATTTAGTTAATACGTGAGCACAATGGACAAAAAGTTACAAAAAGTAAAATGGTAGGTTAAATAATACAAAAATATTTACTTCATTTGTTAAATAAATTGGATACTTGTTGAAAAAGATATTAAGTTTTACGATATTTAGCTTACACATTGATTTAGCAAAAATATAACTTGCCCAAAAAGATGAAATCAAAAAATCTTTTGTTGAAGTGTTTGAGAATAGGCGCAGATTTTAAATTTTGTTTAGAATGATGAAAAGTAATTTTATTTTCTATAAATCTATGTGTATAATACACATAAAATATGCGTACATTAAAAGTGTATTTATATATGCACGCAACAGTACATAGTTGACTTATGGGACTACAGAAAGCAACTAGAATGTATAACTTTTGAAAATACTAATTCTATTCTTTGGATACTATTTGTAGTATCCCGGAACTTAATTGAAAATGAAATACGAGTAGTAAAGAAAAGAATAGAATAATAGTTATACCTATTTTTAAATAATAGAAAAAAAAATAAGTAGAAATGAATATGTAATGTTACAATTTTGATTGTAACATTAACTTTACAAAATTAAATGAAAACAGTATGATTGTTTTTATTTAATTTGAGTTAATTTGAGTCAATGTCTATAGTATTGGAAATTAAAAATATTTTTTTTTTATTTTATTTAGTTTATTATTTTTGGCAATGCATTGGTATTTTTATGAAGGGATTATGGGAAACAGGTTACATCTAGTCTTGAAACTTATCTGTAGATTACAGAAATATTGTCTTATATAAGCATCGAACGTCGAAATATTGCAGTATATCAGCATCACGTCTCTCAAAGAAGAATAAAAAAAAAAATAATGTTACTTACTTCAAAGCAAATAGTTTTTATGAAATCGTTGCCACACCTCGTGTATATTTTAATATTTTCTATGTAGACCTGAAAGTAAAAGTTCAGAAGATGAAAATAATCATTGATTATTATAAAATAGTTTATTTTCTCTGGTAATAACTAGTAGAAAATATAAAATATACTCTACTTTCTCAAGAAACTAAAGCAATAAAAATATGACAGTGAATAATTAGAAACTTAATGCAAAAGATATTAAAGTTTCACGGTGACACTGAGAGTGACTATCAGAATAACTTTCAACTTAAAATAAGAATTTTCTAATATTTAATAACTTTTAAAAATAGTACAACTTAACTTCAGCAGTTGCTGATAGAAACTCGAAAAGGCTAATATAGCCTTTTCGAGTTTCTATCATTAAAATTAATAAAAAATTAAAGAATTTTAGGTGGATGGATTGAAAAATAGTAATATTTTTAATAGTGGTAGGACCACATTGCCAACAGTTTTCTATTTGCAGCCGTGGGCCAGTTCTTTTGGGGTAGCACCACACAATAGCAGAAAATCGATGAGCAGTAGCAAAGTGCACTTCATTCGGTGGGCGAGAGACCGGCAGCCTAACATTCTGGGTGATTTTTTTTTTTTTTTTGTTATTGATAACGCAGTGGTCTGAAATGCGTTACGCACTTACTCCCCGGATGGGAATTGTGGGACTCCTAGCCTAGGGCTAGTATACCCCCTAAAACGTATCCACTGCGATTGCTGTTAGCCTTTTTTTTTTTTTTTTTTTATTAGTGGGCTATGGGTGCGTCTCGCCCCGCTGAATCGGTCCGGGGTGACGGAAAGGCGGCGCGTGACCCCATAGACCCACCGTAAAACCTTCTCTCTTCGCCGTGCGAGCGGACCACCGGTACTCGATTTTAACTTCGGTGGCCCGCCCGGCGGTTTACCCTCGCGGGTTCCTCTCGTCGACGCCCCGACAGATTTCGCCGTCGGGGCGTCGCCCTCACGCGGTGGCCTCACGTCGGGTGACCGGACAATTCCCCGGTCCGATCACCCGAGGCCTCGGTTAGGGCGGCATCAGGCGCAGGTATTCGCGCCTGCGCCGCCCCGGCCGCTGACGGCGGCCCGGGTCGCGGGATTCCTCCCGGACTCGTTCCGCCGCCTCCTTCTGCGAGATGACAGCCTCGCAGAAGGCGGCGACCGCGTCCCAGTTCCTGACGCTGTCGACCATCGCTCTCGCGACAGCCGGCAGCGACAGGTCGGCACCGATAACAGCGACGAGGTCACGGCGCTGCCGGTCAAAGCCCGGACACGCCTCCAGCGTGTGTTGCGCCGTTGCGGACTTCGTTCTGCCACCATTGCAGCAGTGACGAGGAGTCACTGCTGCAATGGTGGCAGAACGAAGTCCACTCCCTACACGCGACCGTGTGCAGGTAAAAGCCGAAGCATCCGTGCCCCGACAACACCTGCACCAGTCGAAAGGAGAGGACTCCGTGCCGCCGCTCCATCCACTCCATCAATACGGGCCGGAGAGCCTCGACGGTGACGACACCGTGTCTAGGCCTCTCCAGCCGCGTAGCCCAACGGGCGATGACGTCTCGGCGGGCGTCCTCGCGCCAGGTGGCTATCTCGCTCAGCGATGGGGAGCCACCTTCGTCGCGCAGTGAGGTCACCCGCCGGTAGAGGTCGGAGAGCATCTCCGCCTCTAGGTCCCACGGGGGTGTCCCGGCCAGTAGGCATGCCGCCTCGGTCGATACCGTGCGGTACCCGCGAATGGCTCTGACCGCCATGACTCTCTGGGGTCTCCACAGAACAGCCCTGAGCTGGACGTTCAGAGCCCTCGCCCACACGGGTGCGCCGTACATGGCCATAGAACGGATCACCCCGCATACAGCCGTCGGCCCTCGAAGCTGGGTCCGCCCACGTTCGGCATGAGCCGCGAAAGGGCGGACGCCGCGCCGACCAGCCGGGGAGCAATTCGGCGAAAATGCTCCCGGAACCACCATCGCCCGTCGAGCACCAGACCCAAGTACTTCATATGGGCCTGGATGCTGATGTGGACGGAGTTGACGACTAGCGAGACGCCGATTGGCGGCCTTACGCGTGGCCCATGGAACAATAGGGCCTCCGTCTTATTTAGGGCCACCCTGAGCCCCAGCGCCTCGATTCGCCCGACCATCTCCTCGGTGCCGAGAGTGGCCAGGCTCGCCGCCTCTTCGAGTGTCCTGCCCCGGGCTGTGACGAGCGTATCGTCAGCGTAGCATATCACGCTCAGCCCGGGGGGGAGACTCCCTCTCAACGCCCAGTCGTACCCGATGTCCCACAGAGTCGGCCCCAGAACCGACCCCTGTGGAACGCCGCACGACATGGACGTCCGCACAATGTCCCCTGCGGGACTCGCGCAGAGGACACTGCGCCCCTCCAAATAGTCCGCCACCAGCCGCCTCAGGTACAAGGGCACCCCATGAAATCGGAGCGCCTCCCTGATGCAGCTGAATGGCAGACTATTGAATGCGTTGGCGATGTCCAGCGACACCGCCAACAGCACTCCCCCGCCGGTGACAGCCTCCGCGGCCGTCTGCCTCAGTCGTAGCAGGGCCCCGATGGTCGAACGCCCCCTTCTAAAACCGAATTGAGCGTCCGACAGATCGGGTCCCACCTCCTCCAGGTGCTGGACGATGCGGGCAGCGAGGATGCGCTCCAGCAGCTTACCCACATCGTCGAGGAGCACGATGGGCCTGTAGGCCGACGGCGAATCCGGGGGCCGTCCCGGCTTTGGCAGGAGAACCAACCTCCCCTCCTTCCAGCACTCAGGGAACCGTCCAGACGCCAAACAGGCGTTGTACAGCTGCCTGAGGCGAGGCTCGAGGTGCTCGAGGAGCGACGTCAGCACCCGGACTGGTATTCCGTCCGGGCCGGGGGCCGTGGTCGCGGAACGAATCCGCGCCACAGCTGCTCCCACTTCCGTCTCCGTCACGGGCGGAACACTCTCGTCGTCAGCCTCCCGGTCTTGTTCTGGCGAGGCCATGACCGGGGGCGTGTGTTCCGACTGCCGTGGAAACAGCTCCTCGACCACCCTACAGAGGAAGTCGGGCTGGAGGGTCTCGGTGAGGGGGGGGCCCTGCGCGCGAAGCTTATTCAGCGACGCGCGATACGGGCGACCCCAGAGGTCACGGTCGAGACCGTCCAGCATCTCCTGCCAACTCGCACCCTTGGCGGCTCGGATGGCCAGCCGAAAGGCCGTCCGCGCATCGCGGTACGCCTCGTACAGCTGGCCCTCCCGCTCAGCGTCGCGGTGACGCCGCCGGCTGCGGGTGTAGGACCTTCGGGCTCTGATACATGCCGCACGAAGGTCCGCCAATCTTGGGGACCACCAGTAGACCCCCTGCCTCGGAGGTAGACGCCGCCGCACTCTGGGCATGGCCGCATCGCAGATCTGCGTTAACGCACTGCGGATGCGGACAGCCTCGGCGTCCACCCCGTCCGCTGGGGGCGGTGAGGACAGCCACGTGTGAACGATGGCCGCCTCCGCCAGTAGGTCCCTGTCAAGACGACCCACAGCCCACCGCGGAAACGCGGGAGCTCCGTCCGCCCTGTGACCCCTACCGGGGTCCCGGAGAGGGGAGACCTCCATCCGGATGTACCGGTGGTCCGATAGGGTCTCCGCCTCCTCCAGGACACTCCAGTTCCTCACCCGTGGTGCGACAGCGGGGCTAGCGAACGACAAGTCCACTATCGACCCGCCCTGCTGCCGCACACACGTGTTCACTGAGCCCCTGTTAAGAACACAGAGGCCCAGTGAAGCCGCCCACTCGATGACCGCCCGCCCGCGGTCGTCCGTCATAGGGGACCCCCACGCCGTGGATTTGGCGTTGAAGTCCCCCAGAACCAGGACGAGGCCCGGTGCCAGTCGCCGTATCGAGGCCTCCAAGTTGGTGAGGGAGGCCCTGAAATCGGCCATTCTCCTGGTAGGGGAGAGGTATACGCTATAGAGCGTGACCCCTCCCCACTCCGCCGCGACAAATTCCTCGCCCCTATCCAAAAAAGACAAGGACGGGAAGTGCCGCTGCGTAGAGACGACGATTGCCGCAGTACCGTTTCGGCTGACCACCCAATTGGGGCGATCAGGCACGCAGTACGGTTCCGCGACTACGGCTGCACCAATCGACCACTCCGCCATGGATTGCAGGAGTAAGTCCTGCGCACCGGCGGAGTGGTTGGTGTTGGCTTGCAAGAGGTGGTGCATGGATGGTGTAGCCATTAACGGGCTGTATCCATGACCTCCCCCTCGCCGGCGGGCGATCGGACCGCGCTAGGAGCGGGAGCGGCCGTGGTCGGAGGGCCGCCCCGCCCCTTTGGGGCCGAAGCTGGAGGTTTGCACGCCCCAGAGCCCATGCGGTGCTTGGCGGGCTTATTGCCCGCCGCACACGCGGGGCAGTGGGGCGGGGCGGCGCAAGATGCCGCCACGTGCCCGGTTTGACCGCAGCGGAAACACAGTCCGCCGCAGTCGAAGCAATTAGTGCACGTCGGTCGAGTATGTCCGACCGCCATGCACTTATAGCACCTCGCAGGCCGGTGCTCAAGCACGGTCACCCGTGCCGAGCTCCAGCCCACGAGGAGCCTGCCTGAGCCGGCCAGTTGCCTGACCGACTCCACCGGGCACTGCGCCCAGGCGGCACCTACGCCGCCCGGACCGGGGCGGATGACACCAACCCGGACGGTGTCAATGGGACACCCGGTTCTCGAGGCAATAGCCTCCCGGATGTCTTCCACCGTCACGGAGTCGTCCAGACCCGCGATGCGCATTTCGGCGCACTTGACGGGCCTGGCGATCCTGATGCCACCCTCCTCGGCAAACAAACCTCGCAGCTTGTCAGCTACGCTGTCGGCCGTCTTGGAGCCCTCGGCCCCGGGGAACTCGAGGATTCGAGCCCCTGTCCGGCCCTTGCGGGTCCTGGCTTCGACGCCTCCAATATCGGAGACGTCTAGCTCCCGCCGGGCCTTCCTCAAGACGGCCTCGTAGCTGAGGCCCTTCTCAGCCGCCTCAGGCAGCACAGTGATCACCACTGCGGCTGTCTTCGGCGACTTGAGCCCCTTGCGCGGCCTCTTCTTCTTACCGGCTCCTGCCTGTGGAGCGGGAGCGGGGACCTCAGCGGCGCGCTTGGCCTCCGCTCTCCTCCTCTGACCGCGACTCTTCCGGTCGCGCTCGGCCACCTGCCAACCCTCGGGCGCAGCAGGCGCGACAGGCGCGGAAGGCGCAGTCGTTGACGCGCTGGTCGTCGCCGGCGGTGTTGTTGCCGACGATGACTGCGGTCCGGCAGAAGCCGGTACCGTCCTCTTCCTTGGCTTTGGCGCGGGCCCCTTGGGCTTGGGCGCCGCCGCGGCCGTGGCGTAGCTGCCCCCCACGCGGCCACCCTGACAAGGCAGCGGGGCGGGGGCTGATGCCACATGCGGCCGCTTGTCCGCGGCGAGAGGCGGCCGGACACGTGGTTCTGGAGGCAACCTTGCCTCCAGAACGGCCATGCGCGCATCGACGAGTTTTCCGACTGCGTCGATGATTTGGCGCAGGGCCTCGTCCGGTAGGCCTCCCACCGCAAGTATCGGGGTCGGCTGGGCCTCTTCGGGGGCCCGTTCCGCAGCGTCTGGCGGCTTTGGCGCCGCAGGGACGCTAGCCGGCGGCATGCGGTCCGCAGCGAGAGGCGTCATCCTCACCACGGGGACGAGTTTTGCCGCGGCGGCTGGGCCAGCGCCAGCCAGCGATGCGCGCTTCGCAGCGGCTGGCGTCTTTCTCGCCATGGGCACGGGTGTTACCGTCACACCAGTGCCCAACGTCGTCGGCACCGCGGCGCGAGGCGGCTTTGGCGCTGCAGCGGCCGCTGAGTGGCCGGCCTTGGCCGGTGGCGCAACTGGCGCAGGCGGCGCGAGCAGCGCCATTTGCGCCTTTAGGTCGGCCACGTCCTTTAATAACTGGCGGTTTGCCCGCCGCATCCCCGCCAGCATATCCCCCAACTGCCGATTCCGGGTCCGAATGGCGGACATCTCGCCATTAAGGCGGGCATTTTCGGCCCGCAGGTCGGGGGGGTCGCCGTTGGCGCGGGCAGCAACCGCCGCCGCCCTTTCCTCTCCCGTGGCCCCTCGCCCTCTTCGGGAGGCGACCTTAGGTGGCGGCATGTTGGCCACGCTCCCTTCAGAGTCGGCACCCGAGCTGCCACCCTTACTCAGGCGGCGCTTCCTCTGCGAGGGGAGGGCCTTCTCCTTGGTCGTCAGCGTTGTCGCTGTCGGCGCCGGGTTCTTTGCCACAAGACGCGCTGACGACCTGGCAGGGGCTTCAACAGCCGGCCTGCTATCCTTCTTGGACGGCCCTGCGGGAATGTCACCGCCCTCGTCCGTTTTGGCGGTAGAACCGCCACCCCCGTCTTCTCCGGACGGCTCTGCGACATCGCTGTCGCCCTCGTCCGTCGACGGCTCCGTTTCGGCTCTACCGCCGTTCTTCCTCGCTTCCGCGGCGGCAGCCTTTCTGCGCGCTCGCCGCTCCTCCAAACGCCGTTTGAAGCTGGAGGTCTTCCCCCGGCTCCTCCTGGGCGACCTCCGCTTCGATGTTGTTTGGGCCTCTGCGTGTTGTGCCGGACCCTCGGCGGACGCCTCGAGTCCCGAGGACGAGGCGTCGTTTCGGTCAGTTTTCCGTTGGCATGACCGGGCCTTGAGGTAGGAATCACTATGATCCACGTAGCTATTAAAATTTAAATGAGTATCCATAGTTAAACCCACGAGTATGGGAGATACCTTCTTTCAGTACGTGACCAATCTGGTCTAAGTAGGTGTGTCTCGGTCTCCCCCGGTACCTACATCCTTCCACTTTCGCATTGTATATCTTCTATATCTTCTTAACCAGATGTTCGTTCGGCATTCTTTCCACATGTCCGAACCATCGTTAGGAATGGAATAAGTATGTAGTAAATCATATTTTTAGAGGAGATTGACGGATAGACTTTTCTATTGTATATATGTTATTAATATGTATTTCAACCATTTGTACTAAAGAATTAACTACGCAATTTATTTAATTCAGGAATATATATTTTGCGGGCTAATAATACTAGGATGCATAGTGCCTAATCTAATAAATGTTATAGCGTCTTCTAACAGCATTAAATTTTCTAATTCTACCTGTAAACTAAAATCTATCTTACGTAAATATCTAAGTAATGTAAATGATTATTCATATTCATACTTTCAGCGTCTTTACTATAATCTTTCAAAACTTCTTCTAAATGTTTGTGGTTATCATTTAATTTACTTAATTTGCTACTAAACGAGTCTATTGTGATTTTCGCTAACACTAAAGTTTTCTTCTGAGAGATTTGAATGTTATTAATTATATTTTTAAGATTAGTTATTTCATTTTCAAAGTTGACTGCATCGTCATAATCGAAATTACCTGTAATATCTTTAACTACTGAACCTAAACCGTTAATAATGCCATGTTTTCTTCTAATTTGGGAAGTTAGAAATTGCATTTTACTACTAATGAGGATAATATTATATTCGATTTGATCTCTGTATGTTTAGTTCTCCCAGAGCTAGTCCTTCATTTTTAATAGTACTTGCATATAATTCCATTAATTTCATAGACGTAAAATTTGAATTACTTATAAATACAAATTAAACTAAAGTATCTTGCTTAAGGATCCGTGTTTGCTGTAGAAAAAGGATACCATCGCCGTTTTCTACGGACTTTATGTCTACGGACTGATACGTAGAGCACGATAGCTCCTGCAATGAGAGACCTTTAACAAGGTCAGGCTTCCGTAGTAATTTATAGTGCACCCTAATAGATTTAGAGTTACGGTGGTTACCTATTATTTCGGTGATTATTTGGGTGTAAGTGAATTATTTTATATGGTCCTTTGAAGACAGGTTTCGTCTTGCGAGCTATCTTTGCTACCTGTTTATAAACGGTTTCACCTACCTTAAAAGTGATTTGTTCAGTGATCTGATTTCTTTTAGCTAGTTCTGATTTCTCTTAGCTAGTTCTTTTTTAATGGATACGCATTTTTGGATAGTTTCTACGTTCTATGTGTGTTAGAGTCTTGGTAAAATTCCTTGGGGTAATATTTCTAATAAGTTTCTAGAAACTGTATGATCAAATAGTAATTCATGGTATGTAAATCCTGTGACTGAGGGAATTACGTTATTATATGCTGAATAGGGTCGTCTTTATTTATCGTTTTTTGAATGCAAATTATTTCGGCTATAGGGAAATTACGAAAATCCGCAGAAGAACAGGTGTAACCGACATAGCACGAAGAATTAGCACGCTGAAGTGGCAATGGGCAGGCCACATCGCTCGAAGAACCGACAACCGCTGGGAAAGAAAGGTTCTAGAATGGCGACCACGTACCGGACGACGCAGTGTAGGACGAACTAGGTGGACATACGACCTGGAGGAGGTTGCTGGGCGTCGTTGGATGCAAGCAGCACAGGACCGCACTCTGTGGTGTAACATGAGGGCGGTCTATGTCCAGCCGTGGACGGCAATAGGCTGAAATGGTGATAATTATGATGATAGGGAAATAAAATCGTTCAATTGGGGAATTCGAATTAGGATTGTATGGCGTTGTAAAATGTATACTGATATTATTTTTATTTTTTCTTTATTTAGAAAACCAACAGCGATACATATAATATATTACATAATTTGTGTTCTACAGTATTATATAGCTAATAATAGATTTCCCTATTTAACTATGCTAGATTTAAGAATGCGAACGGACTACAAATTAAATTTAAAAAAAAATACAATATTACATTTGATCACAACAAAAAGAAACTATTAACTAACATAACAATACAATTTTTTTTTGTAAGAGCTTAGTTGTGGAGTATATAAGTATGGAGTGAGCATATTTCTTTTATGAAGTCATTGTCGACTTTACTGCCTAAATAAGTCCGTAATTATTTTACATGGTAATCCTAATACAGAAAACGTTTTTTATTAAAGTTTCTGCTATGTGAACACTTGTGCTTGCGCTTAGTGGGACTATTTGTGTGAATTAAAAAAAAATCTGTTATAGTTAAAAAGGTGGCCCCGCCTGTTGAATGCAAGTTCATAAATAATTGTTTCAGTTTAGAGGATGCATTGGTAAGAGCAACTAATGTCTTTAGAGGGTTTCTTTCGTACTTTGCTTTTAGACATGTAGCACACTGATTAATGTAGCTTTGTATGGTTAGTAACATGTTGGGTCAATGGTAATTACTGTTGATTTGTTTATTTGTTTCTTGTATTCCGTGGTGACCTGTTTTCCCTTCATGGTATTTTTTAATGATTTTATTTTGTTTAGATCTATTTTGTACCAGCATTATGCGGGATATATATAATTAATCAATTTCTAAACAAATTTGAAGTAAATGTATAAAGTAATGAGAATTTCTTATGCGATTTCAGCTGATAGACAGACCCAAACTAGAGATATATTAAATAACATAGAAAATAGAGCAAGGAACACTTGTGGTAATATAAACGATTACTCAGCAGAGCATTCTCTGCATCCCCTGTAGAGTTTTGTCAGCTACGGATCTGCCTAGCAGCTCTTCTTCTCAGAGTTTTCTTCAAGAGCGACCGACCGACCGTAGGTTCTATATCGAATTAATGCGGCACGATTTAAGAACCTTCACGACGTATTTAAAAATATGTATTCATATATCACAGAAAAGCTGTGCTAACTTAATTAGAAACTAAATTATTTAGTATATCTTTTACAAAATGAAAAATATTTTTAATTGAAACGTTTGGTTTTCCAAGTGCAATGTTTATTTTTAGTCTACTAGTTACTAAGTCTAACTTGATTTGTCTAAAGTAACTAAATAATATAATTTAACATCCTTTTCTCTTCTGTGATATATCATTAAAGTCATATAAGGAATCTAGGCAAATAATATTACTTCAAGAGGAAATATTCAATAAAGGTACTTAAAACATTTTACGTCTGACCAGAGTCAGTAAGGTAAGTTCTGCACACGTAGGATATAACACACACATTAATTCTATCCAATAATAACATACAGGTGTTAGATATTAGAAAACTGACAATTAGCTTATTTAATTACGACTTTTGTGATTTCAATTTAAATATAAATAATTTATTCTGCATAAACCCTGTGGTACTACTTATATATTGATTAAATTCATTCATTAATCTACGACCGATTTGGAAAGCGTCCACTACTGAGAAGATTAAGCAAGAAGTTCATTGTATTTGTTTAAATTACTTCTTTTTATGTATAATTCTAAACAATATATTTAGTTCCAATGTTATAGCATTCAAATCAAAATAAGCAAGTGATTATAGGTGGATCAGATTTCAATATAGATAATAATAGGAATTACCCGTATAGCGATGAGTCAAGAATATAAAATTTCGTCAACACTTCCCTTGCGTTGCAAGGATACTTTTACGCTGTACGAACCTTTGTATCTAAGAAACTATACATCTGCAACTTTCCAGGAATACCCTTAATAAAACAAATATACTCATGGTTTTTTAACTAAGCCGTAAGATGTCAATGAAGGAGCCAACAGTTTGTTTATAAAAATATTCTATTACTCTACTGACTTGGAAAGTTGGTGCTAATATGTTTCATCATCTCATCATCATCTCATCATCATCTCAGCTCATATATGTCCCACTGTTGGGCTCGAGCCTTCTCCGTGATGGGAGGGAAATTGATCTACTACAACACGCTGGTCAGACAAGTTAGTATAGGGTTTTGTTTCGAGTTTTTCTACTCTTGCGCATTTAGCGGAGTGTTACCAGACCATAGTATGTCGCAGAAAAAAAGTTCATCTAATTGGTAAGACGATTGAAATGAATTACCACTAAAAGGTTTATTTTATTTGGCGAGGTCTTATTTTAAAGGCGAAACACTTCTGTGTTTTGTCTTGTTTATAACTAAACAAGACAACGTCCAGTAGCGAAAAACAAGTGTGCATAGTATTAATAATAATAGTAGTTATTTAAATGCTTTTGTGTAAATATAAAATACCATGTATCTATCTATGACGCAGCGATTGTTGTAATAAATCGTATATTATTGGAATATATTATTATTTTTAGAGTAACTATATGTATACATACATATCATCACGCCATATCCCTTGCAGGGTAGGCAGAGAGAACAGAGTGACAGAGAACTCTATTCTTGCATACTTCACTCGCTTCCTTAACATTCATAATTATCTTATTTAGAGTAACTAGGTGCACCTTTTTTCCCTAACGGTTATCGGTTCGACTAAGTCTTCTTGCTATGTCTCTTATATCCATCCTTCTATTTTAACTTTTAACACATAGACAAATACCAAGCTCACACACTCAAAGTTGCTCAGTGTACTATGAAGAGGGGTATGCTCTCCAAAACACGGTGAGCGACTTTAAGTCTTGTTATAAGGCTGACATTTAGAAATCGCGTTTCTTTTTTTTGTGTGTAAATTTAGCCATTGTCGTCAAGAATAAAAATAGCTCTATTGGTAAACGGAGCCGTCGCTTAATTCAGACTGCTCCGGTTCAATCTTTGATTTACCCGTTTTTTAATTTTAATTGTTTAAATTACTGAAATTTAGCATTTAATATGCTTAATTATTTATAAAATCCGATTACGAAATGAAAAATGATGTCGCAAGCGGGATTCGAACCCGCGCCTATTGGGATTCCGGCCCAATCGTGCTGCCACTACACTACCGCGACTAATTGTAGGACATGCAAATTTCATTTCGTATTGTATTTACGTCTTAAGGTGACGTTATGCTATCTACCCGACAATGTTTACACATTGTTATAGGCTTAAAACTTCAAACTTTACAGTTAGAATTGTATTAAACGATGACACAACCTTGTTATTTAAATTACTGAAATTTAGCATTTAATATGCTTAATTATTTATAAAATCCGATTACGAAATGAAAAATGATGTCGCAAGCGGGATTCGAACCCGCGCCTATTGGGATTCCGGCCCAATCGGATTTTATAAATAATTAAGCATATTAAATGCTAAATTTCACTAATTTAAATAACAAGGTTGTGTCATCGTTTAATACAATTCTAACTGTAAAGTTTGAAGTATTAAGCCTATAACAATGTGCAAACATTGTCGGGTAGATAGCATAACGTCACCTTAAGACGTAAATACAATACGAAATGAAATTTGCATGTCCTACAATTAGTCGCGGTAGTGTAGTGGCAGCACGATTGGGCCGGAATCCCAATAGGCGCGGGTTCGAATCCCGCTTGCGACATCATTTTTCATTTCGTAATCGGATTTTATAAATAATTAAGCATATTAAATGGTAAATTTCAGTAATTTAAATAACAAGGTTGTGTCATCGTTTAATACAATTCTAACTGTAAAGTTTGAAGTATTATGCCTATAACAATGTGTAAACATTGTCGGGTAGATAGCATAACGTCACCTTAAGACGTCAATACAATACGAAATGAAATTTGCATGTCCTACAATTAGTCGCGGTAGTGTAGTGGCAGCACGATTGGGCCGGAATCCCAATAGGCGCGGGTTCGAATCCCGCTTGCGACATCATTTTTCATTTCGTAATCGGATTTTATAAATAATTAAGCATATTAAATGCTAAATTTCAGTAATTTAAATAACAAGGTTGTGTCATCGTTTAATACAATTCTAACTGTAAAGTTTGAAGTATTAAGCCTATAACAATGTGTAAACATTGTCGGGTAGATAGCATAACGTCACCTTAAGACGTAAATACAATACGAAATGAAATTTGCATGTCCTACAATTAGTCGCGGTAGTGTAGTGGCAGCACGATTGGGCCGGAATCCCAATAGGCGCGGGTTCGAATCCCGCTTGCGACATAATTTATCATT
Organism: Lymantria monacha; assembly: GCA_905163515.2. Classification (NCBI taxonomy): domain Eukaryota; kingdom Metazoa; phylum Arthropoda; class Insecta; order Lepidoptera; family Erebidae; genus Lymantria; species Lymantria monacha. The sequence goes on from LR991096.1 coordinate 17,944,915, forward strand.
TCGTAATCGGATTTTAATTGTTTTTTCATTATTAACTCAATTATTACTGCTTGTGTTTGTTAATGCTATGTGGTAGCGCCTGCAAATATTAGCCACCCTTACTTTGCGAATACTACTAACCCTTACGTAGATGTCATAAAGGACGACTAAAAGCTTTAAGTCTATCTGGGCCAACTCCACCTGATGCCGTTTGATCAACAATTACATGCCCAAGGAGGGTTGATGTCAGGTTGGCAGCCGGTCATAAAACAATTGCCAACAGCTTTTGTAATATGTACGAGAACGTGTTACGTCGACCCCAAGAAATTGGGATAAATTAAATTAAAAGATGTATTATATAAATGAAATTAAGATGTATTATATAAATTAAATTAAAAGATATTCGATGAATTGCCATGAGATTGATAAAGTTTCATCAATTATTTCTAATCATCATCATTTCTGCCCATCGCCTTCCACTGCTGGACGTGGGCCTCCCTCATGGTACACCACAGACTGCGGTCCTGTGCCGTTTGCATCCATCGACGCCCAGCAACTTTCACTAGATCGTCTATCCACCTAGTCCGTCCGTCCCAAACTGCGTCGTCCGGTACGTGGTCGCCACTCCAGAATCTTTTTTCCCTAGCGGTTGTCGGTTCTTCGAGCGATGTGGCCTACCCATTGCCACTTCAGCGTGCTAATTCTTCGTGCTATGTCGGTTACACCCGTTCTTCTGTGGATTTCCGTATTACGGATTCTATCATGCAAAGAAATCCCGAGCATAGCTCATTTCTTATAATACTATTTATTTAAATAATCAGTTCATATCATTCTTATATGAATAGGGTGTAAAAATATTTATATATCATCAATTTCTAAATATACTTTGAAACTCCGTCATAACACTTTAATATCTAAATATATTATCAAATAATAAATAAATATCTAGGCTCGGTCATCTAGATATTGTTTTTAATATTATTCTTAAGTAGCTTTAAGAATAATATCTTGTATGTGTTATAATATTATTTAATATTGCATCCAAAATTATTGCCTGCATCCGGGTTCTAGAGGAAGTAGATCCCAAGCAGCTGTGAAGTTATGAAGCGGCGGATATTACCTAACCGACTGTTGGCACACTATACCTATTTATCATTTAGTTTGCTTTTAAGTTTTGTGTTATAGAACATGTACAAATGGAAATTTGCATGAAGAGATATTGCCATCTTTTCTGTAAAAGGTGATTTTATGCAGAGAAGAGAAAACATTTTTTATTATATCTTGTATTATAATCCTTTTTTAAACGAGGTTCTTACATTGCCGATATATTTCTTTCTTCTGTCCAGTCATACTGTCATTCATATTCAAAGAAGAGACATAGTCCAGCCACGCTTTCTTCTTTTGCTCTACGGAAGCTGCCACTTCCGCATCCCACCATGCATCACCATTTGTTTTACTATGCTTCTTTGAACTTCCACATACTTCTTTCGCTGTATCTACCATACTCTCTTTCAATACTCTCCAGCATTCTTCAATGTCCGATTGCGACTGGCTTGCCATCGTCAGCCGTTCTCGGACACCCTCTGCATACTTTTCTCTTACACACTCTTTTTGCAACCTTTCAATCTTTATTCTTTCAAGCCCTCCGAAGTGGACACGCTCTCGCCAGTGCCTCCACTTTCTGAACAGACCACTAAATCTCGCAATAACGAAATAGTGGTCCGTATCGACTGTGGGGCCCCTGTAGGCTCTTGCGTCCAATATTTTGCTTCGGAAGCGACTGTCTACCAAAATTAAATCTATTATACTTTTCTGTTCATTCCTTCTCCATGTATACATATGGATGTCCTTATGTTGGAAAAATGTGTTTGACACAATAAGGTTTCTCTCCATGCATACATCCGCTATGAGCCTACCTGCGTCGTTCACTCTCTTGTCACCAAATGGACCAAGTACGTCCTCATAGTCGAGACGCTTGGTCCCCACCCATCCGTTCAGATCTACGCATACAATCACGCGTTCACTGGTTTCTGCCATATCCAGAACTTCCCTAACATTGTCCCAAAACTTCTCTAGGTCTGATGCCACCGAGGATCCTACGGGAGCATATGCTACAACCATGAATACCTTGGTGACACCTAGTTTTATACGGACCCAAAGAAGTCTGGGATCATACATTCCACAATCCTTCACACCTGAGGCCAAGCGAGAGGACAACAGCACTCCTACCCCCATGTTGGCTCGATCGCTCTGTGGTACACCAGACCACAGAGCCATCCCGCCACCAGGAAGATCGCAGGCGTCGCTGCCTCTTCACTTGGTCTCTGTTACACAGAGCACGTCTACAATGCCAATGACACCAAGGCCTTAGTGAAAGAGAAACGTGATAGAGGAAGTATGAGTGCAGCAGATAGGCTGACTAAAAACTTCGAGGGTAATACCAAACTCTTTTGGAGGGAGATGAAGAGGTCACGGGGTGGTTGGTCAGCCTTCAGAATGAATAAAATAAGGTCTAAAGGTGGAGACATTCTTACACAAACACAAGACGTGTTAAGCCGATGGAGTGAATATTTTGGCGATATGTATGCGGATGCTACGGCTGGCGCCGGTGTTGTATGTGGTTTAGTAGATCAACATTCGACGACGGCGTCCTCCGATGGCATCAGTATGAATGAAGTTGAATGGGCGATAAGAAGTTTGAAAAATGGTAAGGCAGCGGGCATTGATATGGTGTCTGCCGAGATGATCAAGCTTGGTGGCTCCTGTGTCTGGGAGGCGTTCTTGTTACTCCTCAATTTATGTTGGAGCTTGGGAATGGTTCCCGGGGACTGGAATAGCGCAGTCATCGTGCCTTTGTTTAAAAACAATGGTTCACGTTATGACTGCGCAAATTACAGAGCCATAAGCTTGACCAGTTTGGCAGCAAAAGTGTATGGTAAAATTATTGAAAGGAGAATGAGGATGGTGTCCGATGGTTTACTGTGTGAGACACAAGGAGGTTTCAGGAGTGGAAGGGGATGCATGGATCAAGTGTTCTCTCTGCGCAACATTGTGGAGAAGCATTTGGCTCTAGGTCAGAGGGCTTTCTGCAGTTTTCTGGATCTGGAGAGAGCATTTGACACGGTTGTACGAAACGAACTTTGGGACATTTTACCGGAGTATGGTATTAACGGTAAACTGCTACAGGCTGTGCAGTCCAGTTACATGGGCTGTAGAGCCTGTGTGCGGCTGGATGATGGAATGTCGCCTTGGTTTGACGTCAATATCGGCGTTAAGCAGGGGTGCGTTCTGTCAGCCAGGCTGTTTATCATATATCTGGATAAATGTCTGCATGTCTCCAAAGGTCGAACGATATGAATGTGGGAGTCCAGATGGGCGACTCAGTGGTCACTGCTCTACTTTATGCAGATGATGCAGTCCTGCTGGCACAGTCAGCGACTGACCTGCAGACCCTAGTCGACACAATGACAGAAGATTGTAAGAAAAGGGGTCTACGCGTGAATGTGAGCAAAACCAAAATAATGGTCTTTGAAAGAGATAAAACCAGAACAGATGTAAGAGTAACTATAGGTAATGATGTACTAGAGCAAGTGGATGAATTTGTATATCTTGGATGTGGATTTAGCCGAGATGGAAGGTACACCACTGATATAGAGCGAAGAGTGAATGCGGGAAATAGAGTGAACGGAGCGTTGGGGCAACTTCTCGGCAGCCACCACCTCAGCCAGAAGGCACGTGTAGCAATATATAACGCTGTACTTGTCCCAACATTACTGTATGGAAGCGAGAGTTGGGTATGCAGAAAAGAGTATGAAAGTAAAATTAATGCGGTCGAAATGCGATCTCTGCGGAAAATCTGTGGAGTTAGGCTGACCGACCGCATTCGTAACAATGACGTAAGAGAGCGAGTAGGTATGAAAGAGAGTATTGGTGTAAAGATACGAAAGGGAATGCTCCGATGGTTCGGACATGTGGAAAGAATGCCGAACGAACGTCTGGTTAAGAAGATATACAATGCGAAAGTGGAAGGATGTAGGTACCGAGGGAGACCGAGACTAACCTACCTAGACCAGATCGGTCATGTACTAAAGGAAGGTGGAGTCAAGAGTCTCCGAAACCGGCGAGCGTGTATGAAGAGAATTATGAATGTTGAGGAAGCGAGTGAAGTATGCAGAGATAGAGTTCTCTGGCACTCTATTCTCTCTGCCTACCCTGCAAGGGATATGGCGTGATGATATGTATGTATGTAATCGAGGTTTAAGAAGAGCATTTTCTACATGCTAAGCAGTGGTCTGATTGTAGCCTTGGTATTACCAAGGCTCATAAGCGCCTGTACCACTTACCATCTGGTATGCTGCTTACTTGTTTGGCTCCATAGACAGTAAAAAAATATAAAAATCAGGCAAAGTTCGATCAAGAAAATAGAAATTTCTATTAGACAGGTGGATATAACATTGTGTGCTTCTTCAATATATCTTCATCAATCTGTTACGGTTTAACAAATATAAGTTTGGAAAATAGTTTTATCACGACTCTATTACAAAACATTGAATATTATAAGGACTATAAGGCATTATTACATAGCACAACACTATAAGGAATAATTACATACCTACATACATAGCTTCACGTCTGTTTCCCAGAGGGGTAGGCAGAGACTACGGATTGAAACAAACCATGATCCTGGCATACTTCCATCGCTTCATTCACACTCATAATAGTCTTCATGCATGCTCTACGATTACGCATACTCTTAATATGACCTCTCGTCAATACATCGCCAATATGATCCAGAAAATTATGACGAGGTCTTCCCCTTGTATTCGTCCCATTCACGCTTGCTTTATATATTTTCTTCGTCATATAAGAAATTATTACACGTCAAAAAGTTTCTAAAAAAACAATTACAGTGAAAAATTTACTGAGGAAAGAAGGATTGAAAAAATTAGAATATAGAAGGAAGAACTGATTGAAAAAATTATAAGAAAGTATCTCAAACAGACGAGGACGTCTGCCTTTTATTACTATTTAGAGATTCACGCCTTATTTATATGGTGGAATTACAAAATCATCAAAAACGTATAAATTATATTATTTTCTATTTGTGACAAATATCACTTACTGACTACAAAAAATATAAGAAAAATATCCCAGAAATAGACGAGGACGTCTGTGTTTTTGCGTCGTAAAGGAGTAGTATTGTATTTAACACTCTATTATGTATGTATGTTCCTTTGAAGCAATATAGACGTAGTCTATAGGTTTATAGGTAATAGGATCCCCACTGTGCATTTGTTATGTTCCATTATTAAAATATATTTTATATTCTGCAATAGTATTCATTCAATAATATATTATAGAATTCTAGACTACCGGACATCCAAGTGCTTGTTTTTTTCTTTTCAATTTTTTATTATGTAACGTAGTTTATTATACTATTTAGAGATTCACGACTTATTTATGTGTGGAATTACAAAATAATCAAAAACTTATAAATTATATTATTTTCTTTTCATCACTATAATATTATTCCAATCAATACATCATCTATTGATACGTCATTAATGTAACTCAAACTTATTACTGTATATCGGGCCGAAGTATCCGATTACATAAAACAATTACTGTTATTGCTGTACCGTTGTTCAAATAACTTTTGAAGGCGTCTAAATTAATCAATAAAGTACTTGGTGTGAGTGAATATGTCTAGTAACATGTACTTTGTTTGTAATGAAATTATTATATCTAATCAATTATCAGTATTAAATCTATCTACTAGGGAGTACATGGATTTAAGGGAAAGCTAGCGCTAAGGTAGCCCTTGAGAGTTAAACTTAAACTTTATTTATGGTCATTCTAAATTCGACTTAAATATTATTTTCTCAAATATGCTTGGAAATGTGAACATTATTTCGTGTATTTTAAAAATGGAACGATTTATTACTTCAAAAAATAGTAACCAAATAGGTAAATTATAAGAGGTTTATTTAAATTTCGAACTGGCTTGAAAAAGAAACCTGTTTGATAATAAAAAAAAACAAATGGAGGGTCCATTTGTTTTTTTTTTGGGTCCATTTGTTTTTTTTTAGCACGTGAAAAATGTTGACCGGTCGATGTGTTTGTGCGTGCGAGTTGCAAATGCTACGAGTATTATTATAATAAATCTTATTGTGTCGAAATTATTATTAATAATGCTTTGACCAAGAAAATTTAATCTTTTTCGACAAAGCTGTAATGTAATTAGGATTCGAAACATCGCAAATGAAAACATTGAAGAAAAACGAGTTCTTGCACGTAAAAAGCGCCGTGTTAGTATGGCCCAACTTCGTGCTTCTCAATTACAAGAGCAAAGTGAGGTAGTCCCTGAAACGGCTCGGTTGACAATGTGAAATCGTCGAGCAAATCTCAGAGATCAACAATTAGATAATTTTCGACGTGCAAGAATAAATGTTCTTGCGTCTAATAACAAAAGGAAAAATGTTGCATATCGTCAACATAATTCTTCATCTTGCTGACGCATCATTAAAATACTGCATTTTTTAAATTTATGAACCTATTTTTCATATTTTTTTTCTTAATAAAAAAATAATTTATATATATATATATATATATATATATATATATATATATATATATATATATATATATATATATATATATATATATATATACGAGTATATAGATTGGTTTTGTTACACATGTGTACATAATACGACATGCTTATTCACATACCTATACAACGCCACAAGTCTATAAAATGTAATTTAGTAGCTAACGCGCGCTTGTTATAATAAGACAAATTGATGAAACCGGTGTACGATGTACACAACGACATTGATTTGTTACAATCTTAAACCGCGCGCCGAGCCAAACGCGCGTCGCCGTCGCCGCGTGGTCATCTGAACTTAGACTTATTAAATTTTGACCTAAATTTTGATGCAAAATCATTACCAGTATAAAAAGAAAATAATTCTATATAAAACATATGTATTGTTTGTGTTCAGCTACTATTAAACATTAAATTTATAGTAATTATTATATTATGGCAATTTACTAGTTTGAAATACTAACTATTAAGCTACCCTCGGATCGAAACGCGGCCATATTGAGAAAAATCCGCTAAAAAATTCAGAAGAATACCAATTATTAAAAAAGTTAATAATTAAGTAGTAGATTACTTTAACTTACCAAAGTTGAATAATATTATATTTAACTTTTATTATGGGTCAAATCTATACAATAAGTGCTTACAGTGTCGTGCAATTCTACAAGCAAGTAGATGGAATATCCATGGCTTAGCCAGTTTCTATTGTTGTTGCTGACATACTCACGGAGGACTTCGAGGAGACTACTCAAAGAAGCTCGCCTGTCATACTCAAGTTCTACAAGCGGTATGTAGATAACAAATTCACATTGTTATCATTAGATCAAGTGACCATATTCCCAGAGTACTTTATCTCCTTCAATCCAAAAATTCCATTTACCATGAAACTGGAGTCAAAAAACATTCTAGCTCTCTTGGATATTTTGGTTATTTGCAAACCTAACAACACCTAGAGTCACATAGTGTACCGTAAAGCAATCCATATAGGTAAATACTTGACGGAGACTCTCACCATCCCCATTCACAGTTAGTTACTATTTCCAATTTTTTCTTCCAGAGTAGTACGAGGAATTTATAACGATGAATACTTGACTGGGTAGCTGCAGCTTGTCAAGTAGGTTCTACGTGCAAAAAAGCAGCTAGATCTTCACCTCATCACGGAGATCGTGTGCAACTGCTGACAGTCGAACATCTCCCTGCAGTCCCACCTTATGTTAAAGGAGTCACTGCCAAGATTGGCTATATCCTGAAAACTTATTTTAGGCCACTGAAAAGAGCACTGAAGACTCAGTTCTTACCTCCTATCACTGTACCTGACTCTCTCTTATATTGGCCAAATAAAGAGAGAAGTACTAACTCTATAAGAACTCGGATCAAGGAACATATAGTTGATGTAAAGCACCGTCCTCACACTAAATCTGCAGACCTTGAGCATAGTCCGGACTGCGCTGGCCACTTCATCAGGTTTGAAAAACCACAAGTCCTCACAAAAGAACCGATACCTGCTTAGAATGGTTGGCGAGGCTATTGAAATTAAGATACGAAAATTTCAATAGAGAAGATGGCATGGTATTATCATAAAGCTGAGATCCTATCCTGCACTTAATTCAAAAATAAAATGGAGAATTAAAAAGAAGGAACCATTATAAATATCCACCCCGGCGTAGACGAAGTGATAAGAGTGGCTGAAATGAAGACTAAGAAGGGCATTATATGTCGTGCCTTTACTAACATTGCCCTCTTCCAGCTGAATATTGTAGACGTCTATTTAACCCGGGGAACATGTCTGCGCACCTAAAATGTCCTTACCCCAGCTAACGTGGTTGGAGAGGGACAGGCACTGCGCTCGCACTGGTTCAACCCAGTAGGTGAACATATACGAGTATGTTCTGTGATGATGATGATGGTCATATTTTATAGTAAATAATAAAATAATATGTCACCTCATCTTTTCTTGTGGGCATCGCAGGCAAAGAATAATTTGCTCCTGCCGAAGCCGGGACGGTCTCCAGAGTTGGCCTCGGCCTACAGGCCTATCGTGCTGCTCGACGATGCGGGCAAGCTATTGGAGAGGGTGCTGGCTGCCCGCATCGAGCGGCACCTCGTTGGCACGGGGCCCGATCTGTCGGACGCCCAGTTTGGGTTCAGGAGGGGTCGTTCGACGATCGCGGCTCTGCTGCGCCTGAGGGCCGTGGCGACTGAGGCCGTCGCCGGCGGAGGAGTGCTGTTGGTGGTGTCCCTGGACATCGCCAACGCATTCAATAGTCTGCCATTTAGCTGCATCAGGGAGGCGCTCCGATACCACGGAGTGCCAGTTTACTTGAGGCGGCTGGTGGCAGACTATTTGGAGGGGCGCAGCGTCCTCTACACCAACCGAGTAGGGGACGTTGTGCGGACGCCCATGACGTGCGGTGTCCCGCAGGGTTCGGTCCTTGGACCCACCCTGTGGAACATCGGCTACGACTGGGCGTTGAGAGGGAGCCTCCTACCCGGGCTGGGCGTGATCTGTTACGCCGACGACACGCTCGTCACAGCCCGCGGTAGGACGCTGGAGGAGGCGGCAGGCCTGGCGACTCTCGGCACCGAAGAGATCGTCAGGCGGATCGAGGCGCTGGGGTTGAGGGTGGCCCTGGACAAGACGGAGGCCCTCTTGTTCCATGGGCCCCGCATGGGCCCTCCCATCGGCGTTTCGATCACCGTCAATTCGGTTGACATCAGCATCCGGGCCCATATGAGGTATTTGGGCCTGGTGCTCGACGGGCATTGGTGGTTTCGGGAGCATTTCCGCAGGCTCGCTCCGCGGCTCGTCGGCGCGGCGTCCGCCCTTTCATGGCTAATGCCGAATGTGGGCGGACCGAGCGCTACGTGCCGACAGCTGTACACGGGGGTCGTCCGGTCGATGGCCCTGTACGGCGCACCGGTGTGGGCGGGGTCCCTGACCGTCCGACTCAGGGCTCTTCTGTGGCGACCACAGAGGGCCATGGCGGTCAGGGCTGTACGCGGGTACCGCACGGTGGCGACGGAGGCAGCGTGCCTGTTGGCCGGGAGTCCCCCGTGGGACCTGGAGGCGGAAATGCTCGCCGATTTGTATCGGCGGGTGTCGGGGGTGCGCGCGGAGGGCGGTGTGGCCTCTTTGAGGGAACTCACCGCCTGGCGCGTTGACGCCCGCCTAGATGTCATTGCCCGTTGGGCAGTCCGGCTGGAGAGGCCTCGGTTCGGTGTGCGGACCGTAGAGGCCTTCCGGCCGGTGCTGATGCAGTGGTTGGAACGGCGGCACGGGGTGCTCTCCTTCCGACTGGTGCGGGTTTTGACGGGGCATGGATGCTTCGCCAAATACCTGCACAAGGTCGTCAGGAGGGAGAGTACACCGTCCTGCCACCACTGCGATTGCGACGAAGACACGGCGCAGCATACGCTCGAGGTTTGTGCCGCTTGGGCAGAGCAGCGTCGTGAACTCGTCGCAATCATCGGTGCCGACCTGACGCTGCCGACCATCGCCAGGGCGATGCTCGACAGCGTCAGGAACTGGGACGCAGTCGCAACCTTCTGCGAGGCAGTAGTCTCGCGGAAGGAGGCGGCGGAGCGCGTGCGCGAGGAGCGTCTCCTCGACGGCGCGAGCCGCCGCCGGCGACTGGGGCGGCGCAGGCGCGATTACCTGCGCCTGATGCCGCCCTAGCCAAGGCCGCGGGTGACTGGATCGGGGAATTAGTCCGTCACCCGCCGAGAGGCCGACCGCGTGAGGAAAGACCGACATCCTACCCGAGGGGGGGATGTCGGTCGAGGAGAGGGTACTCCTCAGGGGTATTCCGTCGGGCCGACCACTGACGTCAAGTCACTCTGCTCCGGTGGTCGGCCCAACGACGAAGGCGACGTCACGGGTGGGTTACGGGTGTACGCGCTTACGCCCCTCTGTCACCTCGGACGGAGTGGTGCGAGGAGTGCGCCGACCGTAGCCCACCCCCCAAAAAAAAAAAAAAAAAAAAAGGCAAAGAATAATTTGTATATTGATAAAACTACAAAAGCAGAATAATCGTAGTCCTATACCAACCTACCTGACTAACGTGGTGTTTTAATTTATAGTAAGGTGGATACTCATATACCTAGTAGCATGTCTCTATGTAGCAGCAAAATTGTAACCATTTTTCTAAATCCTAAAATAAAAAGTATGCATTTCATATTATGAGCAGTGATTTATATATTATTATTTCTCTACCTTTTGCAACTAAACTTCACGCTAGAAACGAGGAAAATAGCAACACTTGAGAAACAAGGTATTCAAATGTCAGCTACAGTGATATATATCCGAAATATACTGCCGTACTTTTTGTAAAAGTTTACAAGTCTTCGCGTAAAATTTACGTTTGTGGTCCTACTGAAAAATTGGTTTTAACTGTATATTCGTTTTGTTTTACTCATAAAAAAAAATAAAAAAAATGATAATGGTAGATTTATATTGATATTATTAGCTTCTGCCCGCGGCTTCGCTCGCGTAAAAGGTTACTTCCTAAAATTTTTCATCCCCTATTTTTATTTTACCCCTTAAGGGTAAATTTTTACAACATGTTAAAGTCATATTTATTTATATCTAATCATTAGCCTAAAAATAAGTTTCAAGCTTCTGGCTTTAAAAATGACGATACTTCCTTAGAAGTTTTCATCCCCTTTACAACCCTTTTTTGCATTAAAACCCCTTTATCAGGTTTTAAATTATTTGTGTACCAAATTTTATTTAGATTAGTTCACTAGTTTTGGTGTGAAAAAGCGATAGGTAGACAGACAGACAGAGTTACTTTCGCATTTATAATATTAGTAAGGATTTTTATGCTCTTACAAATTGCAAACGCTGGCAAGATATGTTAAAGTAATATAGTATGAAATTCTTAAAGAGATCTGCAAAAAAGTCCGCAATGATGTATACCTATTTCCTGAGAGTAACCCACAATATGTGGTGCATTTAATATTCGTTAAAATTGCCCATTACAGGCATGTCATTAAAAAATTAATATCCTAGACGATATCAAATATTGAAAATGGTGGACAGAGTGACCGAATATTGAAGCGAAGCGAGGGTCACTAGAAATGTTATAAATGCAAGTTAAAATATATTCTCGTGGGTGTGCGCGCAGGATGACGGTATAAGAATACAATTGTTATCACCCCTTACTTGCCAGTGGGCATCGTAATAATAAGTCGGCTAAGACTTTACCAAGGCAGTCGGCAGCAGCTCTTTTATGGGAAACATTTAATACCACACTGCAATCGCCCACCCATCTGCCATGCGTGGCGATTATGGCTCAAATCCCCTTCTAAATGAGCGACAAAATACAAACGGGCCCCAGTCACAGGGTAACTGTGCTTACTATAACATTCGGACCTTCATGACTGATGAGAGGATCAGCAGCTGGAAGAGGAATTGAGCAAAAATCGATGAAACATTGTAAGATTTCCAGAAGTGAGGATGATGACACGATAATCCTTTGATATGACAACTTGTTCTTCTAACGGGAGTGGAATCATCCATCCCAGAGTAGTATAGGGTTAATTGTTCACAGGTCTCTCATAGACAATATGGAGAGGATTGAGAGGGCTTTTACAAGGATATCTCGAAAGACATACACGCATCCAAAATCCATTTCACTGTGGTTATGGGAAATTTTAACGTGAAATGTTGTGCGTAAAAAATATAACAAAATGTATCAAATTTTGAAATATCTGCCATAAGAACCTTGCATGGCAATGTGTGGCATATAGAAACTTTGTAAGGTATAAATAAAATATAGTAATCAACTCAAGAACTAAAGCAGCAACCAGTCAGCAAATAAAGAAATAAACCGATGGCACAACATAAATCCATCTGCACAATAATGACCTTTCCTGCAGAATTTCTAAATTAAAAAAAAATCTGACAAGTTATTATTTTTAGTTATTATCTTTAGTTTTCTGTGTGGTGACGGAGTAAGAATACTATTCATCCATATTTTACCCGTGGGTGATCGTACGAGACGACTAAGGGATATAAAATGCATATAACATCAATGCGAGAGAAACAAAGTCCTATACCAACACGTCTGACCAGCGCGGTATAGTAGGTTAATTTCCCTCGCATTACGGAGGAGGCCCGAGCTCAACAGTGGGATAACACACATATATGAGCCGTGATGATGATGATGATTATTTTTAGTTTTAATTTACCTGCCACTTCTGCCGGTGAGAATAAATAATATATCTATCATCATCGTAATCTTGTTCTTATCACAAATACTTTGCATCGAGACTATATGTCCTCATTTTCTACACAATTCTATACGATGTCATCTCACTTGGTCCTTAATGCTTTAGCAATATATAAGACACATTTTAACGTACTTAAATAATTCGGTATTGCACTTATATGGCTAAATATTACTGCGCGACTGTGGCAATTAATGATATTACTGTGACCATATAAGACCTACAAAGCTTAATGTTAGCCTCAAGTTATTACCAACATGCAACATTAATAATGCAATAGTGATGTTTTTATATTAATGCTCACTGTATAGTGATGGAGAAAGAAGTTTATAGTCAGTTAACCAATAAGGATGGAAATAAATAAGACCACTGTTAAAGAAGGCAAACTCATAATAAAACCCTTTTCTTTTTGGGATGGGTTACGGTCGGCGCACTCCTCGCACTATTCCGTCCGGGAGAACAGAGGGGCGTAAGCACGCACACCTGTAACCTACCCGTGACGTCGCCTTCGTCGTTGGGCAGCAGAGTGACTTGACGTTAGTGGTCGGCCTGACGGAATATCCCCTGAGGAGTACCCTCTCCTCGACCAACGTCCCTCCCTCGGGGAGGATGTCGGTCTTTCCTCACGCGGTCAGCCTCTGGACGGGTGACGGACTAATTCCCCGATCCAGTCACCCGTGGCCTCGGCTAGGATAATAAAACCCTATGTGACCAGCGTGAACTAGCATGTTTATTGCTCTCATCTGGAGGAAGCTCGTGTCCAATGATCAATAATGAACAATATGTGGACTGAGAAAAACAGATGGTTTTAATCTACGTAATAAGGAATTTGTACCTATGTTTATTTGTATGATTACATTTAGCGGAGATGCGAATGTTGAGATGGATGTACGGCGTGACGAGAATGGATACTATAAGGATGGAGCGTATAAGAGAATGTTTGAAAGTGGCGCTAGTGACGGATAAGTTAAGGAGTGAACATTTGAACTGGTATGGACATGTAATGAGACTAGATGACAGTAATGTTACGAGGAAGGTTTTAAGTATGAATGTTGAAGGCTCTAGACCAAAGCAAAGATGGATGGACTGCGTGAAGTATGATATTGATAGACAGGGAGTGACTACAGAGATGACTTCTGATAGGGCTGTATGGGAAAAGGGGACAAATTGCGTCGACCTCAAGTAGTTGGGATAAGAGCAAGAGAATGATGATGTTTATTGTATATCTTATAATATAGTAGTAAGTAGTTTAAGCATTGGTATCATCATTATTATTATGTGAGTAAATTAATAATCTATGTTATTATTTTGAAGTTGAAAAGTTTGTTTGCTTGAATGTCTCTTTTGTGAGGGACTATCAGTGATGCTATAAAATCGTATTTATATTAGTAGCTTATTTATCGAGGAAAATTATGGTTTATAATACATAATGACTTCGAAACGCCACTGTCAATAAATGGTAGTAAGTCAGATAAGATATAGTAACAATGGCCGTGAAATATTCTGCGGTTTTTAAAACAACTGGTCAACTAATTATGGATATTATTTATTTTAGTATAATATGAGTGTTCTGAAAAAGTAATAACATTAAATAAGTAATCAACGCAAGCAAAGCTACTGGCACATTTAGTAATAACATAAAATCTACCATAATTAAACTTAGAATTAACTTTATTTATTGGTAATGGCAACTTCTTTTTCTTCAACTCATACGTGTTCATCTATTTGACAGTTCTTTTCCATATTGAGACTAAAATCGATCTACTGTACCATGTTAATATAACGAATTGATATAATGTTAACTTTATTAAATAGAAAAATCCTACTTATATTATGTCTACGTCTAAAATTAAGTATGAAGTCCCATTTAGTGCCCCTAGCAATGCGAAGTGAGCTCTAATACAATATTCTCACATGTCGCAAATTTTGTTGAAGTGCTAATGAATATTTCAACATTACTTACTTATTCCGTTTGTGTTCATTTGTAAACAGGTAAAGATCTAAAAGTATTCTAGATGCTTTAATATTCTTTTATCCTAGTAGAAGAATGTAAGTATTTATTTACATTACGCCTACAGTAAGGGTAATATATATACTTTTTAGAATGGGAAAAAAGTTTTACAACGTTAATTTACAGTATAAATCTATGCAATGTCTGTTGACAGTTATACGGTGAATTTTATAAGAGAAAACTTAATAATGTTTATAATCTTTTTAGACTAGCTACATACAGGTACACTATCTTGGCTAGGAAGGTGTCAGATATACCTATATCTGACCTCAAAGAGTAGGGTCACAGGCCCAACTCACGAATTGAAATAACATTTTCCAGTTTATAACACTAGACTTCTACGACTAGAGAAGAAAACTATCAATCATATATTAGTCGAATCGATAAGTCGAGATATTTTAAAAATTTAGCATTACATATCTAATTTGCCTTTTTCAAAACATAACAAGTAGTGTATACAATAATATATTATAATTACACAAGCACCACTGTTATATATTCAACAGTTACATATATATAATCATTTTCCACTTCACAACTTGCTATACGATAGCGGTTACGAATACTACCGATCCTTACTCTGTTCGTGGATATCATAAAAGTCGACAAAGAGCCTTATCGATCTGTGCTAATTTCACCTGATGCCATCTGGTCAATAATTATATTGCAAGGAGAGTTGACCGGTCACAAAACTATAGCCATTAATTTTTGCAATATGCGTTAAACCCAAGTAATTGGGCGACTATAATGATGATAATGACTTCACAACACAGTACAACTGTATATCTTATAGCGTTGTTACAAACGTGCTCTCATATACTTTTCGTAGTAATGGTGTTTGTAGCAAACAGTATAAATCACTAAAAACCCTCAGTATGACCATCGGCGGGCTACTACGCCAGCAACCTATAAATGCGTCTCGCCCCGCCAAATCGGTCCGGGGTGACGGAAGAGACGGCACGTGACCCCATAGAGCCACCATGCAAACTCCTCTCTTCCTCATGCGAGCGGGCCACCGATACCCGATCTTTGTCTTCAGTGGCCTGCCCGGCAGTTTACCCTCACGGGTTCCTCTCGAGTCGATGCCGCGACAGCTTTCGCCGTCGGTCATCGTCCTCACACGGTGGTCTCACGTCGGGTGATCGGACTATTCCCCGGTCCAATCACCCGAGGCCTCGGTTAGGCCGGGCTGGTGTACTCTGGGCACGAGTGACAGTCCCTTGGACTCTTCTAACTGACTTGAGGTGGCCAAATCCACCGAGGGCCCCGCACAAACTGTAGCCCAATCTAAGCTGAAGAGGCGTCGGAAGCCCCCGAGAATGCTCCAATGAAGCGAGAGAAACAGTGCTCTCAGAGAGACTGCCGCCGCTCCACTCCATGGTAATGGCGGCTTATCTACTGCTGAGACGTTGAAAGACGAGGGCGGCAGATCTGTCGTGGAGACAGCGGACCAGGGTGGCGTTTCCGCAGGTGCGCATCCAAACCTCTCGCAACGGTGGCGACAAGGTCAGTGACTTCATCTCCGATTGACTAAATGAGGCGGTCCGTGGCTTGCATATGAGCCGAAAATTAAGCGGTCGCCGGGAGTTTGTTTGCTGGAGTTCAGCGCGGGTATCCGTGCTAAAGTCAGGGTTTTTTAATAGACCAGTCTACGAGGTGTTACAAGTGCATGGCGGTCGAGCATAGCCAGCCGACGTGCATCAACTGCTTTGACTGCGATGGGCTATGTTTCCGCTGCGGTCAGGCCAGGCATTAGGCGGCACTGTGTGCTGCCACTTCCCGCTGTTCCGCGTGTGTGGCGGGCGATAGACCCGCCAGAAACCGTATATGGTGAGGGAAGTACAGACCCACGGCTTCGGCTCCAAAGGGGTAGGGCGGGCCGGCGACCATGGGCGCTCCCACTCCTTGTGCGATCCGATCGCCCGGGGGCGCGGAGCAGGTGATGGATATGGCCGACAAGTGACTACCGAGTCTGACAGACCTAATTGGTTTAGTAATGTATGCTCTCAGTGACGGCTTTGTAGCTATCGTTGTCTCTATTTCGTGGCCTTCCCCGCCCTTTTCACTTAAAGACTGGGGCGAGGGGTATGTCATGGTGGATAAAGTAGTTAAAACCATAATCGCTACGCTGGGCAGGTGAGTTGACGATCGTGGTGAGGTGTTATATGTCTTGTAGAAGAGAACTGTTGTCCACTCCCCGGGTGGGCCCGTAGCTGATTGTTACGACGCCCACGGTCAATTAACGTTTTTTTTTGTTTTATTTTTCGACAGGTTTTGGTCTGGACCCACGACGATCTCTCCGTCCGGAGGATGGAAGGGCAGCGCGCGGCTCTATAACCTACTGTATTCCCTCCCTATCGCCATTGAGTCAGCCACTGGTACCGCTTACTTGGCCTCCGTGGTCAGCCCGGTGGGTTATTTTTCAGGTACCAACACCCGTCGATGCCCCGGTGACAGACAGGGGCATCGCCCTCACGCGGTCAGCCTCACTGTGGGTGGTGGACTATTCCCCGATTCAGTGGCGCAGGTACTCGCGCCCACACCACCCCAGGCGCCGACGGTGGAGCGTATTACCGAAGACGATTTCCTCTTGAAGCCGCCCCACCGCCTCAGTCAGTTGAGATAGTCGTCTCACAAGAAGGCGGCTACCGCGTCCAAGTTCTTGACACTGTCGGCCATCGCCTTAATGATGGTCGGCAGCGTCAGGTCGGCACCGATGACTGCGACAATTTCCATGTTCTCGTCATAATCGCAGTGGTCGCAAGACGGTGTCCTCTCTCTCCTCACGACCATGTGCAAGCCGAAGCAATCATGCCCTGTCAAGACCTGCATCAGTCGGAAGAAAAGGATGCCGTGCCGCCGACCTAATCACTCCATCAACACCGGCCGGAAGGCCTCGAGGGTCTGAACACCGAACTGAGGCCTCTCCAGCTGGATTTCCCAACGAGCAATGGGCAATTAAGGGTGACGGCAATTATATTCTTATCCCGTCGCCACACGAGGATGTATTTTTATCCCACCGCCATACAGGGATTAATAAATACACTACTTATAAAAAAATCCTTATTCAATACATCGATTTTCAGAAATACAAGGAAGCAAAAAATAATGCTATGCACATCACAGCACAACCTCAATTTAATACTTATTTGAATAGTGAAAATAGTGAATTGCGTCTCAGGCTGGCACTAACTCAGCATGAAATATGAGGGACGTGCAAGATTATGATAAGGCTTTAACCCTGTAAATTACTGGATTTTCCGCTTGAGAATTGAGGCAAATTTAAGGAGGATCAAGTTTGAATACTCGTATGAGAGGTGCATGGTTAACAATCAACAGTTACCTTATTCGTTCTGTACTGGTATACGTTCAAATTTACTAGAATTTGTTAGTAAATAACATATATTTTTATGTAGTTTTACTGCCAAATTGTTATTTATTTTATTATTAGTATAAATTATAATATATAATCTAAAATAATGGAATTTCTGTTATAATTTCTACTAAATTCTATATATTAATAATTTAAAACAAAAATATATCTTTTAAATAAGGCTACCGTATATTTTTTCATATTAAGGTGCTTTAAATTTTTACAAATTTTTTACCACCGATAATTTGCTAAATCCCCGTGGTGTTCTTCACTTTTACGTATTGCTGAGGATAAACTTTATTTTTGTCATATAAGTTTTTCTAGCTCTATCAGATAGAGCATGGTGTTAGAGCACCGCCACTGATTTGAAAAATGAGATCTCCCATAAAGTGCTCCAAAAATTATGAAATTTGTATGACATGCTTTATGATTGTCCCAAATAAGAATGCAATTCATCCCCTTTGTTCTTATAGATAGCGTAAGGAAAAATCAAGGAAAACTGAGTAGGCAAAATCGGAGAAAATACAAGAGAAGAAATCTCAAAACAAAATCGTATGCTAACCCTTCTTTCTAGTCAACCTGACTGAAAACAGTCCAGTTAACCTGACAGGACTATTTTCACCGGGGGCGTATGTTAGATGTCAAGAAAGAAATAATCAACTGAATATAAAAGTGAAACAAATAAATCGTTTTATTCATACGATTTCAGGGTACTCATAAATATTATTTTATAGTTACCTAGATTTTAAAGTGAGATCCACATTAATGAAAACGTAAATTTTATATGATAACGTAAGGGTTCATATGATGTAGTAAATTTATTTTTAGAATTGAATTACTATTTCTAATGAATACCTCTACATTCCAAATTCCAATTTTATTCATATTTGATGTAAGCATAGATGAAAAACAACTGAACTACCAGTAATACCCAACTCAATCGAAACTATGTGTTGCTCTAAATAATACATTGAATATGAGACAATTTCAATTCACAATTACTCAATAAACTGTAAAATACAAATAAAAAATGAATTAAATAACAGAAGTAAATATATACGAAGCATTGTTGTAGAACCAATAAGGGATTTTCTTGTTTAAAGATTTTCGAAAAAAAAGTTTCAAACAAATGTAAAGTGAAGATACTCCACTCAAATTCTTAGCAAACAGTCCCAAGCCGCAGTTTAGTTTCTTATTTTTGTTGAATGGTGCAAGTAACAGGAAAAAAAACTATTTCTAGTAGATATATAATTATATCATGAATAAGTTCGGAAGTATTACCAGTATTCTCATTTTGAAATAGTCACATAAGACAGGAACGTAAGGAATTGTGAAAATCTTGTCTACGTGTTGATCATAATTCGATCTAAGCTTAAGAATTCTAATTCATGTTTATATCTAAAATTGTATTTTTTTTTTCTATAAAGAATAACTATTAGTGTTATTACCTCTCAAAATTAGTGCAAATATAATCATATTGGTACAGATATATGAGATATTTTCTAATATTTTCACGCAATTTCATTGCATTTTTGCAGTTACGTATTTCTTAGTTAGATGGGAAAAAAATATGATCTTATAATCGATACGTCATTTTCTGTGATCCCACATTCCCTGTGGTGGTAGAATAAGAATATAGTTCACCACCCTTTTTTCCCTGTAGTTGTTAGTTTAGATTAACTTGTTTGCTTGTTTATTTGTTTAAGTAAAATTTTGTAATTTATATTTTAACTTTTTGCCATTGACAGATTGACCCGATATTTGCTATACACCTTTAGTTTATGATAGTTTGAGATTCTACAGAATTTAGTATCCTTGTAAATCTAAGATGGCCATGGATCCAAATTGATGGTTTACATTTTTTTTACAATATCCCTGCATAAGGGCTTGACTTGACTAGTACAATATTGTATAGGTACCATAAGAAATTTCAAAGCTGAGGTAGACGCCGGAACAAAATAGCAGATTTTATAATTGTTTTAATATAGGTAATGTGTATCAAGTGAAAAAGCTTTATAAGTAGAACACAGTGCATTGTAGATTATAGAGTTTAGGCAGTTTATACTTACAGGCTGAACAAATTAGGGTATGTATTGAGGAGTTCGATTGCAACACTACACACACATACACACATATCATCACGCCATATCCCTTGCAGGGTAGGCAGAGAGAACAGTGTGCCAGAGAACTCTATCTCTGCATACTTCACTCGCTTCCTCAACATTCATAATTCTCTTCATACACGCTCGCCGGTTTCGGAGACTCTTGACTCCACCCTCCTTCAGTACCTGACCGATCTGGTCTAGGTAGGTTAGTCTCGGTCTCCCTCGGTACCTACATCCTTCCACTTTCGCATTGTATATCTTCTTAACCAGACGTTCGTTCGGCATTCTTTCCACATGTCCGAACCATCGGAGCATTCCCTTTCGCATCTTTACACCAATACTCTCTTTCATACCTACTCGCTCTCTTACGTCGTCGTTACGAATGCGGTCGGTCAGCCTAACTCCACAGATTTGCCGAAGAGATCGCATTTCGACCGCATTAATTTTACTTTCATACTCTTTTCTGCATACCCAACTCTCGCTTCCATACAGTAATGTTGGGACAAGCACTGCGTTATGTATTGCTACACGTGCCTTCTGGCTGAGGTTGTGGCTGCCGAGAAGTTGCCCCAACGCTCCGTTCACTCTATTTCCCGCATTCACTCTTCGCTCTATATCAGTGGTGTACCTTCCATCTCGGCTAAACCAACATCCAAGATATACAAATTCATCCACTTGCTCCAGCACATCATTACCTATTGTTACTCTGACATCTGTTCTGGCTTCATCTCTTTCAAAGACCATTATTTTGGTTTTGCTCACATTCACGCGTAGACCCCTTTTCTTACAATCTTCTGTCATTGTGTCGACTAGGGTCTGCAGGTCAGTCGCTGACTGTTCCAGCAGGACTGCATCATCTGCATAAAGCAGAGCAGAGACCACTGAGTCACCCATCTGGACTTCCACATTCATATCGTTCAACCTTTGGAGACATTTATCCAGATATATGATAAACAGCCTGGCTGATAAAACGCAGCCCTGCTTAACGCCGATATTGACGTCAAACCAAGGCGACATTCCATCATCCAGCTGCACACAGGCTCTAAAGCCCATGTAACTGGATTGCACAGCCTGCAGCAGTTTACCGTTAATACCATACTCCGGTAAAATGTCCCAAAGTTCCTTTCGTACAACTGTGTCAAATGCTCTCTCCAGATCCACAAAACTGCAGAAAACCCTCTGACCTAGGGCCAGATGCTTCTCCACAATGTTGCGCAGAGAGAACACTTGATCCATGCATCCCCTTCCACTCCTGAAACCTCCTTGTGTCTGACACAGTAAACCATCGGACACCATCCTCATTCTCCTTTCAATAATTTTACCATACACTATTGCTGCCAAACTGGTCAAGCTTATGGCTCTGTAATTTGCGCAGTCATAACGTGGACCCTTGTTTTTAAACAAAGGCACGATGACTGCGCTATTCCAGTCCCCGGGAACCATTCCCGAGCTCCAACATAAATTGAGGAGCAACAGGAACGCCTCCCGGACACAGGAGCCCCCAAGCTTGATCATCTCGGCAGACACCATATCAATGCCCGCTGCCTTACCATTTTTCAAACTTCTTATCGCCCATTCAACTTCATCCATACTGATGCCATCGGAGGACGCCGTTGTCGAATGTTGATCTAATAAACCACATGCGACACCGGCGCCAACCGTAGCATCCGCATACATATCGCCAAAATATTCACTCCATCGGCGTAACACGTCTTGTGTTTGTGTAAGAATGTCTCCACCTTTAGACCTTATTTTATTCATTCTGAAGGCTGAACAATCACCCCGAGACTTCTTCACCTCCCTCCAAAAGAGTTTGGTGTTACCCTCGAAGTTTTTAGTCAGCCTTTCTTCTGCACTCATACTTGCTCTATCACATTTCTCTTTCACTAAGGCCTTGGTGTAATTCTTACATTGCCGATATATTTCTTTCTTCTGTTCAGTCATACTGTCATTTAGATTCAAAGAAAAGACATAGTCCAGCCACGCATTC
The DNA here is from genome assembly GCA_905163515.2 of Lymantria monacha. Lineage (NCBI taxonomy): Eukaryota > Metazoa > Arthropoda > Insecta > Lepidoptera > Erebidae > Lymantria > Lymantria monacha. The sequence continues at coordinate 17,967,208 of LR991096.1, forward strand.
TTCTTTTGCTCTACGGAAGCTGCTACTTCCGCATCCCACCATGCATCACCATTTGTGTTTCTATGCTTCTTTGAACTTCCACATACTTCTTTCGCTGTGTCTACCATACTCTCTTTCAATACTCTCCAGGATTCTTCAATATCCGATTGCGGCTGGCTTGCCATCGTCAGCCGTTCTCGGACACCCTCTGCATACTTTTCTCTTGCACACTCTTCTTGCAACCTTTCAACATTTATTCTTTCAAGCCCTCCGAAGTGGACACGCTCTCGCCAGTGCCTCCACTTTCTGAGCAGACCATTAAATCTCGCAATAACGAGATAGTGGTCCGTATCGACTGTGGGGCCCCTGTAGGCTCTTGCGTCCAATATTTTGCTTCGGAGGCGACTGTCTACCAAAATTAAATCTGTTATACTTTTCTGTTCATTCCTTCTCCATGTATACATATGGATGTCCTTATGTTGGAAAAATGTGTTTGACACAATAAGGTTTCTCTCCATGCATACATCCGCTATGAGCCTACCTGCGTCGTTCACTCTCTTATCACCAAATGGACCAAGTACGTCCTCATAGTCGGGACGCTTGGTCCCCACCCATCCGTTCAAATCTCCGCATACAATCACGCGTTCACTTGTTTCTGCCATATCCAGAACTTCCCTAACATTGTCCCAAAACTTGTCTAGGTCTGATGCCACCGAAGATCCTACGGGAGCATATGCTACAACCATGAATACCTTGGTGACACCTAGTTTTATACGGACCCAAAGAAGTCTGGGATCATACATTCCGTAATCCTTCACACCTGAGGATTGCAACACTATTTAATGTTAAATAATATTTATTATTTATATTAAATAACATAAACTTGAGATGGTCAAGCTTGGTGGCTCCTGTGTCTGGGAGGCGTTCATGTTGCTCCTCAATTTATGTTGGAGCTCGGGAATGGTTCCCAGGGACTGGAATAGCGCAGTCATCGTGCCTTTGTTTAAAAACAAGGGTTCACGTTATGACTGCGCAAACTACAGAGCCATAAGTTTGACCAGTTTGGCAGCAAAAGTGTACGGTAAAATTATTGAAAGAAGAATGACGATGGTGTCCGATGGTTTACTGTGTGAGACACAAGGAGGTTTCAGGAGTGGAAGGGGATGCATGGATCAAGTGTTCTCTCTGCGCAACATTGTGGAGAAGTATCTGGCTCTAGGTCTTTCTGCAGTTTTGTGGATCTGGAGAGAGCATTTGACACGGTTGTACGAAAGGAACTTTGGGATATTTTACCGGAGTATGGTATTAACGGTAAACTGCTACGGGCTGTGCAGTCCAGTTACATGGACTGTAGAGCCTGTGTGCGGCTGGATGATGGAATGTCGCCTTGGTTTGACGTCATTATCGGCGTTTAAGCAGGGGTGCGTTCTGTCAGCCAGGCTGTTTATCATATATCTGGATAAATGTCTCCAAAGGTTGAACGATATGAATGTGGGAGTCCAGATGGGCGACTCAGTGGTCACTGCTCTGCTATATGCAGATGATGCAGTCCTGCTGGTACAGTCAGCGACTGACCTGCAGACTCTAGTCAACACAATGACAGAAGATTGGAAGAAAAGGGGTCTACGCGTGAATGTGAGCAAAACCAAAATAATGGTCTTTGAAAGAGATGAAGCCAGAACAGATGTAAGAGTAACAATAGGTAATGATGTGCTGGAGTAAGTGGATGAATTTGTATATCTTGGATGTGGATTTAGCCGAGATGGAAGGTACACCACTGATATAGAGCGAAAAGTGAATGCGGGGAATAGAGTGAACGGAGCGTTGGGGCAACTTCTCGGTAGCCACCACCTTAGCCAGAAGGCACGTGTAGCAATACACAAGGATTATTTCCTTATTGCGGGGTGGTGTTGTTTAAAAAAAAAAAAAACCATAATGCAGTGCTTGTCCCAACATTACTGTATGGAAGCGAGAGTTGGGTATGCAGAAAAGAGTATGAAAGTAAAATTAATGCGGTCGAAATGCGATCTCTACGGAAAATTTGTGGAGTTAGGCTGATCGATTGCATTCGTAACGACGACGTAAGAGCGCGAGTAGGTATGAAAGAGAGTATTGGTGTAAAGATGCGAAAGGGAATGCTCCGATGGTTTGGACATGTGGAAAGAATGCCGAACGAACGTTTGGTTAAGAAGATATACAATGCGAAATTGAAAGGATGTAGGTACCAGGGGAGACCGAGACTATCCTACCTAGACCAGATCGCTCATGTACTGAAGGAAGGTGGAGTCAAGAGTCTCCGAAACCGGCGAGCGTGTATGAAGAGAATTATGAATGTTGAGGAAGCGAGTGAAGTATGCAAGGATAGAGTTCTCTGGTACTCTGTCTCTCTGCCTGCCCTGCAAGTGACATGGCGTGATGGTATGTATGTATGTATTAAATAACAAAAAAAAATTTAAACTTTATAGTAACCAATTAACTTTTTTTTCATGCAGAATATATTACATACGTAATAACCCTTAGATGCATGATTTATTATATTTTGGTGAAAAAAATATATATTACGAAATGAGGTCTCTAAAATACGGGAAAAATAATAAAAAAAATCATTATAATATTTAAAGAATATTTTTTATTGAAAAACGTTTGTTATCATTTTTGATAAACTATGCAGCAAGCTCATAAAAAAATAAAAAGTTATATAGTGTGAAAAACTCTAAAACAACTATTATTTCTGTTGTCGCAGAGCGAAACATGGCATTTCTCACACATGACTGACGTAAGTTTTTTACAATGGGCATATTTACACTGGTTCCTTTTCGAACCATACAATTTTTCATGACCAACACCGTCGAAACGTACGTCATTAGGAGGTAATGTTTGGGCACCCAGCTTTGGTCTCTTATGCTTGACTGCAGAGACACCAATATTATTCAAACTTGGGCGGCCTCTTTTATTCTCTGATGTGCTGCCATATTTACATAAAGTTTCCGCAAGTTCTGTTCTGTAATCAGCTAATTTCAAGATGTCCTTAGGATTCGTCTCTTTCTTCATCAAAACTTTTTTGTATAAAATCCAACTATTGATTACTGCCATATCTAACATGTGATAAAAGAGTCTGTTCGTCCATTTTTTGGATTTCATTCTAATTCTATATCTACCCAAATAACTATCCATTGTGTCAACACCGCCCATACTCGCGTTGTATTCGCGTATAGCATTTGGGCAAGATATGGCGACGTTTTTCTTTAATTTTTTGTCGTATCTTTTTATTTTATCTACAGGTTCTGAGCCCACATACGTGGAGAGCAATAAAACCTGTTTGTTGTCCTTCCAGGTAGTAGCAGAAAATTCAACCCCATCGAATGTAGCAACATTTTCATCATACGATCCTCTTAGCACCGATGGTTTGAGAACGTCTTTCTTCTCAGGCAGTTTGCAGGTTTTCCCCAGTCTATTCTTCTGTACTGTCCCCAAGCAGTAAATACCTTCTTTATATAGATAATGAAATAATGATAAATTTGTATAGAAATTATCAAAAAATATTATATGATTAACATTCCTCGGTACTGGTCGCAGCAAACGTATGACTGTGTTTGAAACTACTCCTAAGTCGGGTTCATTTGGTAGCCTTTGAGTATTATGAGCCCCTGAATAAATTTCAAAAGTATAGGCATAGCCCATTGGGCAGCAAAGCACGTATAATTTGAACCCCCATTTGTGTGGCTTTTTCGGCAAGTACTGCTTCATAAAATGACCAATTTTCGTCGAGCACATCTGCTCATCTAATGATAGGCGATGATCAAATGGAATTGACATGAATCGGTTATTGAAATGGTCTACTACTGTACGTATTTTATGTAATCGATCGTGCTTATGGTGGTCTGGAGGTAAGTGGTTACTATTGTCGTTGAAGTGTATTACTTGGCGTATCTTTTCGAATCTATTTACTGTCATTGTGTCTGAAATCGGATGAAATTGCACAGCTCCTTTCCAATAAGATCTGATGCTAGGATAATGATATACTGAAGTATATATCAGGATGCCAAGGTATTTTCGAAGTTCAAGTAAGGTGACAGGGTCAGTAAAATTTGGATTAATTTGTACAGCATATTTATTTGTCTCAGCAATAATTAATTCTTGTAGCTGTTGGTCAAAAAAGTAAGAAAAAAACTGGTATGGACTGGATAAATCTAAAATATGTTGAGAGTAGGCTGTAACGCCAAGAAATGTAAAAGCTTGATCAACTAAAGGCATATTTTTCTTTTTCCAAATTAAATTTCTTACTTGAGAATAATTAGTGGACCTTGATTCCTTTTCAGATAAATCACTAGATACCAATGGGGGATCACAGTCTAGATTACTATTTAAGTCTGTTTGTTCTTCTTCTACTTCCTGATCCACATTTTCAAGGTCTTCGAGCAACTCATTCACGCTGTCATAATAATCAATAGCATCTTCATCGATGCCTGCTTCATCCTCAGAGATTTCGCCATTTTCCAGTTGCAATAACAATGTTTCAATATTTCTATCGTCCATGTTCTATGTCGTATCAATAAAGATCTAAAATAATAATAAAACCATGCAACCCAACACCAAAAAACATAAAGTTTGCTTCAAAAACATAGCATTGAAAAGACCTCCTAAATATCCATAGTAAGAAAAAAATATACCGGTAATGCATAGATTATCATTTTTGATAACAACATTCCAAAGCAAAATTAGAATTATACATGAAATATTTTTTGTAAAATACGTACATCATAACAAATTATAGATTCTTACCTTCCAAAAAGTTTTTTTTCGAAAAAATAACTCTTATTTTACATTAGATATGAACCGATAAATATATTTAAATTCGTACATATGTCAGTATTGCGACCTAGCAGTTTGTAATGTCAAATTCAACCAATCACAGCCTAGTAAGTGTTTTGTCATGTTATACAGATTATAAAAGTGACGCATAAATAAACGTTCAGAAACATTTAGTTACTTAAATATTTGTTCTTTGGAAGTTATACGTATGAAAAAGTCAGTTATCATTTTTGATAAACTATGCACTTAAGGGATAAAGAGCAGTCACGGGATTCGTGGCAGATGTGAAACCTCTAACTTATTTTGTACAGGTAATATGCATAAGAGAATAGTTTACGATAGGAAATAATATGGCATATCGAAAAATAAAATATTAAAATGTGTTTTTTTTTAAGAAAAAGATGACTGTTTATTTAGTAAATATTTATTTTCTTAAAGTCAAAATTTAAAAATTTAGCGTGCCTTTAATATACTAGTAAAGTTAAGAATTTTAGCTAGTTATCCCAATATATTACTAAAACTCCGTGGCAACGTGTTGCCACGCCAACACTTGGCCTCAGCCACCGCATAGATATTTCACATCAAAAGCGATAAATTGAAAGATTGTGAATATTTAGTTTTTCCTTGGCAGCCTAAATATTATTGTAGTGCGGCATGGGATCCTATAACCCACGGAACGAACTCTTCTTAGCTTTTGAATAGATTGCTGTAGTGAAGAATTTACCTTTAGTGACCTATTTGGTAGGTTACTCTTGCATCTCTAGATCCCGAGCGATATTCCAGCATAAACATATATGAATTTGAGAGGGTTTGTCAATTCTTTTCTCAATTCTAAAATGTGTTTAAGTAAAAATGACTGCTGTACTTTGTTAGCTTTGCCACAGACACAGTACTCCTTAAATTACGACTTGTACCAAAGGCGAATAAAGTTTGTTGCTATATGCTCATTGTTAAGACAGGCAGTAGCCTAAGTTTTTCTGTTTCAGTACGTGAGCGCTTCGCTTCCCTTTTTTAGTCTTAAGATGTTGCCTTAAACGTTTAGTTACGTTGGTTTGTAATTTTAGATTGTGTATTGTAAATGTATCGTCAATATTTTCATCATACACACACACACACATATATATATTGTAGGAAATATAAGAGTAGTAATGGGAAAGATGCCTATATAAGCGAGTGTCGACGGTAGTCGGGGACATTCTGTTTTCGTCGCTCGTTGCGACAGGTCGTTCGGTCGTGTGTTTTTTTTGTCATTTTAGTTTTTCTTTGTCTTGTCGTTAGAAGCAAATTTAGTTTACCGATTAGTGATTGTGTAATTAAGTGATTATTTAGGACTTACTTATTTTAATTGTTAGATAGTCTGATTTTGTGTAAATTTAATAAATTGGTTGTTGAACAGTGCGGAAATATTAATTTTAAAAAAAGCCTCTTCTGATCTGGTTTCTAAGATCAGAAGTGGGATTCTTACTTTTTAGGCCCATTTCGGCTTGGCTTAGTTCGTTAATTTCAATAATTTTTCGTAACTTTGACTACCCACATGTGAATTTTTTTGTCTGATTTTTATGTAACGGTCAAATTCAACTTTAAAATACCATGTTATTGTTATTTAAGACGGCCGTTTGAGTGAATAAGATTTATTAGGTGTACGGTAGGCTTTTAGTTGCGTTCGTGTTTTACGCAGTGATTTGTTTTAGTTATCGTCAATCGTTTTACTTGTTAGGATGTCCGAACGTGAACGTAATTGTAGTCGCAGTGGTCGTGATAATGAATCTCGTCGCGATAGTCAGATTTATAGGTTCCGCGAGCAATCTGTTGATGAGAATAACATGTTGAGACTTGAAATGAAGGCAATGATGTCTCGGCTTAAGGTGTTAGAGGCGAAAACAAGGGCGTCGCCCTTGCCAGGTTCATCATCGGGTCGCGTGTCTGTGCATTCACGAGGTCGTGAAGAAACACGTAATGAAGACTTAATGTCCACTAGCGTCCGAGGTAAGCAGGTATCACGACAATTGCGAACACCGTCGCGTAACCGTGATAGAGCTCGTATTCCGGATCGTCGCGAATCTCGTAACGTGCATCAACTATCGCCGTTAAGACGTCGTTCGGTTTCACGCTCACCTGTGGCTCGACGTGATACTACTCGCGATTGTGACCTTCGCCGCAGTTCTCGATCTCGCTCGATCATGTCACTAACGCAGTCCACGGACCGCGAAGCAAAGAACGCGGGTATGTCATTAGATTCGGTAAAGGCTAGTGTAACCGATTGCATTGCAAGTGCCATTCGTTCAATTAGTGCGGCAGGCAAACCGTCACAACACTACTATATTTCTAATTTCGACCCAAACTTACATAACTTTGACGATTGGTGTTTAGAAGTAGATCGCGCGAAAATCTTAAACATTTGAAATGACTTTGAGTGCCTTTCGCGTATAGGAAATTGTTTGTTAGGAGATGCGAAGTCGTGGCTCAAAGAATGGGTCTCCAGCGACCGTAGTTGGACTAATTTTAAGAAAGAGGTTAAATCCTTATGTCCTAAAGTACCAGATTTCGCAGGGATATTGTTCGAAGTTATGACGAAAAACTCTGATAACTATACCACGTACGCAGAATATGTACGCCGGTCATTGCTTCGTTTACGTATAGTACGGGGACTTAGTGACGAGCTTATTTCGGCTATAATTATTCGCGGTATCACTGATCCGAATATTAGGGCTTCAGCAACGAATGCCAAATTGTTACCTGAAAATATGGTCGAATTCTTTTCAATCTACGTTAAACCAAAAACGAACAACGGTACGAAACAGCTCTCCTCGCATCCCGATTTGCGAAACTTTACAATGGGTAGACGTTCTATGGAGTTTTCGCGTAAACGTAGCATCAATGATGTTAAGTGCTTCTCCTGCGGTCAGTTAGGGCATAGACAGGCTTCGTGTAAGAGACCTAGAACTGAACAATCGCGTAACAGTGAAGGGGTTAAGCTGCCATCACCTGCGTTTGTAGCGTCTAGGCCCGAGCCTTGTACGTATTGTAAGAGACCGGGACACAAAGCCGAAACTTGTTTCGTTAAGCAGCGTGCGGAAGCTTCGAACAAGGACAGTGTAAATTTTTGCGACGATTGTGTCCAGTCAGGGACGTCACAGCAGCCGTAATACAAAATGTGCCGGTTGAGGTTCTGATCGATAGCGGTTCCACTATCTCGTTAATTTCGACATCACTGTTGAAGCATTTTAAATGCTCGCGTACTCCAACGTTTCGGATTTTGAAGGGGCTAGGTAGTCAGGCAATCGAAAGCACGTATTATGTTACGCTACCTATCGAGTTTGACGGTTTGACCCTTGAAGTTGATTTGTTTGCGGTATCCGCCGAGTACATGAACGTGTCGGTTATCATAGGTACCGATGTTTTAAATAGGGAAGGAATTAGATACGTACGTACTAAAGATCGCCAGCTACTCACTAGAGCTATATATAATTCAGAGACAGTGATGAACGTTCAATCAGAAAATGTAACACAAATTAGTACACCATTAGTAGATAATGATTTAGAAAAATTGCTAGGGATAATTGATCAATTTTCTAAATATTTAATTACCGGGACTGCAACTTCCACGGTAAACACGGGATGTATGACAATTAAATTAAAAACTAGCACCCCTGTGTATTACCGACCATACATACCATACATTTTAATTGTGGTAGGACCACGCTGTGGACAGTTTTCTGTCTACAGCCGCGGGCCGGTCCGTCCGGGGTAGTACCACACTCTCGCAGAAGATCGACGTCTGAGTAATGGCAATGTGCTATTGCGCTTCGTTTGGTGAGCGAGAGAGCCGGCAGCCCAACTGGGGTGGGTTCGGGGTTTGTATTGGTTGGCAGCGGCCTAGCTATACCATTGGCAAAGGTCCATGGGCGGCAGTGACACTTACCGTCAGGTGTGCTGTCTGCTCGTTTGCCACCATAAGCAATAAAAAAAATAAAAAAAAAAAAAAAATACCAGTTGTCGCAGGCCGAAACGCTTCGTGTTCGGGACATAGCCAAGGCTTTGCTCGATAAACGAATTATAGAAGAATCAGAGTCAGACTACGCGAGTCCGATCCTGTTAGTGAAGAAGAAAGACGGGTCAGACAGGATGCGCAGTCAACCGGGAAGCTAGACTCGTGTATGCGAGGACCGTATCGGATGATGAAGATACTCCCAAACGGTCGCTATGAGCTGCAGCTGCTAGCCGGCTCATATGGCAAATCGACCCAAGCGGCTGCGGAATATATGGTTTCGTGGCGGGGAGAATGGACTCCCGATGTGTGCTCTGCTTTCTTTGATTGTAAGTTATTGATTTATTTTTACTTGAGACTTTGAGAGTGGGTGTAAATATCCACCGTATTTTATTTATCTCGATTACCGTCATTTTGTGATACGAATCTCTCATAGTCTCGGGACTAAAGCAGAGGGAAGTTGAACCACTTAGAGTGGCGCGAGTGTTTGTCTCTAAGTCCTTAGGCCTGGGATAACCATGTCTTGGAGGTATATCGGACTGGGTATCTTGGGAGGGACTTCAGGCCTGGGGTAACCATCTTGGAGGTATATCGGACTGGTTGCCCTAGGGAGACTTCGGGCCTGGGATAACCATGTCCTGGAGGTATATCGGACTGGGTATCCTAGGAGAACTTTAAGCTTTGATTTACCTTGTCCTGGAGGTACATCGGAAAGGTTATTCTAGGTAGAACTTTGGGCCCGGGATAACCTCGTTCTGGAGGTATATCGGACAGGTTATCCTAGGAGGGACTCTTAGCTTGGGATAACCGTTCTTGGAGGTATATCGGATACGATTGTCCTAGAAGTTGAGTCTCTTGGTTTGGAATAAGCAACTGTTTTGGAGAATATCAGACACGGTATGCTCGAGTGCTCGGAAACTTGATGTTGACAGTCAGTTGTCCTGGAGCTGAGATACCTAAACATAGTCACATGGTTGAGCTTGTGAAAATTTTGTTGGCCAGCACTGTCTGTGCTGTATTGAAGAGCAGATCTCTTCGCGTGCATTTCTTTGTTACAGACGCAGACAATGAAGGAGAGGCGTTCTCTCCTGGTGCCGACCTGCCTCCCGATGTTGAACAGTCTATGGAAGTGATGGAACCGCAACCGGGTCCTTCTGGGATACAAACACACTTAGAACCTATTGCATCTACTGCAAACGAAGAGAGTACCTGGCCTTCTGTACCAATTCTGAACACGGATCTTGAAAGTTAATAATAGAGCCCGAGGACGGACTCCTGTCAGGAGAGGCCGTGTAGGAAATATAAGAGTAGTAATGGGAAAGATGCCTATATAAGCGAGTGTCGACGGTAGTCGGGGACATTCTGTTTTCGTCGCTCGTTGCGACAGGTCGTTCGGTCGTGTGTTTTTTTTTATCATTTTAGTTTTTCTTTGTCTTGTCGTTAGAAGCAAATTTAGTTTACCGATTAGTGATTGTGTAATTAAGTGATTATTTAGGACTTACTTATTTTAATTGTTAGATAGTCTGATTTTGTGTAAATTTAATAAATTGGTTGTTGAACAGTGCGGAAATACTAATTTAAAAAAAAAGCCTCTTCTGATCTGGTTTCTAAGAATATATATATAGAGAGAGAGAGAGAGAGAGAGAGAGAGATATAGAGATATACTTATTACATAAGATATTTTGCTGGAGCATTTCCTTTGATAAGGCCCAGAGTTGGACCTCACCGGAAGTATGTGGCTCCTCTATATACATTCATATCATCACGCCATATCCCTTGCAGGGTAGGCAGAGAGAACAGAGTGCCAGAGAACTCTATCCTTGCATACTTCACTCGCTTCCTCAACAATCATAATTCTCTTCATACACGCTCGCCGGTTTCGGAGACTATTGACTCCACCTACCTTCAGTACGTGATCAATATGGTCTAGGTAGGTTAGTCTCGGTCTCTCCCGGTACCTGCATCTTTCCACTTTCGCATTGTATATCTTCTTAACCAGACGTTCATTCGACTTTTTCTTTTTTTTCTTTTTTTTTTTTTTTTTTTTTTCTTTTCCACTTGTGCCGAAGCCATCGGAGGCATTCCCCTTTCGCATCTTTACACCAATACGCTCTTTCATACCTACTCGCTCTCTTACGTCGTCGTTACGAATGCGATCGGTCAGCCTAACTCCACAGACTTTCCGTAGAGATCGCATTTCGACCGCACTAATTGCACTTTCATGCTCTATTCTGCATTCCCAACTCTCGCTTCCATATAGTAATGTTGGGACAAGCACTGCGTTATGTATTGCTACACGTGCCTTCTGGCTGAGGTGGTGGCTACCGAGAAGTTGCCCCAACGTTCCTCTATATTCTGTCCTGTTATCCCTTTCTGCTAATTGAGCGCTATACTGAAATCCTTAACTTCGGTGTCCTGTCCGATGAAGTCTCACCTGCTCTAACCATCATTTAAACGTTGCACTAACTTGTATTGCAGTAACATGTTATTTGTAACACAACTGGTTACCAAATTTTATCAAATTATTTTTTAATTATATAAAACTATTGAATTATAATGATACGTACGAATAAATGTTATTTGAATCACTTCATCATGATTTCAGCACCTTATATATAGGTTAGCAGAGGGCTTGATTTTGAAGTTATTTTATTTTGACTATGTTTTGTAAAATAGGTTATTATAAAATCTCAGATAATAATATTTTAAATCTCAATGATTCTGAATTATTTGTCTGTTCACTTCAAAACTATACAATTTGCCGTTAAGGTATATTTTGCTGTGCCACTGAAGAAAAAGACCACGTTCCAGTGACCCACCCGCACGGCGTCGAGATGTATATTGTAGGGCGGGTCTACTAAGTCGTGCGCCGCTTCTCTGTCGCCCCGGACGGTTAAGCAGGGCGTGACGTACCGTAGCCCGCCGCCAAAAAATAAATGGTATACTTTGCTGTAATATCGATTAAAGCACAGGGGGAAATATTTAAGCACGCAGGAATTGATTGATGTCAACACAATTTTTTATACCGACAGCTCTATTTTGCACCGCAAGAAAATAAAACTAAAAATATTGTGTACTCAGAAATAATTTAAATACATAGAACAAAAATGCTACTGATTATATAAATTAGTACACAATATTATTATTATCTACCCACATTTTATAAAACTTCATTACTGTCACCCAGCATTCCTATATTATTCCTGTTCCTGTGTCAATTTTTACTATAATTTCACTCTTACCCCTCACAGCGTAATGTACCTAAAATTGTTTCTTAAAGTAATATCTATACTATAATATTGTCAAGTAGAAAAGTTTTTTGTTTGGTTGAATGCATAAAGTTCTGAAACAACCAGTACGATTTTAAAAATATTTTTGCAATGTATATTCTACTTATTGAGGAAGTTGACATAACATCACGCTACGGCACAGTATATATGGCCATAGTCCGTTTAATATAAATTTAAGCTTCGGTTATCAGATAAAGTAATTCTAAAATTCTATTCGAAATAGAACGTGCAGAATGTATTTCTGAAATAGTCCTTTGCAGAGTTATTTGAAGTGACATAATATTTATCGCAACGTGTCAGCCGCACTGAAACTTAAATGCTTTTCGTTGTAAACATAACATACGTGATGTTTTTTGCTGTAATATCTATATAACATATTTTTTCGTATGTATGCAAGTTGATAGTAGTAGTCAGAACAAAATGTACATATGAGTGTTAGTATTGACAATATCTCATCGTTTCCAATTCATTTTTCATTAGCTAACATTCACGTTTTATTTTTCGGCTCCAAATAATATAAACTTTTATCTTACTTGCTTTATTAATATGGAATGTTAGCGTGCCTATGAACTACTTATTTTATTTATCTAAATAATAATTTACCCATAAAACACAAATAAAGAAAGTGCTAAGCGAATCGGTCGCCCAAATATTGGGTACACTATCTTAGTGACATTGAACTTGTTAAGCATTTCTCTTAACTGATCACTTTTTAAACATCATTAGACGAGAAGAAATTCGCAGAAAACCGTTAGCGCCAAAGTATAGAATAGTGTCCCTCATATTGTAAAGGAGATTCATGCCCCATAGTGGATACGTGTATTTAAAGTAGGAGAATATTTCAGATATGTGTTTACAATGCGCTAAAAGTTAATGATGTTTAAAGAACCAACTGATTTTTATTTGCTAATGCCCAGAATGCTATACAATACCAAAGTGGCACTGTAATTCTCATGAAAAGAAACAGATCACGCGTGCGGGGCAACCACCAGTACAAATATGGTACAAAGATATATACATATATGTATATATATATATATATATATATATATATATATATATATATATATATATATATATATATATATATATATATATATATATATATATATATATATATATGTGTGTGTGTGTGTGTGTATATAGCAGTGGCTAAGAAATGAGCGTATATGAAAAAGTCTGAAATTGGCGCCATTGCGGAAAAGTTCAAAGTAAACGCCTCACCAAGGTATGGACATGTGATGAGACGGGATAAAAGTGATGTTGTGAGAAAAGTTTTAATTATGAATGTTGAAGGCTTTAGGGGTAAGGGATGACCGAAGAAAAGATGAATGGATTGCGTGCAGCATGATATGTATAGAAAGGAAGTGAACGCAGCGATGACATGGGATAGGATTGTGTTGAAGAAAGTACATATTGCGTCAATTCGACTAGTGACAATAACATTTTTATTCCACTGGCGCAAAAGTCCAGTCTTAAGATTTCAAATAACATTATTTCTAAGTAAGAATTGGGTTTTTACTTCTAATAACTTAAAACATTTTTCATTCTATTAACTTTTTAAAGAATATTTTTCTCGCGCTTTATACGTTCATATATGAATTAAACAAGGATAGAAGTAAAATATTTAAAATTCAGCCGTATAAAAGTTATGCGACCGCTTAAGTAACAAACACTATTATATTAGAAACAAAAACAAACCAGGCTAAAATATCGTCTTTCAGAAACATATGCGCACCAGTTAAAGTCTAATTACATTAGGAGTAAATCCTCGTAAGTTGGACTAAAACGTAAGAATTGTATGAACAATAACTCAGACACATGTGTTACTTAGGAAGAGCAGCTTAATTAAGAAATAACTGTTGATATAATATCTAGGTTCTAGCAATATTAACATTTAGTTATCAATATTATATCAATTGTATTTATATAGATAATATTTTTTTATTATTATTTTAAAGAGATGTATTTTTGGTTGACCTATAAATAAATCTCTATGCTATCATCGTAGGACGCAAAGTTCAACTAGGTAATCGAATAAGTAACTGGTATCTACTATAAACTTTGGACATCTTTTATAAAAAAAATATATTTAATGACTTCTAATGTTTACGCGAGTATTACACATTTGAAATAAAACTACTTTTACAGATTCTATCGCGTTTGTATTTGATTTATAATTTCCCGACGTTTCGAACACTTTACAGTGATCATGGTCACGGGAGGACTGAGGTGTCTTACGTCCAATATATCGTTGTTATTACAGAAATTTATTTATATCTGCCCTATAAGATATTAAATTTTGACCCACATTTTTATACAAAATTAATACAAATTCATTGCTAGTACAAAAAGAGAATGATTATATATATACAATTTATGTTGTTTGTGTGGGTGGGTAAAATTTATGTGGGTCAAAATTTAATATCTTATAGGGTAGATATAAATAATTTTTTGTAATAACAATAACATATTGGACGTAAGACACCTCAGTCCTCCTGTGACCATGATCACTGTAAAGTGTTCGAAACGTCGGTAAATTATAAACCAAATACAAACGCGATAGAATCCGTAAAATTTTTATATTTCCTTTTTTCAGACAATTGTGATAATATGCCGCTCTGGATATGATGTTAGTGATCTATCCAAAAGGCAAAAAGCACTGGAACGATGAATTCTTGGGTCTTATGCTATTGTTTTGTTTTCCCGGATAGCTGGGATGGGTGAAACTAAATAGAGGCGCAAAAAAATATATGTGACTTTTTTATTATCAAGCTGAAAATTGAATACAAACCTATACTTATTTGTGTTTTCCTACAGATATATATGTTTTATGATTAGTTATAATCGAATCGACGAAACCAAAACAAGGTTTACGAGTTTGACCAATATGTATGTAAGTTCATCATTTCATACTCACATTCTCTCCTAACCTAAATATTACATTTAATATAATTTGACTTTTAAGTTTTAAATTAAAAATAATATGTATAGGCCTCTCTACGGAAGGTAGACTAATTAATTCCCAGTTCATCCACCTGTATACTACTCTGTATCCTCATCGCGTATGATCTTAGGACAAGGGGTGGCGTAATTTTTTAGTAAGTTAAGTTTCAGTTTTACGAAATTGCCTTTTTATTTATTTATTATTCTTATTTGATTATATTTATTTTAGAGATAGAGATTAATATTTTGTATTTCTGATATTAAATTATATTAATAAATGCATTGATATTTACAAATGTTTAAGATCCTCTCTAGATTTTGCTTGCAATTTTTTTTATTAAATATTTCGATGCATGATGATAATATTGGAAACCATCAATTTTGCAGACGAAATGTCCATACGATTCTTCATAAATAAGGTATTATTATAAAAATAAATAAATAATTTGTAAATATATATACCTGTATCTCAGCTTGTGACTCAACTAATATTAAATCCATATCTTCTCTCAATATAATATTTGGCCATGCGTTTTTTAATTTCTTTTCTTCAAGTAGTTTGCAATCGAATCTTATTGATACTTCATCGTTTATTACATGAATAGTGACATCATTTGATTCTTCAAATATATTGTTTGATAACACAAATGAACCTGCACTTTCTACTCCTTTGTTGTTGCCACGTAGAGTGATTCTTATTGAATCTTTGTTAGCTGGTGCAAAGCAAACACTTAACACTGTAGTCATTTTTTCCTTTATTGAAAACAAACACCATGGTTTTTTCATACTACTCACTTTATATTGAGCAGTTATTATAAATGGACTAACTAAAACTTCTTTTATTATGTTTACGTCTTTAAGACGATAGACATTGTTTTCATTACTACTGTAATTATAAACAGTGTTATAATCTTCATCATATACTAATTGTTTTGTGGCTGGAACAAGGTTAAACATTTTCTCTGAAACAAACAAAAATACCTTATTTAATGATTCGTTTTAACGGCTTTACCATTGGGTTCACAATGGTATTCACGTATATCTGTATAATAATATATAAATAATATAATGTATCACCCTATACTCGTACTTTGCCGTGATATTCGTAAAAACCGAAAAAGGGATCACCAGGGGAATGCTAAAATTCTCAAGCACATCAACTGCCGTGGCTAATCCGCCTACCAAGCGTGGCGATTGTCGCGATATGCTCAATGTGGCTTGCAAAGTCCTTCGAGATAGTGGCAAGCTAGTCCAAGAATTTTGCAAACAATATTGACAGTGATACTTTTTTTTGGCAATCTATGGTCTGGATACTCCGTCCGTTCTATCCGTGGCGATGAAAAGGCGGCGCGTGGCCCCATAACCCATAAACCGTATTCTCTCCGCATCGCCTAAATCCTTGCCGTCCGTGGCCAGTCCGGCATTGACAATCGTACTTTGGGTATATTTATTTAAGGAACAGTAAATTAGTATAAGTAAGCTGTTTGCTCTTCTTATCTTTCCTTCTTGCTCTCGCGCAATATGAAAAAATTTTAAAATATAGTCACCATTAATCGCTTGCGACAGCATACGGCTGTAGTCAAAATATTGAAATGAAGTTGGAATAGTTTTAGCTATAGTTAGCCAAAACCATTTGAAATAAAACTACTTTTACGGATTCTATCGCGTTTGTATTTGATTTATAATTTCCCGACGTTTCGAACACTTTACAGTGATCATGGTCACGGGAGGACTGAGGTGTCTTACGTCCAATATGTCATTGTTATTACAGAAATTTATTTATATCTACCCTATAAGATATTAAATTTTGACCCACATTTTTATACAAAATTAATACAATTCATTGCCAGTACTACTACAGTTGTATAAAAATGTGGGTCAAAATTTAATATCTTATAGGGTAGATATAAATAAATTTCTGTAATAACAATGACATATTGGACGTAAGACACCTCAGTCCTCCCGTGACCATGATCACTGTAAAGTGTTCGAAACGTCGGGAAATTATAAATCAAATACAAACGCGATAGAATCCGTAAAAGTAGTTTTATTTCAAATGTGTAATACTCGCGTAAACATTAGAAGTCATTAGCCAAAACCATTCCAACTTAAAGCCAATTAAGCTGATCTTGCTAATAGAGTAAATGCTACAATTATATACAGTACCTAATTACGGAACGCAACCATCCAATGTACTGCACTGTATATACGTAGTATGAGATAGAGTAAGATTATAGTACACGGGACCTAACAATCATAACTTTCCTAAAAAGGTAAAATCAGTTGGTTTTAAAATTTACCATATTCTTTGCAGTTTATTAAGCTGTTGAGCAATGTGTGTCTAGTGATACATGATTTATTACAGGCATACTAATATAACTGAATTAATAAATACTGCCATCAATCCCTCCACAAACTTATCAACGCCGACTGTGGGAATTAGCTCGCCCTAAAATAGGATATTATCATAATAGTGACACTTTTTTTTTGGCGGCGGCCTATGGAGTGGTCACGCCCCACTAAATCCGTCCGGGGCTACAGAAGAAGCAGCGCACGACCCCAGAGACCCGCCCTACAGGTACCTCTCCACGCCGAGCAAGCGGGCCACCGGAACCCGGTCTTTGTCTTCGGTGGCCCGCCCGGCGGTTTACCCTCGCGGGTCTAATAGTGACGCTTGGCAGACGAAATGGCGTTTACCGCTGAGGTTAAGAATTTCTTAAGAGAGTCCTGTCTATCAAGCTTGTGTTAATCCCTCAGCTATTTTTAAGTTAAGCTGTAATTAAAACCTTAATTACAATTAACATCGTTACTATATTCATTTATCTTGATCGAGTAAAAATAACAAGAATCAGTGAGTATAAATAGCAAGTATCCTTTCATCATCATCATCATCACAGCCCATAAATGTCCCACTGTTGGGCTCGGGCCTCCTCCGTGATGGGAGGGAAATTAACCTACTATACCACGCTGGTCAGACGTGTTGGTATAGGGTTTTGTTCCGAGTTTTCCTTCTCTCGCAAAGATGTTATATGCGTTTTACATCCCTTAGTCGTCTCGTACGATCACCCACGGGTAAGATATGGGGTGGTGAATTGTATTCTTACTCCGTCACCACACGGATAAAGTATCCTTTACTTAGCTTAAAATAGCTCTAGTTTAATTGCATTGTATCTTTTTATATTGTTCATATAGCACGACACAAATTTATATTTACTCAATTTCTAGTTTAGTTTTGATTTTATATAAAATTAAAACTTTTTATTAAAACACAAACTATAAAAATATTAAACGAAATATTAATTTTTCACAAATTAACTATTCATTATTTTCACTTATCTATCCAACTATTAATAGTATATTTATACGGTATTTTCGTGTAGTGGTGGATTTAGAATACGAAGTGACACCACATTTTTCCTTTTCCGTGACTTTTTTTTCCGTTGTTAATCATAAAAGACGAGTAAGGGACACAATCAGATAATATGTAAAAAAAAAAAAATTCTAAATGATATCTTATACCAACTTGTTAAACCAGCATGGCATAGTGCGTCAATTTCCCTTACATTTTGAGGCTTAAGTCCAGCAGTGCGATACGTATGGGCTACGATGACGTTGATGATAAATGCGCTAGATGTAAAATCAGATCAACATAAATGTATGAAAAGTAGAAATAAGGTAAGTGTATAAATTTCCCGCGTGCCAACGAGATAAAAATATAGTTATTGCTACCCCTTACATTTTACAATCTATTAATTATTAACATATTGACAAGATAATAATAAAAATTCAATTTTATATATTGAAAGCAGCATTTTATTACTCTTAATTTTTTAAATTGTTGCCTAATTGTAAGCTTTTGCCAAATATAATGCTACCGCATAATTTTAATATCCCCATCCCATCATTACACGGAGGTTTCAGAATATTTATTCGTCCCAAATGTAAGAGAGAGAGAGAGAGAAGAAGTGGGATGTGATTGACTATCTTATCCATCTGGCTGAAATTGTTTTATTTCAGCATAAAGATATCACGGTACATATTGTGTATTACATAACAGGGAAGACCACCTGCTACCAAAAACTCTTGCAAACATACTAACGTAAAATCCTACCTTCTAATTCATCAGCGCCATGAAGTGCAAATGAGCATAGGAGAATATATCTGGAAAAAAAAGAGCATTGTTTAATGAAATGTATAAAGCACCTAAGCACTATTGAATTTAAAGTCCCAAACTTAAGAAAAGTTATTTCTCTTAAGCTTATTATTAAGGAGCAGTGGCCTTTAGTCCAATTTACATAGGGTTTTCATAGCATATCTGTTGACCCCACAACAGAAAGATTAACAAAGCACTCTGCACTAGGTTTCGACTAAGTTTAACGGCCGTGCATCTGTCTTTCATCAATATTTTTTATATCCAACTCATGTCAGTCAGCCGACGAAATGGCTTCCCTTGTAACGGGCTATTAGTACTAGACCTACTGTCACGACCTCGGTGGCCTCGCTGGCTTCTCTGGCAGTCATACTGTCCGCTCGTCGGCTGGGCACATGGCGAATGGTTTAAGTACCGATCTCTCTTGCCGTATTGTGGGTACTATCCCCAATCAGAAAAGATCTTTATACGATACACAAATGATTGTTTTAAGATTCTTATTTGTGTCTGTTAACTTGTATGTTTGTAAAAATACCCCGAGATATAAGAATTTATTTCTGAATGCGCAGAATTGTGTGTACCAATAATAAAAAAATATTCTGGCGAACACCTCCGAAGTCTCATAGAGAAGTCTGTTCACGTTTGCTTGATATTCTGCGGTATAAGACTCTGTAGTCTTGATAAGGAGTCCTCTTTTAAACGATTGGGGAACCTGTTTACAGTATTACAGAGTGCAAGATCATGGATTGAAGTACTCTTGCGTATAAAGCATAACTAGACCATCCTGTGACAGAATCAAAGCAACGCTGACGTGTCGTAAGCACAGTACTCTTCCCGCCACGGCAATCTTAGTTGGTAATATAATCGTTAGCTATACGGTTCTGATTGATATCACCCAGGTTGGTGCAGTGCTCTTAGTCATCTCGTACGCCTTCCATGCCACTTTAGTGTTCTAGTGTTTATGGTTACGCCTCAAAGTGTATCTTAACGACAGTATGCGCTAATATTAAGGCAGAAGGTTAGTTACTAATTATGGACTTAGTATATGAAAATTTTAGCAATAATACATTGATGAATTATTCGTCTATTTCTTTCGAACATTTATTTTCTGCGGCTAAAAATAAGTAATTTTTTTTTCTAAATTGTAAAGAAATAGAAAAAATGTAAAAATTGCAAAGACATTTGTGACTTGAATAGCCATGAAATATTATCGTGACCTAATTATATAAATACTATTATGAAGGAAGTTCGTTTTAACCATTGAGATATGTATAGACTAACAAGTAAGAAATAAGACTAAAGTGAAAGTAATTAATTATTCATGTTGTAGACCTTTTACTACATAATAGTCGGTATTAAATAACAGCTATAAATACATGTCGCAGCTCCAACTGACGGAGCCACAAGCCCTCGCCTTGTATGTCACGCAAAGGGTTTCGGGCTTTGCACCAAGACAAATGTGTTTATTTCAACTCTAAGTACTAGAATGTCTCCTTACTTTGTTAACAGCCATGGACAGTGCTTAAAAGGGACAAGAGAGATAAATAAGCGGTTGGAAGTTTTGTTTTTACTGTACACACTGTTTTCGTGTTTTGTTTTCAAGCTTTGTTAAGTTGTTATATGGGATGGGCTTATATTTTTTATTATGTGGTTTAAAAATTTATTATAGTTATAAAAAAGGTTATGATTTTTTTTTCATAGAATAAAATATATCTTTTATTTATCGTTAAATATGTTAAAGAAATTAATTTAAATATTCCTATCTAGATATTCAGGATCCTTCATAGCTTCTGCATCTCACTTAATATTAAAATATCTGGATGACCGATATTTTCTTTTTAATGTGTTTTTTGAAGATATATTTAAATATAATAAAATAATGAAAAAACAAATCAAAAAGGCAAAAAATTAAAATAGAAACTAAAAAAATATCAAGCAAAAAGGAGCAAAAATCACGTTTGTTGTATTGTAGCCCTTTAAGTATTTATTTTATTTTGTTTATTAGTACTTGTCATTATAGCGGCAACAGAAATACATCATTTGTGAAAATTGCAACTGTCTAACTATCATGGTTCATGGGATACAGCCTGGTGACAGAGAGACGGACGGACAGCGAAGTTTTGGTTATTATATTTGCAAAAATCGAGACGGAAAGGTGGAGTTATATTAGGAACAATCAATAAGATACAGCACAGAGACAGCATATTGATGCTGATCAGATGGGTCGTGAGACGCCATGACGTACCTATGTGCGCTACTACGGTCGTTTCGATTTCTTTAAACCATTTACTTGCAAATATTTGAAAACATTCGAAAGGCTCAAATATCAAAGTAAATCCTTTGAATAAGTGATAAACCCCGCTTAAATAACCGGTCGAGTTCCTGAATACACCAAAGCCTCCCGGTATCCCAGCTCACATCTTAAAATTGAGAGCTGACACGCCAAAATTATATAATGTTTGCAAGAAAAAACATTCTAAGATTCTCCAAATACCTCTTCGAATTTCAGAGAGAGCAGTTTGCCATCAAAGTCTACTTCGCAATGACCGTAAACAAAGGTCGAGTTCAAATTTTTAAGGTAGCGGGAGTAGACTTGAGAGAAAGCTGCTTCTCTCATGGGCAGTTGTATGTGACATACTTCAGAGAGTAGCCTGGTAATTCTCATTTCAAAGCGAAAGAAAAACAAAACATATTGTTTACAAAGAAGTACTGTAGTTGGTGTAGTGTCGCGGGTGCATGGACCGGGTATTAGTCCGTAACCCGTAGAAAGGTCAGCCTCGTGAGGGTGACGCTTCGGCATCACAGTTGTTTGTTGCCGGAGCGTCTATGGTGATGATACCCGAAAGGATAACCCGTCGGGCTGGCCACAGATGTCAAGGAAGCGGTACCAGAAGTTGACCTAATTTCGAAGTAAAACACGGTGGGTTATGGGGCTACACACTGCCTTTTCGTCGCCGGTCGTCGGTCAATGAGCGCAGCTGTTCAAAACGTAGCCTCCTAAGGAAAAAGCCTCGTGTCCATAATATATACCAAAATTTGATTTTATTGTCATGTTTATTAGACCTTTTAATACTCTGCACTATAATAAAGGTATATTATAAGTACACAAACGTTTAAACATAATAATTTATAAATTATAATAAAATAAATAATGTAAAAAACCAAAAAAAAACTATTAGAACCATTTTCGTCTTCTACGCGGACGAAGACGCGGGCAAATGTTAGTAATTAATAAAATAAAATAAAAAATTAAAAAGGCAAAAAATGAAAAAAGGGAAACTAAGGATCCGAACCGTGCTCTGTTTTGTCGGGATTAGACTACTCTATGTTCTAACTGAGCTATGTCTGTTCTTAATGACAGCGTCAAAATTTGTCTTCATATGTTAATAGTTTTCCGCCAATGTAAAATTATATTTTTTATTGCCTGAAAATACAGACAAAACAATATTTTCTTGAAATGAAACCTAGCTAGATCGATTAATCGCCCCCGAAACTCTCTGTATGCCAAATTTCATGAAAATTGTTGGTGCCGTTTCCGAGATCCAGATTATATATTTATATATATATATATATATATATATATATATATATATATATATATATATATATATATATATATTTATATATATATATATATATATATATATATTATATATATATATATATATATATATATATATATATATATATATATATATATATATATATATATATATATATATATATATATATATATATATATATATATATTTATATATATATATATATATATATATATATATATATATATATATATACAAGAATTGTTCGTTTAAAGATATAAGATAAGATGAAGTAAAAAATAGATTAAAGTATCTAAAGTCGGTCAGCAAAAATAAAATTAATACAATGCATTATAACTGTAAAATAATTTTATATCAGATTGCTGCGTTTTTATTCTTACTGTCTCGATGTTTCAGGCAAAGCAATTATATCTATAAATTATAATTTTAATACTTTATTTAAAGAATCTTAAATATAGTACATCAAAAATAAAACCAGAATGCATATTACCCTATAAACAATTTTACTTATTATGTACAATATATATTGTGTGGCTATGAATTATATCAACTTTCTAATTGCCCCTTCCTCTCTCCTAACGGGTTATATAATAATCTGCTAAGCATTATGTGCCAACCTGGATCAGTTGTCTAGTAGTGGGTGTTTAACGATTATGTGTCCAACGAGGCGGTTGTAAAACTACCAGAAACTAGATTTACTAAGTCTAGGTTTTACTTAACTTATTTTAAACAAAGATGAATATTTTGCCAACGATATATAAATTAAAAAAGCACACGAGAACGATAATTGTGTTTAATTATGCGCACACAGGTTAATATAAGTGTCGCCAGCTGAAGTCCACGATCTATTATTGTTGAATTCATCAATCATTAATAAGCTTGATCAATAATAACCTATAATAAAAAAAGTCCTATAAATAAAGTTGATGGTTCACATGTAGGCAAAACAATTAACTGTTTATGTAGTAGAATAACTATCGCCCTCAAATAAAAATTGGTACATAGTGAGTCGAGTCAAGTCGAGTGGCAAAGTTTAGAAGTAGTGTCATTCTTATACGAAGAAGATGGATAGATCCAGCGTTGAAAACTATAAGTATTTTGGGTAATTTAAATCATATTTTTATTTTTTTTACTAATACTGATACTATTTAGTCAGTAACACAAATAAATTTCAAATATATTTAGAATTATGATTGAAACACTTGTGGCCTAAAAACTAAAATACATCTGCATTATTGAAATCTAGCAACTAATAATAATCATGTATTTATATTAATGGAAATATAAGTCATATTGCCACAGTTTCGAGTTCGGTTCAACTCTACAGTTTTAACTTCTGAATTATTTAAGGATAATTACATAGCCAATAACCGTGACAAACAAACCACAGATTTGCATCAAAGTTTGGTGGAAGTATTCATAGTAGTTTTAAAATATTTAACAATTACAATTACTTCTTCTGAATATTAATTAATCAAACAGATCGTTCTACAATAATGAATGGACCTATGTATAGAGTTCCTATTACAATATCTTGAAACGATTGCTTTGACAAAGCAGCACCATATACTCATCGGAATCATCGGTGCCGACCTGACACTACCGACCATTGCTAGGACGATGCTCGACAACGTCATCATGTGACGCGGTCACCGCCTTCTGTGAGACAGTCATCTCGCTGAAGAAAGCGGAGGGTGTCAGAGACGAGATTTTCTACCCGCCACCCACAGATTGGTCGACCGCGTGAGGGTGACGTTCCAGCAATACTGTTGTATATTGCCGGGGCGTCGATCGAGATGACACACGAAAGGGTAACTCGTCGGGCCGGCTACGAATGTTAAGGAAGTGCTACCAATGGTCGGCCCAATGACGATGGGGAGGAAACACGGTGGGCTGCGTGCCACCCTTCAGCCGCCATAGACGTAATGAGTGGGGTGTATCCAGGCCATAGCCTTTTTATTTATTGGTAGCGGACTATGGTATGGTCATACTCCGTTCAATCCATCTGGTGCAACAGAAGGAACGGTGCGCGACTCTATAGATCTGCCCTATAATGTAAGTACATTGTAGGGCAGGTCTAAGACAAAGACGCATGGCGTTGAGAGGTCTCAACGCCGTGCATCCTTGTCTTCGGTGACCTTTCTGGTGGGTTAGCCTTGCGGGTATCCTCCCGGCTCAATGCCCCGGTAGCTTTTCGGCATCATCCTCACGCGGTAAGCTTCACTAACGGATGGTGGACTAATATCCGATCTAATATCCGCAGCCTCGGATAGGGCAACATTAGGCTAGGTACTCGCACCTGCACCGCCCAATGCGCCGGCAGCGGAGCGTGTCTCCGTGAAGAAGTCCCTCACGGACTCGCCTTGCCGCCTCCGCCAAGACGGCAACCATGTCCTAAGTTGCAAACGCTGTCAAATATTGCTTTCACGACGGTTGGCACCGATGGTTACAACGAGTTCATGACGCTGCTCTGCCTAAGTTAGGCACCTTGTTGTTGTTAGGATGAGGTTGCCCTCTCCTTGCGACCGTGTACAGGTATTTCTCGAAGCCCCAACGAAACTTGCACCAGTCGGAAAGAGAAGGCTCCGTGGCGCCGCTACACCCATTTGATCAGTTTTGGCCGGAGGGCCTCTACGTTCCGACCACCATCGGATGCTCGGAACGTGGAGGCTCTCCGGCTCTCCAGCGACGCTGCCCGACAGGGGAAGACCTCCTTGCGGGCGTCTTCGCGCTAAGCAGCCAACTCGCCGGGCATCACAATGCCTCCTTGCGTATCCTAGACACCCGCTGGTAAAGCTCCATGAGCATCTCCGGCTCCAGGTCCCACGGAGGAGTTTCGGTCAATGCTCATGCTGCTTCGCTCGCCATCGTACGGCATCCGTGAATGGCTCTGACCGCTATGGCTCTTTTTGGATGCCACAAGAGAGTCCTGAATCAGATGGTTATTGACTTCGCGCCCACGGGTGCGTCATACAACGTCATTGAACGAATCATCCCCACGTGTAGTCGTCGACATTCAACACTGGGTCTGCCAACGTTCGGCATAAGCCTTGAGAGGACGGACGTCGCGCCAACGAGCCAGGGAGGGAGCAACTTTGGGGAAATGTTTCTTAAAGAATACAGTCCATCAAGCACCAGACCCGGATATTTCACCTGAGCTTCAATGTTGAGTGGGATGACAACAATCGAGCAGAGCACTGGCACGTGGATAATTACGGTAGCCATGAAGCAACAAGGCCTCTGTTTTATCGAGAATCACTTTAAGCGCTAGCGCCTCGATTATATTGTGACGATTTTTGTTCCTTCCCTACTCCCTATGTAAAGATACATAATATTTCGGTTACCCGCCTCCCTCTTATGTAAGATTCAATCTCGTTTTTCTGAATAATAAAACGTTGTTAGAAAAGTATCAGTTACACTAAAACTCACAGTTTGACGTAAATCAAGATTTTTATTTTTAGAAAATAATTGAGATTTTACTTTATCATTGCTATCTAGTATAGATTATCTTTATTTTATTAGATAACTATATAGTCTTTGAAAAAAAATAATATATAAATTGAAGGGCCATATTATGGAATGAAAAAAAAAACATTTAACATCAGAAAAAGTAATTGATTTTTAATAACAACTTTTAAAATATTACGTAAGATTGCGTTTTACTCCTCTCCTCCCTAAGATAAGAGCATGTATAAATTTTCTTAAAACCCCTTCACCCTGGGGACCTGTACGTAATCAATGAGTGGAGACCTTCAAGAAACAAAATACTAAAAGCACAAATATCAGTTATTGTAATGGCATGCCTTTTAAAGTTTAAGTTCTATTATATAATTTTGTTTGCGAAGAAATCTTATTTACGAAACAACGTTGATTAAACGATTATAATATATGTTGGTATCACCAACATATAATGCGGCTAAATTTAAATACATAACACAAGTACGCATTTCAAATGTGGAGTGATTATTTTTTGTTTTTGTAGCTATATTTTTTATTTAGAAAATATTTTAGGCTGACCGATCGCATATGTAATGACGACGTAAGAGAGCGAGTAGGTATGAAAGAGAGTATTGGTGTAAAGATGCGAAAGGGAATGCTCCGATGGTTTGGACATGTGGAAAGAATGCCGAACGAACGTCTGATTAAGAAGATATACAATGCGAAAGTGGAAGGATGTAGGTACCGGGGGAGACTGAGACTAACCTACCAAGACCAGATTGGTCACATACTGAAGGAAGGTGGAGTCAAGAGTCTCCGAATTCGGCGAGCGTGTATGAGAAGAGAATTGTGAATGTTGAAGAAGCGAGTGAAGTATGCAAGGATAGAGTTCTCTGACACTTTGTTCTCTCTGCCTGTGGCGTGATGATATGTATGTAGAAATTATTTTTTAATTAATGGTTTCTGATGTTTACGCGAGTATTACAAATTTGAAATAAAACTACCTTTACGGATCCTATCGCGTTTGTATTTGATTTTGAATTAATAAATAATAATCGTTATTCATGCTAAATTTTTGTTTACAGGACAATTGAACTTTACAACAATAGGATATTAGTGCGATGCCACTAACCACATCGTCTTCCGCTCTTCAACTATTTCGATTCATATCCATATTAGAAAATTTGTAAAAAATGTATATTTTACCATTTTGAAACGGCGACCATATTGGAACTTAAGTGTTTAACCTTTCTTTGACAACGGACCTAGGGGTGTATGCAAAATTTTAGTTCAACGGGACAATAAGAAGTAGGTAAAATTTAGAGTTCATTTGCTTACAAACAGATATACACTTTTTTTTTTTTTTTTTTTTTTTTTTTGGTGGACTATGGATTAGCCTCGCCCCGCCAAATCGGCCCGGGGTAACGGAGAAGGCGGCGCGTGACCCCATAGACCCACCGTAAAACTCCTCTCTCTTCGCCGTGCGAGCGGGTCACCGGGACCCGATTTTTAACTTCGGTGGCCCGCCCGGCGGTTCACCCTCGCGGGTTCCTGTCGTCGACGCCCCGACAGATTTCGCCGTCGGGGCGTCGCCCTCACGCGGTGGCCTCACGTCGGGTGACCGGACAATTCCCCGGTCCGATCACCCGAAGCCTCGGTTAGGGCGGCATCAGGCGCAGATATTCGCGCCTGCGCCGCCCCGGCCGCTGGCGGCGGCCCGGGGCGCGGGAATCCTCCCTTGCCCGTTCCGCCGCTTCCTTCTGCGAGATGACAGCCTCGCAGAAGGCGGCGACCGCGTCCCAGTTCTTGATGCTGTCGACCATCGCCCTCGCGACGGCCGGCAGCGTCAGGTCGGCACCGATGACAGCGACGAGGTCACGGCGCTGCCGCTCCCATCCCGGACACACCTCCAGCGTGTGTTGCGCCGTGTCCTCGTCACTCCTGCAGTGGTGGCAGGCCGGAGTCCACTCCCTATACACGACCCTGTGCAGGTACAACCCGAAACACCCGTGCCCCGTCAATACCTGCACCAGCCGAAAGGTGAGGACTCCGTGCCGCCGCTCCATCCACTCTATCAATACGGGCCGGAGGGCCTCAACGGTCTCCACACCGTGCCTAGGCCTCTCCAGCCGCGTAGCCCAACGGGCGATGACGTCTCGGCGGGCATCCACGCGCCAGGTGGCTATCTCGCTCAACGATGGGGAGCCACCTTCCTCGCGCGCTGTGATAACCCGCCGGTAGAGGTCGGAGAGCATCTCCGCCTCTAGGTCCCACGGAGGTGTCCCGGCCAACAGGCACGCCGCCTCTGTCGACACCGTGCGGTACCCGCGAATGGCTCTGACCGCCATGGCTCTCTGTGGCCTCCACAGAACCGCCCTGAGCTGGGCGTTCAGAGCCCTCGCCCACACGGGTGCGCCGTACATGGCCATCGAACGGATGACCCCCGCATACAGCCGTCGGCCCTCGAAACTGGGTCCGCCCACGTTCGGCATGAGTCGAGAAAGGGCGGACGCCGCGCCGACAAGCCGGGGAGCAATCTGTCGGAAATGCTCCCGGAACCACCATCGCCCGTCGAGCACCAGACCCAAGTACCTCATATGGGCCTGGATGCTGATGTGGATGGAGTTTACCACTATCGAGGCGCCGATGGGTAGCCTCACACGGGGCCCATGGAAAAGTAGGGCCTCCGTCTTGTTTAGGGCCACCCTGAGCCCCAGCGCCTCGATCCGCCTGACCATCTCCTCGGTGCCGAGAGTGGCCAGGCTCGCCGCCTCTTCGAGTGTCCTGCCCCGGGCTGTGACGAGCGTGTCGTCAGCGTAGCACACCAAGCTCAGCCCGGGGGGGAGACTTCCTCTCAACGCCCAGTCGTACCCGATGTCCCACAGGGTCGGCCCCAGAACCGACCCCTGTGGAACGCCGCACGACATGGGCGTCCGCACAATGTCCCCTGCGGGACCCGCGCAGAGGATACTGCGGCCCTCCAAATAGTCTGCCACCAGCCGCCTGAGGTACAGGGGCACTCCATGGAACCGGAGCGCCTCCCTGATGCAGCCGAATGGCAGACTATTGAATGCGTTGGCAATGTCCAACGACACCGCCAACAGCACTCCCTTCCCGGCGACGGCCTCCGCCGCCGCCTGCCTCAGGCGTAATAGGGCCCCGATGGTCGAACGCCCCCTCCGAAACCCATACTGAGCGTCCGACAGATCGGGCCCCACCCCCTCCAGGTGTCGGACGATGCGGGCAGCGAGCACACGCTCCAGCAGCTTACCCACATCGTCCAGAAGCACAATGGGCCTGTAGGCCGACGGCAAATCCGGGGGCCGTCTCGGCTTTGGCAGGAGAACCAACCTCCCTTCCTTCCAGCATTCAGGGAACCGTCCAGACGTCAGACAGGCGTTGAACAGCTGCCTGAGGCGAGGCTCGAAGTGCTCGAGGAGCGACGTCAGCACCCGGACTGGAATTCCGTCCGGGCCGGGGGCCGTGGTGGCGGAACGAATCTTCGCCACGGCCGCCCCCACTTCCGACTCCGTCACGGGCGGAACACTCTCGTCGTCGTCGGCCTCCCGGTCCTGATCTGGCGGAGCCATGACCGGGGGCGTGTGTTCCGACTGCCGTGGAAACAGCTCCTCGACCACCCTACGAAGGAAGTCGGGCTGGAGGGTCTCGGTGAGGGGGGGGGCCCGCGCGCGAAGCTTGTTCAGCGCCGCGCGATATGGGCGACCCCAGGGGTCACGGTCGAGACCGTCCAGCATCTCCTGCCAACTCGCGCCCTTGGCGGCTCGGATGGCCAGCCGAAAGGCAGTCCGCGCACTGCGGTACGCCTCGTACAGCTGGCCCTCCCGCTCGACGTCGCGGTGACGCCGCCGGCTGCGGGTGTAGGACCTTCGGGCACTGATACACGCCGCACGAAGGTCCGCCAGTCTTGGGGACCACCAGTAGACCCCCTGCCTCGGAGGCGGACGCCGCCGCACTCTGGGCATGGCCGCATCGCAGATCTGCGTTAACGCACTGCGAATGCGGACAGCCTCAGCGTCCACTCCGTCCGCTGGGGGTGGTGAGGACAGCCACGTACTGACAATGGCCGCCTCCGCCAGTAGATCCCTGTCAAGACGACCCACAGCCCACCGCGGAAACGCGGGAGCTCCGTCCGCCCTGTGACCCCTACCGGGTTCCCGGGGGGAGACCTCCATCCGGATGTACCGGTGGTCCGACAGGGTCTCCGCCTCCTCCAGGACACTCCAGTTCCTCACCCGTGGCGCGACAGCGGGACTAGCGAACGACAAGTCCACTATCGACCCGCCCTGCCGCCGCACACACGTGTTCACCGAGCCTCTGTTCAGAACACAGAGGCCCAGTGAAGCCGCCCACTCGTTGACCGCCCGCCCGCGGTCGTCCGTCGTAGGGGACCCCCACGCCGTGGATTTGGCGTTGAAGTCCCCCAGAACCAGGACGAGGCCCGGTGCCAGTCGCCGTATCGAGGCCTCCAAGGTGGTGAGTGAGGCCCCGAAATCGTCCATCCTCCTAGTGGGGGAGAGGTATACGCTGTAGAGCGTGACCCCTCCCCACTCCGCCGCGACAAATTCCTCGCCCCTATCCAAAAGGGACAAGGACGGGCAGTGCCGCTGCGTTGAGACGACGATTGCCGCAGTACCGTTTCGACTGACCACCCAATTGGGGCGATCAGGCACGGCGTACGATTCCGCGACTACGGCTGCACCAATCGACCACTCCGCCATGGATTGCAGGAGGAGATCCTGCGCTCCGGCGGAGTGGTTGGTGTTGGCCTGCAGGAGGAGGTGCATGGCTGGTGTACCCATTATCGGGTTGTGTCCATGACCTCCTCGCCAGCGGGCGATCGGACCGCGCTAGGAGCGGGAGTGGCCGTGGTCGTAGGGCCGCCCCGCGCCTTTGGGGCCGAAGCTGGAGGTTTGCACGCCCCAGAGCCCATGCGGTGCTTGGCGGGCTTATTGCCCGCCGCACACGCGGGGCAGTGGGGCGGGGCGGCGCAAGATGCCGCCACGTGCCCGGTCTGACCGCAGCGGAAACACAATCCGCCGCAGTCGAAGCAATTAGTGCACGTCGGTCGAGTGTGTCCGACCGCCATGCACTTGTAGCACCTCGCGGGCCGGTGCTCAAGCACGGTTACCCGCGCCGAGCTCCAGCCCACGAGGAGCCTGCCTGAGCCGGCCAGTTGCCTGACCGACTCCACCGGGCAGTGCGCCCAGGCAGCACCTACGCCACCCGGACCGGGACGAATGGCACCGACCCGGACGGTGTCTATGGGACACCCGGTTTTCGAGGCAATAGCCTCCCGGATGTCTTCCACCGTCACCGAATCGTCCAAACCCGAAATGCGCATTTCGGCGCACTTGACGGGCCTGGCGATCTTGATGCCACCCTCCACGGCGAATAAACCTCGCAGCTTCTCGGCCACGCTGTCGGCCGTCTTGGCGCCCTCGGCCCCTGGGAACTCGAGAATTCGAGCCCCCGTCCGGGCCTTGCGGGTCCTGGCTTCGACGCCTCCAATATCGGAGACGTCTAGCTCCCGCCGGGCCTTCCTCAAGACGGCCTCGTAGCTGAGGCCCTTCTCGGCCGCCTCGGGCAGCACAGTGATCACCACTGCGGCCGTCTTCGGCGACTTGAGCCCCTTGCGCGGTCTCTTCTTCCGTCCGGCTCCTGCCTGTGGAGCGGGGACCTCAGCGGCGCGCTTGGCCTCCGCTCTCCTTCTTTGGCCGCGACTCCTTCTGTCGCGCTCGGCCACCTGCCAACCCTGTTCGGGTACGGCAGTCGTGCCAGACGCGGAAGGTCTCGTCGCAGCCTCGCTGGTCGTCGCCGGCGGTGTTATTGCGGGCGACTTCAGCGGTCCGGCAGGAGCCGGAGCCGTCTTCCTCCTCAGGGCGGGTCCCTTCGGAGCTGGGCCGGGGCCTTTGGGCTTAGGCCCGGCTGCGGCCGCGGCGTAGCTCCCCACGCGGCCACCCTGACAAGGCAGCGGGGCGGGGGCTGGTGCCACATGCGGCCGCTTGTCCGCGGCGAGAGGTGGTCGGACACGTGGTTCTGGAGGCAACCTCGCCTCCAGAACGGCGAAGCGCGCATCGACGAGCTTGCCCACTGCGCCGATGATTTTGGCGAGGGCTTCGTCCGATATGCCTCCCACCTCAAACGGGGTCGGCTGAGCCTCCTCAGGGGCCCGTTCTACGGCGCCTGGCGGCTTTGGCGCCGCAGGGGCGCTAGCCGGTGGCAAGCGGTCCGCGGGGAGAGGCGTCAACCTCACCACCGGGACAGGGAGTCTCGCCGCGGCGACTGCGCCAGCGTCAGCCGGCGGCGCGCGCTTCGCGGCGGCAGGCGTCTTCCTCGCCGCGGGGACGGGTGTGACGGTGACACCATCACCCAACGTCGTCGGCGCCGCAGCGCGAGGCGGCTTTGGCGCCGCAGCGGCCGCTGAGTAGCCGGTCTTGGCTGGTGGCGCGGCTGGCGCAGGCGACACGAACAGCGCCACCTGCGCCTTGAGGTCGGCCACGTCGATCAGCAACTGGCGGTTTGCCCGACGCATCTCCGCCAGCATGTCGCCCAGGTTCCTGTTTCGGGTCCGCAGGCCTGACATCTCGCCTCTAAGGCGGACATTTTCGGCCTGCAAATCCGTGGCGTCACCGGCGCGGACAGCGACCGCCGCCGCCCTTTCTACAGCCGAGGTCCCTCGCCCTCTTCGGGAGGCCATGATCTTAGGTGGAGGCATGTTGGCCACGCTCCCCTCGGTTTCGGCGCTCGAGCTGCCTCCCTTACTCAGGGGGCGCTTTCGCACCTGCGAGGGGAGGGCCTCCTCCTTCTTAGTCGCGGTCGCCGGCGGCGTCTTTGCTGCTAGACGCGCCGACGACCTAGTGGGGCCTTCACCAGCCGACCCGCTTTCCTCTTTGGACGGCCCTGCGGGAATATCACCGCCCTCGTCCATTCTGACGGTAGATCCGCCGCCCTCGTCTTCGGACGGCTCTGCGACATCGCTGTCGCCCTCGTCCGTCGACGGCTCTGCTGCGAGTCTACCGTCCTTCTTCTCTTCAGCGGCGGCAGCCTCCCTGCGCGCCCGCCGCTCCTCCAGCCGCCTTTTGTGGCTCAGGCCGTTGCCCCGAGATTTTCGAGGCGACCTCCTCTTCTTCTTCTGGGCCTCCACGATTTGTGCCGGGCCCTCGGCGGACGCCTCAAGTCCTGAGGACGAGGCGTCGTCTTGGTCAGTTTTTGATCGGCTTGACCGGGCCTTGGGGTGAGGATCGCTACAATCCCCGTCGTTGTTTTTATTTAATTTATCAGTATCCATTATTGATCCCACGATTATGGGAGATACAATACGTCGACCCGGGCAGAGATCCCTTTACCCGGGCAAGCCTACATTTACCAACCAGGGGGTCAGCCGGTACCCTGGCTGGAGCGTGCTAAGAACAGAACAACCCATCTGCCATGCATCTTCTCGCCGCACGCCAGAACTTAAGATTCTGGGTGATTTCCGAGTCCGAATGTTACTTCGAACTCTTTATAGAGGTTGTCTTCCTCGCGGTCCAGGCGGTTAAGCCAAGACCCTCGCTCCTGAAACTAAGACAAGCAAAGAATCAGGTTTACGATGTGTGGGCGGTGGCATGTGCCTGCCCAGCCCTCAAATGAATGAGTGACTGAGCCCGTCCCAAAATTTCGCGTCCTATACCCTCTACTACGACTGTAGTAGAGTAAGGAGCGAAATCGCGCAGATATTCGCTACGGACGACAGTACAACAGAAGAACTGGGGACCGCCGCCCGCACCCAGGGTACACCGCGTGGAGGTTTCTGGGATAGTACCCCAAACAGATATACACTGGGACGGGTGAAATTAAAATCAAAGCTTATAAAATATGAGAACATGTTGAACTATTTTTTTAAATATATTATTATTAAATATATTATATACCAGCGATTTTTATACCAGAGATTTTTTTGGCAGACTGGCTTATGGTCTGGATACACGCCGTCCATTCCGGCCGGGGCGACGGAAGGACGGCGCGTGGCCCCATAGCCCTCTGTATTTCTCTACATCGCCATTAGTTCAGCCACTGGTACCGAATGCTTGACATCTGTGGCCAGCTCGGCCGATTACTTGTACATCTTTCAGGTACCATCTCCCGACAACTCACGCGATCAGCCTCTTTATGGGTAACAGACTATTGCGCGGTCCAGTCACCCAAAGAACCCAACACTAGGAGGACGATGTCATAGTGAAATTAATGACCGCAATTGGTGTTACAGTTTTCCTAGGAGAACGCTGCTACTGAATCCCCAAGTACTACTCCTTTATTCGGTTTTTACGTAAACACGTAAGGGTTGATGGTACATTATTTTTAACCCGTTACCATATGAGGAAGTCAGTTTTGTCAATACAGAAATGATATTTTTCCATCGCCATACTCATAATCGTTGTGGTAGCGGCTACGAATACAACCAACCCTTACTTAACTTGCTGTGGTAAAAGACGACTAAGAGTTTTATATCGATCTCGGCTGCTACTCTAACTGATGCCATCTGGTCAACAATTATATTCTCAAGGAGAGGAAGGCAGGGGGTTCTAATACTATTGCAAATAACTTTTACAAGATGTACATGTAGAAGGGGTACAGATTGCGTCAACCCTAAGTATAGGGCATAAGAACAGGATAATGATGATGACTCTCGCATCCTATAATAAAGCTTCTCTCTACATATCTAGCTTCTAGATGCAGTTGTACAAGTTGTGTGATGATTCCTAAGTAGGCATAGTCGAATGTTTGCACATTAAATAAAAGTTATCATTTTGTACATCTGACTGTTTCACTAATTATAATTATAATATTAAAAAGAAATAATTTGCACAAAAATCAACTATTGTAGAAGGAGTAACGATTCTTATTAAATATTATCCGTCAAATTGCAAGTTTTGAAGATTTTAATTTAAAATTAGGAGTCACCTATAAAGGATTATTAACAAAAAGAGGCTATTACTATAGGCTTACATAGAAATCTTCGTGGCGACTTAGTTTTATATCTACGTAACAAATTAATGAAATATAATAATAAGTAGTTAATAAAATTGCTATTGAGAGTCATTTATTTGTCATAAATTACAATACCCCAATTTATGATGGATTAATTAATTGTACTCAAAATCTCTGTAACAAAATATATAATTTCGTGAACACTGTAATGTCAGATTCAGTATAGTCTATAATTATTCACTGTTGAATTAAGATGTAAGACGAATGTCAAAATTACTAACAGTGTCACATGTGTTATTAGATAACTAAGTCGTACCATTCAATTTACTCAGCATCTTGATATCATATTTCTTGACAGCACAACAAAATCCTTACTAATATTATAAATATGAAAGTAACTCTCTCTGTCTCTCTGTCTGTCGCTTTTTCACGCTAAAACTACTGAACCAAACTAAATGAAATTTGGTACACAGATAGCCTAGAACCTGATAAAGGACATACTACGGCTACTTTTTAATGCAAAAAAGGGTTGTAAAGGAGGTTGAAAAGTTGTAAGGAAGTATCGTCATTTTTAAAGCCAGACGCTTGAAACTTATTTTTAGGCTATTGATTAATGTATGTATGTAAATGTCACCCTTAAGAGGTAAAATAAAAATAAGGGATGAAAAGCTTTAGGAAAGTAACCCATTTACGTGGGCGAAACCGCGGACAGAAGCTAGTATATAATATTGGTGATAATAATATTGGTTATAATATGGTTATTTATTGGATGTTTTTTTCCCCAATGAAACAACTCAACTAATACTCTTAAATACTGTTCTCAAAAATGTGCAGCTTGGTGTAAATTTCATTAACCTATATTAAATTATTTTCATGACAAATTAAATTATATATTCGTATGAGGTTTGAAAAGGCCTTGTTGAAGAGGCAGGTATTAATTAAGGTGCGTATATTTCTACATATATTTCTATACAGTTCGCAAATGCTTTTTGAAGACATTTACTCATATTTGTAATATTAATTTTCCGTGTGGTGACAGAGTCAGAATACTATTCACCTTACCCGTGGGTGATCGTATGAGACGACTAAGGGATATAAAACGCATATAACATATAGATGCGAGAGAAGGAAAACTCGAAACAAAACCCTATACCAACATGTCTGACTAGCGCGGTATAGTAGGTTAATTTCCCTCCCATTACGCAGGAGGCCCGAGCCCAATAGTGGGATATTTATGGGCTGTGATGATGATGATGATGTAATATTAATAAAAGACTTCAATGGATATACAAAATATAAATGGGGTAATATGGTAAGAAGTGCATTGCGCTTCATTTGATGCGCGAGAGAGCCGGAAGCTCAACTCGTTGGGTTTGGGTTTGTATTGGTAGGCAGCGGCCTAGCTTATACCCTTGGTATTGTATAGGTCCACGGGCGAGAGTAACACTTACCATCAGGTGTGCTGCTTGCTCGTTTACCACTATTAGCAAAAAAAATCGGGCAAAGCTTAAATTTGTGATAGTTGATCACAGGTACTACATTGATTGTTTATTCACCAATGATGTATGATCGCGATTTAGAATACCCCTTAAATTGATTGTAGGTGTCATAAAAGACAGCTGAGAGCTAAACTTAGATCTGGGCCTCCAACTCCTTCTGATAGTGAATGTCAGACAGGCGGCCGGTCAAAAAGTATTGCCAGCTTGTGCTTGCACCTTTGCAATATAGTATATACGAAGGGTAGAAGAGTATTTGGGGTTGACGCAATATTCGTCTTTTTTTGACGCTGTGGAAACGCATTTACGCGCTCACAAAAGGAGGCCATCAACGTTCAGCGCCTGTCGCTGTCAAGCATCCTGGTGATGATGGTCGACAGCGACAGGTCTCCTCCAACGACCTCCAACAGGACGTGCCGCTGGGGCCCCCATGTGGGGCATACCTCCAGAGTGTGACGGGCATCGTCTACTGGCGCGCTACACTCGTGACTTTCTGGGGTCCCTTCCCTTCCAATTCTATGCAGGTACTTACCGAAGACCCCATGTCTGGTAAGCACCTGGCAGGGTACCTACTGTATTAATGCTTGTAAGACCATAAGGTTTTAATTGAAACTTCCTGGTGGCTTCTTATGTTAGGGTACGTCGTTCTATCTTACGATAGCTCCGGTTGTGACTAATTTCATTTATACATCGCAGGTATTTATTTCTTATTATACACAAGCAAAATATGTAACTTACTAAAATATGTATAGTTGCTGCCCGAGACGATACTTCCTAAAGAGTGTCCATAAAACTGAACAATAAAACATCGTATACGTGCAAAGTACATCCACGTACAATAGTACTCATTTACGACGGTGACTTTATGCGTTGCCAATTCCGCGTCACTATCGCATATACCTAATATCGTGTTTTATTCCAGAGCCGTGTGACGGCTCGACCAGATCATTTGTAACTAGGTCAGTTTTATTCGCGACCCAGAATAGTTTGCCGCTGTCAGCATTCGTCTGAGTACTAGAACCCAACGGCTTTGTGTCACACGAATGACTGAATGGATTTTTATTTTTAGATGGCCTTTCTACTTACTCTAACTTGTGCTTTATCTTGAGTTGAAGAAAAATTCATTTACATGAAGGCATCTTTATTGATATCCTTAAAGGAAATTTTATGTGAATTACATTATTAATGATGATAATTTATGATTATTATTATTTTTATTGTTCGTGGTGGCAGATGAGCAAGCAGCACACATGATGGTAAGTGTGACTGCCGCCCATGGACCTTTGCCATACCAGGGGTACAGTTAGGCCGCTGCCGACCAATAAAAATCCCAACCCACCTAAAAAATTTGGCTGCCGGCTTTTATTAATATTGTTTTATTACTACTCGAGCAATGAGTAGGTAGAAGTTAGAAACTATGTTTCGTAATGGTTTCTAATGTTTACGCGAATATTACACATTTGAATTAAGACAAATTTTACGGATTTTATCAATCTTTTATTTAATTTTTTATTTTACCAATGTTTTGAACATAGTGTTTTCATCATGTTAATGGGAATATTAAGATGTATGTTTCGTTCAAATTTAATTTAAAAAAAAACCCTTTTTGTGTAATTGAATTTACTCATAATTTTTATGTTGACACATTCTTAGTATCAGAGAGACCAGCGATACATGTCATATTTATATGACGTTCTTTTTATTCAACTAAATAGTGTAATATAAGATATTCTACCCAGTCATCTATGACAGTTTCATAATCACGACTGAATTACATTAGTAACATAAAGTTCGTTCTTTCCTCGTGACTGTGAATTTATCTAAACATTGAAGCTTCTACTATATTATAGATTCTATCACCTGGAAGGGGGAGGATCAAGGTTAACAGGCATGCGCTTAATATTATCTCATATCCTTGTGTTGATGCAGAAAAATACAATTCACGGCCCCCTTTCTTACCCGTGGGTATCGTAAAATAAGAATACGGCGTACAGGAGGTCAAAAGATGTTATCTAGCAAGAGGAGGAAAACTTAAATTAAAACCCTATAAGAACACGTCTGACCAGCGAGTTTTAGTTGGTCATTTCCATTCTGCTGTTGAGGAAATTTGAGGCTAGCAAGGAGCTGAAATGAATGAAGGGCGAAATTTATAAAGCTTAACAAGTACTTTATAGAAACCCGATTACGAGCGAAAAATTATGATGTCATAAGTGGGATTCGAACCTACACCTATTGAAAATCCGTTCCAATCGTGCTGCCACTTACATCGTCGGGTAGATAGCACACGTCTCCTTAAATCCTCCGTCTCCTAACAATCAAGCATATCAAATGCTAAATTTCAGTAATTTGAATAATAGGGTTGTGTCATCGTTTAATACAATTCTAATTGCAAAGTTTGAGTTTTGAACCTGTACAATATGTAAATATCGATATCGGCACACGTCTCCTTAAAAGACGAAAATATATTACGATGCGAGAATTGAATGTCTTACAATGGTTCACGGTGATGTAGGTGGCAGTATGATTAGAACGGATTTCCAATAGGTGTGGGCTCGAATCCCACTTGTGACAATCATTTTTCGCTCGTAATCGGGTTTTTATAAATAATCAAGCATATTAAATGCTAAATTTCAGTAATTTGCTTAAACAGTAATGTTGAAAATATAAGATGAAAAATAAATACTAAAAATAGAACTTAATGTAGATGATAAGTAATGTGGGTAAGTTATTTAGCTACTAAATTAAACCGTCCGTTCACTTAACGCTAACAATTTCTAGATGTAATCGTTGACTTGTTAGTATTAGATTTAATTAGCTCAAGGTCTGTGCAGTACTTAAATTTTACGATGCCTACGGTGAGTACTTGAGATATTATAAAGTATAAGCCTTTTTTGGCAGGCTACGGTCTGGACAAACGTCCTGTTCCGGAGTGACGAAAATCCTGCCAATTATCCTGGTAACACTGAAGCTATTTTCTATGTTATAGTTAAAGTGCTGAAGTGTAGTGAATATGGTATAATAGTGGTTTACGTGTATTTTCATATTTGTTCAAAATTCCCAAAGAAAATCATTGATTAGGTTATCAGCACCCGATTAATGGTAACGACTTGACTTACTGACAGACAATGACTATTAAGGCTACATAATATGAAGAAATGATGAACAATGTATGAAAAATAATTAAATAAGACTTGGCTGTATAGGCTTTGATCCCTTTGCCTGTCCGTATGGACGAACAGAACAAAAAAAAAAATATTCTGTGTTATACGTTTCCCAGGAGAGAACTGCTGCTCGCTAATCTGGTAAACCCTTATCCAATTTTCATGACTCCCATGGGCAAGTAAAGGAAAATAGTAATTGCATTTTTATCCCGTTGCTACACTATAAATAATAATTCTAATATATCATCATTATCTTGTTCTTATCACAATATACACTGGCTGTGTAGTAACGGCGACGAATACTACCAACCCTTACTTTGTTCGTGGATGTCGTAAAAGACGACTAAGAGCCTTATAACGACCTGGGCCAACTCCATCTAATGCCGTTTGGTCAACTATTACATTCCTAAGGAGGGTTGACGTCTGTCAGGCGGCTGGTCATAAAACTATTGCCAATAACTTTTACAATATGTACTATGTCTTAATTGTACAGTGTAGCGTGTTTTGCCTAACGAGTTATGTATTTAATTATCCAAGCTATCTGTTTCAAATTTATAGATTATGGTGTGGTCATGCTCACTGAAAAGGTCTCTGGTTGCGGTAGCTACGTGGAGCGGGTCTCTCCCTTCCCTCCAATGTGGTTGAGGGGCGTGATGGCTGCTCTAATAGTTAACTCGTGATCGGGTGCCGCTTGTGGGATCTGGTCCAGCCATTTTTCTTTCTTTTTTGTTTTATAAATATTCTTAGTTTAATTTTGTATTATATACAAAATTTTAAAAATGAATCTTTACTCGAAGGGCATATCACTGGAGCTAACATAAATTAAACATGTAACCAAACTCTTTTGTGAAAAAATATAATAAAAAAAATGACGAGCCCACTGAGTTTCTTGCCGGATCTTCTCAGTATGTGGCTGCTTTCCGATCTGGTGGTAGATTAATTAAATTTAATTAAAAAAAAAAACAATGTAAAATTGACAATATGTAAGTGCACCTATGGGGCAAATAAATGATTTGATTTGATTTGATATGAAAGAAGAGTACATATTGTATCGAACCCAAGTAATTGAGATACATAAGTGTAGGAGAATGATGATGATCTTGTTCTTATTACAATCACTTATTGCATCAGCAATATGTCATCTTCTTCCATACAGTCTTGTCAGACGTAATTTCTGCAGTCATTTCCTGTCTATCCATGTTGTGCCTCACGCAATCCATCTATCTTTTTTTTGGTTTTCCTTTACCCCTAAAGCCTTCAACATTCATATTCAAAACTTTCCTCACAACATTACTTTTATCCCGTCTTATAACATGTCCATATCATGTCAACCGTTCACTTCTTAACTTTTGCGTCACTGGCGTAACTTTCAAAGTTCCTCTAATATCTTCATTTCTCATTTTATCCATTCTCGTCACACCACACATCCATCTCAACATTCGCATCTCCACTACATAGAGTCATCTCTCATCTTTTACTTTTGTCGCTCAACATGCTGATCCATACAGTACAGCAGGTTTTATTAGGGTTTTGTATATTTTGCCCTTTAATTAAAGAGTACTCTGGGTTCACATATTGTACCCGTGACCTGCCGACATTTTATCCATCCCGCATCTATAATAATCCTTATATATAGCTATATATTAATGCTGTCATATTTTATGACGCCAAGACATATTAAATTAGTCACAAAAATAATAATTTAATGTTGTAGTCACGAAGGAATATAACTGTGATTCATTATAATTAAGCTATGATACAATGTTGCCGCATGACGTAACAATATAATTATAGATCATATAATAAACTGAACTGAGATCGCGGGTGATTTCAATATGTGCGGGAAACGCCCCGACAGCGTCGTCAGTAGTAGCAACGCAATGATAACGAAATGATAACCCGCTGAACGGGCTACCGAAACCAAGGAATCTGCTTCAGTGGCTTACTTAATTAGCGATAAGATTATGGGGCCGCAGACTGTCTTCCCATCTTTTACGTGACTAGACCATGAACTTTTAAAAAAAATAGTAAAATAGGAACCAGACAACAAGGGGTTGGTTACTAGACCACGATATAAACGTCTCATTTTCAAACTTGTCTATCTTTAATTATTATTTACGACTATATCGACGTCATATTACTTAAAGTAGCAATTTTCTCCGCGGGTGACTGGATCGGGGAATTAGTCCGTCACCCGCCGAGAGGCCGATCGCGTAAGGAAAAACC
This sequence comes from Lymantria monacha, assembly GCA_905163515.2. Classification (NCBI taxonomy): domain Eukaryota; kingdom Metazoa; phylum Arthropoda; class Insecta; order Lepidoptera; family Erebidae; genus Lymantria; species Lymantria monacha. Next base: position 18,009,245 of record LR991096.1, read on the forward strand.
GATGAGAGGGGGGCGTCGGTCGAAGAGAGGGTACTACTCAAGGGGTATTCCCTCGGGCCGACCACTGATGTTACAAGTTATCCTGCTTCAATAGTCGGCCCAATGACGAAGGCGACCCGGACGGAGTAGTGCGAGGAGTGCGCTGACTGTAACCCAACCCCCAAAAAAGAAAAGTAGCAATTTGCAGTGTTTATTATATCATATGAGTTATCATGAATTAAATTTACGCGGTAAAACATTTTTATTCGATTCTCAAAGGTTTGTTTTAAGTCTGCTTAGTTTGCGTTAAATCCCTAATTTGGTTATTATAATGTGATTCACAATTCAAAGATATTTATACCATATAGGTTTATGACTATAAAAAAAACTTTTATGTTAATAGTGAGTAAACAGTATTGTGTAAATAATATTCTTTGTATAATGAATTATATATTCTTGAAAATGAGTAAATGTCTCGATAAAATGCTAAATGAAGTTATAAACGACAAATATCACGATATCTATAGCCCTAGAACTACTAAGAATGCAATATGTCCACTATTAAGGATGATGACTATACCGTTATAATAACTATTATGATTTAAATATGTCATCATGTCTCTAACCGCGGCTTTGGTAAGCGAATACTAAATAAAGGAAGTGGATAAGACCACTGCAATAGGTCCATCCAAATCAAATCCAATTCTTCATAATATGGCTAGATAATAAAGCCATCCCCAACATAATTAGGTATATTTGAAATAAAACTACTTTTACGGATTCTATCACGTTTGTATTTGATTTTTAATTTCCCGACGTTTCGAACACTTTACAGTGATCATGGTCACGGGGGAACTGAGGTGTCTTACGTCCAATATGTCATTGTTATTACAGATTTTTTTTTATATCTACCCTATAAGATATTAAATTTTGACCCACATTTTTAATACAAAATTAATACAAATTCATTGCCTTGCATTACAAATTCAGTACAAAAAGAAAATGATTATATATATAAAATTTATGTTGTTTATGATTTGTTATTATTAAAGTATTTAATTTATGATAATTATTATTGCGGCAATTTACAATTTTACAAAACTAACAAAACTATTTAGCTACCACCGGATCGGAACGCGGCCCCACTGAGAAATAAATAGGTATAATAAAAAAGGACATTGATGTAACTAGATAAATGTCTTGACTGTTATCGCTTCAATCACACATTAAACTGGATTCCATTTATAAAATTGAAAGATATACTTCATTTCCAATTGATGTAGTAAGCTATTTCTTTCATCATTATCATCTCAACTTGTATACGTCTTCACTGCTGAGCTCAACTTTCCATCCAAAAGACCATGGATCATGACAAAAAGGTTGGTATAGGTTTTATTTCGAGTTGTCTCTTGCTTATTTACGTTATCTATTTGTGATAGTCGTCATTTAAAATCATATACAGACGAAAAGGAATAGAGAAAATTTAATAGATTTTTTATACATAAATTTAATTGTTAACTAATATTTGTTTACGATTTAATTCTTTCGCATAATTAAATAGATTTTTTGGCAGTTATCCGTGTGGTGACGGAGCAAGAATACAATTCACAACCACTTCATCTTACCCGTGGGTGATCGTAAGAGACGACTAAAGGATATAAAGCGCATATACCTACATCTATGCAAGAAAAGGAAAACTCGAAACAAAACCCTATACCAACACGTCTGACCGCGCGGTATAGTAGAATTTCCCTCCCATTACGGAGGAGGCCCGAGGCCAACAATGGGACATATGTATATGGGCTGTGATGATGATGAAATATTTATATACTTATACTTTCAAATTCTTCGTGGCAGTGTTATAAAATAATGTTACCTATCATCATATAAATATCTCTTACGTAAAATTATTGATTTATTTAGTTAATAGAGAGGCAATTAGTTTTGTTAATAGGTTATGAAACTCGTTATTAGGTAGATTTATTAGAAAATTCTCACTGCAATCAATAAATTGGGAACTGTGTTTACAATATGAATTATTGCCATTCTGATCACGTATTACGAGACTAATAAAATGAATATGTATATTTATCTTGAAGAAAAATAATATTACGTGTTTTTTCGGAGGTGTATGATTTAGTAGTCCAGAATTATAGCTATCTAGTGATGGACAAAGAATAAGATTTCAAATGTATCCCGCGTAACAGAGGTAATTTCATAATTACTTTTGTAAATCCTTCTAATTCAGAAAAACTAATAATTCTCAATAAGAGATAATAAAAAAACCAAACGTAATATATATATATATATATATATATATATATATATATATATATATATATATATATATATATACATACATAGCCTCACGCCTGTTTCCCAGATGGGTAGGCAGAGACTACGGATTGCCACAAACCACGATCCTGACATACCTCCATCGTTTCATTCACACTCATAATAGTCTTCATGCATGCTCTACGATTACGCATACTCTTAATATGACCTCTCGTCAATACATCGCCAATTTGATCCAGAAAATTAAGAGGAGGTCTTCCCCTTGTATTCGTCCCATTCACGTTTGCTTTATATATTTTCTTCGTCAACAAATATATTATCAACGTAAATATATCATCATAACCCTCTGGTCTTTGTCAGTCCCTATTATTTTGAAGTATATTTATGTCCAACTGTAACTTAAGTATAGGTTAAACAACGGTAAAGTTACTCAAAAGATTAAGAACTTCTTGTATGTGAAATCTACTCAAAATAAAACTATTAACATTAAAAGTTGTGGTGTCTGAGTACAACCGTCGGCCGTCATGTGTTCTCTATAATTAAACACAGTATCATATATCATGTGAAACATCCTTAATTTTCGTAAACTAAATAAATCACTTGTGTTATGTATGTATAAATATGCTCTAACTTTGTCTTAGTTCTTGTATATAAAAATAAAAATAAAAAATGCGTGCGTACAAAGTACACATATCAGAAGTGAAACTTTGGTAAACTAATTTTTAAATCTCGTTTTCATACATCAACCAATAGCATGTATTCTCTCTCTCTCTATCTCTCTCTCCTTCTTTCTCTCTCGTGCCGCGTTTCTCGTGTCGCGTTTTATCTGTAAAAAATTTACCCTCATTAACGCAAAGAAGTTTCACTTCAAAATAAAATATGGCGCGTAACGGAAAAATGTGACTTAGAAATAAATATGGCACATAACAGAAAAACGTTACAATATAAAATGTCTCCCATACGCCGATAAAAAAAGTTTCATTTCACTAAAAAAAAACGGGGAAAGAAGTTAAAAGAAAATCAGCTATTTGCGAAAATATAAATAAATATTTTAAATATCGTGTCATATATAATTAGACTGCATAGATGGCGCAGTGGTTAAGATACTGAACTTCCGTGCCCCAACGGCACGATTTTCTGAGTCTGAGTGTAATATGTCTGCGTTAATTATATATTTGTAAAGTCCCCTACAATACAATAATTATTTCCTTAGTGATGGGTGCTTTAAAAAAAAATCCATGTCAAATCAAATCAAATCTCATTTTTTTCAATGAAACATATGTTTCAGGAAAAGAATAATCTGGATACGATATAATTCTGGTTTTCTTTGAAATTATCACTGCAACTTGACTGTAGAATATTTTCCTCTGAGAATAAAGCGAAGTTTATTTATATGTCTGTATAGAAATTCAAAGTTAAGAGCAAAACGCATCAGTAAAACCATATTTCACGGAGCTATTTATTTTAGCTCTCGAAAACGACATGAATGCAAGATATAAAACGTCGAACTTGTTCTCATGAAAACGAAATACAGTTTAAACTATATGGATATCGGAAAAGCATTAGTCATATGGATAGAAGGATAGAAATACATCATATCGCTAGTTAATTTAAGTTTAGTAACAAATATTGTTTTATTAATATTTGTAAAATCTTTATTGTTTGTTTATATTTAAAAACCGTTTTTAAAATGTATTTTAAATAAACTTATTATAGATTATAATTTATGAAATACATTTTAATGCGCAGTATTGCTGATTAAAACTGTGAGTATGTTTGGGTAGCTAGATTACTAAATTACTTGCCAATTGCCGAAATTACAGCCCATCTGGGTGGGTTTGCTAAGGTCCATGAGCGGTAGTGACACTAACTATCGGGTGTGCTGCTTGCTCGTTTGCCACCATATGCAATAAAAAAAGAACGACCAAAATATCAACGTCTGAGTAATGTCAATGTGCTATTGCGAGCCGGAACCCCAACTGAGTGAGTTTGGGGTTTGTATTTGTAAGCAAGCAGCCTAGCTATACCCTTGGTATTGTATAGTTCCATGGGCGGCAGTGACACTTAGCATCAGATGTCCTGTTTGCTTGTTTACCATAATCAAAAAGCGAAAAAAATACAGTATGTAATCAGCAATTTAGTGAACATCAGTTCAACTCATGTAAGAGATTTATCTAGATTTAAAACTCTATTTCACCGAAGTCAAAGATCGGGTACCGGTGGCCCGCTCGCACGGCGAAGAGAGGAGTTTGCAGGGTGGGTCCATGGGGTTGCGTGCCGCCTCTTCTGTCGCCCCGGACGTTTTGTCGGGGCGCGACCGCATCCATGGTCCACCTTGCGGAAAAAAAAAAAAGAAAAAAAAAAGATCTAAACCTCTATTCACACGTTGCTTTTTAAATTCAAGTTATTTCTTTGCCAATAATATTGGTACTAATTAAACTGCATTTATTTAACGATCAAAACTAGAGTTATATAATTAGGCCATTACAGCTAGGAATTATTACCCAAGCAAGATATAATGCTTGCTTGTTAGAACTTAAACTGTAATCATTAATACTTGACAGGTGCAAGTAAATTACAGTAAAACATTTACTAAATATATACTTGACTGGTTACTTAGTACATTACCAAATTGCAGCTTTTATATAGCGGGTTTGCTAAGTTTCTATGTACACATATATATATATATATATATATATATATATATATATATATATATATATATGTATATATATATATATATATATATATGTATATATATATATATATATATATATATATGTATATATATATATATATATATATATATATGTATATATATATATATATATATATATATATATATATATATATATATATATATATATATATATATTATTATATCATCATCATTCTCCTACTCTTATCTCAATTACTTGGGGAGTATACTATATGTACTATGAAAGAAGACTTTCGTAGTACATATTGTAAAAGTTATTGGTAATTGTTTTATGACCGGTCGCCAGCCAGGCGTCAGGAGAAAGAGGGTTCCTTGGGAATGTAATTGTTGACTAAACGGCATCAGATGGAGTTGGCCCAGGTCGTTATAAGGCTCTTAATCGTCCTTTACGACAGCCACGAGCAAAGTAAGGGTTGGTAGTAATCGTAGCCGCTACCACACAGCATTATATTGTTACACATACACATACACATGAACACACACACACACACACATATAACAAATCAGTACAATTAAAATATTCCTAGAACTTGCAGTTTTTTTTTAAAGAATTAAGATCTTAGTTTATTGCTCTGTCACAAATATCAGGCGCTTTTAAGAATAAAATTGTTAAAAATATAGACAGAACATGTTTATTTGAGCATTTGTAGTCATTTTAGAGTTATAACTTGCAATATGCCTGATTCGTGTTATGCATTTGCAATCTCTATGCAAGTTGGAAAGAACTAGGTGTTCATTAAATGTACTATCTACTAAAAGGATATAATATGTCGCTGTATTTTATTACCTACATACATTCATAATTGTGTATAAATAATAAAAGAAACCCTCGAAAATAATTTATTTATTGTCACACAGGATGTTTACCTATATATGTTTAACTTATATGTAGACGAATGGGTTTGATACGAGGGGAAAAATGGCCGTAGATTCCTTAACCAAATCATCCAAGGGTTCCCAAAAGAACTAGCGACAGCTCTTCCCCATGAAACGTACAACACCCACCGCTGCCGCCAGCCCACTTACCAAGCGCGGTAATCATGGCACCACTCTCTCACACGAGTGACATTATGAGAGAGGCCCACATGACTGACGTAAGTAATAAGTAATAGTAGTAAGTAAGTTAGGGGGCGTTCAAGTATTACGTAACGCAATTTTTGAAGATTTTTGATCCTCCCTCCCCCACATGTAACGCGTCGTAACGTATGTCTGTACCCCCCTTCCCCTCCCTGAACGTAACGTAACACCCAAGTGACCGTTTTTAAATGTGCTTGAGGCAATAAAAAAAGAGATGCCAAACTCACAATACATGTGTATGTTGTTTATTCATCATCTAAAAAATAAAAATTTGCGTGTCAACTTAGGAAATTTTAATTCCCTAGTTTTTTATTTAATAAAAAAAACAATGCTACCCAACGCGTTGTTTGAACCCCCCTCCCGACTATGTAATGCATTGTAACATTTAACAACACCCCCCCTCCCCCCAAATTGCGTTACGTAATACTTGAACGGCCCCTTAGTAAGCGATATACGACACCTATGTGCACCGTACCATTCGCGGGCCTAGACTGCCAAACAGCTTTTTTTTTTGTATTTGTCTTTTAGCTGTTAACCGCAGATGGCTGTTACAGCTTACCACGAACTATGAATGAGCGCTGAGGCCTCTCAACCCGGTGCCAAACGGATCTCGCTAGCTTTCTTTTATACGTATCTTAAAACAAGTGAGAGTTGTAGGGAGAGAATGACGCGTTAGTTTCGATATCTTAAAATATTGTTACAGATTAATATGAGTAACAATCTTCAAAGATAAATAAATAAGAATGGTAATGTAAAATCAAATATCTTCACCTGAATTGACTGTATTTCAAAGAACCAATGAGCCAAGATATATTTGAGATCCAACGATAATGATATATATTTTTTTATAGATGTATAAGATATTTATGATGTCATAAAATTTAACAATGTATCTTACTTTTGTTTTGGATTTTGATTTGAATTTTTATTTCAACTTTAATTGAATTTTAATTTTATATTATTATATATGTTAATCCTGTATATTATGCCGTATTTAATAATTTATTTTTTGCAATTATGTATATGTAATAGTATACAAAATGTATCTTAATGACATATAATTTTTATTAACCGGAATCAGTGCATGTTGTGTTAATCTGTAATTAATTGATACACTTATGAACGCAATTTTATGTGTATTATAATTATGATTGTAATGTGTAAATCAATTGTTGATTAACCTAAATAAATAAAATAAATAAATAAATATCAAATATCGTCTCATGCGATTAACATTTACATCGTTTTTATGTGTTGTGATTGCACTTATGCATTTTTAATATGACGGTACTTTGTTTTTGTTTTTTTTTTGCGATGGACAATGGACGTGGTATCGCCCCGCCAAATCGGTCCGGGGTGACGGAAGAGGCGGCGCGTGACCCTATAGACCCACCATGCAAAATTTCTCTCTTCGCCGTACGAGCGGGCCACCGGTACCCAATCTTTGTCTTCGGTGGTAAATATGACGGTACTTGCGTTTATCGTACGTGCTAAGCGGAAACATGTTAATAAAGTGTTTACGATCGCGCCACCTGTGCGTCATTCGCTCCCCACTACGCAAAGTTATTTTAAGACACGTATCAAAGAAAGCTAGCGAGCTCTACAAATGAAATAAAGATATTGAAAAACATGCTGGGCCTTCTCGAAGTAGCCTCAGAAATATTTAAACGATACGCATGGAACTCATGACAATAAAATTGCTATGTACAAAAATAAAAGATAAACTTATATTATTCTACTATTAACCATGCTATAAATCAAAACTAGCAGATTTCAAAAAAGTTTATCATCAATATTTAATTAATTTTTCATTAATATTAAGTTTTAATAAAAAGTGATCGATACATCAAATCGATAAAATATTTGTCAAAACCGACCACTGTTGTGTCATTTAGTAAACATCGGATAGATTCGATGCATCTATGTTTCGTGAATATCTCTACTGACAACTTAATTTTTGTTATTTGTTTCAATAACTTTATTATATTAAAAATGAGATAAATCTTTATTATTTTAAGAGAACGAGTAGGTATTAAGGAGAGTATTGATGTAAAGATGCGAAAGGGAATACTCCGATGGTTCGGACATATGGAAAGAATGCCTAACGAACGTCTGGTTAAGAAGATATACAATGCGAAAGTGGAAGGATGTAGGTACCGCGGGAGATGGAGACGAACCTACCTAGACCAGATTGGTCAAGTACTGAAGGAAGGTAGAGTGAAGAGTCTCCAAAACCGGCGAACGTATATGAAGAGAATTATGAATGTTGAGGAAGCGAGTGAAGTATGCAAGGATAGAGTTCTCTGGCAGTCTGTTCTCTCTGCCTACCCTGCAAGGGATATGGCGTGATGATATGTATGTATATGTATGTATTAAAATGCATAAATGCAATTTATGAATTTCTCATTTATAATCTATGGATGGTAAATACTATCTAACGAGACTAATATCGTAACTTTATATGAATATTTATAAGTGAAATAAAGTTGCATTCAATCTTGGCGTCCTCTATTCATCTAAATCTGAAGGTTCATACGTCATTAAGTAAGAGATACTAAGTTTCAGATTTTTAATGTTAACATTCCTAATGTGCAATTTCAGAGAGCAAAAAACCTTTCAAGCCCTTTGACTTCGTTTATTTTGTTTTTGTCAATGTAGTATTTGACTTTGAACTATAAATTACTTTTTAAAATGGCAGTCTTAATCAATTCATTTTATTGTATTACTGTTATCGATTAAAATATCGATTTATATTAAAATATTGTGATTGCTATTTGTAAATGATTTTTATTCCAAATAGCAGGGGTAAATTATTTTTGTCTATAACTCTAATTCTACGGTAGTAGAGGGCAAAGCAGTTACTATTTAGTTAGTGAAAAATCTTGCTTTATAATTGAGTTTCTTTCGAGCAAACGTGACGGTAATCCTGTCATATTATTTGGGTAAAAGAATATTCATCATCATCATCATCATCACAGCCCATAAATGTCCCACTGTTGGGCTCGGGCCTCTTCCGTATTGGGAGGGAAATTAACCTACTATACCACGCTGGTCAGACATGTAGGTATAGGGTTTTGTTCCGAGTTTTCCTTCTCTCGCATAGATGTTATATGCATTTCTATATCCCTTAGTCGTCTCGTACGATCACCCATGTGTAATATATGGGGTGGTGAATAGTAATCTTACTCCGTCACCACACGGATAGAAAATATTAATATCTGTCAATTTCGTATTTGAGCAAAAAAACATTAAAATCCACCAATTTCTAACATTACTACTATTGTCAGTTATGTCTTAAATGTGGATTAAAACTATGGAAATATGTAATGTTGATAGAAAGTAGTAATTAAGTGCCGTTAAGAAAATATTAACTATCAAAATATTGATGATGTTCGCCTAAATTCTGTTTGCATATTGTAATGGCCCAAGTTTACTGCACCCACATATGGTTTTATTTAAGTGTCTACATAAGATTTTTAATTCATATTTTAACAATTCTTATCTCACAATATTGCTTGGTCATGTCTTTCCTTAAGTGGTAATTTCATTCATACATCTATCCATCCGATTATCGACGTTTGTTGAAGATAAGCTTCCCTAAAAGGAGAAATAATGCCACAGTTGCCAAAATTGGTAAAAGAGTTGATAATTATAGTAAGTGTTATTAGGTGTAACTACCCAGGAGAGTGATGCTGCCTTTCTTCTCCTAGGTGGTCTTTCAGCTGATTTTTGAGATGGAAAAGATGATTTTAGGGAGAACTATATCTAACAGTGGCTGATGAATAAATAGAAAAGAGTCGTGATAGTGATATGTATAATAAAAGTGATACCTATGCTACTAAGTCGACTCCAGTAAGCTTGCGACTAGTTAAGGTCAAGGGCATGTAGGAGGCTATATATCAGGTCGTATTTGGACTACACTTATAGTATTCAAATGTTTGTGTTGATCTTTATGTGAGCTACTGCTTATATCTATATAAATCGATTTTCACTTTTGACCTTTATGTAAAAGGAATACCATTGGGTATCACAAAATTCAAACCGAAAGTTTTAAACAATAATATACATTTTAATATCAAGATCTCAAATAATTTATTGAATGCGATTATCATAACAAGTTGTTATATATGTCAGTGTTGTATATATATATATATATATATATATCCTATATATATATATATATATATATATATATATATATATATATATATATATATATATATTTATATACGTATATTCTGTGACAGACAGACTATTCTGTGTTATCCTGTATCATATAGTCGTTTGTACAAAGGCGATTGCCTGGCTCCGCGCTGTGGGTTCACTTAGTATGAATTATAATTGGTACATAGCTGTTAAAGTAATGGTGATTACTTGCAGTATGGGTATTTACTAATTTATATCAACACAAGGAGATTGTGCACCAACACATCAAGTGTTAAAGAAGGCGAGTATCGACATTGGCTGGCTGGGTATCGACGCTGGGTATCTGGGTATGTGCGTTGGTTGGCTGGGCTATTGACTGGCTGAATATCGATACCTACTCGCTGGTAAAAGCTGATGCTTCCACATCAAAATTACCTGAAAATATGAAGAGTAATGATTTAAATATTTATATAGACCAATTTTACCTTAAAATGACGTGAAATTAGATTTAATTTAAACGTTGTTGCTTACCTGAGAACGATGAATGCATTTTATAAGCTCCAGGAGGTTTCTGTGCAAATTTATATATTTTATTCAATTTTCTAAACTGGATTCAGCTGGAGACCTAATTTAGTAATCTAAATCTTTTACGCTATCGTCTGATGAAAAAAGATCTTTTATAGGATCTGAGCTCTTAGATTTAATAGAATCACTATCATTTGAGATAGAGTCATCATCTGAATCTGAGCTACTCTCTCTGACAATCTTGTTTAGTTTTTTACGATGCTCCAAGTCCTTTTCACTTGCGTGATCAAATAAGATGTCGATCTTAAAGTTTGACTGACTATCGGGTATGGAATTAGTATTAAACCAATAATCGTGTAAGTCAGTAGATGTAGGTTCACAATAATAATATAATCGTGTTGCCATAGATGTAGATGGTCGATTTTTTTTCTTCGGTTTAGGACAATCTTAGTTCAGCTCTTGTGCCTTAGCCCAAACTCGATGGGGTTGCGTTGTTTAATTACGGAGTTCCTATGGCCGGGTTCCAGGTCCACCTTCAGACCCTGGTTACCATATAGTCTCAAAGTACTCGACAAGACAAATCAAACGAGGCTAAACTCGATGAGGTTGCGTCGTTTAATTACGGAGTTCCTATGGCTAGCCATTCCAGGTCCATGATCAGATCAGCTCTATGTCACAATAATATTGCATTGTCATCTGATTTATATATGCATGCAAAATTTCAGCTCAATCAGAAATCGGGCAGTGGATCAAATTTAACTTGGAAGATTTGATTACAGACAACGGGACAGGTGCAACTAAATATAAGCTTGTAATGAAAGAAAAGAAAATCTTTTGAAATTTCGTGCCATTCTCGACGTAGAGCTAAACATAGCTGTATAGGCTGAATGGGATTTATTTCCTTTGCCTGTCCGAATGGTCGAACAAAAAAATGTAAACGAACCCAATTTTCATAAGGTACACATACACTAATGACTAAGCAGTTTAGTTTTTTATTAATTGCAATTAAACTAAAAAGAATTACCAAGCCATTTTCGAAAGGAAACAGCGCGTTGCGATTATGAAGCTTTTAAATAAATAAATATTATGATACATTAAGTTTTACGGTCGTGATCCTGCTAGATACAAAAAAAAATATCCGACGTCCTCGAATATTTTTTTTTAATCAACTATTTTCTTACTTTAAACAGAATAATTGCTTTTTAAAAATATCAAATACGTTTAAACGAATATTTTTTCTTGACATATGTATTATAATATTATCCTATAAGTGCAATGTGAGAAAAATACAATCATTTTTATGTTTAAAAAGTGCTTGATGTTCATATATCGAGAGTAGAGCAAGACCTCAACGCTTCGCTTATGAGGCGTGCAATAGTTAGTAAAAATATTTTTATGCATAACATAGTTAAAACATCACGAAGCTAAATATTTCTTTATTAAACAAAAATATCATATTGTATAAAAGCCTTTTGTTTGAAAAGAAAAGATCGCAAGCACAACAATGTTTGAGCACAGCAGGCGATTCACAAAAACAACTGTTAGGCTTATAACAATAATAAAATATTAGGCATTTTATATTGTTGGACGAACACTTTCCAAAACGTGGCACCTTTGTGTTATAATTGCGTACTTACTTTTTGTAAGCGAAACGGACGCTTTTCCAAATGTGGACATATTGCCGATAAAATTCACTAACGAAACAGGTTTTCGCAATGTGGCCCTTTATCACAAAACTGACGCACGCTCGCGCCGACTGTCGGGTTGCAACTCAAAAGATGACCCGCTTTGATCTAAAGTTATCTATCAATGCGTTAAAATGCCAAAAAGATGTATGCGTAAACTGGCGATTCAGAGGTCCATTGTAGCTGGTGTCTTCGTAAAATATGAAAACAAGAGTGATGTAGATGCTTTATTGATTTCCACTTATTTTTTCGGGATATAAATAAAGGTACAAAAGAGCTGATAACAAAGAGGTTGATCCTTTCCTTTACATACATATCATCACGCCATATCCCTTGCAGGATAGGCAGAGAGAACAGAGTGCCAGAGAACTCTATCTTTGCATACTTCACTCGCTTCCTCAACATTCATAATTCTCTTCATACACGCTCGCCGGTTTCGGAGACTCTTGACTCCACCTTCCTTCAGTACATGACCGATCTGGTCTAGGTAGGTTAGTCTCGGTCTCCCTCGGTACCTTTCCTTTCCTTTTATGCAAATTTACATATTCTTTTATAATTAATTAGTTTTAGTAAGATAATTATGTTTTTTAATTGAATAAGTATACGCTATTTGTGTATCAGGCCTATTTAAAAATGATTAGGAGTGAGCGATAAAAAACTTGTATAAAAAATTAAATTATATATTAATGTAATATCGTAAATTGGATATCAGCCTAAGTTAAAACTGTATATTTTGCGAAACACTATATTGTCAAATATTGAAACAAACAACGAATCATTCCGAATCACTAGTGAGCAAATACGAATGCAATCGATTATGGTAGAGAGAATCGGTGAGCGAATAAATTGAAATAACTGTTGTTATCGGACAGTTACTAGTGCTATGATTCTAAACTTTACGTCCAAAGAATAAAAATTACCATTAGTTTTTTTAGTATTTTGTTGAAATTATTAAAGGAAATTTCAACTTTCGACCTTACTAATAAGTAAATAGGGTTACATTAGGCTAAGAAATGGAGCACTTTGGCCTTGATGGCTATCCAATAGTCGTTACCACTAAAATCATGTTAGGTACAAGCTTAGAATAATACCATATAGTAGCACATTCCGTGCACAAAATTTGAAACTAAATTAGAGAAATGGCTTTCCACGCCTGCCCGTTTCATAGTGTTCAAGGTCATTGTGCTTTGAACGTATCTCTTAGAAAATAAAAAAATGTGACGGTTTGTACAATTAAATAGTATCACAATCTTAAAAAAATAAAAAAAGTATATTAACGTCAATTTTACAGGTAAGCTTAATATATTTCAATATTTCGTCGTCATAATTTTATTTCATAATTTATAAATATTGCCAGATCCGGAAATTATTTTCTCATTTTAACGGGCTTTATTGAAGCGGTATTTTTTATTTTGAATTCTTAGTCAGTGTCATTGTCTTAAGCCGTATTCAAAAAGTAAGTAACCTGTATTTACATTCGGAATATAGATTTTCCAAAATACCTATTATCCATCATAAAATAAAGCTATGAGTTATCCGCATCACAGGTCGTCCTATTACAAATGGACGGACAGATTTTATAAAATACAATAAAATTCGTAAGTTGTAGCTAACCTCATATCTTCTTATCATCATCATCTTTCTCCTACTCTTATCCCGATTACTTGGGGTCGATACAATATATACTCTTCGTTCATAGCATATACTGTAAAAGTTATAGGCGTTTTATAACCGGCCGCCTGCCAGACGTCAACCCTCCTTGGGAATGTAATTGTTTACCAAACGGCATCAGATGGAGTTGGCTTGGTCGTAAGAAGGCTCTTAGTCGTATTTTAAGACATCCACGAACAAGTAAGGGTAGTATTCGTAGTCGCTACCACACAGCTATTACCCCATACCTTCTTATATATAATAATAAATATTTGGAAATGTATTTTAGCTACATATTCCGGTCACATGTTATTTATACACTTAATTTGAAATCTTATGCATTTAATTTATATATAAAATTATTAATGTATATAAAATTAGAACTATCCATCAGTCTATTTACATCCATTGTTGGGCATAAATCTTCCTATTCCTAAGGAAGGTAATGCTATACCTGCCGCTTTTTACAGGCAAATTACTTATCGCAGAATGTGTTGGTGAATGTATGAGAATTATAACATTCTTCTGGTGATACTTGAGCCGTTTATTACAAATTCGATGCTAAATTTCTGTCTTTCAGCTGTTCGAACAGATCGACGGAGTCGGACGAAAACAAAAGAGTATTCTTAACTCAACACTGCGAAAGAAACATTATTATCAAATATTCATTTAGATATAATCATCTTGCATTATTAAAATGCTTTATTTTTTTTTGGGATTGGGTTATGGTTGGCGCACTCCTCGCAACACTCCGTCCGGGGCGACAGAGGGGCGTAAGCACCCACACCCATAACCCACCCGTGGCACGTCGCCTTCGTCGTTGGGCTGACCACCGGAGCAGAGTGACTTGACGTCAGTGGTCGGCCCAACGGAATACTCCCTGAGGAGTAAACTCTCCCGTCCTCCTCGTCCACGACGGGAGGACGTCGGTCTTTCCTCACGCGGTCGGCCTCTGGCAGCCCAACTAGGGTGGGTTTGGGATTTGTACATGGGTTATCATGATTTGTACATTTATTAAAATGCCTGTCATTTTGTAACAAAAATAAATATTAGGTGAAGTTGAGTAAGACATATATGACGTCGTTATTGATAATTATGGTATGTAGGACGATGGGTTGGGCAGCTAGTAAACTAAAAAAGTAAACAATACTAATCAATAAGCATTCTTTTTAATTAGATATAGACTTCAATTATGCTTCAGTATAGTCCACAAGTCCTTATCAAACAACTATGTACCTAACAACGGCGGCAGACAGGATTATTAATACATATAACACCGTATGTATTACAAAATCAAGGATGGTATATAAACTATACTATAACTAATATACTATAAGTATACTATAACCAACTATACT
The DNA here is from genome assembly GCA_905163515.2 of Lymantria monacha. Classification (NCBI taxonomy): domain Eukaryota; kingdom Metazoa; phylum Arthropoda; class Insecta; order Lepidoptera; family Erebidae; genus Lymantria; species Lymantria monacha. The sequence continues at coordinate 18,024,679 of LR991096.1, forward strand.
ATAAATATATTATAATTATATAGGTATATAGATTAAATGTATAAAATTTCGTATTAAGTGTATAAACAATATGTGAATGAAATATTTTTTTTTATTGCTTATGGTGGCTAACGAGCAAGCAGAGCACACCTGATGGTAAGTGTCACTGCCGCCCATGGACCTTTGCAATACCAAGTGTATAGCTTAGGCCGCTGCCTACCAATAAGCACTTTAGCACTAGCACTTTGCCATTACTCAGACGTCGATCTTCTGCGAGAGTGTGGTACTACCCCGGACGAACCGGCCCGCAGCTGTAGACAGAGAACTATCAACGGCGTGGTCCTACCACTATAGAATACATAGCTAAAATGCATTTCTAAAGATTTATTATTATATATAAGAAGATATGAGGTCAACTTAAATCTAAAATTGTTTACTTTCTGTAATTAAATATAGGTACCCATAATTAATCAACACGCAAGTATAAATAAATGAGCTTCATTTTAGTACCACTCAATAGAAGCGATAACGCTTCTATTGTTCTCGTCGATGCCCCGGCGCACCGCGTGCCACCACCGTCTGAACTACAGACAGCCGAGCGCTCTCAAGGCGAACGTATGTCAGTACGATCCTTATAAAATTAAATTATATTTTATTGTACAGGATTGCCGTCAGTTATACCAGTGACGTAATTGCACTTTTATACGAACTTAAAGTTATTTAATTTAGTGTATATTCAACCCCAGCATTGGGTAAGTGGCTTGTAATTTTATTATTGTATTATAGATTCACCTTATGGTATATTTCATTTCACCTTCGCTATTGTTTTATAAAATGTTTCGTAGTGTACCTACTCATTGTAATGAGCTAATTATTATTTCACCGCTTAGTCTTGTCATCTCCTATCTGATCATGAACAACCACGGCAACACAGCTATGCTTTCCCTCGCGCTGTTGCCGTGGGCCATTCATACTTCTGGATTTGGCCTTAACGTCAGCTTCATGCACGTTCCAGGGTCCAAGGTCTACGCTAGCCGCTTATACCCGTTATTGGATGGACGGATACGCCGATTGGATCGCAAGCGGCGGACCTCGAAGCTCACCTGTGCCTTTACGACGGTTGCTACGGTGGTCAGCCCGAGGAGAGTATGGTACTGGAGGGATTGGTAGAATTGGTGTCGGCTCCGAACCCACGACCAACGTGCCCTACCCACTGGTTGGCCGTTTGTGTTCAAATATAATTAAATAATATTAATAAATAGTTTCTCTTTTATAGGAACCCTTAAGCAGGAAATTCGGTACACTATAACTTACGAATTTTATCGTATTTTATAAAATCCGTACCGTCCGTTTGTATAAAATCCGCCAAAATATGATTTTATTTCAAATCAATACCAATAAATAAAATTGGAGTGTCTGTTTGGTAATGTCAAAATAATATGCCTTTTTCATGCTCATACGGTTATTTACATTATACATATGCCTAAAGATCACTTTATATTTTTTTTGTCTGTCTGTCTGTTTGTTCCGGGTAATTTTCAAAACGACTGGACTAATTTAAAAAAAAGTTTCACCTATAGAAAGGTATGTTATCAGCACGTAAACTAGGCTATATTGATTACGCTGGTGAAACAGTGGGGCGGCACTATATCAAATAAGTATGTGAAATACCTGACCTCAGAGAGCTATTTGGACGTGCGCTGTGTGAACTGTAGGAGTTACGTGAATATGATGTACGGTGGAATTGTTATACGTAAATAGATCTTATTAAAAGTCCACGACATCATATATCTACCTTTCACATGGAATTCATTATATACATAAAATAGTCAGAAATGAATACATTTACAGAGCATTAATTATGTATAGCATTCAATTTATTTCTTTAAAAAAATACATTTATCATTTTTGGTATTTCAAGTAGATAAACTTTGCGCGAACGAAGTCGTGGGTACCAGCTATTGTGTAATATACGCGTAAACATCAGAAATCATTATATGAGACTCATATAAAAATATTTGCATCGACAGTTGTAAACGTAGTGAGATAGATCCTCCTGTGTTAAGGACATACTATGCGTATCCGCTCAATCAACCCTTCATATTATCCAAATGTAGCTATCATTAAGTATCTGCCAAATAAATTATCATATAGTGGTAAAGTTGCCCATGATACAAATAATATAAGGATTATTTCTTAGTGGAATTTATTTTCTTTTATAATATTACTTATATGTGACATCACACAGTTTTAAAAGTTATAATTAGAAAAGGCATGAAACTTATATTTTTTTTTATTTATTTAATTAAAAACAATCTTATACAATTCCTTAACATTTAACTTATAAATACGACAAAAGCCAATGTTGGCTTATACGCGTATTTGATTCGTCTTAGCAATTTAAATTACAATATACAACAATGTTCTATTCTATTCTTTTTTTTCCCGTAATGGCAAGTGTTGCCGGTTTCGACAATTCTGCCAATGTCAGCTATGTGGAGAAACGTGTGTGATTTTTATAACAATTTAAATTTTGATAACATTATAACTAGATGTGATCGATTTTAATAAGTAAAACATAGATTTAACACTGATACACACGTACACGTACATAAACATACATAGACATACATATAAACAGCAGACATATATTATGCCTTTATAAAGGATTAGTATGTATATATTTAAAAAGAAGAAAATTTTAAAGATGGATGGAGTTATATCTCATAAAGTGCATCATAGTTTTAAGAAGTACTGGACAGGAGTAAGTTAATAGAGACGGAAAGTTAATAGGAAGAGGAATTTTCAATTCATTGATGAGGGTATACAGGTCAAGGCCTGGGTTATTCCTAGGGCAGCTGAAAAAAATGTGTTCTAAGCTACCTTCATCTATACCACACTCACACAAGGATGAGTCTCGGAACCGGATTTTATGGAGGAATACTGGTGAGCAGCAATGACCTATTCGCAGTCTACAGATCATTGATATAGAACAGCGGGACGTTTTTTTAAATTGATAAAACCAAGGTTTCGGCACAATATTTGGTTGTATAGAACGATAGAACTTGGCTTTTCTTCTACTAGAATCATCCCAGTCTGTTTGCCATGCTGATTGCAGAAATTCATGAGCAAGGTTTGCCAAGTCGTGTCCATGGTGGCCAAAATATTTAAGTTCGCTGCTCTGGGAGGCGATTGCAGATTTAGCAAAGCTATCAACGCACTCATTACCCTTTATACCACAGTGGCTCGGAATCCAGACCAACTGAACTGTCTTTCCATTAGAGACACAAGACAGGATCGTTCTTTTAATTTGGAGAATAAGGCTAGTGTGTGTTCGGCTTTTGAAAGGGTTCTGCTGTAGTGACTTGAGGCAACTCAGAGAGTCTTTAAATATGACAGATTTGTTAATATTATGTGCCTCGATGAAAAGGCATGCCTCCAGGATGCCAACACATTCGCCTGTAAATACTGAGGACTCTTTAGGGCATTTAAATTTTAAAATGATCCTAGAATTTTGATAATATACTGCGACACCAGTATAACTAGTTATAGATAATTTCGAAGCATCAGTGAAAAACCTTTGGAAATTGTGCCACTGTTCATTAACAAGTGCGTTAAAAATTGAATCCGCTGAACCAGTGTCTTTAGCTATTCCTATATCTAAGCATATGTCTGGCTTGTAACATAGTACCTCATAATTAAAATCAAAAAGGGGGAGTCTAGAAAAATTTATAATGGGTCCCTCTAACGTTTGAAATTTTCGTAGGGCTTGGATTAACAATGGAAGTGGCTTATTTTGCCAAGATGTTGATATACTGCATTTATGATTTAGGTGGTGAAGATTTTGTAATAATGGGTAACATTTTCTAACCACAAGTTTGGATAGAAAGCGAGTGGCTAAGTATTGCCTTCTTAAAGTTAGAGGTGGCTCCGCGCACTCAATTTGTAGCGCATTAATAGGGGAAGATCTCATACAGCCCAAAATAATACGGAGACACTTAGTTTGTACCCTATCCAGTCTTGCAAGTGCACCCTTATTACAAGGAACTAGCAAAAATGAGCCATAGTCTATTTTGCTACGAATTATAGCATTGTACACCAGTTTCATGGTGAGCGGATGAGCTCCCCACCAGACGCCAGCTAGAGCTTTTAAGATGTTGATGGCTTGTTCGCTTTTCTTGACGAGATGGTTAATGTGTTGAGTTCCACTCAATTTAGCATCCAGATATACACCAAGAAACTTTACTTTGTTCAAGACAGGGATTCTATGGCCCAGAATATTAATTTCAATTTGAGGGATTGTTCTTTTACGAGTGAAAATAATTACGGTGCTTTTTGGAGTAGAGAGTGACATACCATGGGACAGCAGCCATTGGTTCAGAGAATTTAAAGAAAGCTCCAGCGACGAAGCAGCATTATTAATGAAAGGATCTTTGACAAACAAAGCCAGATCATCAGCATATTGCAAGATGTAGCAGTTAGTATTGAGGCAAGAGTCGATATCTGCTGTGTATAAATTATATAATAAGGGACTCAAAACCGATCCCTGTGGAAGCCCTTTCCAGGTGGTTCTCTTTTCCATAGGAATACTGAGCTCTCAGTACCAGTGATCGAGACATTAAAATTTTGCAAATGCAGTGGACCATCTTGACCGGTAATCTCAGCTGATGCAATTTTTGCCTGAGATTGGGAAGAAGGACACAATCGTAAGCTGAGGAAATGTCAAGAAACGCTGCCACGACAGATTCTTTATCTGTTAATGCAATCCGAATGCTTGTAATAAGGGTTGCCACACTTTTCATTGTACTGAGCCCTTTTCTAAATCCAAATTGAGATTTAGGAAGTAGGTCACGAGATTCAATAAACCACTCAAGACGGTTTTTTAAAAGATGTTCAAGGAGCTTTAGTAATACTGAAGATAATGCGATAGGTCTGTAACTGTTTGGATCCTCTAGGTGTTTGCCTGGTTTTAGAATGGGGATTATTATTTGGATTTTCCACTCACTGGGAATCCAACCAGTATCATAGCAGTAGTTAACAATGTCAAGAAAATACTTTCTGGCATTAGTACTGTCATGAACTATGAAGGAATAGGGAATTCCATCGATGCCGGGTGTTGAGTCTCTTACGTAATTAAGTACCATTTCTAATTCGTTCATGGAGAAAGCAGTCTCCATAGAGTTTTCCAGTTCAGTTCAGTTTTCAGGAGGATAAACTGTAGGTGCAAGGGTGATGGCTCTCTGTAAACGAGGGAACGTAGGGAGGAGCTAAGTTATCAAAAAACAATTCGGCAGTTTGGCGAGATATTATTGAAGAAGTTGATGGAGACCGACCTAACCTAAATTTATTAATGCTTCTCCATACTAAAGATGACGGGGTGGAAGGTGATAGTGAAGAGCAAAAGCGAAGCCAACCCAAGCGTTTCTTTTTTCTCAACAATCGTCTAGTCCCTGCACAAACCCGTTTATATACGAGAAGATTATCGATTGTCATACTTCTATTGTATCTCCGCTCTGCGTCTTTCCTTTCTTTAATGGCTATAGTGCATTCATGATCCCACCATGGTGGAGATGGAATTCTGCCACGTGCACTTTTCTTCGCCGGAAAGCATCTCTCTGCACAGTCGTACAACGACTCTACAAACTTTTGGCAGCAGTACTGAGCATGGTAATGGCCAAGACCCTGGTATGATGGGTTATTAATGTCAGGAAGCGAGTTTACTTCATTTTCTAGAGCCAATGAAAATTTAGACCAATCTGGGTTTGAGAGGTTGAATTTAAGAAGTGGAGGTAGTGGTTTTTCTAAGTAGGTTTTGTCCATTAAAATTATAATAATGGGATAATGGTCACTACCATGAGAAAGAGATGTACAATACCAGTGTGCAGAGACAGCCAAACTGGGTGAGCAGAATGACAGGTCTATGCAACTCTTCTGTTGTCCAGGGAGGGTTCTACGCGTAGAGCATCCATCGTTCAGTATACAAAGCCCAAGGTCATCTAGGACATCGACTAAACCTATCCCAAAAGCATCACAACGGCTAGAACCCCATCTAAAATGGTGGCAATTAAAGTCACCCATAACTAAAAGAGGACTGTTAACATTTGCCAATAAATCTTTTAATCTTGGTAGAAAATCGATTTGGGGATGAGCAAAGTATATAGATAGCACCGTGATGCCCTCGACCATAACACCCGTAATGTTAATATTTCCATTAAGTGAAGATAAAGCTAGATTTAAAGATACAGAGGGTACTTGATTTTTTATTAATAGGGCAGAACCACCATAGCCATCTGCCCTATCACAACGAATAACACTGTAGTTGGGGATGTGGAAGCTGAGGCTTGGTATTAACTAGGTCTCAGCTATAGCACAAGCTAGTGGCTTGTATTTGTGTAGGAGGAATGTAAGATCGTGCTTATTACGAAGCACGCTCCTTACATTCCACTGTAGGAATACCTGGCAGGGAGCCATTTTTATAATTTAAGAGTAAATAGATAAGTTTTTCGGCATCGTTGGACGGTAGTTGGGAAGTATTTATTAAAGTAGAAGAAGTTTGTGTAGAAATAGAGACGTAAGAAGTCAGAAGTTGAATTAATAGTTGGATTATGGAAGATAAATTATCAGAGGATTGAGCATTATTGAGAGCACAACCGTTGGGCTGTGAAGATAGAGGAGTTGAGATAATACTATTGTGGCTCGTCTTGTTGTATGAGGGAGAGAGAGGTTTGTGAGTTTTGGGATTAAGGAAAACTGTTTTTTTGTATGATTGAGGTGACAGCGGGCTAGTTTGTGGTGCAAGGGTTTTCGTGGCCTGTGCATAACTGCGAGAAATGGGTGGGAGTAATTTACTGACTTCGGTCTATGGGATTATTTTCTCCGCCATCAGTGTTTTTATTGCTCTTTGACGATCATACTCTGGACATAATCTATTACTGGAAAAGTGGTCCCCGGAGCACAAAACACAGAGTGCTTCATTCTCCAAGACCTCACAGCCATTGCCAGGATGATCTTGTCCACATTTAAAGCAGCGGGGGTTGGACCTACAAATGGATTCCACGTGGCCATATCTGCAGCACTTACGACATTGGATAGTGGGATATATATATTGTACCACTGGCAGTGATGTGTAGCAACAGAACACTCTCTTCGGTAGAACTTGCCCATCGAAGGTTATCACACATGTTTCAGTTGGTTTCCATTCAGGGCCTTCCTCTCGGAATATTTTTCTATTAATACGTCTCACCTTAAGAATTTCACCGCAAACAATGGGGGTAGTAATAATATATATTTTAAAGCATCTTCTTCGGTCATATCATTAGGGACACCACTAACGACACCCATCCGAGTAATATGGAATGTGGGGATTGTAGCAACATATTTATGCTGGCTAAGGAGATTGCTGATAAGGAAAGAGTTAGCATCTTGATGAGATAAGAACTCAACTGATATCCGATTTCTACCCACTTTTTTTACATCGTCAGAAACTATGTTTGATATGTTGTTTTTTAAGAGAAAAATACCATAAGAAACAGGATGGAGGGTTGTACCAGCATTAGGATTGGGCTCACTACGTGACACATGCACAATGTAAGGGGCTTTGTCGTCTATGATATACTTATCTCGAGCCACTGTAGTATTTCTAGGTTGTTTATTGGGTCTATCGATGACATTCATCTCGACAACTGGGCGTTTGCGAGACGTAGCTAGTACAGGGTTAGTTTCTTTTAAAGAAACTTCAGCAAATTGGGCGAGTGGATCTATATGTGATACATTGAGAAGGGTCGGAGGAGTGGAGAAAATTGGAGTAGTCGGATATGAAACATCCGGAGGGTCCAGCGGTTTCGTTTTATCCATCGTAAATGAACACGATTAAAGCGTTACAAACCTTATACCAAGTAATTAGGACAACACAACGTTAGTAATCACTAAAATAAATCACAGCACTCGTCAAAACAACCAAAAATGAAAAAATAATTCTAAGCACACGTGTTAACCATAAACACACTGGCGGCAGAATCCTACAACAATGTTTTAAAATTAAGGTAAAAATGCTCGTATAAAACAGCAAACACAAAAAAGAGAGAGGGTAGTTGAAAAAATATTTTTTGTATTAATTGATAATGAATGTTAATACAGGTTGTTTCAATTAATGTTTTTTTTTCGAACTTAATTCAGTTATTTAAAGTATTAATAAAATGATATAATATAAATTTTATAGTAGTTGATATATTATTATTTTATAGTATTATTATTTTATAGATGCGTAGTGGTAGTTCAAGCTATGTTTTATATATTGGTTTGTGAAATCATTATGCACTAAGGGCAGTTAACTAAACCTAAGTGAAGCGAGAATTTTGATGCAGAAAAAAACACATGCATCATGAATTTTAAGTAAATACGTTATTGGTGCAATTCTTTTAAAATGTTGTTTACTCCATTTTATCTGACATATTTCTTTTTTAATATATAGGTTAGTATGTATGGTACATATTAGTTATTGAATCATCTTATAAATGACAGACGAATGTATTGATCTCTCGAATTATTAATTGATAATAGTGAGCTTCATTCTTTATTTCATTAAAACTTACATACATACATACATATCATCACGCCATATCCCTTGCAGGGTAGGCAGAGAGAACAGAGTGCCAGAGAACTCTATCTCTGCATACTTCACTCGCTTCCTCAACATTCATAATTCTCTTCATACACGCTCGCCGGTTTCGGAGACTCTTGACTCCACCTTCCTTCAGTACATGACCGATCTGGTCTAGGTAGGTTAGTCTCGGTCTCCCTCGGTACCTACATCCTTCCACTTTCGCATTGTATATCTTCTTAACCAGGCGTTCGTTCGGCATTCTTTCCACATGTCCGAACCATCGGAGCATTCCCTTTCGCATCTTTACACCAATACTCTCTTTCATACCTACTCGCTCTCTTACGTCGTCGTTACGAATGCGGTCGGTCAGCCTAACTCCACAGATTTTCCGCAGAGATCGCATTTCGACCGCATTAATTTTACTATCATACTCTTTTCTGCATACCCAACTCTCGCTTCCATACAGTAATGTTGGGACAAGCACTGCGTTATGTATTGCTACACGTGCCTTCTGGCTGAGGTGGTGGCTGCCGAGAAGTTGCCCCAACGCTCCGTTCACTCTATTTCCCGCATTCACTCTTCGCTCTATATCAGTGGTGTACCTTCCATCTCGGCTAAATCCACATCCAAGATATACAAATTCATCCACTTGCTCTAGTACATCATTACCTATTGTTACTCTTACATCTGTTCTGGTTTTATCTCTTTCAAAGACCATTATTTTGGTTTTGCTCACATTCACGCGTAGACCCCTTTTCTTACAATCTTCTGTCATTGTGTCGACTAGGGTCTGCAGGTCAATCGCTGACTGTGCCAGCAGGACTGCATCATCTGCATAAAGCAGAGCAGTGACCACTGAGTCGCCCATCTGGACTCCCACATTCATATCGTTCAACCTTTGGAGACATTTATCCAGATATATGATAAACAGCCTGGCTGACAGAACGCACCCCTGCTTAACGCCGATATTGACGTCAAACCAAGGCGACATTCCATCATCCAGCCGCACACAGGCTCTACAGCCCATGTAACTGGACTGCACAGCCTGTAGCAGTTTACCGTTAATACCATACTCCGGTAAAATGTCCCAAAGTTCCTTTCGTACAACCGTGTCAAATGCTCTCTCCAGATCCACAAAACTGCAGAAAACCCTCTGACCTAGAGCCAGATGCTTCTCCACAATGTTGCGCAGAGAGAACACTTGATCCATGCATCCCCTTCCACTCCTGAAACCTCCTTGTGTCTCACACAGTAAACCATCGGACACCATCCTCATTCTCCTTTCAATAATTTTTCCATACACTTTTGCTGCCAAACTGGTCAAGCTTATGGCTCTGTAATTTGCGCAGTCATAACGTGAACCCTTGTTTTTAAACAAAGGCACGATGACTGCGCTATTCCAGTCCCTGGGAACCATTCCCGAGCTCCAACATAAATTGAGGAGCAACAGGAACGCCTCCCAGACACAAGAGCCACCAAGCTTGATCATCTCGGCAGACACCATATCAATGCCCGCTGCCTTACCATTTTTCAAACTTCTTATCGCCCATTCAACTTCATCCATACTGATGCCATCGGAGGACGCCGTTGTCGAATGTTGATCTACTAAACCACATCCAACACCGGCGCCAACCGTAGCATCCGCATACATATCGCCAAAATATTCACTCCATCGGCTTAACACGTCTTGTGTTTGTGTAAGAATGTCTCCACCTTTAGACCTTATTTTATTCATTCTGAAGGCTGACCAACCACCCCGAGACTTCTTCACCTCCCTCCAAAAGAGTTTGGTGTTACCCTCGAAGTTTTTAGTCAGCCTATCTTCTGCACTCATACTTGCTCTATCACGTTTCTCTTTCACTAAGGCCTTGGTGTCATTCTTACATTGCCGATATATTTCTTTCTTCTGTTCAGTCATACTGTCATTCAGATTCAAAGAAGAGACATAGTCCAGCCACGCTTTCTTCTTTTGCTCTACGGAAGCTGCCACTTCCGCATCCCACCATGCATCACCATTTGTTTTTCTATGCTTCTTTGAACTTCCACATACTTCTTTCGCTGTATCTACCATACTCTCTTTCAATACTCTCCAGCATTCTTCAATGTCCGATTGCGGCTGGCTTGCCATCGTCAGCCGTTCTCGGACACCCTCTGCATACTTTTCTCTTACACACTCTTCTTGCAACCTTTCAACCTTTATTCTTTCAAGCCCTCCGAAGTGGACACGCTCTCGCCAGTGCCTCCACTTTCTGAACAGACCACTAAATCTCGCAATAACGAGATAGTGGTCCGTGTCGACTGTGGGGCCCCTGTAGGCTCTTGCGTCCAATATTTTGCTTCGGAGGCGACTGTCTACCAAAATTAAATCTATTATGCTTTTCTGTTCATTCCTTCTCCATGTATACATATGGATGTCCTTATGTTGGAAAAATGTGTTTGACACAATAAGGTTTTTCTCCATGCATACATCCGCTATGAGCCTACCTGCGTCGTTCACTCTCTTATCACCAAATGGACCAAGTACGTCCTCATAGTCGGGACGCTTGGTCCCCACCCATCCGTTCAAATCTCCGCATACAATCACGCGTTCACTGGTTTCTGCCATATCCAGAACTTCCCTAACATTGTCCCAAAACTTCTCTAGGTCTGATGCCACCGAGGATCCTACGGGAGCATATGCTACAACCATGAATACCTTGGTGACACCTAGTTTTATACGGACCCAGAGAAGTCTGGGATCATACATTCCGTAATCCTTCACACCTGAGGCCAAGCGAGAGGACAACAGCACTCCTACCCCCATGCTGGCTCGATCGCTCTGTGGTACACCAGACCACAGAGCCATCCCGCCACCAGGAAGATCGCAGGCGTCGCTGCCCCTTCGCTTGGTCTCTGTTACACAGAGCACGTCTAGCTGTTTGTCCGCCATGACGGATATCAGCTCGTGCAACTTACCTTACACACAACCTCTTACATTCCACGTGCCCACCCGGCACTCCGTTCTCCTCGACTCGCCTAACTGGGCAAGGCGTGATGGGTGGCGGCCCCCATCGCCGCAACTGCCGATGTTCGTACCGACGGGGGCGGGTCGGTACGCGTCGCCTCCGGGGGACGCCCTAACCCGCATTGCGGTACGCATTTCGAGCCGGATTAGCAGTCTAATTAGACTGGCAGGGGACGCGAACGAGCACGCTCCGGACTATGCCCCCCGACCCCCCTCATTAAAACTTAATATTATTAAATTAATTATGTCACTTTAAATAAAAATATGACATAGTAATATCAAAATATTACATAAGAAATAGTGGCGCTTGAGAAATGAAGGTGTTAATGTACATACATATTACATGGTTGGCACACCCAGCACTTCTATTTGCCAATTTATTTGGCACTTTCCAAGGTTACATATTCACAGCAACAGGTAGTTTAAGAGTAAAGAATAATTAATAAAAAAATGCAACACGGTCAATTCAGTGCATATGCTAAACCGATTCATTGAAATTGTTTGGACGTTACAGGTAACTGATCCAGCGAGTTTAACTCGGCGTATATATATATATATATATATATATATATATATATATCACACTCACTCACACAGAGAGTAAGCAAAAAGATTGGGTAAAAAGTCGATTTAAAAAGAAAATCTGAATCTTAACCTGAATTGAAATTAACAATATAAACCCAAAATGATAAAAGATAAAGACTTCACCAAGGACGACCTGTTATGCGGATAACTCTTCTCTTAGCTTCATTTTGTGATGGATAATATGTCTTTTGGGAAATTCATATTCCGAATATAAACACAGGTTACTAACTAGAAAATTACAGGTTTATTAAGAACAAAAAGCCAAAGAGAGGATCTAGTTATTATTCATGTGCTAAAAATAATAGGAAATAAGCGTAAATCCAATATTTTGCCAGTTGACATAGAAGATCACAGCGGATTTGCGGTATATCAGATTATACTTGGATTGACGCCAAATTTTTCAATGATGTAAAAATATTTAATGCTTATAAATAACTAGCCACGTAACTAAATAAAATATCTACGTATGCAGGATTTTTATTACCTCCGATAGTTGGCATAACCTATTGTGAATGTTAATGGACGTTGAATACAAGAAATATAGTCATTAAAATAACAACTATTTTAGGTGCTTGATGACTCAAAGTTCAAGGAATCGGTTTCAGTGGTCCAAATAATTGGACGCTTACAAGTAATAAGCCAGGTAGTAGATTAACAGATATGGTTTAGATGAGACATGGTCTGGTCCTAGCCTGTCAAAGGAAAAGGTCTTATTATAACGGCAGATAACATAATACTCCATAATACCATAATTGTCACTCTCTCCAAAAATACAGTATGCTAACAAAAACTTATTTTGAGCCATTGAACAATTAGTTCTTACCCCATATCAAGTGCCAGATCCTTCTACCGGCTACAGAAGTTTATTAAACTGGACTTTTTTATTGCTGATAGTGGCAAACGAGTAAGTAGCAAACTTGATGGTAAGTGTAACTGCCGCCCATTGATATTTGCAATACCAGTTGTACAGCTAGGCTGCTGCGTACCAATAAACACCTCAAACCCACCCAGAAAATTGGACTGCCGGCTCTCTCGCTGACCAAACAAAGCGCAATAGTACATTTCCACTGATCAGAAGTCGATTTTCTGTGAGAATATGGTACTACTCCGAACGGACTGACCCGCGGCTGTAGACAGAAAACTGCCAACAGCTCCTCAACATCATCATCATCTCAGCCCACATATGTCACACGGTTGGGCTCGGGCCTCCTCTATAATAGGAGGGAAATCGACCTACTATACCGCGCTGGTCAAACGTTAGATAGGGTTTTATTACGAGTTTTCCTTCTCTTGCACAGATGCCATATGCATAATTATTATGTCCTTTAATCGTGTTTTACGATACCCACGGATAAGAGAGAGGGTGGTGAATTGTATTCTTACTCCGTCACCATACGGAAACGCCAACAGGCCTTAACACTATTAAACTGAGACTCTGTAGTCTATTACATTAGCCAAAGAAAGATAATCATAAGAACTCAGATCAAGGCACATATAGCTGATATGAAGCACCGCAATCACACTTAGTCTGCAGTCAGTGAGTAGAATCAGAACCGCACCCATTATTACATCAGGTATGATAAGTTGTATGTAGTATGTCAGGTATGTAGTTACAAAACCTCACAAAAGAATACCAATACCTGCCCAGAATAATTTGCGAGTTTATTGAAATTAAGAAAAACTAAAGTTTCAATATAGATGATTGCGTATTACCATCAAGCTGAGATGATGTTATTCACATAATTGAGAATAGCACCAAGAAGACCACTATGAAACTGTAAGATACTGTGAGCACTCATTGTTTATATTTGATCCATAATAAAAGTGAAAGATTGTTTACCTTTAGTAAGATAAAGTGAGCCCTCTAAAAAGCTAACCTCTTAAAACTCAATAAATATGTATGCAGTTATGGGGCCATGTGCTGCCCTTCCGTCGCCCTGGACGGAACGGGCGGCGTGTGCGCGGGCCATAACCAAAGAGCCTACCCAAAAAAAGGTGTTGATCTGTTATTATATACTGTAAAGGTCCGTATCGAGTAGGTATTTACTAGTTGAAATGATAGGGTTGTTTAGCTTCTTTTAAAGATCGAAATTTCGTATTTCTTATGTAAAGGTTTTGATTATGGTTAGACATTTCACTCACAAATCATAAAAAGTGGTATTGCTTGTGTTTACAAGCAATAACACTTTTTAATAACGACGCAACGACGCAGTATTTTCCATTAGATGAACGTAAGATCTAGTGAAAATGAAAATGAAACGTTGGGTGCAGACAGCACAAAAACATTGTACGTAGTAGTATTGTGCGGAGACTTAGTTCCAACAATCGATTTCAATGAGCTGATGGATGGTTAAATTTCAATTAGGAGAATTATTTGTCCATAACATTTGACAATATAGTAAGTCGCGGAATACGACATATCGTAAGTTGTCCAATTTGATGGTTTTTAACTGACTACAAAAAGGAGGAGGTTCTATGTTTCATATTGTCAACAATAATCTCAAATAGTACGGATTCTGTTTAAAAAAAAATAACCGTTAGGTAACCTACTTCGTGACAATGTTATGGCTGTTATTAATAATATGACGGTCTAGAAGTAAGCAAGAATACCATAAATAAGGGAAACGTAGAATATTGTAGACCCAGTATTGTTGTAGAGACCGTAACGCTACATCCATGGGAAAAGCTAAAATAAATTAATTTCAGATTATTTTACTAAACTTATTGAGAGCAGTATTTTATAACTACAATTACGGTAGCTATCAATCCTTATTAACATTATAAATGCGAAAGTAACTCTGTCTGTCTGTCTGTCGCTCTTTCACGCCAAAACTACTAAACTGATCTAAATGAAATTTGGTACACAGATAGTTTAGAACCTGACAAAGGGACATAGGCCAGTTTTTAATGCGAAAAAAGGGTTGTAAAGGGGGTATGAAAAGTTGTAAGAAAGTATCGTCATTTTTAAAGCCAGAAGCTTGAAACTTATTTCTAGGCTATTGGCTATTATGGATGGATGGATGAAATAAATATGATATTAAAATTTTGTAAAAAATTTAGAAAAAATTTAGGGAACAGTCGGGATCCCGGGATTATTCGACAGCAAATCTAATTTTTTAGTGGATCCCGACTGTTCAGTTGTCATGTTCTATTATTAAAATATATTTTATTTTCTGCAATAGTATTTATTCAATAATATATTATGGAATTCTAGACCACCGGACATCTAAGTGCTTGTTTTTTTCTTTTCAGTTTTTTTATTATGTACGTAGTTTTGGTTACTTTTTACGCAGTTGGATTTTTTGATTTTTTAATTAGTTTTTTTTATTTTATAATTTTTAGTTATGAATACCTAGGTAGCTATAGTTATCATATTTATTAATAAGTAGGTAAGTACCTAACTATATATAGTTTTTCGACTGAAGTTGGGTACTAAATCGTTAGAAATTGGAGATGGGCGACCGCGTAAGATATTAGATACTTTAGGTAGGCCTACCTATGGTATATTGGACAATATACCTACTAGATACTTCAGTATATGTCCATCCACATCCAGTTATATGAATTTTTTGTCTTTTCATCGTAAATTTCTACTGTCTAAAAAACCTATATGTGAGAAAGATTGTTACGAAACTTTAAATCAATATAGATCCTAAACGGCCAGTCAAATCGAAAGATGTTGAGAAAAAACTAATAATGATTTTTAAATACCTATTCAACGATACCCCACTCGATATAGTTTTTTGACTTTATATTTTTTAATTTTCACAATATGGCGTCCAGTAGTCGCCATATTAAATTTTCATTAACGTTATATCTTTAGTGACACTCGCCGAATTAAAAGGAATCGATTGACGTGCGAATCATAAAAATCAGCCCAGGCGTTTGGTCTATATAGTGCTTCAAAGGAACGTACAAACATACATACCTACATAGACTGTTAAACACAATACCACTCCTTTGCGTTGCGCAGTCGGGTAAAGAATCATAAAAATTGGTCCAGCTCTACTTGAGTTATAAGTGGTGTAACTAACGCGACTATGTTTTATATTACATACATACATTTTTAAATTACATATTGTCATTTTAATCCTTGATTACCATTTATTTAAAATGCCGTGTGGTAGCGGCTACGAATACTACCAACCCTTACTTTGCCCGTGGATGTAAAAGACGACTAAGAGCCTTATAACGATCTGGGCCAACTCCATCTGATACCGTTTGGTCAACAATTACATTCTCAAGGAGGGTTGGCGTCTGGCAGGCGACCGGTCATAAAACTATTGCCAATGACTTTTACAATATGTACTATGAAAGAAGAGTACATATTATATCGACCCCAAGTAATTTATTGTAATTTGGATAAGAGTAGGAAAATGATGATTACCATTCATTTAAAAAGGTACTGTTTTTAATGGAAATACACTATAGTGCTAAGTTTTTATTTCCTTAGATAGTGCTCACCGGCTGTTATTTTATTTTTCTCTTGTGCACTCTAAGTTTCTTAGAGGCTATTGAAACTAACGACTTCTATCTACAAATAGAAACGTATACCAACAAGTCTTATGTCGTTAATAGAGTAGATATTTACCATACTTAATATAACTTACTCCTTTGATAGCGTAAGCAGAGCTGGGATATAAAATGATCAAAAAAATAATAAGTGGCAATTTGTGAAATTTCAGGTGTTGGTTATTTATTATTTGTTATCTTTTCATTTTACGCTCATCTAATTGGAAGGAAATTTTGGATACACGCTAATGACGCCTTTTATAATAGGCATACGCCTCACATGTAGAAGTAATAAAAATGTTAGCAAGAATAAATATATTTTTAATTAAAATTTTCCCTTGTAGCGATGGAGATAGGTAAATTCCATCACCCGTTCTTTCTTCCTTTCTGGAAACCGAGCATCATATAAGACGCCTAAGGGCTTTAAGCAGATAAATATGATCTGTAATTAGTAGGTATATAGTCTAATAAAGAAGTAGAAGTTTGAAAATATGGTTTGGAAAATCCAAAAGTGCACGCCTCATATAAATTATAGTCCTTAAAATATAGCTTCATCTCTGTGACAGATAGCGACAAAACCGATGAAGTAATTATGAATACGCGTCATTATTACAATTTTAATTTGTATTTTTTTTATTGCTTATGGTTGCAAACGAGCAAGCAGCATACCTGATGGTAAGTGTCACTACCGCCCATGAACCTTTGCAATACCAAGGGTATAGCTTGGGACGCTGCCTACCAATAAAGTCCCCAAGCCCACCCAGTTGGGCTTCCGGCTCTCTCACTCACCGAACGAAGCGCAATAGCACATTGCCACTACTCAGACGTTCATCTTCTGCGAGACTGTGGTACTACCCTGGACGGACCGGCCCGTGGCTACAGACAGAAAACTGTCAACAGCGTGATCCTACCACAATTGATTATATCGCCTATATTTTCATTCTTTAGGTGCCAGTTATATCTGACGCTGCCGGCTGTTGCGCGAGCGATGGTCGACAGCGTCAGGAATTGGGACGCGGTCGCCGCCTTCTGCGAGGCTGTCATCTCGCAGAAGGAGGCGGCGGAACGGGCCCGGGAGGATTCCCGTGACCCGGGCCGCCGCCCGCGGCCGGGGCGGCGCAGGCGCGAGTACCTGCGCCTGATGCCGCCCTAACCGAGGCTTCGGGTGATCGGACCGGGGAATTGTCCGGTTACCCGATGTGAGGCCACCGCGTGAGGACGACGCCTCGACGGCGAAAGCTGTCGGGGCGTCGACAGGAGAGGAGCCCAAGAGGGCATACCGCCGAGCGGGCCACCGAAGTCAAAGATCGGGTACCGGTGGCCCGCTCGTACGGCGAAGAAGAGGTGCTTGCAGGGTGGGTCAATGGGGTTGCGCGCCGCCTCTTCCGTCACCCCAGACCGATTTGGCGGGGTGCGACGTCCATAGCCCACCGCAAAAAAAAAAAAAAAAAAATAGGTGCCAGTTATATCTCAACTGAATTATGAATATAAAAATATGAATATTTACACCAAAACTAGAACCTCATATGTTTTAAAATACTTAGTAACCATCTTATAAAAGTATGGTGCTTACGCAAGTACAAGATCATACTGAACTGAGAATAAGGTAGAGATGGGGAAATCGATAAACGTAAATCGATAACATTCTTATTAATTAAATTATTTATAAAACAAGTAAAACCAATACATTACCTATATAAACCACATGGTTACTCAATAAAATAAGTAAATTGTGTTAATTTAGTATTCAGACATCACTTATAATATTAATAAGACCATTTCTATTATATTAAAAAGATAATTCCTTTTATAAAATAAACATGATTATTCATGAAATAATCTGTGACCAAGAACTCATCATCAACCTACAGGAATGCTCCAGCGATGATGATAATAATGACGATGAACTTGGTTGTATTCCTTTCGAATAATAAAAAGAATTAATTAACAGCTTTAGTTTAAATTAAATAAAATCCATTAATTTAATTTCAATAAGATTTTCATAAATTGTTTTAAATTTATAATCGATTCATCCATCCATTTGATTGAAGTTCAATAAGTTTTTCATGTATTATTTTTCAATTGTAGAGTAGCAAATAACTTTAAACAATAAGGAATTATATCGACAAAAATGCATGATGCAAATGCGGACTGCATCGTAAGCGTGCGGGACTAGTGAGAACTGTCACAGAGATCAAGCTATATTTTATAGACATAGTCAAGGCCATAAATGAAAGAAGAAAAATACTTTTGAAATTTCGAGCCATTCTTGACGTCGCGCAAAATATAGCTTGCAAGCATTGTAAACGAACCCAATTTTCATAAAGTATACATACACTAAAGACTAAGCAGTTGAGTTTTTTATTCATTACAAATCAACGACAAAGAGTTACCAAGCCATTTTCGACAGGAAACAGCGCGTTGCGATTATGAAGCTTTTAAAAAGAAATACTTCGATATATTAATTTTTACAGCCACGAGAGTGCCTACCAGGTCCATACGGATAGACATACGGACGTCTTCTAATATTTTTTTATATCACCTTTTTTTACTTTAAACAAAATAATTGCTTTTTAAAAATATCAAATACGTTTTTACGAATGTTTTTCTTGACATATGTATGATAATATTATTCTATAAGTGCAGTGTGAGAAAAATACAGCTATTTTTAGTTTTGATAAGTCCTTGATTTTCATATATCGAGAGCATCACCTCACCGCTTCGCTTATGAGCCGTGCAATAGGTCTTTTGGATAAATAAAAATGATAGCTATTGGTTCTTTGTAAATGCGTCCTGTTAGCTATATATAAAATCTTTGAAAATACATTTTTTTTTTAAATTCTAGATCCTGTATGATTGCGAACTTCTTGATTCTAGAAAATAGTTGCCATTGCTTAAATATAAGTAATACGTCATCAAAATATAAAAGAGTAACAAAATATCACAAAAATATAATACATACAGTATTTCATAGAGGTAATTTGAATTTAAACCAACTGTTATTCGGGTCGGATGTAGAGACTGAGACTAACCTACCTTGTCCAGATTGGTCACGTACTGAAGGAAGGTGGAGTCAAGAGTCTCCGAAACCGGCGAACGTGTATGAAGAGAATTATGAATGTTGAGAAAGCGAGTGAAGTATGCAAGGATAGAGTTCTCTGGCACTCTGTTCTCTCTGCTTACCCTGCAAGGGATATGGCGTGATGATATATATGTATGTATGTTATTCGGGTTGAGAGCACTCAGCGCTCACCCAACAGTGCGAGTAAAGATGTAATAGCCATCTGTTTAAATGCATAGTTGTTAGCCAAATAAGACTAAAAAAAACTAATTATTATATTGCTTGCGTTTGTTTAGCGACTTATGTGTGCAATCTAATAACGCGTTCAACCTGAGTGGAACTGTTGGGACTACCGAGATGCTACAGTGCAAATTATATGTATTTTATAGAGGTGATTTGAATTTAAACTAATTGTAATTCGGGTTGAGCCCTCAATGCTCACCCAACAGTCCAAGTAAAGTTATCATAGCCATCTGCTTATATGTATTGTTAGCCAACAAAATTACAAAAAAAAACTAATTATTTACGTTCGTATAGCGACTTAAGTGTGTAATATAAGGATACTGTTAGACTACCGTGGCACTGTAGTGCGTCTAATATGTTTGCGAGAAGCCGTATAGATGGTTTTAGGTATAATATTTAAAACATGCGCCTGGTTACTCAAGGGCGTTCGCGGTAGCAACAGCACTATCCTGGGTGTGTTTATAGATAAATGGGAGTCTCCAATGCTGCGCCATTGCATGAAACTCTACACAGAAATAAATAATGTGTATTGGCTACTAATATTAGCTTTAAAGGTATTGTTACTAACGCTAAGGCTGCAATAAATGATTATTTATTATTATAAGATGATTGTTGGGGAAAAGAGAAACTATATATTTTAAAGTCAACAAATCTATACCTATATTTGACGGTTTTACTGGATTGCTTAACCTTAGCAACATCAGGGGCACAGCTAGGTCGTTGCCTACCGTGAAGAAAGTACTTTCCTTAAACCTCGCTTGAAGAAGGACACGTGTAACTTGTCTTATACATCATTTATATCGCTGTGTGGGTGAGTTATCGGTACTGAGAACTTATTTTCCGTGGCTAAAATACCCACGTCAGCTTTCATCTTATTTCAGATGGCTGGATAGTGTGCGATCAGATCATACTAGAATGCGATAAACAGTTTCCTTCTGTTAGATTTTCCATCATAAATGTACACATCGTTTTTGTTGAAGTTCTTTATTACGCTCAGTACACATTGCTTACAATGGTGATTATCAACTCGCTCTAAGGCTCTATATTGAATACCAATTGATGTCTCTTACCCCATAAAATGAAATATAATCGCCGGTAATCTGAACTAACTCGCGAAATTTTTTATTAGAATATTAAGATTGAGCCACTTGCATTAATAGTAATAAAATAATTATATTAAAACTCGTATTCTAAATTTATGAACCTTTAATGTTTAATTATGGATTAAACACAAATAATTTGAGGGGTTAAAGTATGAAATTGCCGTTTCTTACTGATAAATTAAAACTATTTTTTTGTTCATATAACAGATTTCTTTAAACAAAGTATTTACCCTCGTTATCTACACATTTCTGCCATCTAATTTGAAGATCATTTAAACCTTTGCGGTGGAACTCTGGGGTCTTGGACTCCGCAAACTGTGTGAAGTTATTTTGTACTACTTCCTCGGAAGAAATTTTTTTTTCGTGCAAAATATTTTGCACAAATCACGGGCAAAATTGTAGTTGATTGGTGCGAGGTCTGGCGTGTACGGAGGATGGCGTATGGTTAACTGCCGGTCTTGAAGTGTTAAAACAGTTTCTCCAGCAGTATGATACCTTGCGTTATCATGGAGCAATAATGGTGAAGATCGGTTGACAAGTCGGGGCTGTTTTACTGTGAGTTTCGCCATCATTGTTCAGAGTTCTGCACAGTAGACAGCTGCGTTTATTTCTTGACCAGATTTGAGGAAGCTGTAGTGCATTACACCATGAAGTGACCACCAAACAGTTACCATCACCTTTCTATGGGTAAGCTTAGCTTTATAGCATTGATGTGGCATTTGACCTGGGGTTAGCTATTGCGTTGTTCGCTTGCGATTATCATAAAGAATCCACTCTTCATCACACGTCACAATTCGGTCCAAAATCCTTTCATTTCTATATCGGTTTGACAGGATAAGGCAAGCTTCAACACGCGCTGCTCTCTGCAGATCAGCCAAATCATAAGGACCCATTTTTCAAGGTTATTATTTTACCCATTTGGTACAAAGTGCGATTTGGTGGGTATCTAACGTCAAACTATGCCGCTAACTCCTTGGTAGTTTGGCTCAGATTGGCTTCCACCATCACCTTCAATTCATCGTTATTTACCTTAGTGGCTGGTCTTCCTCGTGGTTCATTCTTCAAGTCTCACTTTTTACTACGAAAGCGGTTAAACCACAAACGCACGATGCGTTCGTTAACCGTATCCTCTCCAAACACAGCATTGACATTGAAAGCCGTTTTCGCCGCGTTAGTCCCACGTCGGAACTCGTATTCGAAAATTACTCTGATTTTTGCCGTATCCATGTTCAGTTCAAAAGCTGAATGTGAAAACAATTGAACGTCGAACGATCAAATGTCATACATTTTTTTAACCGACTTCAAAAAAGGAGGTGGTTCTCAATTCGTCTGTATTTTTTTTTTATGTTTTAACAAACATAACGTTACCTTATAACTTTTGACTGGGCGAAGCGATTGTAATGATTCTTTTTTTATTTGAAAGCTGGTGCTTCCCGTATGGTCCCATTTTAATTTGGTCCAGTACTGACAATGACACCCATGAGAAAACTATAATATAAGGCTAAAATTAGCATTAAGTATGTGTGCGACAAATGAACGAGTAACTCAAGCCCCGCTACTAATAGAACAACCTATGTGTGTCTGTAAAACTAAAAAGTAAATCATAAAAAAATAAAACTACGATAAAAAAAACCGACTTCAAAAACGGAAAAGCACAAAATAACTTAAAATACTATCATTTGTATGTGCTATCTATTGATAGGTTTCAAGTCGGTGCCGGTGTCAGTATCGTTGGTGTAGGAATTTCATTACAGTAAGTAAGCTGTTTATAATTTTGTTTAAGGCTTGGCACTGATTTCAAACCTATCAATAGATAGCACATACAAATGATAGTATTTTAAGTTATTTTGTGCTTTTCCGTTTTTGAAGTCGGTTTTTTAATCGTAGTTTTTTTTTTTGTTAATTAAAATGTTATAGTTTTCGTTTGAAAACAGTTTTACTTTGATATTTAACACCATGCAGGATTCATTTTAATTCAAAGTGGCTCGTACGTTAAAACGGAAATTTCATATTTAAACCTCTATTACTTCAATTTAAATAAACTGCCACAATGCTCGATTATTCTTATTATCTCTGATCAATATTTAGTAAATGCGGTATATTTATTATAACAATTTAAATTATTAATTTTTAACACGCTAACATTTACAGTACCTATATCCAGGATAAGGTAGCAGTTGTTAAAACGGTTAAAGAATCTTCAATCTACAGATTAGGCAGAATTTTTTGGGGCAACTTATAATATCAACTGGGATTGGCCATCCTGCTTACTTCTTGCGGCTTCACATTATTAACTATGTCTTATAGTGGACTGTATGGATGCATATAATAAAAAAATAATATTGGATACATTTTAACCGTATCGAGTTTCAAATATTTATTCGCTAAGTTTTTACAAGTAATATTATATTATATTATAAATAAAATCAATCGTCTAAAGATTAGCTTAATAAAGGCGAATCTTTAGACGTTGAATATAATTTATTTAAAATATTTTTCTCTCTAATTTTGTTCCACGTATCAATGATTGTTTATTAATGTATGCGCATTCCATTTAATCAACTATTATTATGTAATCTATAGTTTATTTATAACACCGTTTTTAATCAATTTTATAGTTGATGTTTATAAATTCAAGGACAATTTATTTAATACATTAAAATATAAGTATTTTTGCATATATCGATAAAATTTGTAAAAATAGTTTTATTTCAAATGTGTAATACTAGAGTAAACATTAGAAATCATTGTGATATCTCTGTATTTATTATTATCTAGTTTAATCATATTTTAATTTTATTTTTCGTCCATTCGATCCATCGAATCTATCGATATGCACTGCTCCATAATCGTCACATTTCGTAAACGGGTTGACTTCGTTGTTAGTATTGCAAATTTACCAGAAGAATGCTATTTTTTATTTTCCTGGTGATCCCTTATCTACCTCTTAGGAATCTCATTGGAAAATAAGAAACGAGGACCCATTGTGTTCACTTCTTTCCTTTACCTAACAACTTGATTTTGCATGATGACTGTCCTGATGGATGTCATGATGACTGACCTGATGGAAACTGGAAGTGCATTTGATATAAATATATTAAATTTAAATTGTTACGGATGGTAACGGGAGGACCATAAACGCTACAAAGTTTTCGTAACATCATAAAATTGAAAATCAAATACAAACGCGGTAGGATTCGTATAAATAGTTTTATTTCAAATGTGTAATTTTTGTTTTTTTTTATTTATTTTTATTTGGAAGACAAACAGCATAATTACAATATTAAAACACATAATATACATCATATAGCTAATGATAGGTCTCCACTAATATGTTTCATATTAGTCTAATGAAGACAGTAGATAATCTATAATATTATTTCAAGGATTACAATAAATCATATTTGAAAAATAATTCTCACTGTTGTTAAGCTTGTTTTAAATAAATCAACGTCGTACAACTTGCATTTTATATTAAGAGTATTTCCTGCTCGCCACAAGAGACTATTTTGCCTGTAATTGGTGGACACCACGTTTAAATTCAATGGAGTATGATGCCGTGTAGATTTTCTTGGAATATTAATATTAATAAAATACTAATACTTGCGTAAACATCAGAAATCATATTTAATTTAAATTTGTGATCTTTATTGAAGTATCGAATTGATATATAATGTGCGTTATTCAGAGGCATGGGTTACTATGGGTGTTACACCTATGACCAAAGTTTGTGCAATGATAGTTCTTCTTTAGGCCATACGTACGTCTCACTTTTTAGCGCACTTTATATCCACAATGTGTGAGGAAATTAATATAGTACACCAAGTTAGTCAGATTGATTGTTTTAGTTTCACATATCCATTAGCCACTTCAATATTTTAAAGGCAAAGGTAATGAATTTTTGATTACGACAATTTACAGATATTATCATCCATCATCCATCTCAGTCCATATACATCCCACTATTGGGCTCGGGTCTCCTTCATAAGGGAAGGGTGATTAACCTGCTATACCACGCTGGTCAGACGTGTTGGAATATGGTTTTGTTTCGAGTTTTCCTTCTCTCGCATAGATGTTATATGCGTTCTATATCCCTTATTGGTCTCGTACGACACCTACGGGTGGTGAATAGTATTCTTACTCCATCACCACATGGAAATATAGGGAATACAGATGTTATAGGGGGTTAAATTTAGTAAAACATTGAATAAAAGTGCACGAGATAATTTCCTAAATATATAGAGCTTATTTGCAGTTTTCTTGTTTTGCAGTGATATCTTTACATATCTAAAGTGGTATTTTCGACATTCGTTTCTAAGCAAGGGTTGGTGAGCATTGTATTCACGCTCCGTCTCCACACGAAGAAGTCTCTAGCTTTTTTTTAATATATGTGGTGGCAAACGAGCTAGCAGCACGCTTGATGTTAAGTGCTACTGCCGCCCATGGACCTTTGCAATACCAAGGGTATAGCTAGGTCACTGCCTCAATACAAACCCCAAACCCACCCAATTGGGCTTCTGGCTCTCTCGCTCACCGAACGAAGCGTAATAGCATATTACCATTACTCAGACGTCGATCTTCTACGAGAGTGTGGTACTACACCGGACGGATCGACACCCCCCGGCTGTAGACAGAAAACTGTCAACAGCGTGTTCCTACCACTACAACGCTATCTGATGTCGTTAACATCTGTAAAATTACAATTTCTGTGATAGTCTTAGACTATCACTAAACTTATGGGGAATAGACAAAAATATATTACACAAAATTCTCATTTTACAAATACTACGGTATCGTAAATCACATATTTGTGTAATAAATTTTGAATAATGTTATTTAGTAAGCGACCGCGTTAAATCTATTTGATAAAACACATTGTTCTATACATAACATGTTTAAGCTTTTACTTACAAAACCTGTTTTGGTACTTAGTGATTGTCAACATTGTTGCCACTTATTATTCTACCCAAAATCGTGATATCATCCATGCTTATGTCAACGACTAGTCAAGGATTTTTAATCATATTAATTACTACTTGAACTTTACAGTTTTGCTTGCGTCGTTTGTGCATTATTTATCGAATGTTAAATTATAGACAGTATATAAACAGCATTCTGTTTATAATTCATATATTACTCAACCCAGATTGGGTGTTAGAGTGTAAAGAAATATCCAAGAAAATTAACAGCAATAAGGAGCACAATAATATTTCACCACACAGATGGTGTAATGATTAAGTTACCGACCAACCATAGTCAGTGGTGTGGGTTCAATTCCTACGCAAGATGATACGTCTTGCGTAGGTCTTGGAATCGAGCCCACTCACAGGAATCGAACGTCTTTGTGATATTCAAAACTTGTTATTCTTTGTCGGAGTGTATTTTATTTTAATTGTATGTTTATGGAATACCCCGCAATACAAGGAATGTTGTATTGCGGGGTATATATATATATATAGTATATATAAAAAAATCCACTAATGCCTTAGTGCGTGCTGGGTGTTTTTTTTTTTAATAATATATTCATAAAATTTTAAGTACCTACCTATGTATTTTAATGCAAAGTGAACCTCTTATCTATTGCTTGTGTACAATCTGAATTCGCCTCTTTTATTTACGCGTGAAAACTTTTTGGGTAACTTTGCCCAGCAGGTAAAGAATATAATGCTCATGTTAGCTACCGCAAGCTTTTGGTTTGTATATATGATTGATTCATCTTTATAAAAAAATGATGACGAGCGAAAAATGATTGTCACACACGAGGTACGAACCCTCACCTATTGGAAATCCGTTCCAATCGTGCTACCAGTTATACCAGCGTGAGTTGTGGTATGACATTCAATTTTCGCTTCGTATTATATTTTAATTTTCTTACTAGGTATATTGACAATAATTTTTCGCTCATAATCAAGTTTTATAAATGTTCAAGCATTTTAAATTCAGTAAATTTCAGTAATTTGATTGATTCATCTATTCATCACCCTATAATTGGCTCCAAATCTCAATGCAATGAAGGATAATTTAAAAAATGCTTAGAAAACAGGTTGGCTATCATAGTTAACGTTCTTTTTTTTTATTTATTTATTTTAAGTTATTCCACAGAGTTTTTGTCCGTGCTCTTTTTATGTTTAATTAAATTTTTATGGTGATTTGTTTACATAATTAATTTTCTTGAAGTGGATTTATTATTTATTGTTGGTTAAAGCTTCAAGAGCGCAATTCATGTGTCATTGATGTTGAGTGACTACATGTCTTTTTGGGGTTTCTTCTTGGCGCTGGTGGTCTTGTTATTAGTGAAACCCTTCTATTTGTAGATGTTGTTGTCCTCTGTGATGTAGTTGTGATGATAATGGTGTGATTTATTTCTTGTGTTGTCTTCTTCTGCTTTCTCTGAGTTTGTGACGTTATATTTTGTGATGGGTTTAATTTGAATGTCTATTAGGTTGGTGGTGATTAACTCCATGCTTGTGTTGACTTCAGTTTATTGGGATAATAGACCAAGCTCTTTCATTACCCTCTCGTCTCTATATTTTACCGCCATCTTCTTTATGTATTCCAGTATAGTACCAGAATCCTGATCTATGGACTTCCTCATGAGTTTCCAGATGGTATCTTCACGGGTGTCTGTGTAGTAAGTGCAGAACCTGGTTTGCCTGGATATGGCGATCACGGTGCAATATTGCATGCTGTTGTGTAATTTTTGCACCGAGTCTCTTGTCTGAATTATGACGACATTTGGTGCGCCGAGTCCCTGTATACTTAATGTTATAACTTATATGTTACCAAGGAAAGTGCTGCCGCCAATTGACCAGGAGATTTAACGGCTGGTTTTTACGAATCCAATGGGAAAGAACGTAATCTGTGATATATTATATCGCCACTCAAGTACTCAAATTAAAACATAAATCTTCATAAAACTTATTTGCGAACAAAAAATGATTGCCACCGTCTCCGTCATGCATTTTTTTTTAATTTTCTGGAGATGTTAGATTAAAGTACTGCGTGTGGTAACGATTTTTCGTTTAATCTTTTCTGATTTTTACGCGAGTATTACACATTCGACAGAAAACTTCCATCCAAACAAGTCTTCCAGTGAACATGAGCGCTGTAAAGTGTTCGAAACGTCGGGTAATTTTAAGTCAAATACAAACGCGATAGAATATGTAAAAATAGCTTTATGCCAAATGCTAAATCTAAGTAATTTAGATACATTTTCATAGTAACGGTATTATTCTCGTGATGCTATTATTTGCACTTATGTACTTATGATACAGTTTGAACTAGATCCATTACTTTTATATTAGATTTATCGTTACGAATAGTTACCGCAAGGTGTTTGAACCCCAAAACCTAAAGAACTGAATAGATACAATGAACTCTCCAGAAAATGTTTAAAGATTCCATTACAGGCAAAAATACTTCTTAAATCCATACTATAGGAATGATAATGGATTCTAGGTAGCGTAAAATAAATGTTTGTGTAATACTAAGCGCTGCGAGATTGATACAGTAACCCGTGAATGAACTAAGCAAATATTTCACCAATGATATTTTGCTTAAAATGTTAAAAATAAATTCGTTGGAATCGCTTGTATGTCGACAACTCGACACTCTTTCTAAATCCCAACTATTTTTAGTTGTTAATTCAAATTGGAGAGGTAAACACTATCAAAACCGTATTTACTTGAATCGATGAAAAAAATAACGCAAGTTTTATGTGTAAAACAAAAAAAATAAATATACCGTCTCCTTTTACTTTCCTGTGGGAATAGTAAAATAACGACTATAGAAGCACTAAGAAAATAGGCATATATATATATATATATATATATATATATATATATATATATATATATATATATATATATATATGCGGGAAATAGAGTGAACGGAGCGTTGTGGCAAATTCTCGGCAGCCGCCACCTCAGCCAGAAAGCACGTGTAGCAATACATAACGCAGTGCTTGTCCCAACATTACTGTATGGAAGCGAGAGTTGGGTATGCAGAAAAGAGTATGAAAGTCAAATTAATGCGGTCGAAATTCGATCTCTGCGGTAAATCTGTGGAGTTAGGCTGACCGACCGCATTCGTAACGACGACGTAAGAGAGCGAGTAGGTATGAAAGAGAGTATTGGTGTAAAGATGCGAAAGGGAATGCTCCGATGGTTCAGACATGTGGAAAGAATGCCGAACGTCTGGTTAAGAAGATATACAATGCGAAAGTGGAAGGATGTAGGTACCGAGGAAGACCGAGACTAACCTACCTAGACCAGATCGGTCATATACTGAAGGAAGGTGGAGTCAAGAGTCTCCGAAACCGGCGAGCGTGTATGAAGATAATTATGAATGTTGAAGAAGCGAGTGAAGTGTGCAAGGATAGAGTTCTCTGGCACTCCGATCTCTCTGCCTACCCTGCAAGGGATATGGCGTGATAATATGTATGTATGTGTATATATATATATATATATATATACAATAATCAATAGGCTGACTTTTTATAACCCGTCAGGTCGGCCACGGATGTCAAGGAAACTAGTGGCCGGTCCGATGGAAATGGAAAGGGGATACAGAGGATTATGGGCCAAACGCCTCCCTTCCCTCACCCCGGACGGAATGGCTGGGTTGTGTCCAGGCCATAGCTTAACCAAACAAAAGAGATGTTTTTCATAGTTGGAATTCTTTTTTTTGCTTTATTTTTTATTGATTATCAGTTATGGTACGCCGTGCCCATAATATTTTTTTTTTCACAAGTAAATCAATCGTCTCACGTCCTTATGCAATGTTGATATATAAACTCAGTCAGATGTCACCATAGATTAGTTGCAAATCAGAAAATAATATTTTTGTTTAAACTGGGATTCGAGTCCAGGAAATCCTGGACATGACCGAGCTATGATGCCCATTATAGGCTTGCCCAAGATTTTTTTGTCTTTGGTCTGATGGATGGATTGGATTTTAGCTCTTTATATCATCAAATGAGCTTCTCATCATCACCTTTCTCTTTATGTCATCAAATGAGCTTCTCATCATCACCTTTCTCTTTTTGTCATCAAATAAGGTTCTCATCATCACCTTTCTCTATATGTCATCAAATGAGCTTCTCATCATCGCCTTTCTCTATATGTCATCTAATGAGCTTCTCATCACCCTTCTCTATATGTCATCAAATGAGCTTCTCATCATCACCATTCTCTATATGTCATCAAATGAGCTTCTCATCAAATCTCCACCTTTTCTACACTCTTCTCCTATGCCTTTTTTTGATTATTTGATTTTTCATAGGACCACACCCTGCCTAAATCAGGACTTACCGAAAAAACGGCTCTGAGCGTGCGTATTTTTCTATTATCTAATTTTAATTATAGTTAGTTATATAATAGAGGCATCGTAAATAAACATTAATATCTTAAGTATTATAATATAAATGAATCATCACATTAAATAACTCTTAAAAATATTAAAAAAATTGTATAATAATTTGTATACCTACTATAAAAATGCTATATAGGTTATCAAGTGTGATAAAAATATAACACGGTTCCAATTATCGGCCAACAATACACGTCATAACTCGATATTGGTGGAAAACGTGAACCTGTATATTTACTTAAGCATACCCACTAGACACATTTATAAACATAATTTATCTGATACATATTTTTTTAACGATAGCTGTGGCAATCTTGTCATTAAAAGTCATTGAACTGATGATAAACATAATGACGACGATACCTATTCGTCTGCTAGTAAATTGGAAAATTTAATTTTTAATCTAAAACTTTTCACTAAAGGTTATGATGATTTTTTTTTATTCGCATGCTAGAACGCATAATATTAAAGAGTTTTATTTACCCATTGACACCCATACCTAGGGTTGCCAATATTTTTTTAGCGAAATATAGTATTTTTCAAAATAAGCTATAAAAATATAGTACTTCTAAAAAACTTCTAAAAAAATATAGTATTTATAAAACCCGATTTTCGTAATCGGGTTTTATAAAAACGAAAAATGATGTCACAAGCGGGATTCGAACCCGCGCCTATTGAGATTCCGGCCCAATTGTATCCCAATAGGCGCGGGTTCGAATCCCGCTTGTGACATAATTTTTCGCTTCGTAATCGGGTTTTATAAATAATTAAGCATATTAAATGCTAAATTTCAGTAATTTAAAAAAATATAGTATTTTATGGCAAATTTCAAAAAGACATATACTCGTATGTTTTACTTATTCATTTTTACAAAAACTATATTTTTTGTACTTCTTGCATTTTTTTTTAAATGTTTTGTCTGAAATGAAAGTGTTATGTGATTTATTACATTCAAGTTTTAGATTAATGTAAATCAAACGTATTTTTTATTAATGTGATACTACTGTTACTCTCTTATCACTGTTACTCTCTTCTCACTATTTCGAATCCTTAACTGAAAAAAATATATTAGATTTCGTTCGGTGTTGAAAATATAGTATTTTTGCGTACTATATATTTCTCCAATAGTATATAGTACGCAGACCCGAAATATAGTACAAGTACATATATAGTACAGGTCGGCAACCCTTTTTTTTTGTTGCGGTGGACTATGGACGTGGTTTCGCCCCGCCAAGTCGGTCCAGGATGACGGAAGAGGCGGCGCGTGACCCCATAGGGTCTATGCAAAACTCCTCTCTTCGCCGTGCGAGCGGGCCACCGGTACCCGATCTTTGTTTTCGGTGGCCAACCCTACCCATACCATCGACGCGACTCGTAATATATAATGATTTATCATTTATCAAATTCCATTAATACGTTGATAGTTACATTCTATATATATTTATATACTACAGTGGCGGCCAATTTTCTATTCATAGAGGAAGAGAATTTGATCTCCTGTACATTATTAGACTGTTTTATATAGTTTTATGCATAAAGATTTATTTAGAGTTTTTCTTCTCAGGAAATAATGTTATGTAATAATGTTAATTGCATTTTAATCATCATCGGGACAGGAATGGATGGTGAACTTGCTTTATCTCCTCAGACACTAGCTAAGAAATAACCTGGAGAATGAATAGCAACACACTTCTGGGCAACTCATAACACCAGCTGCAGTCGCCAATATCTTCAGCAAGCGCGGTTATTATAGCATATTTCTCTTCTCATAAGAACGCCTAAGTCCAAAAGTGAACGTTGATGAGTTTGCGGATGGAAATTTTATTAACATTATCTATGGATATTAACTATAAATTTATTTTAACAAAGTATATTAGTTTTAATATTAAAATTCTCGTCTATATCGATTTCTAGATATTTGTGACAATGAATAGGACTTATATTGGGATAGTTGCAATTTAAATTTGGTGGAAAGTTCCATTTGTGGGCATATATAATATTGTTTGTAATTTTTTTACCATTTTGTATTGAAAAGGATATATAATTACTTTTATTTTCGTTAACCTCTGATACTATGGTCTTCAAGTTTGACGGTAAGTTCTTACGACTCGTACTCTTATCACAATCACTTTGTCCGAATTATGTTAATCTAATCTAATATTATAATGAGGAAAAATTTGATTTTTTTATTTGTTTGTTACGATTTACCTCGAAAAAGTAGTAAACTGATTTTAAAAATTCTTTCACAATTAAAATGCTACATATTTACTGAGTAACATAGGCTATATATTTTTTTCAAAAATATTGCGGATACTTAAATCGAAGCAATGAAACCCAGGGTATCTTAATCTCTGACCACCGAAGACAAAGATCGGGTACCGGTGGTCCGCTCGCACGGCGAAGAGAGAGGATTTTACGGTGGGTCTATGGGGTCACGCGCCGCCTTCTCCGTCACCCCGGACCGATTTGGCGGGGCGAGACGCACCCATAGCCCACCAATAAAAAAAAAAAAAAAAAAAAAAGGGTATCTTAATCTCTAAATAGTCCACCGCAAAAAAAAAGGTTTCATAATCTAGCCTATAAGGTTTGCGTGCAGCGCAGAAATTGTTGGCGATATATAAAATATAGATTTACGTCAATCACAGTGCTTGCATTTTTTAATCTCTGTAACAAAGCTGAATTCACAAAAGCTCTTCTTTCCCACGACATCCTAAATATTATAACATGACCCAATAACACATTTACATGAAGGAAATATGATGAAGATGTAGTTAGTCATCGTGGCATTAAAAAGAAACGCTGCTTTGGGAACAGTCTATGGCATACATTCTTCCCAATTCAAGCATTTTAACCTTAGTATGTCGCAACATCACATGTATGGCCCGATTTCATTCTAGCACTTAAAAACTGTAAATGGAATTCTCAAAGAGACTTGTCATATAAAAGCCGCTTGCCGTATAAGAGGCTTGCTTGAAAGCTATGATTATTGCTAAAATACTCTGAGAGAAGCTTCTATTTCGCTATGTCCAACAATACTGAGAGATTTGTATGTAGCCATACTTTTATTTTGTGGGCCGACTTAGTGGGGATATTATACTCATGAATGTTATACACTTCCAATTGTATTATGGCTTATCGTGAGCCGTAGTTCCCAAAAAGCAATACATTTCACTACCCCATAATAATATAACATCAAATATCGTTCACAGATAAGCTCTAAATAATAAAATATTAATTCATCTCATTGAATTACACCTGTGCGATGTCGGGGTGGGTTGCTAGTACTACATATACTAGTCCTACTTGTAATGATAGGCTAGAAAAAAATACCAGTTCGAATGAAAAAAAAATTCTTTTTTCACAACGAATTTAAGTTTTTTTCACATTCCATCGTATTAGGACAGTGCCATGTAACGATAATTTCATAAAAAATACGTAACTATACTCAGATGAGAAAAGACGTAATCTAATCAAAGCTCACGATCATATGTTCAAGAGTGCAACGACCTCGTGTGGTGAAAAAATTTTTTTTTTTTCATCCGAATCGATTTTTTTCTAGCCTATCATTATAAGTAGAACTAGTAGGGTTACCTGTCTTTGTTTTTGGGAGCGGTCCACTTCCACCCTGTATACTCACTAGTATACCATTTTACCTTACCCGAGCTTCGAATTTGATACTGATGAGAGCTTTCGTATACTGCTTATCGCTCTATACTTACAAAGACGTTAAACTTGTTACGTATCCATAAATATAATATTACGCAATCGTCACGGCGTTCTGCTCCCAAAATAAGCCGATAGTCACGTCTTTTAGATGTTGGAGTTCCTAAGTGCTTCGACCGTGATACGCGTCCATGCTTATTTTATATTATCTAAGACCCGTGTACAATATAAAATTCGCATAGTATCTATATATGCCTATATATCTATCTATCTATAGTATCTGTGTGCTTAAATCTTTTAAACTACGCAAAGGATTTTAATGTCGTGTGAAGTGTCATTCATCCTCAATAGACAAAGTTCCCAATAGACTTTTGGACGTGGGCCATCTTAGTTCTCCCGTGAGCATGATCACTGATAAAGTATCCGAAACGTTGAGAAATTAAAAATCAAATACAAACGCTATGGAATCCGTAGAAATAGTTTTATTTCAAATAGAAAAAGTTTTTAAGAGAATTGTTTATATGTATAATGCAAATTATAGTAGAAAAAAAACCAGGCATTTAAATAATTTGTAATTTAATATCATAAAAAAATATTCTTATGCGTTTGTATTACAAAAACTGGCGTTACAAGATATATCATCAAAATAATTTATTAAGAAATTGTATATCTTTAAGAGATCTAGAACATAGTCTGCAATGGTATATATAAATATTTATCTTCTAAGGATAATGTACAGGAACCATGTTTATTTTTATACATTACTAAAAAATAATGGATTATTTAGACAGATATTTTTAACAATACAGAATTACCCTTTATCCAATTAGATGTCGAATAACGAAGAGAAGCGAGGATAGTCATTCTTTTTTAATTATTACATGTTACATACATACAGGCTGATCGACCAGCGTGGTGATACATATGTATGTACATACATACATGTCATCACGCCATATCCCTTGCAGGGTAGGCAGAGAGAACAGAGTGCCAGAGAACTTTATCCTTGCATGCTTCACTCGCTTCCTCAACTTTCATAATTCTCTTCATACACGCTCGCCGGTTTCGGAGACTCTTGACTCCACCTTCCTTCAGTACGTGACCAATCTGGTCTAGGTAGGTTAGTCTCGGTCTCCCCCGGTACCTACATCCTTCCTTCCTTCCTTATACCACATGTTGTTATAATAATTCTGCGGCATAACTTGTCATCATCGTATCCTACTTTTATAACAATATACATATAAAAAGTTCTTTAAAACTAAACATTGAAAGCTTCATCTTCTTTATATATAAAAAAAAAACCGGCCAAGTGCGAGTGGGACTCGCGCACGAAGGGTTCCGTACCATTATCTAATATTCTGTGAATAGTTAAAGCGTCTACCTGTCACCATATTAGTATTGAGCAAGAAACGATAAAAAAATCCAGTTTGTTGTATGGGACCCCCCCTTAAATATTTATAATTTTTTTTTTCTTTGTTATAGCGGCAATAGAAATACATAATCTGTGAAAATTTCAACGATTTAGCTATCACCGTTCTTGAGATACAGCTTGGTGACAGACGGACGGACGGACAGACGGACAGCGAAGTCTCAGTAATAGGGTCGCGTTTTTACGGTTAGGGTCGTTCTGGGTACGGAACCCTAAAAATGAATGTCTGTCTGTATGTCCTTTATAGAATCGTACATTATGCATTTGATCATATGATGATCTTTGGCAAAGTTGTTGTGCATGATCCAAAGAAGGTTTCTGAGTTGATACGACCAATTTTCGACAGATGGCGCCACCGTCATTCCAATGTAAATGGAGAGGCAGTGAATATAGAGACAATAAAAATGGTTGCTAAGCAACAATTGTTTATATATATATGTAGTGAAGGATCTGACTGCTGATCGACGTTCCGGACGCATTCTGATACTCTGCAATGTCACAATTTCTTCGAAATGCACGAAATCGATAAAATGATTCAAAATTATTTGAATATTTATGTAATTTATTTCCTTCAAATGTAGTTTATTTGATGGCGTAGAAAATCGTGGGTACATGTACGTGTGCTATATTTTAATATATAAAATTCTTCTGTGCGTGTGTATGTCATCGAACTCTTCTTAAACGGCTGGACCGATTGGGATGAAAATTTTTGTGTGTGTTCGAAGGGATAGAAGGCATCGTTATCGGCATGTCAAATGGCTGGACCGATTGGGACGAAATTTTCTATGTATATTCCAATGGGACCCTGGATGATTTCAAAACGTAATTGGACCCGGTAGTTGTCACTACTGTTGGCATAACGCTTAAAGATTTTCCAGGTAGGACGACGTCTGCCGGGACAGCTAGTAGTAATATAAGAATGAGTTACGCCAAGGTATAATCTAAGCGTAAGGTAAATAATGCCACTACAAAGTCGGAAGATGAAGAAGAAATTAATGGATTTTATAATTGCGTAAACAAATTAATAGAAATCGCCATACAAAATTTAATTAATAATGGCTGATTTTAATGTCAAGATAAGAATACTATAAAAGGTGAATACCCGATAATAAAAAAGTATGGCGAAAGAAATGAACAAGGCCAGAGACTAATATAGTTTGCTTTTGAACGCAAGATGTTAGTAATAAACATATATTTCAGTAAAATATGAAGAAGGATATGGACATGGTGCTATTCAAATGTATGTAAATAGAAAAAAAAAATGCGCTACATATTATCTAAACAACTAAAAATTATCTTAAATATATACGTAGGTACTCAATTTTTCCTCTAAATTAAATGGTAGAAGCTACAATAATGCTAAAAAAAATAAAGAAGAACCAAACAAGATTTATAAATACCCAAGTAAAAACACCAAAAAACGAGAGAGAAATAAAATAAATATAGAGAGAATCTTAAAACCTACTTACCAGAATTATTGGTTAACAGTACATAAATAGTACAACACTATCATATAAAAAGCTAAAACATGTCAATCAAAGACAGTCTGCAAAACAGTAAATAACAAAAAGATAGTAAAAAACATAAAAACTTCATAATTCTATTATTATGTCAAATCATCATCATCATTCTCCTGCTCTTATCCCAATTACTTGGGGTTGAGACAATATGTACTCTGCTTCCATCGTACGTATTGCAAAAAAGTATTGGCTATAGTTTTATGACCGGCCGCCTGCCAGACGTCAACCCTTTTTGGGAATGTAATTATTGACCAAACGACATCAGATGGAGTTGGCCCAGGTCGATATTAAGCTCATGTCGTGCGGCGTTCCACAGGGGTCGGTTCTGGGGCCGACTCTGTGGGACATCGGGTACGACTGGGCGTTGAGAGGGAGTCTCCCCCCCGGGCTGAGCGTGATATGCTACGCTGACGATACGCTCGTCACAGCCCGGGGCAGGACACTCGAAGAGGCGGCGAGCCTGGCCACTCTCGGCACCGAGGAGATGGTCGGGCGAATCGAGGCGCTGGGGCTCAGGGTGGCCCTAAATAAGACGGAGGCCCTATTGTTTCATGGGCCACGCGTAAGGCCGCCAATCGGCGTCTCGCTAGTCGTCAACTCCGTCCACATCAGCATCCAGGCCCATATGAAGTACTTGGGTCTGGTGCTCGACGGGCGATGGTGGTTCCGGGAGCATTTTCGCCAAATTACTCCCCGGCTGGTCGGCGCGGCGTCCGCCCTTTCGCAGCTCATGCCGAACGTGGGCGGACCCAGCTTCGAGGGCCGACGGCTGTATGCGGGGGTGATCCGTTCTATGGCCATGTACGGCGCACCCGTGTGGGCGAGGGCTCTGAACGCCCAGCTCAGGGCTGTTCTGTGGAGACCCCAGAGAGTCATGGCGGTCAGAGCCATTCGCGGGTACCGCACGGTATCAACCGAGGCGGCATGCCTAATGGCCGGGACACCCCCGTGGGACCTAGAGGCGGAGATGCTCTCCGACCTCTACCGGCGGGTGACCTCACTGCGCGACGAAGGTGGCTCCCCATCGCTGAGCGAGATAGCCACCTGGCGCGAGGACGCCCGCCGAGACGTCTTCGCCCGTTGGGCTACACGGCTGGAGAGGCCTAGACACGGTGTCGTCACCGTCGAGGCTCTCCGGCCCGTACTGACGGAGTGGATGGAGCGGCGGCACGGAGTCCTCTCCTTTCGACTGGTGCAGGTGTTGTCGGAGCACGGATGCTTCGGCTCGTACCTGCACACGGTC
This sequence comes from Lymantria monacha, assembly GCA_905163515.2. Taxonomy (NCBI): domain Eukaryota; kingdom Metazoa; phylum Arthropoda; class Insecta; order Lepidoptera; family Erebidae; genus Lymantria; species Lymantria monacha. Next base: position 18,062,992 of record LR991096.1, read on the forward strand.
GCACATAGGGAGTGGACTTCGTTCTGCCACCATTGCAGCAGTGACGAGGACACGGCGCAACACACGCTAGAGGCGTGTCCGGGTTTTGACCGGCAGCGCCGTGACCTCGTCGCTGTTATCGGTGCCGACCTGGCGCTGCCGGCTGTCGCGAGAGCGATGGTCGACAGCGTCAGGAACTGGGACGCGGTCGCCGCCTTCTGTGAGGCTGTCATCTCGCGGAAGGAGGCGGCGGAACGAGTCCGGGAGGAGTCCCGCGACCCGGGCCGCCGTCAGCGGCCGGGGCGGCGCAGGCGCGAATACCTGCGCCTGATGCCGCCCTAACCGAGGCCTCGGGTGATCGGACCGGGGAACTGTCCGGTCACCCGACGTGAGGCCACCGCGTGAGGGCGACGCCCCGACGGCGAAATCTGTCGGGGGCGTCGACGAGAGGAACCCGCGAGGGTAAACCGCCGGGCGGGCCACCGAAGTTAAAATCGAGTACCGGTGGTCCGCTCGCACGGCGAAGAGAGAAGGTTTTACGGTGGGTCTATGGGGTCACGCGCCGCCTTTCCGTCACCCCGGACCGATTCAGCAGGGCGAGACGCACCCATAGCCCACCAATAAATAAAAAAAAAAAAAAAAAAAGGTCGATATTAAGCTCTTAGTTATCTTAAAATGAAAAAAGTTTCTCCATTTTTATAGTATTAGTTTTTACTATTTTTTTTTATTATCCCGGCATCTCATATTATTTATTTTAATCATCATGAATCATAGATACCTACACGAGAATTAAAGTTGAAATTTTTTACATATCAACAACTATCGAAAATAAAAACCTAGTATAAGCAATAATAATTTTCTGACTTAATGAAATTTATTGTGGTCTTGACATTTTTAATAGTATTTACTACGAATTGATATTATTCTAATCAAGGAAATGAAAATATATTAAAAGTTTGTGCAAATGTTAATTATGTAAGAGTATACATTTTTTACTATTTATTATTATTATTTTATAGTTTTACTTAATTCACATTTTAACATGTAAAAACCTATATTTGACACTTGAATTTGTGGTAGGATCACGCTGTTAACTGTCTCTGTCTACAGCCGCGGGCTGGTCCGCCCGGAGTAGTACCACACTCTAGCAGAAGATCGACGTCTGAGTAATGGTAATGTGCTATTGCGCTTTTTTCCGAGCCGGAAGCCCAACTGGATGGGTTCGGGGTTTATAATGGTAGGCAACGGCCTAGCTATACCCTTGGTATTGCAAAGGTCCATGGGCGGTAGTGACACTTAACATCAGGTGTGCTGCTTGCTTGTTTGCCACCACAAGCAATTAAAAAAGCGTGATAAAAAATTAAAAGATGTATGACCTTGAAAGTTGAATCATTGACCACGGTGACAAATAAAATTTTAAATAATGAGCGGTCTTCTCTGATAGTTATGAATAAAGAATACAATGTTTTACCACTCCAGACATTTTCATAGGAGACATAGGAGACCGCTTAGTGGAGTACCATGGGATTATACAACAGGGTTTTCTTGAGACACTCGTAGTATTATCTGCGATCGCCAACAAAGCGTGGCAATTATGTCATTATTTTTATTTCATAGGGATACCCATGTGCAATAGGTCATCGATAGGCTGACGGATAGTTGAACGATTGGAAATCATTTCTTACGGATCGATGAGATATCTATATTTTACGAAGCTAAAGTATAGCTAACACTGAAGATATCAGACCATACATATACACACATATCATTGAAATCATACTACTTGAATATGACGAAACTAGCAACAGCTAGTCTCTGTTGAGTATACGAAAGAAGTTAACCTTCTCTGCCATGCAGACGGATTGGTATAGGGTTTTATGTCAAAATTTCCTTCTGTTACACAGATAATATATCTCTTAGTTGTCTTTTGCGATACCCATAGGCAAAGTAAAGAGGACGTGGTGAATTGTATTTTTACTCCGTCACTACAAGGATTTTTTAATGTACTCGTAATTTATAACTTATCTTATATACACATATATAACTTATCTTTATGTATACATACATACATATCATCACGCCATATCCCTTGCAGGGTAGGCAGAGAGAACAGAGTGCCAGAGAACTCTATCTCTGCATACTTCACTCGCTGCCTCAACATTCATAATTCTCTTCATACACGCTCGCCGGTTTCGGAGACTCTTGACTCCACCACCACCTCTTGACACATCTTTATGTATAAATCTCAAAAAAAAAAATAGCGAATGCAGTGACGGTTGTCCTAAAATTCAACTATAATATTAAATATATACGAGGCTATGTATAATACATATATGCTTTAGTTGATTTGTTTATAAAATATTTGCAAAATTTAAATACCTGACTTTTTAATAAAACATTTACTTGATTTTTAATAAAACACTCACTGAATACTGATTTTTATTTAAAGCTGCTGGATACAAAAACATTTTGACATATATAACAAACTGTAAATTATGTGCGTTTGTGATGTATAAGTATAGTAGCTTTAGCCTTTATACCAACACAGCTAATTGCAATTTTGTTAACATTGGGGCATATCAGTAACCTATGACTTATATTTTGTAACAGATAAGGCAACAATATTTCTTTACTTAAATTCACCTTGCACTTTTCAGAAACATGTGAATAAATTTTAATTAAATTTATACACACGATAAAAAAAGTCAAATCAGTAAAAATATAATTAAAGAGTAATTATTAGAGAAAATAATTAAAATTAAAAGAAAAACGAGTAATAGGTACTTACAAAACGAACTTCATGTTGAAATATAGAGGAATTTAATATAACCAAATAACAGAAACATAATCACCAACACTTAAATTTAAAAATTTCATAGAAAAATCAATGGAAAATGTTTATACATATAATAGAACACTTTAATAATATATTAGTAAAAGACGTATCATGTCGAAAAATTTAGTTAGCGCGCAAAAGCGAGCGCATCTGTGCGTATGCGCAACCAATCGATGACTGGCGCCTACTAGACACACTTGGTTAGACGGTTAACATTATTGCTGACTTCATTATGACTGAAGTGAAAGTTTAAGATATATTTATAAAGTTTATATTGTATTTGTAGTCTGACTCGAACTGAAACTTTTACACATTACTACCTCTTAATTAATGCTTACATCAACCTATTGACATCCACTAAATAATCGTCCCTACAAGGGGTGATAGTACCATAATCACCACGCAGATGTTAGCAATTATAATTCGTGTAATCAGCTGTTTTATTTTTCATTTTTTTTTTGGGTAACTTACGGTCTGCGCACTCCTCGCACCACTCCGTCCGGGGTGACAGAGGGGCGTAAGCACGCATTCCCGTAATCCACCCGTGAACTTCGCCTTCGTCGTTGGACCAGCCAGGCCGGCTGTTTAGGGTCATGTTGCTGCTTATGCTACTGATACTTTACATTCGCATATTATAAAATAAAATATAATTATTGAAAATGAAGTCGTAGGGGGATCATTACATTAATAAGTTAGTAATTAAGCTATGCCCGTGAGGCAACAAAGATAGTAAAATCATTGACAAATGTCCGATGCTTACGCGAGTGTAACACATTTGAAAACATAAAAAATGTTTTCTTTCGGTTTCTTTCGAGTTTATATTTGATTATTAATTTCCCGTGTCATTAATAAATATGTCTTATTGGAGGCGAAAACCGTAGTCATCCCGTGACTATGAACGTTATAAAGTGTTCGAAACATCAGCAAATTAAAAATTAAATACAAAGTCATAGAATCTTTAAAAACTAGTTTTTTTTTTTCACATTATTGATATGTGATTTTTTTAGCTTCTGAGAGAGTAATTCAAATGAGACTAATCACTTATTTTATAGTAATATTTTGCGCGTTCATCATCTCAGTAATTCATTGTTCAATTCAGTATCTAATCACGGCTCAGTAGTGAGTTACAGAGTAATTTATTTAATAAGTATTATAATTATCTTAATATATATAAATTACGTGTCACGTTGTTTGTCCGCGATGGACTCATAAAGTACTTAACCGATTTTAACCAAATTTGCACAGCATGTGTAGTTTGATCCAACTTAAAAGATAGGATAGCTTAAATCTCAATTTATAGTAATATTATTTTATTGCAAATTATTTGTCTAATATTTGACAGTCAAAATCATATGTTATATCAAAAGGATTTTAAAATATGGCAGAATCTGTTGACTGGATTCAGTAAGTATTTTAGTACCTACGCAATTTTATTGTTGGGATGTGCGGGCGGGGTCAATAAAAGCTTAACCCCAAGTTTGTGGGATTGCAACCCTTGTCCCGCGGCCGCCATATTGAAAGATGTGGTGCATACATCCTTTTCGCCATATCTTTGAAACTATTAATCTCAGAAAAAAAATGTGAAGACATAATTTGTAGCAAATTGCTTTGTCTACAATTTTGTTTATATATTTTTTTTAATAAAAATACAAATAAAACAGTTATTAACAAAAATATGTGAAAACTACACAATAAATTTTCTTTTTTGTTACATAACTTTTTTATTTATTATTTTGCAACAAAATGATTTCAGACCAATCTTGTAGAGGGTCTTTTGACAAACATTTTCACGTATACATTTTTACGATTTCGTGTATTTATGCGGGTTTTAGTGTGCTCCAAAGTTCACCGGGTTCTTACTACTCGTAAGAATTCAGTGAAAGCGATACTTTTTTTTTATTTTTATACAGTTTTCTATTTTATTACTTAGTTATTTATGTTACTACTTAGTTATTATTGACCTTTTTCCTACCATAAAAATTAAAATATTATTGTTTTCACAATAATTTCTATTCAAAGTATACATTGACTGCACAGATGGCGTAGTGGTTAAGATACCGACCTTCCGTGCTAGTGACGTTGGTTCGATTCCCACTCAGGATAATACTTTGTGCGATCCACAAAGTGTTATTCTGAGTTTGAGTGTAATTTGTCCGCATTAAATTGCATGTTTGTAAAGTCCCCCGCAATACATGGGTTATTTCTTTAGTGCAGGGTGGTGTATTTAAAAAAAAAAGACAAAATCAAACGGATTTACAAGAATCCTGAAGCAAAAATTGAATAATATTGCACAATACAAGGATTATTTCCTTAGTGCATTGAGGCATCTTTAAAAAAAAGACAAAAGAAAGAGATTTACAAGAATCCTGAAGCGAAAATGAGATGACGATGAACGACATAATTTGTGAACGAGACGCGTTACCTGAATATGTGAGCTAAATTCGTTAACAAGAACATAATTCAATTCAATCTTTTCCGAAGTAATCACGTGAACTTTTAGGACCACGCTGTGGACAATTCTCTGTTTACAGCCGCGGGCCGGTCCATCCGGGGCAGTACCACACTCTTGCAGAAGATCGACGTCTGAGTAATGGCAATGTGCTATTACGCTTCGTTCGGTGAGCGAGAGAGGCGGAAGACCAACTAGGGTGGGTTTGGTGTTTGTATTGGTAAGCAGCGGCCTAGCTATACCCTTAATATTGCAAAGTTCCATGGGTGGCAGTGACACTTACCATCAGGTGTGTTGTATGCACGTTTGCCACTACAAGTAATAAAAAAAAAGAACTAGTGCACTAAATGATTGATACATATCAATTGATCCTAATAAACTTACTAATAAATTCCTAGTAAATATTTTTTACAGATATAATTATTGCTGATTGCTATTCATTGAACCTGTACTTGGATTTTGGCGAACTATCTGTACAATTTAAAGCACTGTATGCTCTCAAACAAACACACCACGAGTGTACAACAGATTTGTGAATGACCAGTGGCCTCTATTTGAATACTTGGCTAATGAAATAGATATTTTTTTCAATGCCGTATGCATTAACTATACAATGCTTTATCAAAACAAACCATTTGATGATAAATACAAAACATTAATGAATTAAACGATTTTCTTATAGTATGCCTTATATTTTATATTGAAAATGAGCATAACGGAGATAAACATCTACTGTAAAGTTATAAATTCCTATGAACGAATAAAGGGTTTCCTGTTTAGTTACATTCGATAATGGATCGGTATTGGCTTCCGTATTGATTAAAGTGAATCTAAATGTGTTTATAATTTATTTCAATTAAGATATTATCATTCCTATAACATAATGCCAGTAGATATAACTTATAATAGTAGCTGGTATTTTTAATAGATTAGAGCTATTTTAATAGCTTTTATTTTAATGACTCCCAAATTAAAGCACTCGCATATAATTAGTTTAAAAATTGAAACATTGTGTAAATATTATTTTTATTTCCTTTTGGTGATGGAGCAAGAATACAATGTTTTAACTTTCATGCCTTTCCCCATTAGAGTTATAAGAGAAGTTTAAGCAATATTAGAAGATAATAAACACTGCAAAAGAAAGAAAAACTGAAATAAAATAATATGCCTTTGGATAGCGTGATAAATAACTAGAATATCACTCCTAATATGAAAGGGATTTTTAACCAGTAATGAAATATCTATGGACAATAAGGACGAAGAAGTAATTCAGGAATCAGTAACTCTTATGATATTTTTTTTTTATAATGGGACTAATCGCACCACAAATTCGCACCACTGTCACTCCTGTAAGCTAGGACCCACAATAGTCTCCGTATAAGACACCGAAGTTTGTCCTCCAGGAAGTCCCGGGCAACGCTTTTAATTGTCTTGGAACCCGCAACAAATTTAATTAGAAAAAAAAATAGTAGGAGCTGGTAAAATTCCTCTTCCCTCCTATGCAAAGTGGAAGACATGAAGCATCTTATAATAAAGCATCTTATGATAATGTTGCATACACCTTATACACTAAAATAAGATTTTAAAGTCAATGTTTCGAACTCTTAACAAATCCTATAAAGATAAAGAATAAAACTGAACATGGATGAATAGGTTCAATGCAACCTATTCATCCGTTTATGCATACACATAGCCACAACTTATGCACAAAAAAGTTTGTATTTGCACGGTGACGGGTTAGAATATAAAGTGTCATCATTTTAAATTTTCTTGTGAAATGTATAATAATGGGCTGAGGACCAGTAGAACATGAATCAGCACTGTCCTGTGGAACTTATAGCAATGATTAATCCGTCTACCGAGCATGGCGATTATGGAATTATACTCTCTTAGTGATACCAAAATTCAACAATGGATGTGAATAAGCTAATAAATGGAGAGAATGTAAATTAAAAATATTGATATGGCTGAGGTTATGATACTTAAATTACCCATACAACTAAATTTGTTGTGTCCTTCACAACTTTTTGTTATTTTATTTTCTTATTACGTCCGGGGCGATAGAAAGGCCGGCGTATAACTCATAACATGCGGTGCGTGTACCTCTGTGTTGCCATGTGGTTGTTCCACCGGTACTTGTTCCTTATCATCGGTATCCCGTTCATCGGGTTACTCTTTCGGGTAACATTTCGAAAAACCGCGGCAGCTTTCACTTTCGAAGCGTCATCTTAACGCAGTCGATCACGACTTGGGTGACAGAGTAATATTTGACTCGAACACCTGCTGCGTAAGCTAGGCTAGGGCATCCTTTCTAACGTAATCAATTTCAGTAGAATATTATTTTCCTACTGAATAACTCTTGTCAATGAAGCCCTCGTTTCTTGTCAATGAAAAACTTAATAATGAAAAATTATGGTTATGGCAACAGAAACAATAGAGGACCAAGACTTATAGAATTTGCTTTTGAAAAGAACTTAAAAATTGTAAACAATTTCTTTAAGAAGAAAATTAACAAAAGGTGGGCCGTTTTTTTTTTTGCGGTAAACTTTGGACTTGTTTGCGTCCCGCCAAATCGGTCCGGGGCGACGGAAGAGGCGGCGCGCAACCCCATAGACCCACCCTGCAAACACCTCTCTTCGTCGTGCGAACAGGACACCGGTACCCGATAACAAAAGGTGGACCTGGAGATCACCAAATGGTGTGGTAAAATACGAAGTAGATTACATACTAACAAATCTACAAAAATATGTCCACGACGTGCAAGTGATCAATGTCAAATTTCCTAGCGATCATAGATTGGTGAGAGCCACATTGAACATACAATTTTTCAAGAAAAGTCGGCAATCCTATGGAAACAATGCAAAAATTTCCTTAAACAACGAAATCGAAATAGAAACGTACAAGAAATCACTTTACGAGGATCTAGAGTACCTAAGTACTTGACAAGAAAGCTGTGCAGTGCAAAATCTTTATGATGAAATTATTGTTGCTATAAATAAAAGTCTCAGGAAAACACAAATAAACTTACAGCATAATAACACCTTTTCTGTCATTTCATCCAACACTAGAAAACTAATATTAAGACGACAAGATTTACACAAAATCAAACCAAATACAAAGATGAGTTAAAAGCTCTCTACTAACTTATTAGTAAGTATATCAATAGAGATTATAGAGCTCACCGTAAAAATATTATTGAAAATCATAGGATAGAGTCTGGAAGTTTAAAGAGGGCCAACAAAGAACTAAGGTCACACAAAAACTGGATACAGGGACTAGAAGCTTCAAACAAAATAACTTGTAATAGAAAAGAAATACTTCAAATTGCAACAAATTTCTATAGAAATTTATACTTTTTCGAAAATCATGATACCACACAAATTCTACTAGAAGACACAACAACTCAAATTCAAGACATAGATGAAATGGAGGTAATAAAGGCGAATAGTAAACTAAAATCAGAAAAGTACCCGGGGTCCGATAATATAACTAACGAAGCTCTTAAAGTAGCATGTCAGCAATTAGCGCGGCCTCTAACGCAGTTATTTAACTTGGTACTAAATATCACTACTATACCGAAACAGTGGGCTGACTCAGATATAATCTTACTGTACAAAAAGGGAGACCCAAAAAAAAAAACATAAGTAATTACCGTCCTATAAGCCTTACCATCAATATACAAACTATTCTCATCAATTCTAGAAAAAATAATTAAAAACACCATAGAAAAACACCAACCCATAGAACAGGCGGGCTTTCGAAGAGGATTTTCTACTGTAGACCATATCCACTCTATCGAAATGATCATTGAAAAATACCAAGAGTTCCAGAGACCGCTCTATCTAATGTTCATTGACTACCAAAAAGCTTTTGATACTTTGTACCACCACTCTATATGGGCAGCTCTATACTCACAAAACGTTGAAACTAAATACCTGAAAGTTCTACAACATTTATACCAAAACTGCAACAGTAGAATTAGACTAGAAACGACTGGACCCTCTATACCTATCAAAAGAGGAGCGAGGCAGGGCGATCCTATCTCCCCAACAACTTTTATTGCAGTTTTATAAAACGTAATCGAGAAGCTCACCTGGGACAGAGTCGGTTTAAATATAAACAACTATTATATAAGCCACTTAAGACTCGCGGATATGGTCCTATTCTCTGAGAATACAGTAGAGCTGCAGTCAATGACAAATGCCCTCCACACAGCTAGTCTACAGGTAGGTCTAGAAATAAACCGCAGTAAAACTAAGATCATGACAAATAACACCAAGAATCCAATATATCTACAGAACAAAATGTTAGAATATGTTGACAATTATATTTACCTTGGCAAACAAATCTCGTTCGACAAGCAGAGAAATGACCAAGAAGTAGAAAGGAGAATTACAAATGTATGGAAAAATTTTGGGGCCTGAAGGAAATTAAAAAAAAAAGTAATATAGGAATTGAAATTAAACAAAAAGTCATTGACACTTATATTTTGCCATCATTAACTAACGCCAGTCAAACTTGGAAGTTTACATATAGAGCGAAAAATAAAATTAGATCATGCCAAAGCAGTATGGAAAGAAGTATATTAAACTTAAAAAAGATTCAAAAAGTGCCATATATTACAAGTAGAAAAAAAACTAAGGTTGCTGATGCCTTATGTCACTGCAAAAAATTAAAGTGGTCCTGGGCTGGTCACAGCGCGGCTGACAGACAATAGATGGACGCACAGACTAACATTTTGGTGCGGTCCAACAGGCTCTAGAATTAGGGGCAGGCCAGCTGCCCGGTGGACAGATGACATTAAACGAGTGGCTGGCGATCAATGGATGAATACAGCAACCAATAGAGATGCATGAAAATCTCTAGAGGAGGCCTTTACTCTCAATTAAAACGAGAGGTTCTTGCTATCTAGTTAGTACCAAACATAATTTAATTTAGTTACATTTTTAAAACTTTTTTTTGTAATTTTTAGTAAGAAATATAAGGCTTTTTTATTATTTATTATTATAACTCCTGTCAATGAAGCCGTCGTTTCTTGTCAATAAATTGTCTTATGAAAGTTAGCTTCTCTTGTTATATGATTTCACGGTCATAGAAATTAAATAAGCTTGCCGAATCGTAGTTCAATTCTGTACTGCTCAATATGGAATAATATATATACACTATTTAATTTTGTATCAATGATAATATCTATAAAATAATATGGATTTTTGTGACATAGATAGCATAAAATTGTACAAAAGATATATATCTACTATACCTACAGTCAATTTTGTAATAATTAACGATTTTGTGACGTTTTAATGATATACAGTGTGGAAGTGGACCGCTCCCGAAATCAAAGACAGGTGACCCTACTAGTCCTATTTGTAATGATAGGCTAGAAAAAAAATCAAAGATTTTTTTTTTAAAGAATTTTAAGTTTTTTTCACATTCCATCGTACTAGGACAGTGCCATGTAACGATAATTCCATAAAAAATACGTCACTTTACTAAGATAAGAAAATACGTCCACAGGCGCGGTGACGTTACATATCCCTGTCTAACATCTTTATCAATATTGAACCCCATACTCCCATACATAGTACCCACCACAGTTTCTTTCTTGCTTGCTCCAAATTAAAGAATAATCAAAAGATTTTTTGGCCTTTAGCCAAAAATTTCTGCGTCATGCATCGTAAGAAGAAGAATCCGTACAACCTATACCTTTTTGAAAGCCCGTAAGCTGGCTTAGTTTACATATATGGAGGAAATCAGCAAACTTGGTACGTATATGGATTGAGAAGAATATTTTTTATTTCAATAATCATGTCAACGTACTCTCAGATATCAACTACCAGTTGGATGTTAAAAAACGTAAATCTGCTTTATTCGCGTGGGGACGGAGTAAGAATACAATTCACCACCCCCGTTTCTTGCTCATAGGTGTCGTAAAAAACGACCAAGGAATAATAACAAAAGGATTACTGCAAGAGTGATCATTGTTCATAGATTGTTTGGCGCTGACTCAAAATAACTTAGGTGTACTTAAATTAGTTTAAGAACTTAGTTATTAAGGTAAATAAAAACAAAGTTTATTATTTTTTCTTTTCAGTTTTTTCAACGGTTTATTTTTTTCTATGCTTGCAAGACTTTTTTTTTATCTATGCTTGCAAGACAACGAGAAAAGTATCATAAAACGCAATACCCACTAACTTTATTATTTTACAATTATTAGTGGAAGGGATAGGTATGTAATAACACGTGAAACAAGAAGCGTTACAATTTAATTTACTCTATAATTGTTAACGTTAATTTTGAAGCCTGTTACATTGAATATATTTTAATTACAAATCCATCAGCAAGATTGTATTATGTTGTGATATTTTAATGATTCATGTGATGTATTAAATTTCATTATATGGTTGAAAGAGAAACACATATTAAGAAAATACTAGGATGCATCTGGTCCGTATGATGTACATCTCAAACGGTGAATAGTGGACAAGCTGCGAGTGAAGAATCCTCATGCTTTTTGTATATATTTTTTTTTGTATCCACCTGGACTTTTTCTACAAATTATACCAAAACCAGAACAATTATTTATGAATCGTAGAATTAATGTCCAGCGTGGAGATTGAACCTACGATACACGCCACAAAGGATCGGTCAAGGACCAAGGACTTATACACCCACTGAAGAGATTGCGCATAGGTCCATCGACCGACCCTTGTCTTCAATGACAATTAACGGCATAAACAGCGATATTTTTGCCTTTCACTAAGCCAGGTTTTGTGCTTGTTTTAAGACATTTTTTTGCAGATTAACTTTAATAAGGTTCAGGTAATGTCTGATATATTACCTGAACTATTATTAAAGACGTGGACGTTATGGTCAGCAGACACAGCATTTTAACTCACATGTATCGTATTGTACCTGCTAAAAATAAAATAAACGCATGTGTGCTTATTCATATTTCTTAAATTGTTATATTCGCTATTTTTTTCTTTTAAATAAAAATCTTCTATTGCGAGATAAGAATAGGCGACATCATCGTCGTGCTCTTATCCCAATGATTTGGTGTCACACACTATGTCTTCTTCTTCCATATGTCCTGGTGACACAATATGTCCTCTTCTTCCATACAGCCCTATTAGACATCATCTCTGTAGTCACTCCCTGTCTATTTATGTCATGCTTCATGCAGTCCATCCATCTTTTCTTTGGTCTTGACGAAAATTGCAATACTCTGAAAAATGCACCAGTAATACTAAACTTTACTGCATTAAAGGTACTTAATATTTTAGACTCAAGGTCTTGCTTTTTTATTATTAAATTTTAATATAAAATTGTATTTAATCACGTGCAATAAATTAGACAATGATTATTCGTTTGGCCTATACTTAAAATAAGTTAAAATAACTCTGAAAATAAACTATTACTAATAAAAAAATATTTTTTCACAGTAATTACACAAAATGAGAAAATAATACAACTTTACCCATCTAATTCTCTATAAATAATAATCAGGATATCAGACAATAATATCAGCCTGTGTATTTCTATAAATTACATTTCGCAGAATGTGCGTTGTAACGCAATGTAGTTGTAACTACATAATTTGTATTCCCTCCCCTATCCCATCATGGGACAGCTATATAAATAATAACTTTGCATCTTTTCTTTGTAGAGATGCAATTATTCCAAACTAAATATCTTGCATGGTCCTTTACCATTGGAATGGAATAATTACCCAGCGTCAGTCTTGCCGTCTAGTTGTAATTATGCTGTCACCAAAGCAAAAGTGAATAAGCTTTTACGTAGCTAGTTTGCTTCAGTTTCAGAGACTGCATTCCCACTTTCCTTCTAATAAATGTAATATTCATAAAAGCTTTTTTTGTCAATTATTGATTAAGGTAATTTGCTGCAAATAGTAATTATAAAAGTTTTTTTTTGTAAATTTAATTATTTATTTAATATATACTTGCTATGTAAAAAAATAGTCAAGTAGACTATTTTTTTTTTTATTTGTTAATTAAAAGTTAATAAACAGCCAATCAACCAGAAAGTATAAAATCAGTTTTCAAAAGTATAAGTTTTTCATGCCATTCATCATCTCAGTAGAAATCTAACTACCTCCTCCAAAATGGATATATGGTGTAGGGTTTTATTTCGAGTTTTCCTAGTCTTTGTCGTCTTTGACGACACACACACACACACACACACACACATATATATACATACGCGCGCAAGAGTGGGGTTGGTGAGTTATATAGTTACTTTGTCATCACACGAGTAGTATAAATTTTTTAAACTAAACTTTTATTTTTTAGGGAGCTTGCCCATGTTTCCTTCTTTGCCTATTGTTTGGGCCACTGGAACCTATATGTTGACCTCGGTGATCTACTCAATAGGTTTAACTTTTGGGTAAAAACACTTTTGAGGTCTTCCAATCTCGCGCTCTTCCAAATTAACTCAAGTCTGGCTAGCAATGACTCCAGCTAGTGTGCCATCAGGCGCAAATACTTATGCTTTATCTAATAAATCATTTTATATATTACTAAATTTGTATTTATTACCTTATGCGTTCCCATTTTAAACATTCTTCTAGATATGTTCATAAATATACAATTAATGATCCATACTTCCGTGTCTCTTGTCACACACCATTGCATCTAGTTAGTGATGTCTGATTGTATATATATCTATACAGGTTGAGGAGTGGTTACATTGTAATAAATATTTCAGATTAATACAAATGTGAATAGGGAACATAGTTTTAATTTCATTCATCGGTCTTTTAAACTGCATAGGCAATCGGATTGATAAATAAGCTTTATTTCGACTTTTTTTCTAAAGGATATGCTTACATTGCATAATAAATTATTGAAACCAAGAGAAAAAGAAAGGTTGCTAACCATTATTTTATTATATTTTAATAGTGGTAGTGCTATTGACAGTTCTGTCTACAGCCTCAGGCCGGTCCGTCCGTGGTAGTACCACACTCTCGGAGAAAATCGGCGCCTGAGCAGTAGCAGTACGCCGCTGTGCTTCGTTTGGTGAGCGAGAAAGCCGGAAGCCCAACTTTCTAGGTGGGTCTGGGATTATTGTTAGGCAGCGGCCTAGCTATACCTCTAGTATTGCAAAGGTCCATGGGTGGCAGAAACACTGACCATCAGGTGTACTGCATGCTCGTCTGCCACCAAAAGCAATAAAAAAAAATATCTCGTTACCTAACGGAGTTAAGAGCTCAATGTGTCACAAAGAATTGCTTTCTTATGGCAATCGTAAAAACCTGCAAAAACCTCATGAGGAGAAATAGCAGCAGCTCTCTTCTACTTGGCCATTGTCTTACGAAAGAATGTGGCAGGGCAGGTTCGAGAGGAAATTTTCTACGAAAAAAAAAGTGCATAGTTTATGCGCTAGTAATAATAATTGGTTATGGTGGCAAACTAGCAAGCAGCACACCTGATGGCAAGTGTCACTGCCGACCCTGGACCTTTGCAATATCAGGAGTACAGCTAGGCCGCTGCCTATCAATAATCCCAAACCGAACCAGAAAGATTGGCTTCCGGCTCTCTCGCTCACTGAACGAAACACAGCATTGCTACTGCTCAGGCGTTGATTTTCTGGTACCAACCCGGACGGACCGGCCCGCGGCTGTAGACAGAGAACTGTCAACTGTGTGGTCCTAACCACTATTGAACATAATATATAAAAAATCTAGAATATATAAAAATTTTGGAAATTGTATATGCTCTTCTCTCCGTAGTTGAATCTAAACGATATTTACTCAAATTAGATTTTATGTATGTTTAATAAATAAGTCTTTCATCATCATCATCACAGCCCATAAATGTCCCACTGTTGGGCTCGGGCCTCCTCCGTAATGGGAGGGAAATTAACCTACTATACCGCGCTGGTCAGACGTGTTGGTATAGGGTTTTGTTTCGAGTTTTCCTTCTCTCGCATAGACGTTATATGCGTCTTATATCCCTTAGTCATCTCGTACGATCACCCACGGGTAAGATATGGGGTGGTAAATAGTATTCTTACTCCGTCACCACACGGAAAAGTTGTTAAATAGTCAAGTCATAATAAGTCAGTTACTGTTTAATAAGTCTTTATTTAACAAAAAATCTTTTCCTGATAATCTATTAGAACTTTGTTGTTTTCTATTAACACTTTTTAGTAATAATAGGTAAAAGCCACAAGCACTCATATTATCTAAACCAGCAATACGCTTTTGTAGAGTTCTTAGATTAACCTATTTTACTTTATTTCCACCGGCGCTTTTCCTGAGTATCGCACGCTTCTCGTATGCTTCTGCAAATATTGAAATAAAAATCTTTCTAGATTAATCTATAAAGTTCACACATCTACGAGATTGGTTGCTCCATCGAAATATATTATAAGAATTATATGTGGGTACTATAGGATATTTATTAGAGATAGAAACTTACATACTATCGCATCTTTTTGTACATAAGAGACATGTGCCCCATATAAACTATACAAAGAAAATCCCTAAATGAAATTGAATTCAAAATCCATCGTATAGTCTACATTTAAATGTATTGTTAAATAAACGTGGAAAGCGACTTTATTTTTATAATAAAGATATAAATATTCATAGCAGGTATGTATATATTTAATTCAATCAGGTTCAATATACATTTATAATAAAATATCTGACCCGAAATCTGTATATTCCAGATAATCATCATTATTCTGCTCTTATTCCAATTCAACTCCAAGTACTCCTCTTCCATCGTAATTATTGCAAAATTATTGCCTGATATCAACTCTCCTTGGAAATATAATTGTTGACCAGACGGCATCAGGTGGAGTTAGCCCAGGTGGAGTTAGCCCAGGTTAATATAAAGCTCTTAGTCATCTTTTACGACATCCACGAGTGAAGCAAGAGATGGTAGTATTCGTAACAGCTACCATACAGCAAGTACCTTCAATATATGGTGATAAATCATTGACAGAACACAATCCGATTATTTTCGTATTTTTCTATGTTTGTTAAGTTTTTCGAGAATTGCGTAAAAGGAAATTTTATATTTTTTTAAAATTTAATTCAAATACCTCAGTGTTTGAAAACACAGGTCTATGACCAGTGTGTGTTACCAGTGATGACCTACGGCACGGAAACGTGGTCCCTAAATGTAGGCCTCATAACCAGGCTCAAAGTCGCTCAGTGTGCTATGGAGCGGGCTATGCTCGGGATTTCGCTGCGAGATAGAATCCGAAATACGGAAATCCGCAGACGAACGGGTGTAACCGACATAGCACGAAGAATTAGCACGCTGAAGTGGCAATGGGCAGGCCACATCGCTCGAAGAACCGACAACCGCTGGGGAAGAAAGGTTCTAGAGTGGCGACCACGTACCGGACGACGCAGTGTGGGACGCCCCCCCACTAGGTGGACAGACGACCTAGTGAAGGTTGCTGGGCGTCGTTGGATACAGGCGGCACAGGACCGCACTCTGTGGCGTAAAATGAGGGAGGCCTACGTTCAGCAGTGGACGGCAATAGGCTGAAATGATGATGATGATGATGATGATGAAAATTTAATTGATAATAGTACACTGTACAATATAGCTTGTATAAGAATACAACATACAAATCACATAGATATACACTTAAACATTTATAACTACATATAACTTATTAACAGACTTTCTACCACAGATTAGATATCACAACAGAATCCCGTCTACGCGTCTGTAACCGCTATTTATACCCGTTTTCGCCAAGAAACCACACAACCGTAACGATAATGTTGCCAGAGCATACTCTTTGAATCGCCACCTTCCGATGGGCGATAACATCCGGCCGTCCTGTGGCTGCATCCGTCCCTGGATGCCGTGATAGTTCACTGCGCTTGCTGAGAACAAAATTATAAACCATCGTCATTCTCCGCTCTTATCCAAATTACTTGGGGTCGAAGCAATATGCATTCCTCCTCCATCGTACATATTGCAAAAGTTATTGGTAGTAGTTTTACGATCGGCCACCTGCCTGACGTCAACCTTCTCTGGGAGTGTAATTGTTGACCAAACGACGTCACGTGTGTTGGCCCAAGTCAACATAAGACTCGTATAATGCGTTTGCGATTTCCATGAGCAAAGCGAAGGCTGATAGTATTCGTAACTAATACCACATAGCATTCATAAACCATCATAATATACAAATAATACAAAATCGTAAACCATCGTTAACAATGTCTTATCTTTCAATCTTGCTAACTCTCGTAATCGCCACCTTTCGAGGGGCGACAACACTTGGTTGATATAATACACTATTGGATCATTGTAATTATAAAATATTACAAAGAGTCACGGTTGCGACCAGTATAAATATTGTTGATACTGTAGCTAGTATTCACATTATACTACATTAACACGGTACAATGACGTCCCAATTTCCTACATACATGAGCGGCAGTTGTAGCAAAACATAACTCTCATGGTTCCATGAATCCTTGACCCAAATCCGTTGAAATAATAATTAATCAAGTGTCGGGTTCTAATCAGGATTGCAATCAACGTCAAAAAATTGGGGCGAGTTTAGTGACATGACATGTCTTCATTATAATTTTGCACATCTAACAAATTGCTGGAATTAGGGCTGTCCAATTTTTTTTTATTTTCGAGACCGCAATGTCGCTGCGTCGTTATATGAAATTAACAAAGTGAACCGTAGAGTACTTTAGAAATATACCATCGATCAATCAATTAGCCTATTAAAGTCTACTGAACATTGTCCTCACCATAATACTATAATCACCGCATTTGGGACGTGAGTTGACGATCACAATTGTAATTAAAGAGTGCCTCTACACATGATTCAGATACTTCTTAGCCTGTATAATTTTAAGACTCTCATGGGCAAATAAGGCAAATAGATGACAGTGTAATATTATGCGCTTAACGAATTACCATACAAGGACACTGTACATTACCGTCCCCCACTGACCTAGGATGCGCAGTGGAAGGGAACACCGGGCCAGTGAGGGTAACAAATGGGTAATAATAATGGCTTGCGATTACGCAAGGCTATTTAAAGTTCTCTTAAATGTACTAAACAAGAACCGATAATTGTAAAACTTACAAGAAGGTATCGCGTAGATAGCTACAACGTAACTTAACTCAGCGTTCAGTCTGGCCAGACAAATAGAACCTAACTGAGGGGTCACTTAGCTTTGTATCCAAAGGCGCGGTGACGACAGCGGCCTCGTCCAACTCAGGGCTTCGGGTTTGCTACTTGCACATACAACTTAAATGTTCACAAATATATAGTTCTAATCAACTCGCGTACATTAACGGCACACAAAACAAATGGTGGCGCGCGATATTATAAATACCAAGATTTCACGGCTTTAGTTAACAAAAGGCGTAGCAATTACAAAAATATATGCATACGCGACCGTTACTTCTAACGCAAGTCTTTGGCCGGCACCGAGCCAACCGCGAACTAAAAAATTCACAACAACCCTACATGGTATTAATTATTAAACTATAATAAAAATGTTTGGTACCGAACAGACACGTTACATAAACTTTTTAAAAGTCATATATAGAGACATTTTAATTGGTTACATGTTAATATCGACCTAAAAATTTTCATGTTTATAGCCTTAACTTTCATAATTTAAGTTATAACTTAATATTTTAAGTTGAAAGTTTACAAGAATGATTTAAATTAGCGGTTAATAGATATATTTCGAATTAATACACAAAAATAAATCATTTGAATTCAAACTTAACATTATGTGTATAAACTAGTATACATATATAACAAACAACTTTATTGAAATTTAAATAGAACAACATTCGTCGCGTGAGATAGTTGTATTAAATTTGATTGATATATAAAAAAAAATCGATTCGGATAAGAAAAAATATCGATTCGTATGAAAAAATTTTTTTTTTCACCCCGCGAGGTCGTTGAACTCTTGAACATATGATCGTGCATATTGAATAGATTGCGTCTTTTCTCATCTGAGTAAAGTTATGTATTTTTTATGGAATTATCGTTACATGGCACTGTCCTACTACGATGGAATGTGAAAAAAACTTAAAATTAGTTGCGAAAAGAATTTTTTTCATCCGAATCGATTTTTTTTCTAGCGTATCATTACAAGTAAGATAAGTAGGGTCACCTGTCTTTGTTTTCGAGAGCGGTCCCCTTCCACTCTGTATAACTACAATTTCGTTTTATAAATCTGGGCCGGCTTCCCGAAACGAGACAAAAAGCAGTCACTAATTATAAAAGGGTTGGATGAGAATATGTGACCACAAAAACTACGTTTTATGATAGAAGCCATAAATAAAGATTATTTTTAACAACATTAGCTACAGGCCTGTAACTTAGCCAAATTTCTTACTTTCAAAGCTTGTCATACTCCTAGTTATGAATATCACATAAAATACAAATATGGTTGAATTATTTTCTTCAAAATATATCTGTCGCTTTTCTCCTTTTTATCATAATAACATAAATTTCAATTTCAATATTAATTTTTTGTATAATTATTCAAATTATACTATAATCTTATGAGGATATTTTTTAAAACACACCAAAATAATGTCCCTATTAAACTCCAATGATAAATTGATATAATTTTATCATGACAGCTGTTATGTTCCTGGAGTAAGGTATAAGGTACAGTGCAATTGGATTAACGTCAGATGAATATCGTAATAGGAATTTTACTTACTTACGTCACTACAACAATATTGATATATATCAAAGTTGTATAAAATGTTGCAAATTGTACTCGTAAACTATTATAATTAATTACACTATTATTATTAACAACAAAAAATGTTTTATTAGTGTAACAACGTTTTTTTTTCAAATAATTAATAATGATTTTAATAAAGAAATATGTACATAACACACACATCAAATAATAATGATAATAGTGAGTTGGCGAGTCACCGTCTGCCACCGTTCATCTCTTAACATGGGTTTGAAGGCAACGACAGTTTATAATTTCATAGATATAAGATGAACCAGTCCACTAAGCACCCACTCCCATATTCATATATTAGATACCATCATTACACAATAGTTTTACAATTACTGCTGGCATTCCACATATGTTATGCAGACGTGGAATGTCATCGGTAGGTGTCCCATCCCAATATTTAGATTAAATTTCTCTAAAGGCCTCTGCGTGTTGGATCCATATCCCCATGTAAGCCTACCAAAGGACCGGATATCTTCCCTACGGAAGATCCCGTGAATAAATGGAGATACAATAATAATGAAACAAAATAATAATAAAATAAAAAACAAAGGGGTATGTGCATTTATGGTTTCGTTAAGAACATTAACCAAATTATTATCAAAAATCAAGTTTCCAATTATCATGTCACCCTTTATAATATGAAGTCAAGTCATAATAACGTCTGATATAATATGCCAAATAGTTAAGAAGTTTTTTTACGTTTGTGCCATTTTTTACTATTTTGTTCTGCATAATTGCCAGTATTTTAAAGCTGTAATAATCGATTTTAGGGTCTGGGTTGGCTTTGCGTTTTTATTTATTGCTACAAGCCTATTTTCCTAACTTTAGAATAATGACATACAGTTGTCATATATGGCTTCTAAATAAAATAGATTATAGTATATCGGTCATAAACATGTTTTTTAAACATGAATTATTTTTGACTAGCAATATTTTTGAATGCCAAATATATTGCTACCGGAGACACTATTCTGTGGCTACAAGATTCTTAAATGACTGATCAACCAAAAAGACGATCAAGTCGGCGAACTGTAAATAATAACCTAATTAATGATCTTCATAGTCGTTTTGTGCAATAAACCGCCCTGGGTTATTGCACAAAAGGAATCTAGGGATATATATTTTTTTTTTATAATAAAATATATATTTAAAGCCCAACAAAACAAGGTACCTTTCATTAATGCACAACGGGAAACCGTATTCCATACTTCAATGAGCATTCCCCTTTAAAAGAACGAGATACGTAACTAGACGTGTTATTTTAAATTTGTTTTGAAAATGTGATTCTTATTATTAATACACCTTTTTGGTTAAAAAATAATCCTTACTTTATATTTGTGTTTGTAGATACGATAACTATATAAAACCAAATTGCACTGTATATTAACAAAGATTCGTATAAACCAACTGACTTCAAAAGCGCTTCGTGCGACGCCTTTGTGCCTACTAGTATTTTTGATGTAACTTTTGGACTTATAAAGATCACGTTTTTTTGTTCATTATTAAAAGTTTTAAAGCTTTAATATTAAATTAAGTTAAAATTAAAATATATATACACACATACATACATACATATCATCATGCCATATCCCTTGCAGGGTAGGCAGAGACAACAGAGTGCCAGAAAACTCTATCCTTGCATACTTCACTCGCTTCCTCAACATTCATAATTCTCTTCATACACACTCACCGGTTTCGGAGACTCTTGACTTCACCTTCCTTCAGTACATGACCGATCTGGTCTAGGTAGGTGAGTCTAGGTCTCCCCCGGTACCTACATCCTTCCACTTTCGCATTGTACATCTTCTTAACCAGACGTTCGTTCGGCATTCTTTCCACATGTCCGAACCATCGGAGCATTCCCTTTCGCATCTTTACACCAATACTCTCTTTCATACCTACTCGCTCTCTTACGTCGTCGTTACGAATGCGGTCGGTCAGCCTATATATATATATATAATCGGCAGATGCGGCGATGGGGGCCGCCACCCATCACGCCTTGCCCAGTCAGGCGAGTCGAGGAGACCAGAGTGCCGGTTGGGCACGTGGAATGTAAGAGGTTGTGTGGAAGGTAAGTTGCACGAGCTGATAACCGTCATGGTGGATAAACAGCTAGACGTGCTCTGTGTAACAGAGACCAAGCGGAGGGGCAGCGACGCCTGCGATCTTCCTGTGGCGGGATGGCTCTGTGGTCTGGTGTACCACAGCGCGATCGAGCCAGCATGGGGGTAGGAGTGCTGTTGTCCTCTCATTTGGCCTCAGGTATGAAGGATTACAGAATGTATGATCCCAGACTTCTTTGGGTCCGTATAAAACTAGGTGTCACCAAGATATTCATAGTTGTAGCATATGCTCCCGTAGGATCCTCGGTGGCATCAGACCTGGAGAAGTTTTGGGATAATGTTAGGGAAGTTCTGGATATAGCAGAAACTAGTGAACGCGTGATTATATGCGGAGATTTGAACGGTTGGGTGGGTACCAAGCGTCCCGACTATGAGGACGTACTTGGTCCATTTGGTGATAAGAGAGTGAACGTTCTCCTGAGACTGACATGTCGACGGCGAAGCTCGGAAAAGAAGAAATTGCTCAGCATATCCTCATATCGGTTCGCATTGACAGTCGTTGTTCGCCCGGCGCTGATTAATTTCGCGATTCGGTGACATTGCTTGGCCCCCCGCTCTCCCGACCTTACTTCATGTGATTGTGGGGGTACCTAAAATCGAAGGTCTACATCAACAAGCCACGAACACTCAATGAATAGAAGGAGGAAATCAGGCGAGCGGTCGGAGAAGTTCCCAATGAAAACCGCTCTTTCCGAGAGCACCTGGAATCGTGCATCGCGGCACAAGGGCATTCCATGAATGATGTCGTCTTCAAAACTTAAACATTTTTATCATGATTCAAACTTCCCATGTTTGTGCACAGTTTGAGATATTAAACGTTTTTCAATCGCAATTACTTTGGGCGTACCGTTATTTTAAAATTCATCCATCCTTTCTGACGGACCCTGTAATATATATATATATACATATATATATATATATATATATATATATATATATATATATATATATATATATATATATATATATATATATATATATATGTATATATATATATATATATATATATGCCGAAGTGTCTTTATTTACTAAATAACTGAAGCAGTAATAAATATTACAAAGTAAATAATCTATCCTAAACTTGACAGTATTGTAAACATAAATATTATATTAATAAAAACACCGTCACTCAATGTAATTATTGGAAAACTTCCAATTTTTTAGTATTCATTAAATTATACTAGTAGTCACACCATTTATACTTGGCATACTTAGCGCAGTATGTACCGGCAAATATGTCTGTCTATAAATAACATTTGAAGAAATCGAAACTTTCATTATTTCTACGCACATCTAGATGAACTGATTCATCATCGCACAGTTTAAACCGTTTGTCATAATTACACAAAAAAAATTGACAGTTTTATGTCGCAGGCACTTACTAAGAAAGGCTTTTCAGAAAGCTCTCCCCTAAGGATATAAAGTAGGGGTTGCAAGTCTGTATGAAACTTCGTCAGTTTTGATGTTAGATCTGTGAAATTGTGAATTTGACTTTTTAGTATTAAATAAAAAAAAATACGTGTTGCCGAATTTTTAGAAAATCAACCATTAAAGAGAAAAGAAAATGAAATAGCAATTTGTTAGTAAATTACATTGCGTGCATAAGCGAAGCGTTGAGGTGATGCTCTACTCTCGATATATGAAAATCAAGTCACTTTTTAAAATTAAAAATGAATGTATTTTCTTACACTACACTTATAGGATAATAATATCATACAAATGTCAAGGAAAACATTCGTTTAAGCGTAATTGATATTTTTAAAAAGCAATTATTTAATTTAAAGTAAGAAAAAAGTTGTTTAATAATAATATTCGAGGACGTCCGGATGTCGTTCCGTATGGATCTGGCACTCTGACGGCCGTAAAAATTACACATATATACATACATATCATCACGCCATATCCCTTGCAGGGTAGGCAGAGAGAACAGAGTGCCAGAGAACTCTATCTCTGCATATTTCACTCGCTTCCTCAACATTCATAATTCTCTTCATACACGCTCGCCGGTTTCGGAGACTCTTGACTCCACCTTCCTTCAGTACATGACCGATCTGGTCTAGGTAGGTTAGTCTCGGTCTCCATCGGTACCTACATCCTTCCACTTTCGCATTGTATATCTTTTTAACCAGACGTTCGTTCGGCGTTCTTTCCACATGTCCGAACCATCGGAGCATTCCCTTTCGCATCTTTACACCAATACTCTCTTTCATACCTACTCGCTCTCTTACGTCGTCGTTACGAATGCGGTTGGTCAGCCTAACTCCACAGATTTTCCGCAGAGATCGCATTTCGACCGCATTAATTTTACTTTCATACTCTTTTCTGCATACCCAACTCTCGCTTCCATACAGTAATGTTGGGACAAGCACTGCGTTATGTATTGCTACGCGTGCCTTCTGGCTGAGGTGGTGGCTGCCGAGAAGTTGCCCCAACGCTCCGTTCACTCTATTTCCCGCATTCACTCTTCGCTCTAGGACGTCAGACTATTTGAGATCAGCTAGGTAACTATTAAATTTTAAAAGGTACGTATTTATTGTAACAGTTCCTTTTTCAATTTAGTAATAATGATGCAATGTTTTATTTCAAAGTAAGAAAGGTACACTCTGAGTGTACAACCTTTCGCGTTATTAAACTCAGTATTTATGTGATCTATACAGCTTCTCTGCCTTTTTTTTTTGTGGCTATGGATGCGTCTCGCCCCGCCAAATCGCTCCGGGGTGACGGAAAGGCGGCGCGTGACCCCATAGACCCACCGTAAAAATCCTCTCTGTTCGCCGTGCGAGCGGGCCAGCGGTACCCGATTTTTGTCTTCGGTGGCACGCCCGGCGGTTTACCCTCGCGGGTTCCTCTCGTCGACGCCCCGACAGATTTCGCCGTCGGGGCGTCGCCCTCACGCGGTGGCCTCACGTCGGGTGACCGGACAATTCCCCGGTCCGATCACCCGAAGCCTCGGTTAGGGCGGCATCAGGCGCAAGTATTCGCGCCTGCGCCGCCCCGGCCGCTGGCGGCGGCCCGGGTCGCGGAAATCCTCCCGGACACGTTCCACGGCCTCCTTCTGCGAGATGACAGCCTCGCAGAAGGTGGCGACCGCGTCCCAGTTCCTAACGCTGTCGACCATCGCCCTCGCGACAGCCGGCAGCGTCAGGTCGGCACCGATAACAGCGACGCGGTTACGGCGCTGCCCGTCCCAGCTTGGACACACCTCCAGCGTGTGTTGCGCCGTGTCCTCGTCACTGCTGCAATGGTGGCAGGCCGGAGTCCATTCCCTATACGCGACCGTGTGCAGGTACAAACTGAAGCACCCGTGCCCCGACAATACCTGCACCAGCCGTAAGGAGAGGACTCCGTGCCGCCGCTCCATCTACTCCATCAGTACGGGCCGGAGGGCCTCAACGGTAACAACACCGTGTCTAGGCCTCTCCAGCCGCGTAGCCCAACGGGCGATGACTTCTCGGCGGGCGTCCTCGCGCCAGGTGGCTATCTCGTTGAACGATGGGGAGCCACTCTCTTCGCGCATTGAGGTAACCCGCCGGTAGAGGTCGGAGAGCATCTCCGCCTCTAGGTCCCACGGGGGTGTCCCGGCCAATAGGCATGCCGCCTCGGTAGACACCGTGCGGTACCCGCGAATGGCTCTGACCGCCATGGCTCTCTGTGGCCTCCACAGCACTGCTCTGAGCTGGGCGTTCAGAGCCCTCGCCCACACGGGTGCGCCGTACATGGCCATTGAGCGGATCACCCCCGCATACAGCCGTCGGCCCTCGAAACTGGGACCGCCCACATTCGGCATGAGCCGAGAAAGGGCGGACGTCGCGTTGACCAGCCGGGGAGCAATTTGACGAAAATGCTCCCGGAACCACCATCGCCCGTCGAGCACCAGACCCAAGTACCTCATATGGGCCTGGATACTGATGTGGATGGAGTTGACGACTAACGAGGCGCCGATGGGCAGCCTCACACGGGGCCCATGGAATAGTAGGGCCTCCGTCTTGTTTAGGGCCACTCTGAACCCCAGCGCCTCAATTCGCCTGACCATCTCCTCGGTGCCGAGAGTGGCCAGGCTCGCCGCCTCTTCGAGTGTCCTGCCCCGGGCTGTGACGAGCGTGTCGTCAGCATAGCAAATAACGCTCAGCCCGGGGGGGAGACTCCCTCTCAATGCCCAGTCGTAACCGATGTCCCACAGAGTCGGCCCCAGAACCGACCCCTGCGGAACACCGCACGACATGGGCGTCCGCACAATGTCCCCTGTGGGGCTCGCGTAGAGAACACTGCGCCCCTCCAAATAGTCTGCCACCAGCCGCCTGAGGTACAGGGGCACTCCATGGAACCGGAGCGCCTCCCTGATGCAGCTGAATGACAGAATATTGAAGGCGTTGGCGATGTCCAACGACACCGCCAACAGCACTCCTTTACCAGCGACAGCCTCCGCGGCCGACTGCCTCAGGCGTAGCAGGGCCCCGATGGTCGAACGCCCCCCCCGAAACCCAAATTGAACGTCCGACAGATCGGGCCCCACCTTCTCCAGATGCTGGACGATGCGGGCAGCGAGGACACGCTCCAGCAGCTTACCCACATCGTCCAGAAGCACAATGGGCCTGTAGGCCGACGGCAAATCCGGGGGCCGTCTCGGCTTTGGCAGGAGAACCAACCTCCCTTCCTTCCAGCATTCAGGGAACTATCCAGACGTCAGACAGGCGTTGAACAGTCGCCTGAGGCGAGGTTCGAGATGCTCGAGGAGCAACGTCAACACCCGGACTGGGACTCCGTTTGGGCCAGGGGCCGTGGTGGCGGAACGAATCTTCGCCACGGCTGCCCCCACCTCTGACTCCGTCACGGGCGGACAGCTTCTCTGCCTAGTTGATTCATACATGTGCAGATTAATTCTATAATATTACATCCAATAATTACATTATTACTGAAGTTATTTTTAAAGCATTTATGCTGAGATGAAATTGTAGTTTCTATTTAAAATTGTATGCAGTAAAATGTCCAAATCATTAATAAAACTGCCAATATTACTATTAGTTCTATACAGGCACAATATTATAAAATTATTAATGGAATTTTTATACCACAAACCTCAAATATTTTTCATTACAACAATTATTACGTATATCATTTACTTTATAATCCAAGCTTTTCCTCACCAAAATTGAAACGGCACCACATTTTTAATTCTGTCTTGAAAAATAACTATTTACTTAGAATTGCTTAAGAGTAGAATTTAATTCACTACCAGATTCTAAAAACGTTTCTGTTAGGCAAACGATGTCAATATTCATTTTAATTTTATCCATAAATATATTTATACATAATTCAATTTGATCTAATTTGTTCAAAAGGCTAGCTATATTCTGGTGAAAAAGGATAAAGTGTTGCGACGTATTATGTGTGTTAACGAAACAATGATTTCGTGGAACTGGTTACCGATTTTATATTTTTACCAATAATAATCTTAAAATAATAGGGTATGAATCCTTTTTTTTATGACATACCTAATATTAGAATTTGTTTTTGAAATTTTCAATTTGAAATTTGTTTTAGATAAGTTATATAAGTAATAATTCTTTGTAACCTATTGATTACTAAATCATGTTGCATTGTACGATAGCAGAGGAATACAAATTACATCGATCCTAAGTAATTGGGATAAGAGCGTGAGAATGATGATCATGATACAGTAATAAATCTTTTAATATAACAAATTAATATTTGTGTGTTCTTTTTACTTACGTGTTTACTAATAATTCATTCAAGTGTATTGAATTTATAAGCAATTACTAGTATTTTTTTAAAGTAATCTATAGTCTCGCTGCGTTTCTAGTAGGTACCTCAATCAGCGTGCCAGCAGAACAGCGTAGAGCCAAAACCAACCCCATATGTACACGGATATAGACATGTATACAACAACATGTGTACATGCATACTACCACCCGCTGTGTATATGGATACATATCCGCTTCTTGAGCGAGCCATTGGTATCTGGTGGATATGTGTCATACCAGCGGCCCACGCTGTAGTGTAACTTTTTAAATAACAATCCCCTGAGTGATTCGTATATACTGTTAACAATAAAGAATAATCATTCCAAAATTAAAACAAAGACGCTTTAAAAGTTTGTCGGTTGTCTGTCTGTACGTCGATCTCTTTTAAACTATATAAAGAAATATGATTCGCCCCTGCATCCCGCCACATTTTAGTTTTACATTCCAACCCCTTGAACCATTTCCAAAAAATAAATTCGATCTGTAGAAAATTGTTGAAAAATATATAACAGGTTCCTGGTCTAGTTTTCTTAAAAAATGCGATTATCGCGCCTGGACTAAATTTATATTACATGCGAACAAAGTCGTGGGTTATAGTTAATAATGATACAAACAAAGAAATACTCGACTTGATTTTAAGGTCATGTGAGAATGTTAAATTAAGGACATTGCGTAACCTAACCAGTAGAGGACAGATATAACCATAAAGTCCTATGTGATATCAGATGGTGCGTGACGAGATAAAAAATTAGTATAAATAAAACTATGTTATTCTTTCTAACAACATCAATCATTCTAATATGAGTTTCTTTGTTAGCTACCGTTGGATATGTTAATTATTTAACTAGTTATCACAAAATTATATGTATACTCAAAAGGGTTATTAAGTTCTATTCTTGTTTAAAAAAAGTATATGCTCCAAGAACTCGCATTGATAAAAGTTTTCAAATATTAAAATAACGTATACTAACAATGGAAACATAAATAAATCTTAGAAAAAAATGTAAACCAACTTCAAAAAACACATAATCACTAACATCACCCCCACTATAAATAAAAACAATTCCTCCGATGAACACTATAAAGTGTTCGAAACGTCAGAAAATTAAAAAAATCGGCCAAGTGCGAATTGTACTCGCGCACGAAGGGTTCCGTAAAACTAAAATGTA
This sequence comes from Lymantria monacha, assembly GCA_905163515.2. Classification (NCBI taxonomy): domain Eukaryota; kingdom Metazoa; phylum Arthropoda; class Insecta; order Lepidoptera; family Erebidae; genus Lymantria; species Lymantria monacha. The sequence goes on from LR991096.1 coordinate 18,092,056, forward strand.
TGGGAGCCCCCTTAAATATTTATTTTATTTTATTTTTAGTATTTGTTGTTATAGCGGCAATAGAAATACATCATCTGTGATAAATTCAACTATCTAGCTATCACCGTTCTTGAGATACAGCTTGGTGACAGACGGACGGACGGACAGACGACGAAGTCTCAGTAATAGGGTCCCGTTTTTACCCTTTGGGTACGGAACCCTAAAAATCATTATCATTATTATTTATATTGTGGTAGGACCACGTTGTTGACAGTTTTCTGTATACAGCCGCGGGACGGTCCGTCTGGGGTAGTACCACACTCTCGCAGAAGATCGACGAGAGTTGGAAGTCCAACTGGGGTGGGTTTGTATTGGTAGACAGCGGCCCTAAAGGTCCATGGCCGGCAGTAACAATTACCATCAGGTGTACTGCTTGCTCGTTTACCATCAAAATAATAAAAAAAAAATCAATACACGGTAAAAGCCGTAAAAATTGTTTTATTCCAAATAAAATATCTGTCGAGTATATAAAAATACCTTGGACAAATGTACAAGAACACTTAACACATATACCTAGGTTCTGAATACACGTTGGTTGTGTTTTTATTAAATTGTTATCGATCCTGGTTTTCTATAATAGGTGCCTATAATAAAATAGTAAATTCTTAGGATTTGTATACCTTTTCGATATTCGCTGAGAAACACAAATAATAATTTATCTTCTTAATATATATAAATTATGCGTCATGTTGTTTGTCCGCGATGGACTCCTAAAGTACTTAACCGATTTTAATCAAATTTACACAGCATGTGTATCTTCATTCAACTTAAAAGATCGGATAACTTCCATCTCAATTTATAGTCGCAATATTATTTTATTGCAAATTATTTGTCGATTATTTGACAGTCATAATTATATGTTATCTCCAAACGATTCTAACAGATGGCGGTATCTATTGACTGGATTGAGTAAGTATTTAATAGATGACACTATGTTTAACGTACAAATGTTTCATATAAGCTACAATAGCATTAGTATAGCTAGCCACCACGTGTTACTGAGGCTACCTTAGCCACAGCAACGCGTGGCCGACTCTGCTAGTATTCTTATATTTTATATTCCTACATATTCTTAATTACTCAAATAAGATAATAATGTTATAGGTATGTAATTCTAATATAAACTGAGTAAGATATAATAATAATAATACTAGTTAAAAATAAAGCAAATTTTTTTTCATAATAACTTCATAAAAATAAATGTATCTTCAAGCAAATCAAGCACGCAACGATACAAATGTGTTTACTCGTACTTCCATTACTTCGCACGTCCAACTCGGTCACGCAATGTTGTCAAGACTTTACAAGATAGGTTTTGTTAACTTGATGAAATCACTGTAGAATAAGAATGTATTTAGTATTTTTAAAGTTATTGAAAGTTTACTTATGTTAAGCTCGAGGAACACTTTTAAAAGGTATTTTATAAGTATGTATATATATTAAAAACAGTTGTATTTCCGGCAATACTCACGCGTTAGAGTCGATTATGTCGACCCGGGTTTCGAGCATGTCCGATGCTCATCATCAGGGCGAGTGCGCAGCTGCGTCTGCGAGCCCCCGACGCGCACTGTGCATATGTATATATAGTGTAAAATAAAGTGGCCGCCGTTGATTGTACGCTTAGATCTTTTCAATAATGTAATGAATTTTAACGCCGTTTTTATCAGTAGACAAAGTGATGCAACAGATTATATGAAAGACATGCATAATATTGTAATAGAAAAGTGATGTCATAAAATCCCTATTTTTATGCGTTTACCGTGCAAACGTTGGCTACATCTTACAAGATAAATATTAAAAATAATATACGAAATTGTATATTTATATATTTGTTAAAAACATCTACAAAAATGTTCGCGATGGTACATGTGTATCTTCTTCATTTTTTTTTTTTCGGTGGGCTATGGAATATCCACCCTCCGCCAAATCTGTCCGGGGCGACGGAAGAGGCGGCGCGTGACCCCATAGACCCACCCTGTGTCTTCAAATATTACTAAAAATAACAGATTATTTAGGATGCTATTTTAACAATACATTGTTACTCTTTATCCAATTAAATATATTAGATACGTGGTGCTTTTAATGTACATAAAAACTGCCCTTTACAGCATATCATTAAAATAAATGTCTCAGAAGTTATAAAATATTTTAAATGCGGGAATAGAGCAAAATAATTAAAGCAGCTACTTTCAGAATTTGTATTAACATTTTGTTATAAAACAATATTTGGTGGTGGGTAGAAGTCTCACCACGACGTTTTCTATATATAGCCTTTTTGCTTAAATAATGTGTCATCTTGAAAATAAATTTTTAGAGGAATGTTTTTCAAGTTTCAAAATATAATTGTGTCGTAACGAAGACTTTTTTTACTGTAAATCTGATTTAAATCATATATGATTTAATTATAGAGTAATTAAATAATTAAAATCCTAGATTTATATATCTATTATTTTAATTTTATTTTTTCAAGTTAACACATTATTGAAGCAAAGAAGCGATATATATTAATAACCTTTTTTATAAATATTTCTTTATATATTCTAAATTCCAAATTAAAATTCAAATTTTATAAGATTTTCTTTATAAATATGCCTTATAATCAATATTTATATAAGCAAAATACCACTTGCTGATTGACTTCTCACGAACTATTCGAAACCATAGGTCCAATTTACTTAAAATTTTTCAGAGGTACACTTTTCGCAGTTTAGACGTATACTAAGAACAGAGTTTAAGAAAATGCTATGCAAAATACTAACTGATTCGGTTCCATATTAAAGTCTGATGAAATTCGAAAAAAAAAGTTCTAATGTACTTATTAACTAGAACCAGTTTTAGCGCTTGGATCATTCACCATTTGACGCCCTTTATGTTAAAGATAACAATATGAAGAAGAGCAAAAAATATCATTATCAGCATCTTTATCCCAATAGAAGATGCTAAAGCTGAAGAGTTTGTTTGGTTGAGGAGTTAGTGTAACTCTTAGGTACTACTGATTTGAATTAAAAATATATTTTAGTATTGGATAGTCCGTTTATCAAAGAAAACTATATAACATTAGAGCAAGACCAATAGGGACGAAGTATCAATGGAAAATGTATTCTTTTTGAGTGTTCCGTTACGTGCCTTGCGCACTATGTAAGCCTTTTTTGGGACAGGCTATGATATAGTCATACCCCCTTAATCCCTCCAGAGCGACGAAAAGGATGATGCGCGACCCTATAACCTGCCGAACACGTACCTTTCGACGCCGTGCGGGCGGGCCATCGGAACCAGCTTACCCTTTCACATATCGTCTCGAGTCAACACATCGCCCTCACGCGGTCGGCTTCTCTTCGGGTGGCGGACTAATCCCGGTCCAGTAACCCGCGGCCTCTATTTTGGACGCCTATGATAAACCCTCTCTAATTCCCTCCTCCCCCTTTCTCTATCTATTATGTGACGCAGACGAAGTTGTGCGGTTGAGCTAATATTTTATAAGAATCATTTGTAACTCCGACAATAGTCGATATTTTTGTGCGAATTATTTCATTTTATTTTAATATTGTAAATTGAAAAAGTGTTTTTGTAAATGACGTATATATAACCGTGGTTTTACACCATGACGACCAAGAAGAAAACATAGTTTCTCGTCAAAGAAATTATTTATTTATATTCATACTTGAATAAGTCAGCACGTTTGAGAAATACAATGAACGTTATAGAAAGCTGGTGCATAATCGCAGTTGAATTGCCTCATAAAGTTTCATAGTAATTTATTATTTGTTTAATGATCTTACAGTTATCTAATATTAAAACTGGTATATAATTCGCTAATCAAGTAACATTTTTATGCACATATTAAATTTATACATACATATTAATATTGATGGCAATCCATTCACAAATAGTTATAATGTCGATATTCTAACAATTTAAAGGTCAACTGCATTTATCACTAAGTTTTTTTTTATATGTATAACTACTAGGCACGATCCACTGTAATCATCAGCGTCTCTACTTTAGTCGTATTATAAGTAGTAGCCTTTCCTCTTATGAATAATTAAGGGTAGTGCTTATTATATTCTTAAGCCGTCACCACAAGGAGATTATTTACACACACATATAATATAGATAGCTATATATATATATATATATATATATATATATATATATATATATATATATATATATATATGTGTATATATGTATATATATATATATATATATATATATATATATATATATATATATATATATGTGTATATATGTATATATATATATATATATATGTGTATATATGTATATATATATATATATATATATATATATATATATATATATATATATATATAGTGAAGTATTATCATAAATTTGCAATTATTGTTTTATTTTACTATGTAATCACAATACTTCCTGTAGTTTTATATCCATTGTATATGTGTTTGGATTGATAGCAATGTGATTCACATTATAAAATCAAACGATATTATTTATTATTCATATATATTTCCAACCGCTTTACATACGATGTTGGAATAAGAACATAATATTACCTAAACGGTTGTTTTAATAAGCAAATAAAACTATTGCCTTACTTTTTTATACAATGCGGTGCGGTGCTTTTTACGCGACTGCGCAACGCAAAGGAGTGGTATTGTGTTTAACAGTCTATGTATGTATGTGTGTTTGTATGTTCCTTTGAAGCACTATATAGGCCAAACGCCTGGGCCTGAATGGTATTGTGTTTAACAGTCTATGTATGTTTGTATGTTCCTTTGAAGCACTATATAAACTAAACGCCTGGGCCGATATTTATGATTCGCACGTCAATCGATTCCTCTTAATCCGGCGAGTGTCAATAAAGATATGACGTTAATGAACATTCAATATGGCGACTACTGGACGCCTTATTTTGAAAATTAAAAAAATTAAGTCAACAAAATATATCGAGTGGGGTATCGTTGAATAGGTATTTAAAAATCATTATTAGTTTTTCTCAACATTTTTCGATTTGACTGGCCGTTTAGGATCTATATTGATTTAAAGTTTCGTAACAACCTTTCTCACATATAGGTTTATTAGACAGTAGAAATTTACGACGAAAAGACGAAAAAATCATATAACTGAATGTGGATGGACATATGCTGAAGTATCTAGTTGCTATATTGTCCAATATACCATAGGTAGTCCTACCTAAAGTATCTAATGTCTTACGCGGTCGCCCATCTCCAATTTCTAACGATTTAGTACTCAACTTCAGTCGAAAAACTATATATAGTTAGGTATTTACCTACTTATTAATAAATAAGATAACTATAGCTACCTAGGTATTCATAACTAAAAAGTATAAAATAAAAAAAAATAATTTAAAAAATCTAAAAACCCGACTGCGTAAAAAGTAATCAAAACTACGTACATAATAAAAAAACTGAAAAGAAAAAAACAAGCACTTAGATGTCCGCTGGTCTAGAATTCCATAATATATTATTGAATATACACTATTACAGAAAATAAAATATATTTTAATAATAGACCATGACAACTGAACAGTCGGGATCCATTATTCGACAGCAAATCTAATTTTTCAGTGGATCCCGACTGTTCAGTTGTCATGTTCTATTATTAAAATATATTTTATTTTCTGCAATAGTATTTATTCAATAATATATTATGGAATTCTAGACCACCGGGCATCCAAGTGCTTGTTTTTTTTCTTTTCAGTTTTTTTTATTATGTACGTAGTTTTGGTTACTTTTTACGCAGTCGGCTTTTTGATTTTTTAAATTATTATACAATGTAAAGGTTAAATGTCGCCCGATAAAGGACTCCTATCCAGCTGTTGGTAGAGATGGAATTAGGTTAGGTCGTGCTTTTATCGGTTCTCCATCCAGCGTAGAATCGCATACAAAACAAGTTATCGTTCAATAGCTATCCGCATTTTACATGGACCGCTGTCACTGAAAATTTATAATATCATTGGATCATTATATATACAAGTTTAATGGATGACTTAGATTTTCTTTTAAATTTGAATAGATGGCATTATGATTGCTATGGTTGGTAGTAACCAACCCTTACTTTGCTCGTGGATAGCGTAAAAGCCAACTAAGAGCCTTATAACGACCTGGGCTAATTACATTTGATGCCGTTTGGTCAACAATTACATTCCCAAGGAGGATTGACGTCTGGCAGGCGGGCGGTCATAAAACTAATGCCAATAAGTTTTGCAATATGTACTATGAAAGAAGAGTACACATTGTTTCGACCCCAAGTAATTGGGATAAGAATAGGCGAATAATGAGTTAGCATTATGATATGAAGAGTGACCTGTTTGTCAACTGCCATAGATTTGATTCCCGCAATGAAGAAATATTCGTGCGAATGGCGAAAAGTTCTTTGAAATCTGAGTGCAACTTCTGTCCGTTATGTGTGTATTTTTTTACAGTTCAGTAGCGCCAATGTTAAGAGCTCATAATTCCTTAAAAATATTTTTTACGATAAGCTAATCCTTTCATTAGGGAAGGTACAATTTACTATACATACAAGAAGAGCAATGACCATAAACATTAATTACCGTGGTTAAATGAAGTATAACTATCAGACACTTGCTTTACTGGGGTTGCTGCTATACTCATGAAATGTGTATTGTACGCATTTCTCTGTATTTATTTTTGCATATTATTTATATTAAGTCACTTTGCTCGGAATAGTGAAAATCAAAAGACAAATTACAGAGCTCAAAGTTCGTTAAGGAAGCATATTCCATTAAAAAGTTAAAAAATAATTAAATGCCAATCAATTTAAAACCTTCTGTCTAAAAATTTCATTTGCTGATTCATATAATATATTAAAATTTAGTAGGTGTATCTGCACTTAATGGTTAATTAGTTCAGAATTACATAGAATGAAATTAGTCCTAAGTCTCACAATCATATTTTTAAAAATCGACATATCAGCCAATACTCATATATTCATTCTTCTAAGTAAGACTTCTGTTGATTTAAACGTCATAATCACAGCAAATAATTGCTATAATAGTAAAATGGTTACATGGACAATTAAGTGGTATTTACAGGTTATCTCACGGAGAAACTCAATTCGGACATTCACTATTACATTAGTGGTAGGACCACGCTGTTGACAGTTCTCTGTCTACAGCCGCGGGCCTGTCCGTCCGGGGTAGTACCACACTCTCGCAGAAGATCGACGTCTGAGCAATGGCAATGTGCTGTTGCACTACGTTCAGTGAGTGAGAGAGCTGGAAGCCAATAGGTGGGTTTGGGGTTTATATTGGTAGGCAACGGCCTAGCTATGCTCCTGGTATAGCAAAGGTCCATGGGCGGCAGTTACACTTACCATCAGGTGTTCTGCTTGCTCGTTTGCCACCAATATCAATAAAAAAAATACAATTGTTCATCAATTACATTAAGATCAATCTATATGTAGGTACCGAACGTAAACAAAAGCCTAAATTTATGTAAAAGCATCTCGACAACCCTAACCATAATTCAGCTAGAAGATTCATAGAGGTCAATTAAAGTGCTTTCTGCAAATGACTAACAAATCTTTATCGTTGCTACAAAGACAAATTGTCTAATTCTACAATCATTAATATTAATTGCGTCTTTTTTTTCAGTTAGAAATGACCACTCGTTCTCTTTTTGTATCACCATAGATATTTGCAGTTCTTAGTCTTTAAATCTCAGACTTGAATTTTAATTTGGACAAAAGTGATGTCACAAGCGGGGTTCGAACCCGCACCTATTGGGAATCCGGCCCAACCGTGCTGCCACTTACACCATCGTGAACTATTTTAGGACATGCAAATTTCGCTTCATATTATATCTTACGACTTCAAGGTGACGTATGCCATATATGCCAGGTTCGAACCCCGCTTGTGACATCATTTTTCGTTTCGTAATCGGGTATTTATACATAATTAAGCATATTAAATGCTAACAATTTCAGTAATTTGGACAAAAGTGTTATTAGTTTAGTTCATTGTTTGAGTCTGCTAGGATTTTAGTCCGATCTTCTCAGTGTCGGCCTCATTCCAATCCGGTGATAGTTGCTAATAGTAAATACCCCCCGTTTTATACATCACAACCCATAAATGTCCCACTGTTGGGCTCGGGCCTCCTCCGTAATGGGAGGAAAATTAACCTACTATACCGCGCTGGTCAGACGTGTTGGTATAGGGTTTTGTTTCGAGTTTTCCTTCTCTCGCATACATGTTATATGCATTTTATATCCCTTAGTCATCTCGTACGATCACCCACAGGTAAGATAGGGGTAGTGAATTGTATCCTTACTCAGTCACCACAAGGATAGAAACAGTAATTGGTAGTGTTATAAAAGCTCCACCGAAGACAAAGATCGGGTACCGGTGGCCCGCTCGTACGGAGAAGAAGAGGTGCTTGCAGGGTGGGTCAATGGGGTTGCGCGCCGCCTCTTCCGTCACCCCGGACCGATTTGGCGGGGTGCGACGTCCATAGCCCACCGCAAAAAAAAAAAAAAAAAAGTGTTATAAAAGCTGTTGTAGTCCTATATGAAGAGTTTCTATTAACTGCTTTTACTGTATTATTAGTTGATTATGTATTACCATGTCTATGGCAGATTTGCTTATTACTTTATACAACCGTATATAAGATATGGTATTGTTTTGTCCTCAATGAGCACATCAGACTATTATAATAACCAAAGACGGATACGTTTTCAAGACAGCTGAAAGGTTCAATCAAAAAACGGAAGTTCTATTCTATCCATACTATCGCTGCTGGACGTCGTGGTTGAATAAACTATTCAAACAGTTTCAAAAGGGCTAGTGGACTCAGATTACAAATCTGAGTCCACTAGCCATCATATTCAGTGCCTATATTTCGCGTGTTAATAGTTGTTATGCTATAGCGCCATATATTACGAGTATTACGAATATGGCCACCGAAGACAAAGGTCGGGTACCGGTGGCTCGCTCGCACGGTGAAGAGAGGTGTTTGCAGGGTGGGTCCATGGGGTTGCGTGCCGCCTCTTCTGTCACCCCGGACCGAATTGTCGGGGTGCGACCACATCTATGGTCCACCTAGCGTAGAAAAAAAAAAGTATATTACGAATAAAAAATAGAACAAATGAAATGCCATAGAAAGCAGAACCGTTTCTTTTTTTTTTCCACCGTTAATATATTATGTAGGAAACTCGTATAGGCATGAGGACAAGTTTTTAATTTCTATTCTGCAATGTAAATAGCTACTATTAAAAATAATATTATTTTAGAAATTAACTTAAGTTTTAAAACATATTAATGTATTCTTCTACCTATTTAGAATTACACGCGAAAAAGTTCACAATCATCATGGCGTCTGCTGTGTCGTCACATTACAGATTTATCACTAAAAAAATATCAGTGCGTAGACAAAGAAGCAAATTAAAAGGAATTCTAAAGTTTACAAGGAGTGTACGGTCAATAAATACAAACCCTCCTCAATAGGAAACAACCTGTGAAAAAGTAGTTTAAAAGGTTTATGTATGTTTAATAAAATTGTTATTGAAAATTAATTGGAAAAGCGGTTGTAACTAATTTCCAAAAGTTTGGTGTTTAATTTTTGTGTTGTACAAATACGTTTTTATATGTATGAAGTACAACTAGTTTTATGAATTTTGTCACGTTTGTAATTATGTTCTATATACTGGATGTTTAGATTACTTTGCAGAATTTATATTCACAGAAGGACCGAAGTACACTCAATGAGTGCCCGCTATTATATGGAAACCCTTGGAGGTTTCCATATAATCCTCTACAGAATTAGTTATTAAATTTGACGCACTTTTTGATACAAATTACTATTAGTAAAAGAAATTATTAGTAGCTTAATAGTGGTAGGACTACACTGTTGACAGTTCTCTGCCTACAGCCGCGGGCCGGTCCGTCGGGGGATTACTACATTCTTGCAGAAAATCGACGTTTGAGTAATGGCAATGTGCTATTGCGCTTCTTTCGGTGAGCGAGAGAGTCGGCAGCTCAACTGGGTGGGTTTGAGTATTTAATTGGTAGGCAGCAGCCTAAGCTATAACCTTGGTATTGCTAAGGTCCATGAGCGGTAGTGACACTTACCATCGGGTGCGCTGCTTGCTCGTTTGCCACCATAAGCAATAAGAAAAAGAAAGTTTTGGTTGATAGGCAGCGACCTATATGTACCACTGATATTGCAAAAGTCCATGAGCGGCACTAACACTCACTATCAAGTCTAATTTTTACTTGTTTGCCACCACAAGTAATAGAAAAAAATGATTCTATGCAAAATTATATATATTTTTTTGGTTTTGATAATGCATTTATTTAAATAATTAATTATAGTATTTAATTATTAAAATAGTTAAAAATATTTTTTTTCTTATAGATTACTTTTTGGGCATGCTATAGTCTAGACACACCTCGCCTGTTACGATCGTACCATCCCCATCGATAACTCGGCAACAATCAACGTAGTTGCCAAAGGCGTCACCTTCAGGCGGTCGGCCTCTCTGCATGTGGCAGACTAATATCCGGTCCATCCACCCGCAATCGGCTAGGGCGGCATCAGGCGCAGATACTCGCGCTCAACGCACCGACGATAGATAACATCCTACACTAAGAAAAAAATACTCAAGTCGCGAGGGACTTTACAAAAATACAAGTGACGAACATAATAACATCCAGACTTAGAACAAACATTTGCCGTTTGCACAAATAATAGTTCTACATGGGCGTCGAAACCAAGAAATACGTGGGCGTCGAAACCCCTACCAAGTACGAAGATCAGTAGTTAGAACATTCCGTCACCTGTAAAGTCAAACATTAATTTAAATCTGATTAAATTCACCGAAGCATAAAGTCGGAAAGGTAAAAATAAGTACAATGACTACAAAAAAGTTCAAAACAGTTTAATTTCATAATTAGACAATTCTCGCATAAACATTAGAAATCGTTGAGTTTTTATGTATTTAAATAACAACTTTGCCAACCCATATGGAGTAAATCCCACCAGTATGATTTCAGTTCGAGTTATTTTTAGTGATAAAGTATTATTGCCATATGGTGACGGAAGAGGAATACAAACTATTCAATGACACTCGCTAATCATGACTGTTATAAATCACTTTTAATTAGGACTTCTCACGGTCGGGTTGAGAGCCCTCAGCGCTCACCCACAGTCCGGGTAAAGTTGTCATAGCCATCTGAGGCTAACAACTAAGACACACAAAAAAAAAAAAAAAAAAAAAAAACTTCTCACGGTATAATTATGTATTATAACTTACTAGACACGCATTAAAATAAAATATTATGAACTCCTAATGAGTTTAACTACTATTTATCAGTAAGTGATAGCCTTTTTAATCTTAATTTTGCGAAACATAATTACAATATACTACAAGGTCTACAAGTCAACCAAGGAAATGCAGATTATTTTGCATATAGCTAGTCCTTACTAATATTATAAATACGAAAGTAACTCTGTCTGTCTGTCACTCTTTCACGTCAGAACTATTGAACTGATCTAAATGAAATTTGGTACACAAATAGACTAGAGCCTGATAAAGGACATAGGCTACTTTTTAATGCAAAAAAGGTTGTAAAGGGGGATAAAAGATTGTAAGGAAGTATCGTCATTTTTACAGCCAAAAGCTTGAAACTTATTTTAGGCTATTGATTAGACATAAATAAATATGACATTTGTAATATATACCCTTAAGGTATAAAATAAAATAAGGGGATAAAAAACTTTAGGAAAGTAACCATTTACGCGGGCGAAGCCACGGGCAGAAGCTAGTATTATATAAATGAATCAGATAGCAAATGAAAGACTATAGGATCTGATTAGGTTCCACACTTTCTGGCTGACACATGTAAAACATTACAAATGGGAAATAATAGTGGAATTTGTTCATTTAAATTTGTAATAAATGATGATATTATAGTAACTAAAATAAGAACGATGAGCACATCAACCAATAACGATAACCTTGAATAGGAATTTTCATTAGACCCTACGCAATAAATGAGTCTGACTCAATCTATTGAAATAAATTACGTCAGAGTATATGAAATATCTAATCAGTTATATGAATAAATTACCTCAAGAGTATAATATCGTAAATTCCAAAAAGTGATCGAAAAGTGCCGGGGCTAGGTAAAATAAAGACACGCGATAAAATCAAATGCATATTTTATTTCATTTATGATGATTGAACATTAACATATTGTTTTTATTTTGACAAGTAAGTTTGCCAACAGTGTTTTTTTACTTTATTTATGTAGTTTAATTATTTTTGATATAAAAAAAAATCAAAGTTTTTTTGTTAGATAATAGTAGTATTACTTTACACACACACAATATTTATATGCGTGGCTTTGAAATTCTAAAAAAAAATTGAAATTCTAAGAAATCTCTATTATATATGTGTAAGCAAGAATTTATTGCGTAAACCAAATTATATTTTTGTGATTGTATTATAATACATAAATAGTTGTGTTTAAGTGTTGACTTGTGCCGAAGTGATTGGCTGACAGGCAACAGTTACCTAATCCTTCCTTTAATCTTCAATTTTTATATTTTTTTTAACGTGGACTGCCGTTATCCTCATCCCGTTTATAGTGTATATGTATAATATTGCCGCGGGTGACTGGATCGGGGAATTAGTCCGTCACCCGCCGAGAGGCCGACCGCGTGAGGAAAGACCGGCATCCTACCCGAGGGGGGGATGTCGGTCGAGGAGAGGGTACTCCTCAGGGGTATTCCGTCGGGCCGACCACTGACGTCAAGTCACTCTGCTCCGGTGGTCGGCCCAACGACGAAGGCGACGTCACGGGTGGGTTACGGGTGTGCGCGCTTACGCCCCTCTGTCACCCCGGACGGAGTGGTGCGAGGAGTGCGCCGACCGTAGCCCACCCCCCAAAAAAAAAAAAAAAAAAAAAATATGTATAATATTATAATTATTTGCTTATCCTTTAGAGTTGTTACACGACTATTCGCAATGCATCATTGGGCGGGTACTCACCAAATATCAGCTGTGCTGTTCATAACATGCTTTTCGAATTTTCATTGAACCCAATTTTTGAAACGGTTTGGTATCATTGGAACGGCGGTGATTTGGCATTCCCTGGGTGCTGCATCGAATATTTAATGGAGAATGTTTTGAATGGTTATTTCAGTTGGTAGCAACGTATCATTTTTATCATCATATTAATCGATATCGTAGTATAATTCACCTATACCACCCCTTTTTTTTTATTGCTTTTGGTGGCAAACGAGCAAGCAGCACACCTAATGGTAATTGTTACTGCCGCCCATGGACCTTTGCTATACTAGAAGTATAGCTAGGCCACTGTCTACCAATATAAGCTCCAAACCCACCCAGTTGGGCTTTCGGCTGTCTCGCTCACCGAACGATGCGTAAAAGCACATTGCCATTACTCAGACGTCGACCTTCTGCGAGAGTGTGTTACTACCCCGGACGAACCGGCTCGCGGGTGTAGACAGAAAACTGTCAACAACGTGGTCATACTACTATTAAACCACCTGGGAGTTATATTGTCTTTGACTGTATATATTCAGCGTACATTTCTCCCACGCACGTACAGGCTCTGTAATGAAGTACCTGCCGCGTTGCTGCAGTAAGAATACAATACGTTGCTATCTTCTTTGCCTGTAACTATCGTACCATTCGAATAAGTTAATTATTCCTGTCCTCCATATATATCTATAAGTCTTGGCGCGAAACCTCATTAGATTTATTAGCATTTATTTAATAAACCATGCTGCTAACAAACTGCATCTTACTTTATTGCAATACTTAAATGTGAACGAAATGTTGGTAGTTGTTTAAAATACAAGATCTCAGTGTTACTTATCATCAACAATATCAACCACAACAACATCCCCAAATTTAAAAATCCAACATTTAAAAAACAAAATAAATAGAACTACTTTTATGGATTCTGACGCGTTTGATTGCCCAACGTTTTGAACACTTTATAGTGATCATGGTTACGGGAGGACTATAATACTCATATAATTATCAGTTTAACAAAATAGATGTTTACATAAAATGCGTAGAATATTGATGCACAATTACGGCAGTTCTGACGTTAATAGAGAACAGACGCTGTTTTCTGTAATTGACAATTAAGAATTTCTGCAATTGAAGCACCAGTTAAGATGTCTCTTTCTTTATTGGATAATAGAAGTACATTTGTTTCAATCAATATTTTAGTGTATAAATATGGAGTTTAAAATAATTGGTTTAATTAATTCGTTACAAATTATTGTACAATCAATTAATTTATATTAGCAAATACATATTTACGTGGCTTTCCGTGTGATGACGGAGTAAGGTTGGAATTTACCACTTTTAATTATAAATTGGTTAAGGAATATGATAAATAGTTAAGATTGACCCAAATTAAGGAACATTCGAAATATAATATTATGGCAACACGTCTGATCAGCGTTTTATAATAGGTTAAATTCTCTCCTACTGTAGAGGAGCCCCAAGGCTAACACTGGAATTTATATCTGTGATGATATGTATATTTTAAATTATTGTAGATATCATTATATTATAATGAAAGATTTACTAAAATTAATACCTATGTTTACTTATGCGTAACTGAAAATTATGTATTTATTTATTAAAAAATATGCTTGTTTAAACTTTTTCCCATTATTAAGTATGTAAAAATATCGGGATTCTAGTGTGTTCGATGGTTAAGGCCATTTATACAGGGACCTAGTAGGGGATGTTATTTGTTACTGGGGCGTCGATGGAGATAATATCCGAAATGGTAACCTGTCAAGGAAGCACCAGTACCGGTCCCAGAGGTCGGTCTAACGGCGATGGGGAGGGAACGCGGTGGGTTATGGGGCCGCACGTCGCTCTTCTATCGCCCTGGATGGCATAGGTAGGGTTGGTCTAGACCATAGCCTGCCAGAAAAAGAAAATTAGTGCCGTCTTACTAATCTTACTAATCCCATTTATAATATTATAAATGTTAATAATGATCATGCGTAAACCATTGTACAGATTTTAATGAATATTGACACGTAGATAGATCAATTCTTGGATTAACATATAAGTTACTTTTATAGCGGTAATGAGTTCCCTTGGAATAATAGTTCAACTTTGAGAAGTTACTCTTTACATGAGCGAAGCTACAGGCGCAAGCTAGTACGTATTATACGAGTAAATGTGAAAGTTTTAAAGATGTTTGGATGTTTGTTACTCAATCACGCGTAAACCCAGTGCAGGGTGGTGTCAAAAAAAAAGAAAGAGAAACAACTATGAAGAATAGTGCTACTGAGCTACTCTAAAGATTGAGCTGGAAGCTAGGGGACGAAATCCGGGCTTACTTGTTAATAAACCCATCAAATTATATTGTGGTCACAATCCGGTATATTTTAGTGTGGTCATAAAAACTGTACGAAAATTCAACAAACATTCAAAAATTCTTCGCATCATCGTTATTACAGTATCGGACATCAGATATCTTAAATAGTTTCAATAAAGAAAAAGCTTTTGATAACAAATTGTATGTATCAATACTGCAAGTCCAACTGCACAAATAGCATGTTTAAGACACCAACTTACCATGCCATTGTCATAGAAGAGATTTCAAGGTTGGAAACTAGTTTGTGCGATACACAAATTGTTGTTTTAAGTCTGGATGTAATTTGTGTTCATTAAATTCAGTGTTTTCTAAGTCCTTCGCAAAACAATGATCAAATACTTGGTGCAGGATATTGTCCATAAAAAGGAAAGAAAAGACCAACTAAATTATTATTTTTAGGGTTCCGTACCTCGAACGGAAAAAAACGGAACCCTAATAGGATCACTTTGTTGTCCATCCGTCCGTCCATCTGTCCATCTGTTTGTCTGTCAAGACCCTTTTTCTCAAGAACACGTGGAGGTATCAAGCTGAAATTTATATCAAATACTCAAATCTACTGTCCCTTGGAGCTGTGAAAAAATCAAACTAAGCTAACACAATCAAAAGATACAGCTGTTTATGTCGCAAATTTCTGCACATTTTCGACACTCGCAAGGGAATCAAAACCTATAGGTTACTTCCCGTGAACTCAGAATCTGGAAATTCGGTACGAAGTAACGTTTTATAGCACAGATAAATGAAAAATTGTGAAAACCGTTTAATTACATCATATATAAAAAATATTTTTAATAATTTTAAACTCACTACCCCTTTCCTCCTGAACGTGTAAAAGTATTACGTTGAAATTCCTATCAAATATTCAGGTATATAATACCTTTAAGCTGTAACAAAATCAAACTTTTGTGTCAACACAATAAAAAGAAACATCAATAAAAGCCGCATTTTCAAACTCGCAACTATTTGCAAGGGAATCAAAACCTAAAGGGTACTTTCAGTCAACCTAGAAACTTGAAATTTGATATGAAGTAATGTTTTATATCACATATAAAGGAAACATTCAGAAAACCTTAAATTTTTAGTTACATCACATATTTTTTTTAGTTTTACGGAACCCTTCGTGCGCGAGTACAACTCGCACTTAGCCGATTTTTTTTGTTAAAAAGAGACACCACCTGCACTAAGGAAATAATCTTTGTATTGTACAAACATGCAATTAACGCAGACAAATTACACCCAAACTCAGAACCTTGAACTCTTTGCGGATCGAACCCGCGGCCCTGGCACGGAAGGTCGGTATCTTAACCACTACGTTATCTGTGCAGTCGAATCATCAATCATTGGCCGTTGATCGTTGTCCATGAAAATCCTCGAAAAACACGAAAATCTTGATAAAACAAATTGTTTCTGGGTTTCAAAATGCTTACTTAATTTAGCCACCGCGGTATATATGATTTTTTTTAAGTTTCCTTTTTTAATTTTTTATTGTGTTTGTTATTATGACTTAATTGCCTGCTCTGTGATCAGACAAAGGTTTATTTCTTTGAAATATGAAACTCAAACAAAAATATAAAAAACACTGAATGCGATAACAATGAAATTTAATACCATTGAAGTTAGAAAATAATAATAATAATAGTCAAAGAAGAAAGGTAAAAACAACTCATTAAAAAGCAGTTGTGTGACTCACTACAGAGAACTGAAAAACATTTTTTTTTTTTGTAAATATACCTTTTTTTTTTTTTTTTGTAATTTTTTTATTGGTGGGCTATGGGTGCGTCTCCCCCCGCCAAATCGGTCCGGGGTGACGGAGAAGGCGGCGCGTGATCCCATAGACCCACCGTAAAATCCTCTCTCTTCACCGTGCGAGCGGACCACCGGTACCCGATCTTTGTCTTCGGTGGTCCGCTCGGCGGTTTACCCTCGCGGGTTCCTCTCGTCGACGCCCCGACAGATTACGCCGTTGGAGCGTTTGTAAATATACCTGAATTACTTTAACACAGTATTTAGAATATATTAAAGCGCTTATATTTTCTAACAAAAAAAAAACTAATTAAGATACTAACTTCAAAATAATCATGTTCACTGTTTCAAAATTAAATCCTATTTCAATTAGAGTTGAGTTATGAAAACTTAATCCTCATAATTAAAAATAACATGCATATTTACCAACACATTTTATTTAATGTTGTTACCATATGTACTCGTATATGTGTTGTAGCTGTGTGGTAGCGGCTACGAATGCTATCAACTCTTACTTTGCTCGTTGATGTCATAAAAGACGACTAAGAGTATTATAACGATCTAGGCCATATCTGATACCATTTGGTCAACAATTATATTCCCAAGGAGAGTTGAGGTCTGGCAGGCGGCCGGTCATATAACTATTGACAATAACTTTTACAATATGTACTATGAAAGAAGAGTACATAATGTATCGACCCCAAGTAATTAGAATAAGAGTAGGAGAATGATATTAATCATATGTATATGTGTTATCAATGTGTTGTAATATTTAGCAGAACAAGTGATTTCGTGGCATTAATTGTGCTTAGATAAAAACTGTATATTTGATATAGGCTTGGTGGATAACCTCGAGTATTCGAACAGGGAATCAGTTCGCCGATCGTAGGGAGTCTAACCGCGTAAGGACAAGGACCCAGTTGCCTGCATTTTCGATCATAACTCTAACGATAGCTGATTGTTATGTGTAGCTGATCGTACCGATAATGAGTTCACGGTGCTGCTTTACCCAAGACCCGAAGATTTACATTTAACCCACCACTACTGCCACCCTATTTAGATATTTCTGTCAACAGTTATTACGTCTGAGGTAGTATACATATCATCATCATCACAGCTCATATATGTCCCACTGTTGGGCTCGAGCCTCCTCCATAATGGGAAGGGAAATTGACCTTCTATACTACGCTAGTCAGACGTGTTGGTATAGGGTTTTGTTTCGAGTTTTTCTTCTCTTGCATAGATGTTATTTTATATCCCTTAGTTGTCTCTTATGATCACCTACGGGTAAGATAGGGGGTGGTGAATTGTATTCTTACTCCATCACCACACAGATGAGTATACATATACTTGCAGAAAATGCGCATCTCAGCAATGGCAATGTGCGAAAGCAAAAAGTGAAAGAACTGAAAGCCTAACTTTCTGGATAGGTTTTGGTTGGTACTTTGGTAGGCAGCGGCATAGCTAATACGTAAATACATAAATATATAATAGCGGAAATACGTAACACGGAAACGTTACGCCACGCAGTGGCATCACTATGATATGGTTTTCGATATGATGACATTTTGTGAAATGTGTTGTATGTGGTAGGACCACGCTGTGGACAGTTCTCTGTCTACAGCCGTGGGCCGGTCCGTCCGGGGTAGTACCACACTCTCGCAGAAGATCGACGTCTGAGTAATAGCAATGTGCTATTGCGCTTCGTTCGGTGAGCGAGAGAGCCGGAAGCCTAACTGGGGTGGGTTCAGGGTTATATTGGTAGGCAGCGGCCTAGCTATACCATTGGCAAAGGTCCATGGGCGGCAGTGACACTTACCATCAGGTGTGCTGTCTGCTCGTTTGCCGCCATAAGCAATAAAAAAAAAAAAAAAAAAAAAAAAAAAATGTCTTGTAGCATTTTCATTAATAGCGTATTATGATGTACATACATACCATCCCGCCATATCCCTTGCAGGGTAGGCAGAGAGAACAGAGTGCCAGAGAACTCTATTCTTGTATGTATGATGTCACACGTGTATTAGCATAAAATCGCCGAAGGTCATAAAGAATAAAGGCCAAGAATATGAAATCGTTTTTGAGATTCAAGTGATGTGACAGGTGTCATTTGTAGTGAAATACTATAACAGTAAAAGTTCATTAAGTGATTTGCAATTAATGAACTTTTAATTTCTTCATTGTTAAGCTCCTATTTAAGAGAAGAGGTATAGTAAAGGTCCATGAGCGGCAGTAACAATTATCATCAGGTGTACCGCTTGCTTGTTTCTCACCATTAAAATCACCAAAAAACATATAATAATCTTATGACACCCGAGCAAAAGTAAATAATGATAATATGTTGTACTCATGCTCCATCAGGAAGTTATTGAGACTAGTAAAATGTTTTAACGATGTTTAAACAAAACCAACTACCGCTTCGATTAATTTATTGCCCGCAGTGACATTTAGGTCATGTAGATGTGCCGTTTCAATTTTGAAAACAAGTTTTATTTACGTTGATGATTATATACGAGTCTGACAGTAATTTAAGGTATAGTTTTTTTTTATAGAGCAAGCGATTATTATTGTTACTATTGTAGATGTTAAGAAGTCTTTTATCATAGCTGTTCGCTTAGAACGCCATTTTAAAACAAATGTCGAAACATTTTAAGAGAATTCTGTAACTTATAGTTTTTTTTTTATTTCTTTTTATTCTTTTTTTATTGCTTGTGGTGGCAGACGAGCAGACAGCACACCCGATAGTAAGTGTCACTGCCGCCCATGGACCTTTGCCAATGGTATAGCTAGGCCACTGCGTACCAATACAAACCCCAAACCCACCCCAGTTGGGCTTCCGGCTCTCTCGCTCACCGAACGAAGCGCAATAGCACATTGCCATTACTCAGATGTCGATCTTCTGCGAGAGTGTGGTACTACCCCAGACGGATCGACCCGCGGCTGTACACAGAGAACTGTCCACAGCGTGGTCCTACCACAATATTATTTATTTATTAGATTAACATTTACAGCCATTATTACAGGTTTCTCCAATGCAATGGTGTAAGTCATCAATTTACAAAATTATCTGTTCATATCAACATATAATTACAAAAATTAAAATTCTAATACACAATTTAATATGTCATAGATACAAATAAAAAATTCTATTCTTTTTCTATTTTGGTTTACCTACTATTAGTAAGTCAAAATAAGTAAGTCAAAGTAAGAGGATTACAAAATTTAATAAGATTATAAGTTTTTTTAAACAATAATATATACTATACTAGCTTCTGCCCACGGCTTCGCCCGCGTAAAAGGTTACCTTCCTAAAGTTTTTATACCCTATTTTTATTTTATCCCTTAAGGGTAATTTTTTACAACATGTTAATGTCATATTTATTTATATCTAATCAATAACCTAAAAATAAGTTACAAACTACTGGCTTTAAAAATGGCGATACTTCCTTACAACTTTTCATCCCCCTTTACAACCCTTTTTTTGCATTAAAAAGTAGCCTATGTCCTTTATCAGGCTCTAGACTATCTGTGTACCAAATTTCATTTAGATCGGTTCAGTAGTTTCGGCGTGAAAGAGCGACAGACAGACAGACAGACAGAGTTACTTTCGCATTTATAATATTAGTAAGGATATATACACATACCTACTATATATATATACACACACCTACTATATATATATACACCTATGTGTATAAGTGATAAATTAGTATAGATATACTTTATATGAGTGAGCCTTATTTCAAGAATTTAGTTTCTTCTTTTTCATCTTTTCAGCCCATATATGACCTATATGCGTTATATTGCTGGGTAAAATAAGTCACTCCCAAGCGATGAATATTAGTTTCAAAAAATGATCAGTATGATACTATATATGCTGTGTGGTAGCGGCAACGAATACTACCAACTCATACTTTGCTCTTGGATGTTGTAAAAGACAACTTAAGGCCGTATAACGACCTGGGCCAACTCCATCTGATGCCGTTTGGTCAACAATTACATTCCTAAGGAGGGTTGACGTCTGGCAGGCTTGTCATAAAACTATTGCTCTTAACTTTTAAAATGTACTATGAAAGAATAGTACATACTGTATCGACCCTAAATAATTGGGATAAGAATAGGTTCTCCTACTCTTATCTATTGATGATGAAAATATACATATATATATATATATATATATATATATATATATATATATATATATATATATATATATATATATACTAGCAGACCCGGCCACGTGTTGCTGTGGCTAAGGTAGCCTCAGTAACACGTGGTGGTTATGCTAATAAATTGTAGTTTATATGAAGCCTTTGTACGTTTAACATAGCGCCGTCTATTAAATACTTAATACAGTCAATAGATCTGTTACAATCATTTGGAGATAACAGATAATTGTGACTGTCAAGTAATAGACAAATAATTTGCAATAAAATAATATTGCGGCTATAAATTGAGATAGAAGGTATCCTATCTTTTAAGTTGGATCAAACTACACATGTTGTGCAAATTTAATTAAAATCGGTTAAGTACTTTAGGAGTCCATCGCGGACAAACAACGTGACGCGTAATTTATATATATTAAGATCACCGAGATTGTTTGTAGTAATATCGAAATGAATAATATCGGTAAAACATTAATCACCAATTTATTCTCTCAGCAGTTGTCATGATAACGTCGCCATATAACGTGCGTGTGTGCGTGCATCTGTGTGTGTGCGTTTTATAGGCCAACATAATAAAAATGTGTCAAATTTCTTACATTATATAGGTAAAAACATTAGAGATAAACTATATGTATATTTGTATATAGTATCTAGGTTCATAACACAGGACGCCGGCATTTGTCTAACATTGTTATACAAATTATATTTAACGAACGTCTGGTTAGGAAGATATACAATGCGAAAGTGGAAGGATGTAGGTACCAGGGGAGACCGAGACTCACCTACATAGACCAGATTGGTCACGTACTGAAGGAAGGTGGAGTCAAGAGTCTCCGAAACCGGTAAACGTATATGAAGAGAATTATGAATGTTGAAGAAGCGAGTAAAGTATGCAAGGATAGAGTTCTCTGGCACTCTGTTCTCTCTGCCTACCCTACAAGGGATATGGCGTGATGATATGTATATATATGTATGTATGTAATTATATTTAAACACCATTGTTAATACTGTCGTCTCGTATGGTGACGGATTAAGTCTACAAGGAACGCGTTACTTTTATAAACTAAATATAATACAAGCAAAAAATCCACTTATGTATCTGAATATAATCCGTCAACCCGTAAATATCCACTGCTAGATATAATCCTCCCCACGAGAATGCTACTCAAAATGGTCGTGTGCTACCTGCATCCAAGGGTTTCCTGCGACCTTTATAATGTTGTCAGTCCACCTAGTGGCTCGTCTTACGCTGCGTCATCCGATTCGTAGTCTCCACTTGAGTACCGTTCTTCCCCAACGGTTGTCGGTTCAACGAGCGATGTAGCCTGCCCATTGCCACTTCAACTTGCTAATTCTTAGGGCTATATCGGCGAAGAGAGGTGTTTGCAGAGTAGGTCTATGGCCTCAACAACAGCGACAAAATAAAGGGCATCGTTCCATACATAGATACTTGAAATGCAAAAATAAAAAATGTATAGACAATTAAACGCATGTGGAACAAACTGTTTATGTATTACATATGTTTAAATCTATAAAATGTTTATGACCTATTATTTAAGCTTGATGATATAATAAATATTCGTGACTCGACTGTATATTGAAATATATGTTGATTTAAAAATACCTTGTTATTCAAACATCTGCTAAATGCCTATATATATGCAAAAAACATATTTGATTTTACGTGTGAGGCATTTTCTATTAATCACATTGTATAAAAATGTTTTTCCTTACTACTTATCACGTGCCTATACATTAATTCCTGTATATTTTTTTTTAAACTTACCGCACACATTTGACACAGGTATGTGCATTAAAATGTAATGTTTTCTATCAAATGTAAAAATTTATATATAATAAATAACTATATTGCTGTATAGTAGCGGCTACGAATACTACCGACCCTTACTTTTCTCGTGGATGTCGTAAAAGACGACTGAGAGCCTTATAACGACCTGGGCCAACTCCATCTGATGTCGTTTGGTCAACAATTACATTCCCAAGGAGGGTTGACGTCTGGCAGGCGGCTGGTCATAAAACTATTGCCAATAACTTTTAAAATATGCACTATGAAAGAAGAGTACATATTGTATCGACCCCAAGTAATTGAGATAAAAGTAGGAGAATGATGAATAAAATAACTATATTCAATACAATTAATTTTTAAATTGAACTCTTATGTCGCAATAATTATATTTGTCGACGGAAATGTTAAATTAGAAATATTTTTTTGCAATTTTTAACCATTTAATCAACTGTGATCTTAATCTAAAGACATGTTTTCTTAATATAAAATTCGTATTATTGTATTAAATATCTTTGTAGATAAAATATTATTTGTTGGTAAGGACTTCACTTGATAAGGACTGCATCAGTTTAAATCATTTTATTTTTTAAATATACAGTTGCCTGGCAAAGTAAAATTAGTAAAGTTTTATTGTAAATACATTCGCGTAAAAAATAGAAATCAGTATTGGAAAAGTTGCTCGTAATATTTGAAATTTTTTACAAACTAAGAAGTATTCTTAAGAGTTTTTTTTTTATAACTTAAGATTTAGAAATGATTTATGTGTATTTTATGTACGAAGATTTTAAATATCGTTATTAACTTTTTAATTTTCTTCTCAACTGGATTTTAAATCAAGATATATGTGGATCCTATAAATATGGACAAATATGCAAAATGACAATTTTACAACAATAGGCTCTTAAAGTTTCAATTTCATATATTTTCTGTGCTTCAACTGATGTCGATTTTGTATATATTTTATGTGCTTCAAGCACATAAAAATATACCAAATTGTAACTTTGTAAGCCGCTATTGAAAAGTTGTCATTTTACACATTGGTATGCATAGGACCAATCGATATTTCTTGCAGTATCGTTTAATAGTCGTCTCTTTTGGCTCCCGCAAGAATAATAGAAGTTATCATATAATGTATTCCGAATTCATTAGAATAACGAAAAAGTTGCTCATCAATAATTTTAAATTGTCCCGATGTTTTGTAAGATGAAGAATATTGAAGTCATATATTGACCATATTGGCCCATTACGAAATTCATTAGTATTACTAGCTTATTGTAAATATATTTTGCTAATAGAATTTTTATGACGTCGTTCATCCTTGACCTCATGACGAAGAATTTTTGATTGACAGATATAGAACAAACAATTATTAAAGTTCGCAATGTATGTGTACGTAATCACATTAAAATAATTCAAACTGCTTTTTGACATGTCGAACAGAATCATGTTTTATTTATCTATACCAACAGAGCTTTCGTAACATCTGTTTTTAATAATAAAACACATACCTACATAAACTATAGAAGTGAGAAATATGACCTATTTGATGATATTCTATAAGAACAAAGCAAAGATTATTTTATTGCAAATAGGTACTTATTTTATTACATATAAGGAATTATGTAGTTATGATACATTTATTTGAAGTGAAAACTTCGTTGGGTGCGTTGTGCACTATATTTTGTGAGCATGGAATAAGACGAAACCAACATATTTGGCTAATACTCGTTCGAATAAAGTTAGTATTGATGGTTATGATCCTAATATTGATCTGAGTTCGACTAATATCGACCTGAGGTCGACTATTAAGATCAAAATATAGAGACTTTCTGTATCACAAATAGCGCAAATATTTCGTGGTCAGGTAAGTTATAACATTACTACTACTACGGTACTACGCGAGAAACATTGCCCTGTGTTTGATCATGATGAAGTTCCTCGGACCCAGTCACTCATTTATTTGAAGCAGGCAAAGCTCAACCGCGACAAATCGTAAACCTGATTCTTGCTTCAAGTCATGATCGTGTCTTGAGGCCCATTTTTAGGAGTGAGGGTGTAGAGCTAGGCTTAACCGCCCAGACTGCGAGGGAGAAAACCTTTATAAAAACCATCCAGAATCTCAAGTTTTGCAGCGCGGGTAGGAAATGCATAGCTGATAGGTTTTTCACTCGCGAGCATGTGTACCCTAGCCAGTGTACCAGCGGAACCCTATGTTGGATAATAAATGTACGCTTGCCCGGATGGCGGGCTTTCTGCCCGGGTGGACCTCTTTTCTCTCATACTCATGGGAATGGTAAGGATTGTTCACATTACTTAGATGCAGATAGGAGGGGTGAGATGTCCGTTAACACCACCGCCGAGGGTCCGACAAAATGTAAGGCAGGCAAAGACACTCCGGAAGCCCTGAGAATGCTTCGTGAAAAGGCTTCCAGCGCGAAAAGACGCCAAATGGAGCGAGGGAGTGGCGAGCGCTTAGAGAGTCTGTCGCTGTTCCACCTAGGACGAAGGTGGCAATTCTGCCACAGAGTCGTTAAAAAATGGGGACGATAATGCTGTCAAAGAATCGTCAGCAGACGATGGTAACTGAATCGCAGAGTAAACGAAAGACAAGGGTGGTTGCTATATCACGGAGATAGGGGTTGAGTGCGGCAATGATGCAGGTCCATTGGACATGGATGAGGGCAGCACATCGAGTACCATGGCCGCTGAGGGATCTTCGACATGTTCTGCGACATTGGCCCATATTAGGAAGTACTCTCTGAATAAGGTAGTTCAGAATCCGGTTCCGAGGGCAGTTTAGCCATATTGCCTCTTCCCAAAAAGGCAGCCTCTCGCAAGGGGCGAGGGGCCACGGTGGTAGTGGCAAGGTCGGTGACTCCATTTTCGATCGGTGCAGTGAGGGGACCAAGGCTCGTTTGTGAGCCGAAAATGAAGCGGTTATCACGAGGATGGTGAGGGTGTTATCCAACATCTTTCCCACCAATGCGGCGGCCACTGAGGCCATCGTGGATGGCCACTCCCAGGCATTCAGATGGAGGCCCTGCAGGTCAAAAATACCCACCTTAGCAGTGAGATATCAGGTCTGCAGGATCAAAATCGCAAATTGGAGGCGTAGGGATAACAGCGAGCTAGCCAAGGATAAGGCCGACTTGCGAGCCCAGCTGTCACTGTTAGTGCCTACTGTGCCACCAATGGAGGCCAGTCCTGCCGCTACCACTGCAAAGTTACTCCCCGTAGTGGACGGCCTACCAGAGGCAACCATGCGTGCCATAAATATGTCAGTTGGCTTTATGGTCACGCGCGCATGAAGATCCTGGAGGCTAAAGGCTATTTCTGAAGGCAAATCTTTCTGGACCTAAATCTGAGCCGAAGGCTAGGCCTAAGGGACCCGCTCCGAACAAAAAGTTGAATTCGGCACCAGCTCCACAAAGATCAGGCCAGGCGCCATCGTAGACGATGCCTAGACGGCAGAGGACGTTCGAGAGGCTATTAGCTGATATGTTACGTTTCGAGAGGCTATTAGTTGATATGTTGTTATTTGTGGTATATGTTACTTTATAATGCTTATGTTCGATCACAGCTTAAATACCCTTCGATAGTTTGGAATGCCCATTGCAAAATTAACAGTTTGAATATTGAGAAAATACAGAATAAATTCATGAAACATATGGAATATAGAAATACCTTAACTATATATAGCAACTTTAACTTATGTTCAAATAAGTTAACCTTCTTAGAAATTCGTCGCTTTAATGTTATTATTTTTTTTTTTATTGCTTATGGCGGCAAACGAGCAGACAGCACACCTGATGGTAAGTGTCACTGCCGCCCATGGACCTTTGCCAATGGTATAGCTAGGCCGCTGCCTACCAATATAACCCTGAACCCACCCCAGTTAGGCTTCCGGCTCTCTCACTCACCGAACGAAGCGCAATAGCACATTGCTATTACTCAGACGTCGATCTTCTGCGAGAGTGTGGTACTACCCCGGACGGACCGGCCCGCGGCTGTAGACAGAGAACTGTCCACAGCGTGGTCCTACCACAATAATATATTATATAAAATTATAAATAATTTAGCTGGTGGTCAGTTCATGATGAACAGATACCCGGGTGTATTGCTCCTGGACGTGTCGTCAGTCCACCTAGTGTGAAGTCGTCCTAAGCTGCGTCTTTCGTTTCGTGGTCATCACTCGAGAACCTTTCTTCTGCAACGGTTATCGATTCGATGAGTGCTGTGTTTTGCCCATTGCTACTTCAACGTACTAATTCTTCAGGCTATGTTATTTACACCCATTATT